>BSYR01000027.1:46289944-46970759 GCA_030270665.1 Hibiscus trionum | reverse complement strand
TCCACATGCTTTGTCCTGTCATGTTGGACTGGATTTTTAGCAATACTAATAGCTGATTGGCTATCAGTTTGCAATTCAAATTGACTGCAATTATCAAGTCCCAGTTCTGCCAAAAGTTTCTTAAGCCATATTTCCTCGCAAATTCCCAAAGCAAGAGCTCTATATTCTGCCTCAGCACTGCTTCTTGACACAACTAACTGTTTTTTACTTCTCCATGTCACCAAATTTCCCCAAACAAAGGAGCAATATCCACTAGTTGACCTTCGGTCTGTTAACTCTCCAGCCCAACTTGAATTAGTAAAGATTTTTACTGTTCTGTCTTCATTCTTTCTGAAAATCAAACCATGGCCAGGAGCCATTTTTAGATACCTTAGAATTCTGTAGACTGCATCAAGTTGCTCCTCTCTCGGGTCACACATGTACTGGCTTACAATGCTGACAGAAAATGCTATATCTGGTCGTGTAAGTGACAGATAAATTAATTTCCCCACAAGTCTTTGGTACTGTTCCTTGTTAACAGGAATTCCCAACTCATCTTTCCTTAACTTCAAGTTGATCTCCATAGGAGTTTCTTCTGGCTTACAACCCATCATTCCAGTTTCTTCAAGTAAATCTAAAACATATTTTCTCTGATTAATAACAATGCCCATCTTGGATCTTGCTACCTCAATTCCCAAGAAGTATTTGAGATTTCCAAGATCCTTGGTTTCGAATGCAAAGGCCAGTATCTTCTTTAGTTGTTCTATCTCATAAACATCATCTCCTGTAATAATAATATCGTCTACATAAACAATTAGAATTGTCTTTTTTCCACATGGAGCTGTTTTTACAAACAAAGTGTGATCAGTTTGACATTGCTTGTAGCCATTTTTAAGAATGACTCTAGTAAATTTATCAAACCAGGCCCTTGGAGATTGTTTTAATCCATATAAAGATTTTTCCAATTTACAAACCTTTTGATCATTACGATGTAGTTTCATACCTGGAGGAATTTTCATGTAGACCTCTTCTTCCAGAGTCCCATTCAAGAATGCATTCTTAATGTCCAGTTGATGAAGTTCCCAATCTTTATTTGCTGCCAAAGATAACAACACTCTAACTGAATTTAGTTCTGCAACAGGAGCAAAAGTTTCTTCATAATCTATTCCATAGGATTGTGTAAATCCTTTGGCCACAAGTCTAGCCTTAAATCTCTCCACACTACCATCAGAATTGTACTTCACTGTAAAAATCCATTTACAACCTACTGGTTTTTTACCCTGTGGTAAATCGACAAGAGTCCATGTTTTATTACCTTCAAGTGCACTAATCTCTTCATCAACTGCCCTCTTCCATTGAGGATCTTCTAAAGCTTCCTCTATTGTTTTAGGGACAAAGATTCTGTCAACATTTGCAGTAAAAGCCTTGAATGAAGGATTTAGTTTTCCATATGCTACAAACCTTTGAATTGGATGGTTAGTGCACTTTCTCACACCTTTCCTTTGAGCAATGGGCAAATCAACAGTATCAATAATAGGAATAGGAGTTGTATTTTGAGAAATTCCCATGCCTTCCAAGTGTTCTGAGGCTGTAGGGTTGAGTTCCAGTTCTCGGCAGTCTCCAGGTTGTATGTTGGTCTCTTTAATAGACTTTTGTCTCCTTTTATAGACACTAAGTTCCCTCTTCTCAAATTGTTCAGGTTGGGTCTTTTGAGGAGTTTGTGGTGAGCTAGGAACTGGAGATTGTGTGGGTCCTGAAGATGGTATAGGTTCTGAAGGAGAAGTTATAGTTATGAAGGGTTGAACTGTAGGTTCTGAAGGAAGTATGGGTTTTGAAAGAGAAGGTATACGTATGATAGGTTGAGCTATAAAAGGCTGAAAATCATCAATAAACTGAAAATCATCAAAAAGCTGAGGTTTTCTTACACTCCCCCCCTGAATTTCAGCCTTGGAGTAAAAAGGATTGTTTTCCAAGAAAGTAACATCCATGGTGGTATAGGTTCTTTTAGTGACAGGTGAGTAACACTTGTAGCCCTTCTTAGTGGAAGAATATCCTAAGAAAATGCACTTAAGAGCTCGAGGATCAAGTTTAGACCGAGAATGAGGATAAATATGGACAAAAATGGTACACCCGAAGACTTTTAATGGCAGATTGGAAGAAAGTGGCTGAAAATTAGAAAAATGATGAAGAAAAACATCTCGAGGTACCTTAAATTGCAAGGGTTTACTAGGCAACCTATTTATAAGGTATGTGGCTGTAAGAATGGCTTCCCCCTAAAAGAATTTAGGAACATTTGTGGAAAATAATAATGACCTTGCTACCTCTAAAAGGTGCCTATTTTTTCTCTCGGCAACCCCATTCTGTTGAGGAGAATCAACACAAGAGCTAATATGAAGAATTCTTTTTTCCTGAAAATAGGATCCTAGAGTTCTAGTGAAATATTCATTGCCATTATCAGTGTGAAAAATCTGATTTTTTGTTTTAAACTGAGTCTCAATCAGGTTCTGAAATCTTCTAAACACACTATCAGTTTCAGATTTTTCTTTCATTAAGAAAGTCCAAGTGAGTCTAGAGTGATCATCTATAAAAGTAATGAACCACCTAGAACCATCTATGTTTTTCACTCTCGAAGGGCCCCAAATGTCACTATGAACAATGGAAAAGGGATGAGAGGATTTGTATTTGGATGAAGGGTATGAATTTTTTGTGTGTTTAGCAAGTGGACAGATTTCACAAGTAAACAAATTTGGACTTGTATTTTGAAATAAATGAGGAAACATTTTGGCAAGGTACTGAAAATTAGGATGTCCTAGTCTGTAATGCCATAATAAAACATTTGGAGAAGAATTAGAACCATGATTAGGAAAAAAGTTTGGTTGAGAACAACTTGAGTTGGCTTGTCTATGTAGAGATGGTTGGCCTTGAAAAATGTAGAGGCCACCACACAACCTAGCACTTCCAATCACCTTCCCCGAGTCCATAGCCTGAAATTCACAAACATGTGGAGAAAATTTAATAGTGCAGCGGAAATCAGTAGAGAGTTTACTAACAGAGAGAAGATTGCAATCTAAATTAGGCACATATAACACATTCAATAATTCAATGTTTTCAGAAACTCGAATTGAACCACTCCCTTTAGTGGGTGATAAAGAGCCATCCGCAGTCTTTACGTGAGAGGGAAAATTTAATTTCTGAAACTTCTGAAACAACGTCACATCTCCTGTCATGTGATCTGATGCCCCTGAATCCACGATCCATGATGTACAATTATTATCAGTCAAATTTATAAAAATTGTACTACCTCCATGAGTCTTAGAAGTCACATTGGTTTGTTGAAAGGATGAATGTGGCTGTAGATTATCAGCATCAATGGGCTGCTGGAAGGTTGAAGATGGCTGGAAGTTATCAACAACATCGAGCTGCTAAATCTGTTGTAAGGCTGGAAATTGCCAACAGCAGTGGGCTGCTGGAATTTTTTAAAGGTTGAAATACATCATCTGAAATATTTTCTGAACTGATTGCAGAAGATGTATACATCTCGCAAGTTTTAGGATCTAAAACCTAATTTGATACCATGTAGAAAAGTGGTATGTGCAGAGAAGAAAGATTATTTCTCTGTATTTCTTAATTCCTTTTATTGATAAAGTAGTACCTATTTATAGGTTACAAAAGGAGACTAATCTAGGAAAATTACATAAAATCAGCAACTATATTATTGCTAAATTCCTAAATGTTAGCAGCTAAATATTTGGGAATATAATTTCCTAACTTTATGCAATTTAAAATCTAATCTTTATTTTAAATGCCAATTATCTACAATATTCGTTCAGAGTGCCCTCAACTCAAGAAGAAGGGCTTTGAGAAGAAGAAGAAGCTCAAAGCCAAGCTTGCTACTTTGAGTGATGAGGAGTCATCCGAGGATGAGGAACACGGAATGGCCAACCTATGCCTCATGGCTCTTGAGGAGGATTCCTCCATGGTAACCTCTAACTCATCATCTTTTGATTTTACATTTGATGAATTGCATGATGCTTATGATGAGTTGCAAGAGGTATATGATGAGTTAGTTGAGAAGTATAAAGAGTCGGTCATAAGAAATAAAAAGATTATTTCGGAATTAAATGCTAAAAATGACTCACTTTCTCAAGCTAACTTAAAATTTGAGAAAAAAATCTTAGGTTTACAAGATGAACTTAAATTCTTTCAAGATGTAAATGTAGACTTAAGCAATATTATTTCTCAATGCAATAGTGAACACCAAAGGGTGTTAGATGAGCTTAACAAGCTCAAGAAGTGTTTCAAAAATGTTGGTAATGTGAAAAATGAGATAGGTGAATCCTCTAAAACTAACCAACCTAAGAGAAAGACATATAACTACAAACAAAGTGGCTTCCATAGGCATAATAGAACTAAGAAAATTAGAAGTGTATGGGTTCCTAAGGAACTCGTCAAGTCTAATAATGTTGTTGCTATGTCACCTTGGATTCCTAAGGGAACCAAGCTTTTGGGAGCTAACACTCGTGGACCCAAAATGATTTGGGTACCAAAAATCGAAGCTTAATATCTTTGTTTGTAGGGGGAGCATTGCTACAAGGCCAAAGCACAAAGTCAAAACTCATGGTACCTTGATAGTGGATGCTCGAGGCACATGAACGGAGACAAGAGTCGATTCATGGACTTAAAGCCTAAAAGTGGAGGAGTAGTGACATTTGGTGACAACTCCAAAGGCCACATTAAAGGTATTGGATCCATAGGTAATCACTCTACTATTTTCATTGAAAATGTTTTATATGTCGATGGTCTAAAACATAATTTATTGAGCATTAGTCAATTGTGTGACAAAAGGGTTTAGTGTCTTATTTGATAAAAATGGGTGCAAAATTGTTGACATTAAATCAAATAATATAATGCTCATTGGTCATCGCATAGGTAATATATACATGGTGCATTTAGATGACATTCATACATCACATGCATGCTTTGTTGCACAAAATGAAAATGATGCATGGCTATGGCATAGGAAACTAGGACATGCTAGCATTAGTGTTTTAGTAAAAAATAGTTTCCCTTAATCTAGTTAGAGGTTTGCCCAAAATTAAGTTCTCAAATGACAAAATTTATGATGCATGCTCTAAGGGTAAACAACATAGATCATCCTTTAAATCCATTAATGATGTTTCTACAAGTAGGTGTTTACAACTAATTCACATGGATTTATTTGGGCCTATTAGAACTATGAGCTTGGGTGGTAAATCGTATGCATTTGTACTTGTTGATGACTACTCTAGATTTATTGGGGTTCTATTCTTAAGTACTAAAGATGAGGCTTTAGAAAAATTCATCACATTTTCAAAATTAACTCAAAATGATCTTGAATTTAAAATTTCTCATATTAGAAGTGATCATGGAACCGAATTTCAAAATCTAGGTTTTGAAGAGTTTTTAAATGAAAATGGTATTAGCCACAATTTTTCGGCTCCTCAACCTCCTTAACAAAATGGGGTAGTTGAGAGGAAAAATAGGACTTTACAAGAAATGGCTAGAACCATGTTTTGTGAAAACAATTTACCTAAATATTTTTGGGCGGAAGCAACAAACACCGCTTGCTACATTGTAAACCGAGTAATGATTAGGCCACTTTTAAAGAAAACACCATATGAGATTTTAAAATCTAAAAAGCCTAACATTAGCTATTTTCATCCATTTGGTTGCAAGTGTTTTGTTTTAAACAATGGAAAAGACAACTTAGGTAAATTTGATGCTAAAAGTGACGAAGCTATTTTCTTAGGTTATTCCTTAAACTCTAAAGCCTAACGTGTATTTAATAAGAGAAATTTAGTAGTAGAAGAGTCTATTCATGTTGTATTCGATGATAACCTCCTTCCGAGAAAGGATTCTTGTGATGATGATGATGTAAGAATCCTTGATGCCTTTGATGGAGGACAAACTTCAAAGGAGGATGAGATTCCAACGAAAGAAGAGGATACACAAGATCCACCTCTTGAAGCCTGAAGGACTTGGCTCTTGAGGAAAAGGAAGTAAGCTACCCAAGGGAGTTCAACAATGTCAAAGGTGGTGAAATCTTGGGTGGTCCATCCAAGGGGGCAACTACTAGATCTTCTCTCAAACTTATGAACCATGTTGCTTTTATTTCATGCATTGAGCCTAAGAATATAAAAGAAGCATTAAAAGATGATTATTGGATTATGGCTATGCAAGAAGAGTTAAATCAATTTGAGAGAAGCAATGTATGGACATTAGTTGAAAGGCCTAGTAATCAATCTACTATAGGAACTAAATGGGTATTTAGGAATAAACTAGATGAGAGTGGTAATATTGTGAGAAACAAAGCTAGATTAGTTGCTCAAGGTTACACTCAAGAAGAGGGAATTGATTTTGATGAAACCTATGCACCCATAGGATGGAAGCCATTAGGATGTTGCTTGCATATGCATGTTATCATGATTTCAAGCTTTTTCAAATGGATGTTAAAAGCGCATTTTTAAATGGTTTTATAAATGAGGAAGTGTATGTGGAACAACCACTGGGTTTTAAAGATTCAAAATATCCAAATCATGTTTTCAAACTAAATAAAGCACTTTATGGTTTAAAACAAGCTCCTAGAGCTTGGTATGAAAGACTTTCAAACTTTTTGATTGAAAAAGGTTTTGAAAAAGGTAAGGTGGACACTACACTTTTCATAAAAAGGTATAAAAATGACATCTTAGTAGTACAAATATATGTTGATGATATTATTTTTGGATCTACTAATGAGTGTCATTGCAAAGAGTTTGTTAAGTTAATGCAAGGTGAATTCGAGATGAGCATGATGGGGAAGCTCTCATTCTTTTTGAGACTCCAAATCAAGCAAAGGAAGGATGACACCTTCATCAATCAAGCAAAGTACATCAAGGATATGCTCAAGAAGTTTGGCTTGGAGAATGCAAAGCCTCAAGCCACACCAATGAGCTCATCTAGAAAGCTTGACAAAGATGAAGAGGGTATGTGTGTTGACTCTAAGCTTTATCGCTCTATGATTGGATCTTTGCTTTACCTTACCGCAAGTAGACCAAATATTTTGTTTAGTGTTTGTTGTGTGCTAGGTTTCAAGCTAGTCTTAGAGAGTCTCACCTTATAGTCGTTAAGAGAATCTTTAGGTACCTTAGAGATACTCCTTGTCTAGGTCTTTGGTACCCTAGAGACTCAACATTCGACCTTCATGCTTATTCGGATGCAGATTATGGGGGTGTAAAATCGATAGGAAGAGTACTTCGGGAACATGTCAATTCTTAGGTAGTATGATCATATATTTGTTCTCTAAGAAAGAAAATAGTGTAGCTCTATCTACCACCGAAGATAAGTACATATCCTTAGGGAGTTGTTGTGCTCAAGTCCTTTGGATGAAGCAACAACTCTCAGATTATGGTATTAAAGTTGAAACCATACCCCTTAAGTGTGATAACACTAGTGCCATATGCTTAACTAAAAATCCCATCCAACACTCTAGAACCAAACATATAGAAATAAGGCATCATTTCATTAGAGATCATGTCCTTAAAAAAGATGTTGCTATAGAGTTCGTTAACACCTTAAACCAACTAGCGGACATTTTACCAAGCCTTTGGATAAGGAGCGTTTTTGGTCCCTTAGGAGATAGTTAGGTCTAACTAGCATATCTTGACCTTTTAGGACCTTTTGTTCTTAAATTGCTTGATTTCTTGAAAAATGTCATGCTTATGTGTTTCTACTCCTAATTTCATCCATGCTAATAGTTAGGGGGAGTATGTTTTTGTTTATATATGTCTTTCCTGCTCATTCATGTCATTTATGCATATAGAACTTCAGGAAATTCATTTTTCTGCAATATCAGATCCTCATCTGCACCTCCAGGCTTAGGTGTATCGAAACGGGTTCAACTATTTTGATACGGGTGCCTTAAAAGAGTGATATATGACTAGGGTGTTTCGAAACGCCTTAAAAGGGTTTTGAAAAGATTTTACTTTTCCAAGAAGTGTATCGAAACGAGTTTCAATACGGGTCAACACGTGAGATTCGATACGGTCAAAGTCGTATCGGAACGGTCAACTAGACTTGAAATGTCAGTCAACGTTTCGGTACCCACGTTTCGGAACGATCATGCCTGTTCCGAAACGGGTATGCGGACAACTTTAAAAGGGGTCTTTAATGATAAATTCACTTTTAATTAAAACTCTTAAAAAACCCTAAAAACCCTAACCCGCTTTTTCCTATAAAACCCATCTAAACCTCATTGTTTTTCATCAAATCTTGAGGGCTTTTACACACAAACTCAAGTCTAAGCAAGCCTCAACAATCTTGTGCAAGATTTTCCATTCATTCATCCAAAATCCCCATCTAAGGTATATTTTCTTCTTTTTCTTTTTCCTTTGATTTTATTCGAATTTTAGGTTAGAAAATTTTATTTTTGTATAGATTATATATTTTGCACCTTGGGTTTTTCAAAACTTGTAAAAAAATTTCAAAATCTTAAAATTTTTGGTTCGAATATATTAATTCTTACTCGTATTTTTTTTTACAGTTTTTCAAAAGTTGTTTCCTCTTAAATTTTTTAAGTCTTTTTAAACCTAAATGAGATTTTTCACTGGATTGAATTACGGATGTTCATGCATACACTTCAATTTTTAAATTTGCTTGCTTTATGTTTTTAGGATTTTTCAATGGAAAATGCTAAAAAGAAACGTAAGACGGGTTAATCGAGTGAAGCTTTAGGTCAAGCCAATATCCGTCCTAATCTCACCCAACTTTTTCTCAAAAGTCTTCAGACTCAAGAGATGAAGGATCGTTTCTGTTACGTCAAGGATATTGTCGTTCGTCGCGAGCGTGTTGTTGATGTCCCATTCCTTGATTCCGAGTGTTTCGCTTTCCGCTATCTAGAGCGTTTGCAAGAATAGAACTTCATGGCTTTCTTGAACATACCAGATATTATCTACAAGCACATGGTTCTCATTTTCTACTCAAATGCTCAGCTCGTTGATAATGAAGATCACACCGAGGTTATTGGCATTGAGTCATATCTCTTGGGGAAGAAGTTCGTTATCAACATATCTTTTTTAGAGAATGCTCTTGGGCTTAAGAACGAAGGCATTGAGGATGAGACCCACTTTGGTGCTTACACAGGTTCCGTGCTTTCTTTGGATGCTCATGACCGTTTCCTTCAATTGATGATTTCATGGTTCATCCGCCCTTCCAGAGGTAAATACTCTCATATTCGTCAAGTTGATTATTTTTGGCTAGAGTGCTTTCGCCGAGGAGAACGGCCAAATCTTGTCAAAATTATGTTCGCCGAAATGGTCAATAATGTGAAGCTTCGTGAAACCGATGCTCTTAAATCTTTCACTTATGGGACTATTTTGAGCTATATCTTTGGCATGCTCAACTTTGATTGCTCATATGATTCTCCGGAACCACGTGAGAACAAGATTGGTGAATCTTCTCTCGATAAGCCCGGGTTCCACTACACTCTTAGCCGATGGGAACGCGTTGATAGGCAAGCCCCTCCACCTCAAGTAGAGCCACCACCTCAAGCTCCGAGTCCTAACAATGAAGCTCTTATGGCCTTCCTCACCGAGCAGTTCAACACGATGGAGTCGGGTCTTGGTGCTATCAATACTCGTTTGCAATCCGTGGAGGATTGTCTCACCGCCCTTGAAAACCAACATCAATCGATGGACTTGTCATTCTCTACCTTCTATGGTCAATGGATGACCTTTCGTCGCTCTCAAGCTAAGAACGATGATGATTCTTCGGATGTTGATGGTGACGATGACGAGGCTTAGGGTCTTTATTGCATCTCTTATTAGATTATCATATTAGGACTAAGTTTGCACCTTTAGTTTGTTTATGCTTTATGAACCTATGCTTTGATTACTTTGTTTTGGATTGAGCTTTAATATCTATTGCTTTAAGTTTTATGTTTGGATATTTGAACTATATGAATCTATATTATGTTGTTTATTGCTTTTAACCTTGTTTCTTCTCTTGATGAGCCTTGTTTATTATTCTTTTTTATCTAGCAAAAAAGGGGAGAAGTAATATAAGAGCCAAAACTTTTTTTAAGTCGGTTTTCAGTTTTAAAACATGAATTTTAAATTTTTTCAAAACTTTAAAACCCATCTTAAATTGAGGGGGAGTTAGAATGTCTTCAAGATTTCAAAACACTTAAAAATTCTAACTTGGTTTTGTTATATCAAAAGGGGGAGATTGTGAAACAAACAAAATGATTTTGATATAACAAAGAATTTAAGGACTAAATTGAAAAAGAGAAAATGAATTTTTAAGTCCTCAAAACCTTTCTATGTATTTAAAGAAAAATGCTTAAGTCAAAACCTCAACTTGTCAAATATTTTCTAAGTGTTTATCAAGCCAAAATAATGATTTTCGAGTCACCATTTCAGAACGGCCTTTAGGCGTTCCTGAACAGTTTGAAACTGTTAACCTCTATTTCGAAACATGTTTCGAAACGGCTGAATAACATCGATACGGTAGTATCGAAACGACCTCGAACGTTTCGAAACGGAATTCAAACTTGGTTTTAAAATATGACCGTTGAAGTTTTATAACTGAATTTAAAATTGTCATTAAGGCGTATCGAAACGCTTCTAAGCCATTTCGATACAAGCTTTGACAGTAGCAAAATGTTTCGAAACGAGTTTCGAAACGGGCTCTTAGCGTAACGAAACGATCGTGCCTGTTTCGGTACGGTCTATTTATTACACCCCAATGTCTCTTTCTCTTTTGGTCTGTTTCGAAACAGGATCGGGCGTTTCGGAATGGGTAGTTGCAGACTGCATTTATGGAGGGAAGATAACATCCCAACGGCTATATTGATGAATGCAACAACCCCAACGGCTATATTGATGAATGCAACAACCCCAACGACTAGAATTCAATGAGAAGGTATAAAAGGGACCTCTAAAAGCTCCATCAACAACTATTGATCTCCAAAGTATTATCCAAACATCAAAGCCAAGCATTTGTGCAAAAATCCCATTATTTCTTGTAAACCCCAATTGTGAAATTGTAATTTCCATTCTTATCTATTCAATTGGGTTGAGTGCTTGTAAAAGGGCTACATTTTGTATTGAGAGATACTAGTTTTAGCCTTCATCTTCTTTGCATTTCTTGAGTGAGGATTGGGTCAAATTTTGGGTAGAAAATTTGACCGGTATTGTAAAGGTTACCTCCTTAGCCTAGAAAAGGGGAAGAACAATTAGTGGATTGTTGGAAAATCCTTAGTGAAGCTAAGGTAGTGGATGTAGAGTTCGATTGGAACTTGAACCACTCTAAATCCTCTTGTCTATCATTTTTAATTTTCCATTCCACCACCAAAGTTCTAAAAATCCAATTCACCCCCTCTTGGCTTATATTGTTTCATTGATCCACTCAACAAAATATGATCCGAATGTTGCGTCTAAGTGATAGGCGATGGTGCAATGACCATAAGGCACTTAAGATCTATGTGATTAATTTCTTTCGGGCGTTGTTGACTAGCGAAAGACAACATCAGTGTATTGTGGATTTTATGGGCTCTTTTAAGCAATTTGAGGATGAGGATTTACGACATTTGGTGGGAAACGTCACTGCGGATGAGGTGCGTCGTGTGGTTTTTCTATGGAACCATTAAAGGCTCCCAGTATTGATGGATTTCATGTTGCATTCTATCAACAGAATTGGGAAACAGTAGGCAGGGCTGTAGTAAGTTTTGTTCAATGGTTCTTCGACGAGGGGATTTTAGAAGATTAGGTTATTCAAACGCTCTTGGTCTTAATTCTAAAAGTGGACGCGCCAGTACAGATTAGTCAATTCCGGCCTATAATTCTTTGCACGGTCTTGTATAAGCTTATTACTAAGATTATTGTGGACATGTTGAAGCCTTTTTTTGCCTTCATGGGTTACTAATACTCAAGTGAGCTTCATGTCGAGACGTCACATAATAGATAATATTATCATCGCCTAGAAGGTCATGCATTCAATGGCTTCCAAGACGGGAAGAAAGGCATGGATGGCTATTAAATTTGATTTGGAAAGGGCCTATGATCGCCTGGAATGAGACTTTATCGAGGAAACTCTTCATGCAATGGGTCTTCCGGTTAAAATTATTACACTCATTCCCTTCTCGCCTTAGAACCACTCATCCCCTTCTCGCATACGAATTTGGCGGTAACCACTTTTAAGATCAATCCTATAAAAGACATTAGAACCACTAAGCTAGTCTAACATATCATCTAAACATGGAATGGGATGGCGATACTTTACCGTTATTTTGTTCACGGCACGATAGTCGACACACATGCGCCATGTTCCATCTTTCTTAGGCACAAGTAGAATCGGTACTGCACCAAGACTAAGGCTCTCTCTAACATAACCCTTTTCCATCAAATACGAAACTTGCATTTGTAACTTTTTAGTTTCCTCGGGGTTACTTCGGTAAGCTGGTCGGTTAGGAATAATAGCACCGAGAACAAATTCAATTTGGTGCTCTATCCCACGAATTGGAGGTAGCTCACTTGGAATCTCCTCCAGATATAGGATTTTATATTCCTGCAGCAATGAAACAATAAAAGATGGTAAATTTAGGTCAAGTTCGTTAGTGCTTAATAAACTCTACTTTTATATGAGTACAAGAACCATCTTTTCCGCCATCAAACTCTTTCTGATTTCTTTTTATTTAGAAAAAATGCTAACTTTTTTTCCTCTATTCTTTCTCACACTCTTTTGATTTTCTCTCGGATGTTGCCTCACTCTCTTTTGCTTTTCTCTCAATATTTTTGTCACCCCCTTTGGTTTGTTTGAAGCTTTCTCTCAAATGTATCTGATCTTTGTGAACTTGCTTTGGTGAAAGCAGGGCTAGGGTGATCTTCTTGGTTTCATGGATGAAAGTATACCGATTGGTATAATCATCATGGATGAATCTCCTATCGAACTGCCATAGCCTCCCTAACAAGAGATGACCGTCATGCATTGGTATGACATAACATAGCGTGTCATCTTTATACTTCCCAATAGAAAATGGTACAATGACTTGCTTGGTAACTTTGAGTTCTCCACCATCATTAAGCCACTGCAGTTTATAGAGGTGTGGATTCTTTTTTGTTGTAGGCCAAGCTTTTCTACCATCAAAGTACTAGCAACATTAGTGCAACTACCACCATCTATAATGACAAAACATACATTTCCATTACTATGGCAGCGAGTGTGGGAAATGTTCTCGCGTTGCTGGTCCCCCTCAATGGCTTGCATGCTTAGGCTCCTTTTAAAAATAAGGACATCTCCATCTACGACATGTTCTATATCTTATTCATCTTCAAATTCTTTTTCATCATCCTCTTCCTCCTCTTGGTCAATTTCGATCTCTCTATCATCTCAGATGAACATTGTGTTGCAGTTAGGGCATTGACTAGCAATGTGACCTCGCCCAAACACTTGAAGCATTAGACATCACGGGATCGAACATGATGGGTGTCGAATCCGTCAAAAAATAATACCTACTTGTTCTTTGGAATTGTAGTAGCAGCAAGTAGGGTCGATCCCACAAAGAGCGGTTAAGAAATTAAATTCACAAGCGAATGCAATAAAAGTAAAAGTGGGTTTTGGATTTGATTTGGAGAAAGCAATTGTAATAAGGAAGAACTCAATATAAATTGGGACTCTAGTCAAGGTACAACTCGGAATACTAAATCAAGAACTTAGATCATAGATTTCACAAAATATAAATCAACACCAATATCAAATAGCTTGGTTTTAAGTTAGATGATAACCCACAAATAACTTAAATCTCTTCTTTAATAGAAAGCAATTTAATAATCCACAAATTACTAACTCTTATTATCAAGGTTAAAATTCATTAGATAACCCACTAAGAATTATAACGTATTTTGATAAGGTTTTTTTTCGAGAAAACAGTTAAATGAGGCCTTATCACTATTTTCTTCTTGAAAAAGGGGGAAATTCGTATTTTGGAAAACTGTAAATATTTGGAGTCGCCATCGGCCACTAAGGTAAGCCGGACACCACAAAACCAGAGATTTGTTTAAAAACGGGTTCGAGAGTTGGTGTGGGGAAGGATTAGCACCCCCATCATGCCCGGAAATCGGTACCAAATTGCTTGTTGCCTTTTAATCGATAGAAATTATTTAAAAATCGAAGTGAATTTAATAAAGATGTTCTTAAATGAAAATGTGACTTAAATATCACGAGCTTTGTCGAATCGTGGCATCGGAATTAATTAATCATTTAATTAAGAAGGATGACGGTACACCGGACCATAGACTAAACCGACATCAAATAAGGCTGACTGCCTTGTTAGTTTAGGGTTCGGATCCCGTACGTCACCTTTATGCATGATGCGTGCAAATAAGGGATGATGCGTGCTATTTCCATTTTTTATGCTTTCGCTTACCTAGAGACGGTGAAAATTAACCTAAGTATTCGATAGACATCCATTAAGCTAGGACTGTCGCTTTCGGATACCGAGGTTAATTAATACCTCTCTTGAGGTTGATTTTTAGGTCCGGTTACCATGCTTAATCATTGGGCCATATGGAAGACAAATATATACATGCATGCCATAAAAGCACCCAAAATAGACATATAAAGGAAAAGTTCATATTGATAAAAAACATATATTCGATACAACGGTAACAAATCATGCAAGACCCAATAAAAATAAACGGACAAACATGCATATATTCGATTCATAAAGACAAGATAAACACATGGCATAACATACATGTTTTCATATATATTAAAACATTATTAAAACATAAGGTAACAAACAAAAAGCATTCGTATGGTGATTAAACTGAAAGAAAACAAAAAAACAATAGCTAAATTCGGAGAGACACAAAAAATACCCAAAACTGTGGGGGGACTAAAATGAACACGGGGTAAACGGGGGAGGACCAGACGAGTAAATAAACCCTAAACAGACTCGACCTAGGACTGAAAGACGAACCGACCCAAACTACCAGGGACCTATGACGCTATTTACCCATGTGGAAGCCCCTAAGACGCTATTACTTAGACGCGTAAGGACTAAAGACGCCAATAACCCAAAAACATGACCTAAAGACCCTATAAATACCAACTTAAAAACCCGAACATCCCTTTCACCCAAAATAAAACCCTAGCTATCCTATTCTAACCTTTCTCTCTCGACATCGAACGCCGGCCGATGCTACTCACCGTCCGACGAACCCTAAACGCACTCCAACCGGTAAACCAAACCCAAAAAGACCCCAAAGAAAACGACACAACACTCCCAGAAACCAAAACACCCTTCCCTTTGCTCTCTGAAAAAACGAAATCCTAAACCCCCTATACACTATTTTTTTAAAACGATTTACAAACAAAAACAAGGGTTTTAAGCCCCTCCTCCAACTCACCCTTCGAAGCCATGGAACGGCCGGGATTATCGCCAAGAGGAAGAAGGCACCGGTTTGGAAAGATGGGGATCAGAAAGGTAAGAAACAGAAGCCTTTTTCTTTTTCTTTTGTTTTTGTTATTTTTTGTTACATGCAATGACAACAAATGTTACCTGAAATTCTCTGGCTTGGTATTGCTTTTCCGTGTTTTTGAGGGAGACCACGAATCCCTTTTACAGTGATATTGCATCTGGCTTTATAGCCGGAATTTTGATGCTTTTTTAACATTTGGTTAATACAATGGAAAATACCCATTGGTTCGTATCTATTTTGGCCGGATTCATGCGCGGCTCTGCTCTGTCATTCCTTTGCCATTTCTGTTTTTTGCCTTTTGTTTTGTTTTCTTTTTGGTTTTTATTTTGCTGACCCTCGTCCTTTCTGTGCATGGTTCGTACGGTTGTGGATGACGTGGCTGCTGAGACGAGGACGGAATCAGCATCGTGGATGAAACCGAGCCGTCGGGCGAATCTGGACGGTCGGGAGGGGACTCGAAAAGGCACGCGTGAATTTCACATGCTCGAAGGGCCTCCGAAGCGTCTGGCACGCACGCGTGAGGGGATCCGAATAGCCACGCGTGAAGCTCTCCCCGCATATGAGCCATAAGATCGTGCCTCGATCTAACAGTCTGGGTTCGTGCGGCGCAGCATCATCTGGGAGAGCAAATCTGGGCCGTTCAAACACCTGGATCAAATCTGCATCTGACGGCTGGCATGCTGTGCGGCACGGATCCGGATGAACCCTCTCCTAGGGTTTCTTGTGTCTGGGCAATCTGAGTCGTTAGATCTATCCCAGATCTATCGGCTGGGATTGGGCTGCGCATAACATAAGGGTTGTTAGGTTTTTTTTCATCTTAAGTATCCGAGCCTAATTAATTGGGCTATGTAATTCAGATTTATTTTGGACTCTTAATTTTAAATGGATTTTTATAAAGGTTGGGCTTTATTTATTTATATTGGACTTTTTATTTATTTAATGTGTTCGTATATATACATATAGTTTTTTGTGTTTTCTGATTCAAATAATAATAATATTAATGATAACAACAAATAACACTAACAAAAAGATGCTAATAAAAGTATGATGGGGTAAAGACGAGGATAATAATATAATATGGTGGTAATGTTAATGAATATGATAATACTAATGGTGGTAATAAACATAATAAAAATAGTATATAGTGTACAAATAACACTAGTAATAATAGAAGTAATAATGATAATAGTAAATAATAATAACACTAATAATATGATATCTAAGTATTAACTAGACCAAGCCCAATGTGAATAAACAAAGCCCAACATGGATAAATAAAGCCCACTTTTATTTAAGCATATCTAAGGGCTAATCAGCCCGGACAAAATTAGTGATTACAGTTGCCCCTCTTTGCTTGTACTTGTGAAACAAGAGCAAAGCAAAGATTACAAGCACTAATTTTGTCCAACTTCCCTGTTTGGGTGGTTCGCTCATCCGAAGTGGCAGGAACAATGCGAGCGTCGTTGGCATGTCCTCCCTGAATGGCAAAGGACATAGTCGATTCATTCTTCCGAAGCGGTAAAGAATGAACTCCGAATAATTTCCTTCCCCGGAGCGGCAAAAGCAAACTGAACAGGCCTTCTAGCTTTTCTGTCCAGGGACCCTTGAACTCTTTTGCTCTCAGATCAAGATGCAGCGAGTATGAAATTCTTCGCCTGAAGCTACGTTTGCTCTTCCGAAGCGGTAGGAACAAAGTCGGTAGCATTCGTATGTCCTTCCAAAGTGGTCAAAGGACACGATTGACTCATTCCTCCGAAATGGCAAGGAATAAGCCCAGAGAATTTGTTTCCCCGAAGTGGCGAAAACACTGAGCAGACCTTCTGGCTTTACTGCCCGAAAATTTTTGAACTCTTTCGTTCTCTGATTCTGATGCGGCGGGTCTAAAATTCTTCGCCTGAAACTACATTTGCTCCTCCGAAGCGGCAAGAACCAAATCGGTAGCGTTCGTATGTCTTTCCGAAGCGGCAAAGGACATAGTTGTCTCATTCCTCCGAAATGGCAAGGAATAAGCCCAGAGAATTTGTTTCCCCGAAGTGGCGAAAACACTGAGCAGGCCTTCTGGCTTTACTGCCCGAAAATCTTTGAACTCTTTCGTTCTCCGATTCTGATGCGGCGAGTCTGAAATTCTTCGCCTGGTCTTTGCTTCTTTTGCGTTTTTGCTTCTTTTTGGCAGCAAAATGCCTCGGTGTATCTGTAAAGAAAAATGTCATGATGCTATGTGTTAGTATGAACCTAGCACATGTATGCCTATGATGATGCATGAGTGAGTATGCCTCATATGGGCCTGATGCCACAACTTCTGTTGTCGCTCTCTTCTTGATCTTCTACTTTATCTTCAAAGCCGATGTTTGTCTCACACTCGGGTCTAAACATCGGCTCTTCTGGGAAGCCCCTTCGTGGATTCCAGTTTCGGGTTTTTCATTCCCAAAGCGCCTTTTCAGGTTTTCACTTTGGTATTTATCTTTCTTTCTTTTTTTTATGAAGCGCCCTTCTGGGTTTTCACTCCATTTCTTTTCTTTTTGCTCTTTTCTTTTCTTCTCTTTTTCTTTTTTTCTTCTTTTTTTCTTTTTTTTCTTTTTTTCTTTTTCTTTTCTTTTTCTTTTTGGTCTGTGCGACACTTATCTCATCAAAGCCTGGTTGCGGTCAGCTACTTGGAATTTTTCCTCGGTCCTTGTCACTCATCCGGCATCGGGCCAAATTAGCTGTCTTTTGTTCACCTGCATTCAAAATATCAAACCACAGAAATACCAAGAAATCTTTTGCTTTGTAAGTCTATTTCAAACTGCTCGAGTAATTCTTTGAAAAGAGATAAATGAAGACGCCAGATAATACTTATTAATATATTTTGAAGTTCATGAGAAATTCATGTGTCATGCATGGAGGGAACAAATGATGCAATAACCTAAGCATTTTCCTCGTGAATGATGTGGGAATCCATCGACCGTAGGCAGACCATTTGCTAGCATTATCCTGTCCGTTTTTGGATCATGAGAGATTTTGCTGGCTGAGCGTGTACTTATCGGTACTCCGTCGCGGATATTGCCCTTCGATTCTTAACTCCCCCTCTTATCGTAAGACGCCCTTTTCGGGTTTTCGTCCTTCGATTCCCCCTTTTCTCTGTTTTTTTTGTGTGGAGCGCCCTTTTCGGGTTTTCACTCCACTTTTTTTTTTGTGAAGCGCCCTTTCGGGTTTCCACTCCACCTCTTTTTTTTTTGATACTTGAAGTGCCCTTTCCGGGTTTTCACTTTAAGTATTTGTTTTCCGCGAGGCGCCCTTTCGGGTTTTCACCCCACTTCATCTTTTACGCATAGTACTTTTTAACTGAATCCGAATTCACTAGATTGCCCAACTCTTCCCCATCCATTTCTATCAGGATTAGTGCCCCTCTAAAATAGGCCTTTTTAACCACGTAGGGCCCTTCCCAATTAGGCATCCATTTTCCCCGAGAATCTCTCTGGGTGGATAATACCTTTCGCAGTACCAAGTCTTCTTCCTGAAACTCCCTCGGACGAACTTTCTTGTCATAGGCTCGCATCATTCTTTTCTGATACATCTGACCATGACAAATAGCTCTCAGTCGCTTCTCTTTAACTAGGTTCAACTGATCAAACTGAGCCTGTATCCATTCAGCTTCTTCCAGTTTCACTTCATTCAGTACCCTGAGAGATGGGATTTCTACCTCCACCTGCAAAACTGCTTTTGTACCGTAAACCAGAGAGTACGGCGTTGCCCCAGTCGAGGTACGTATGGACGTCCGGTATGCGAAGAGGGCAAATGAAAACTTCTCATGCCAATCCTTGAACGAGTCCGTGGTCTTGGCTATAATTTTCTTGATGTTCTTATTTGCAGCCTCTACTGCCCCATTCATTTTCGGGCGATATGCAGTGGAGTTATGATGCTTTATCTTGAACTGCTCACATACTTCGTCCATCATCTTATTATTTAGATTGGACGCATTGTCAGTAACGATTCTTTCCGGTACCCCGTATCGACAGATAATTTCCCTCTTCAGGAACTTGCATACCGCTGCCTTGGTAACATTGACGTAAGAAGCAGCTTCTACCCACTTAGTGAAGTAGTCTATGGCAACGAGAATGAAGCGGTGTCCATTGGAAGCCATGGGGTGGATCTGGCCAATCACGTCCATTCCCCACATGGCGAAGGGCCATGGCGCATTCATGGTATGCAGTGGTACCAGCGGCACATGTATTTTGTCCGCATATATTTGGCATTTGTGACACCTCTTGGCGTAGTCAACACAGTCCCCTTCCATGGTCGACCAAAAGTAACCATACCTCATGATCTTTCGGGCCATTGAGAAACCGTTTGCATGGGTCCCGCACAACCCATCGTGAACTTCTGCCAGAATACTCTTGGCTTCTCGGGCATCAACACACCTCATCAGTACTTGGTCTTTTCCCTTTTTATACAAGATTTCCCCGTCCAGGACATAACCGGCTGCCATTCTCCTAATGGTCCTCTTATCATTCTCATTAGCTTCTGCGAGGTATGTCTGGTATCTGATGTACTGCAGAATGTCATAATAGCATGGATTGTCGTTCGCCTCCTCTTCTATGCTGTAGCAGTGAGCTGGTACTTCCAACATTAGCATCTTAATCGGTCTCATCTCTGCACCTAAGCCTGCCTTGAATGTGGCTGCTAAGGTTGCTAGGGCGTCTGCCATCTGATTATCCTCCCTAGGGTGGTGAGTGAAACTGATCTTCTCAAAATTCTTGACTAGTCCCTGGACCAGGTCATAGTACTTAACCAACTTTGGATCCCTGGTCTCCCATTCATCCCTGAGCTGATATATCACCAAGGAAGAATCTCCAAACACATGGAGTTTCTTTATCCTTCTTTCAATGGCTGCACGCAACCCCATGATGCATGCCTCATATTCAGCCATGTTGTTGGTACAGAAAAAGTCCAGTCTACTGGTGAAAGGGTAATATATCTCCTCCGGGGAGACTAGTACTGCCCCAACCCCATGACCTAAAGCGTTAGATGCTCCATCAAAGTATAGCCTCCATGATTCTTCTTCATCGGTATCATTTTCTCCCAGAGTTATACACATCAGATCTTCATCTGGGAAGCTAAAGTCTAATGGTTCATAATCATCTAAGGCTCGGCTCGCCAAGAAGTCGGCTATAGCGCTCCCCTTTACTGCCTTTTGACTTACGTACATGATATCAAATTCAGACAACAACATTTGCCACCGGGCTAACTTTCCTATGAGCGCTGGCATCTCCATCAGAAATTTTAGAGGGTCCAGTTTGGATATCAGCCACGTGGTGTGATACAACATGTATTGTCTGAGTCTCTTGGTTGCCCACACTAAGGCACAACATAACTTCTGGATTTGCGGGTATCGAGCCTCGCACTCGGTGAACTTTTTACTCAAGTAATAGACTGTCCTTTCTTTCTTACCTGTCTCATCATGCTGCCCTAGGACACACCCCATCGAATTCTCAAAAACTGTCAAGTACAGGATCAGTGGCCTTTCTGGTACCGGAGGTACTAAGATTGGGGCGTTGGTCAAATACTTCTTGATCTTGTCTAGATCCTCTTGGCATTCTTCATCCCAAACCCCGGGGTTATTCTTCCGGAGTAGTCTGAAGACAGGGTCGCATTTATCGGTTAATTGGGATATGAATCGGGATATGTAATTCAACCTTCCTAGGAATCCTCGGACTTCCTTTTGGGTCTGAGGTGGCGGGAGATTTTGGATAGCTTTTACCTTGTCTGGATCGATCTCAATTCCCCTCTTGCTAACCACAAATCCTAGAAGCTTTCCAGATATGATGGCAAAAGTGCACTTTGCTTGGTTGAGTTTCAACTGATACTTTCTCAACCTCTAGAATAATTTCTTCAAGTTCTGAATATGCCCCCTTCAGTCTGGGACTTTGCTATCATGTCGTCCACGTAGACCTCGATTTCTTTGTGCATCATGTCATTGAAGAGCGATACCATGGCTCTTTGATATGTTGCCCCGACATTTTTCAGGTCAAAGGGCATTACCTTATAGCAAAAGGTTCCCCACATCGTCATAAATGTCGTCTTGGTCATGTCATTAGGATCCATCTTTATTTGGTTGTAACCTGAAAAATCGTCCATGAAGGAGAACCAGGAATGGTCGGGTGTGTTGTCTACTAGGGTATCGATATGAGGCAGAGGGAAGTTATCCTTCGGGCTTTCCTTTTTAAGATCTCTGTAATCCACACACATGCGAACATTTCCATCTTTCTTGGGGACAGGTACTATATTGGCCACCCATTATGAGTACTCGACCACCTTTAGGAACCCTGCCTGATACTGCTTTTGTACTTCATCCCGGACTTTTAACAAAGTATATGTTCTCATCCTTCTCAACTTATGTTGGACCGGCTTGCATTCTGGCCTGATTGGTAGCCTGTGTACTACAATTCTTGTGTCTAGGCCTGGCATATCCTGGTAGGTCCATGCAAAAATGTCCTTGAATTCTATCAATAGGCTTATTAACTCCACCTTGGTCTCGGGCGAAAGTGTTGTGCCAATCTTGACCTCCTTCCGATCCTCACCATCATTCCCCAAATTTAATATCTCCATCTCCTCTTGATGAGGGACTATCTGTCTGTCCTCACTCTCCATTAGCCCGAGGAATTCTTCTGGAATTTCATACTCCTCATCCTCTTTGCCAATTTCGGCAAGATACAATGGTTGCTCAAAATCCACCTCAGGATTAAATTCGGCATCATTCACAAGGTTAATAATAGGGGTCCTACAACATTTATGAAAAGAATGTGTATTGGGAAACGAGCGTACATATTATTTACAGAGTATGTGGAATAATAAATAATAAATGAATAATGAATGAAATGAATGGGATGCTTGCAATTTTGGAAAATCGTCTTTTTATTGAATTTAAAACGAGCAGGTTAACATAGATGCCCTTTACAAAAGATCCCTATTGCTCGCGGGCACAAGCAAACAGGATGGGTTCTAAGCATTACTCTGGCTTAGACCTAAAGATTACAGGCACATCATGAGCAGTCCAATTGCCAAGAGCCTCTCCAGGAAGGCAAGGGCGGATTCCTGCCAAGTAGGTCGAGCTTCCATCATTTTCGGATATCACATTAATAGCCACGTATTCTAATGTCTCACTAAGCTTCTCCTCCTCACAACGCTTGGCATTTTCCACATTGGCCTCGTGCACCATCTGCTCGGGGTTGATGACTCCTCCCGACAAAAAATGTTTTTCATATCGGTATAGACAATTGGCTCCCCTAGCATGTCTTCCCCTCGGAGTCTAGTCATTCTCCGTTTAGCTCTCCTCCTCCATTCCAATTTCTTTTGCTGAAATGTGGGCTTATGACCAAGCCCAAACCTATCTTGCTTGTTAATGACACTCCTGACACCCAGACATCCTTGCAAATTTCTTCCAAGTCCTCTTCCTTTCTTTGCTCCCCATCCCAAAGTCTGCCATACTTGCATCTTGGCACACTTAGATAGTTTCGGGCATGGGATCTTGCTTCCCTCTGCCACGAACGTTGCATTTATGAATTCAAGGGCTCTAAAGGCACATTCAACCGCCTCCTCGTTGGCTTGGACATATAAAGCATCGGTAGCTACAGACGCTATAATGTCTTGTTCAGCGGACACACTCACCAACTTCCCCTCAATGATGAATTTCAGCTTCTGGTGCAAGGAGGAAGGCACGGCTCCCGCTGAATGGATCCAAGGCCTTCCTAACAGACAATTGTAGGTTGGCTTGATATCCATCACCACAAAATCGATCATGTATTCGGTAGGTCCGATTAGCAACGGTACCTCGATCTTCCCCACAACTTCCCTCTGGGTTCCATCAAAAGCTCTAACTGAATTCAGACAAGGCTTTATGTGTGAGGTGTCAATGGGCAACCTTTGCAAAGTTGCTGTTGGCATTACATTCAAAGCTGAACCATTATCCACAAGCACCCCTGGTAAGACATACCCCTTGCAATGTGTGGTTATATTCAAAGCCTTTGTTGACCCCATTCCTCCATCCGGGATCTCGTCATCACTGAAGGTGCTGAAATTATCTGCAGCGATATGACCTACAATTCGGTCTAGCTTGTTGACCGAAATGTCCTCTGGGACAAACGTCTGGTTTAGTACCTTTAGGAGTGCATCGCGGTGCTTCTCTGAGTTTAGCAACAGCTCTAACACTAAAATCTGGGCTTGTTGCTTCCGGAGCTGGTCAACAATGATGTACTCACTATGTTTCAGAAACTTCGAAAACTCTTGAGCCTGTGCTTCCGTCACTGGTTCATTGATTTTGGGAGGAGGGTCCTCTCCAAACAACTTTTCGGTCCCCGGCTCGGGCAACTTTCCTTTTCCCTTCGGATCTACCTCTTTGGGTGTGTCTGGTGAATAACACCTCCCACTTCTTGTAAGATTCCCCACCTCGTCTACTACTTCCAATTCTGACTCCTTCGGATTACCCTCCTTCTTGGGCTCTTCCTCACTGGGCGACCCGCTATCTTTCATCAGATTTTCTGGCACTGAGACATGGGCAGTGTAGTTCCATGGAACCTTCCTCTCGTCCTTGAAATGAAAGGACTTCGGGAGAGATATTCTTAACTTCGGGGCTAGTTTAGGGCTTTCTCCTTCGGAGGAGCTACCCTCCTTCGTCTTGCGAGGTATAACAAAGGGTCGGTCCAGGCCAAACTTGACTTTAGCGTCATCAGACGCGCACACCTCTAGGTTCCTACTTTCTTCATCCCCCTCAAAAAATTCAATTTCTTTACTGTTCATCAATTCTTGGACCACTTGTTTGAACTCTTCACAACACTGAATGTCATGCCCCTCTTGTTGGTGGTATTCGCAGTAGGGTCCTCACCCCTTCAACACAACCACCATCCCTCAGCCAATTAGACGTGCCATGCATAGCTGCTGAAATACCCACCGTAACGGGGACCTGACCTCAGACACACATGTTTTAGCCTTCCTAGTGCACTGCTTCTCGATTGCGTTCACTCCCTGACCCGCATGATTTGGCAATGGGTTAGTGGTGGTATTTGGCTCATCTAGCTGTAGTACCCCAGTTTTAATCAAACGCTGCACAAACTTCTTAAAGGCTATGCAATTCTCGATTGTATGCCCCGGAACACCACCATGATACTCGCAGTTGGCATTCTCATCGTACCAAGCTGGGAATGGCGGCTTGAATGGAGTGACGTGGTAGGGTCGAACCAATTCTGCCTCGTATAAGTGAGTGTACAAGTCAGCGTAGGACATCAGGATCGGAGTGAAGTTCATCTTCTCATCCTCTTTCTTGGGAGGCCTAATCTCTCTCTTACTCAAACTCTGTCCCCCACCGGATGTGGCTTGAGGGGCCGAAAGGGTAAAACTCTTCGGGGCTGTGTAGGTGTTCACAATATTCACCTCATTTTCCTTCTTCTTATAGCTCTTCCGATTACTTTCCCCACTATCTATCCTCCCACTTTTGATTGCCACTTCGATTGACTCTCCGGTCTTTACCATATCCGCAAAGCTTTGAGTGGTGTTATTTATCAATCGGTCAAATAATGCCCCTTTCAAAGTGTTAATAAACATTGGGGTGATCTCATGCTCCGGGATAGCAGGTTGGATTTGGGCGGCCACGTCTCGCCATCTTTGGGCGTATTGGCGCAGACTCTCATTCACCCTCTGTTCCATTCCCTCCAACATGATCCGATTCAGAGTCATATCTGTCACGTGCTTATAATGATCTACGAAGGCCCTTGAAAGGTCCTTCCATGTCTTGATATTTGCTCGGCTGAGCGAAGTATACCATCTGATAGCAGAGCCAGTCAAGCTGTCCTGGAAACAGTGGATGAGCAGCTTCTCGTCATTGACAAAAGCGGCCATCTTCCGACAGTACATCGTAATGTGCTCTGACGGGCAAGTAGTGCCATCATACTTATCAAAATCAGAGACCTTGAATTTGGGCGGAAGCACTAAATCTGCCACCAAACTCAAATCACTGGCATTGTTCCCTTGCTCATCCACTTCTTGTATATTTCTGAGCTTTTCTTCAAACAACCGAAACTTCTCCTCATACTTCTTCTCTAACTCGACCTTGACTCTTTCCACTTCTTCCATCAGGCTTAGATCTGGCACCTCGTTTTCCTGGTCGCCTTCTATGTCAACATGTTGTTACTCCTCCGGGGCGACTAGCAGATGCCCCGCCAAGGTTGATGAATACCTTCTTTCCCATTTCTGGCCCTTCTGGGTTAACCCTTGCGTGAGACGTAACACCCTCGTGGTCATCCACGTGCGACCTGTCAGCAGGAATTCCTTCTTTCCCTTTCATCTTGGTTAGCAAACTTGTCATCTGAGTAATGATAGATACATACGACTGTGCTATCTGGTCGCTGATGTTCCGGTTAACCCCATCCAAGCAACTTTCCAGATCCTTCTGGCCTTGCTCTACCTTGGCTAACCTCTACTCCATGACCCGATACTGTGACCGTGTACCGTACGAGTGTGGAATGGTTGGTAATTTTTAATGTAGCAAAATGCAATGTTTATCTGAAACTGAAAAATCTTTTAGTTAAGATCAAATTATTTAAATGGTATGTGCAAACAAATGTATAATGTATGGATGTCCAAATGAATGTATAATGTATGTATGTCTTAATAAATGCATAATGTATGATGTATGAATATGAAGAGCAACACTGGGTTTGGCAAATATCCTCCTCAAACAGCTCGTTTTAAGTGGAATATTGTTTGATTACAAATCTTTGGGAAGCTGATTACATCAAAAGTCCTACATTAACAACTACTAAAAGCCTATTCATCCTAGCGCTCCTCCTTCTTTCTTCCAACCCTTCTTCTTCATACAAATTGATCTAGCTCGGCACCCAAATCCACAATCTCCCTAAGGATCCACATTACCGTCTCTCCCACCTTGTTTGAGTCGTCCACATTGTCATGAAGCTCAGCGGCATCTTCAGCTAAAAACTGCACCTTCCCGGCAATATAGCGCACCCGGGCAACCCACTGAGCCAACTCCTGTTCTTGCCTCCAAATAGTAAAGGCGGCAAAGTGTAATTGGTCCAGAGTGGGCACAGGGCGCACTTGGATTGCCTCTCTCATGCTCTCGATGCGATCCTTTAGCTCTTGTACCTTGGTCTCTAGCTCGTCGATATGATCCCTCAAGACTTGGTTTTCCGACTCACTCGCTTTGTGTTTGCTAGTAGATCCCTTGTGTCTGAAGAGGGACCTTTCCAGATTCTTCACCTTGTCCTTTAAGGTTCCATTCTCATTCATCTCTCTTTCGAGCTGTGTGGAATATTCGGTGCGAAGACCTTTCATTTCCTGGGTTAAGGCGAGCACCCGGTCCTTAAACTCATGGTACCCTCTCTTGTAGTTTTCCGCCCTTGCTCTTTCTTCCTTGAGTCGGAGTTCAGCCCCTAAATCGATCCTCCTTCACTAACTCTCTTACCCTTGCTCAACCGTTGTAACTTTTGTATCTCCTCCTTCTCCATCCCTAGCTCAAGCTGTAATTCATCATTCTTCTTTCGTAATGCCTTAACGCTCCCTTCATAGCGCACTCTCTCAAGTTCAAAATCAAACTTTTCTCTACTGGCCCTTTCTTCAAGCTATGCATACTTCTTCCGTTCCTCCTCTAGTTGTTCCCTCATCAAATCCGCTTCAGTGGGAAGTGACGCCAATCTTTCCCTCATGACTCTCCTCTTATCTGGGTTCAACTGGGGAACATTATCATCGACGTGGTTAAACCTCCACACTTCGTATTCCGGAGTGACCATATAAGGGGCGTTCAGGATCCTTACTCGTCTTGCATTATTCCATGCTGAAGACGCGACATACACCTTTCCCTTATAGCCTTTTTTCTTTCTGATAGTCCACATTGAAGTCATTCAAACCATCGGTGGCTGGCACAAATTGCTTTGACCCATATTGTCTTAGGACCAACAGTGGTGCGTAGGCCGTATGTCCCCATAGTCCCAACAAAGGCACCCACGAGTACATTCCACATCTATATCGAATACTTCTGGCTGACAACCACGGGGCTCTCCAAACCACATCACCGGCGTTCAAATTCTGAAGCATATCGAACCAAACTTCCGCGGTCCGCTTGGTAGGCCAATTCTCTTTCTTCAAAAATTCTTCTAAAGCTGAAAACTTACTATCGTAGACCGGTCTTGAGAAACTGACATCTATCCAAAAGTGACTGTAGAACCATACCGTTAGGAGTTGAGGACATCCCAAGATGCGACCACCCCCGTGCTTCCTACAGAATCTCAAAGATTGGAAGGTTTCTAACAGAATGACTGGAGCTGGATTACCTCCCTCGGCCAACTTGTCGAACAAATCTAACACCACCGGATGTATGAAGCCTAAAGCTTTGGGAAAGATAACCAACCCATAAATTACCAATGCGAATAAATTCCCCTAAACCACTCCGGCCGGGAGTACTGATGCTAAGGCCAAGATTTCGTCAACCTTTAGGTATTCCTTGTTGTTCCACGTCCCAACCTGTTGTTCTACCCATGATGCCAAAGTACCTGAAAGCTTCACAAGCTTTGCCCGGAATGATTTGTACTTGCTATTCTTCGAATAAACACGATCATCCTTTACCTTCTTGCAATTGACAAGGCCTTGGTACTCTTTGATGGTCGGCGTTAGGTCTAGATCTCCGATCGTGAAACAACTATAAGCTGGGTTCCAGAACCCGACTAAGGCTTGAAGTAGCGCCTGATCAACTGGGACGTACAACGGATATGCTATGTCACCAAACTCATCTTTGAAAGCGGTCTTGGCTTCAGAATCCCAACTGTTCCATACTCGCTTCAATCCGGACACATCGTTGATTTCTGTGTTCATGAAAGTTTGGTTCGCCATTTCTGACCTGAACCCGATGGTAATACTATCGCCCTCATGTTGTTGCTCTCCTTCTGACTAGACTTGAACTTCTGAATTCTTCTCATCCATACTCCTCACAATCTCCCCCATAATTCTCGCCTTCAATTTAGACTATTCCCAAACCAATGTGCTCTTTATAACATGATGATATGCAAAATAAGAGAAAAGGGAAAGGAAAACAAATGTGTTAGTCACATGATAAACATAAATTATAAGGAAAGCAAAGAAAATCAAGCATTAATGACAAGGAAGCATAGAATAAAATAGATAGCAAACAAAGGCCTAGACACTCTAAACTCTAGGGTTATCCGCATGGCTCTAACGGGGTGGGCTTCTTATGTTCTAACGCATGAGTTTGGTTCTAATAAAGGGTACTCGAACCTATCTTGCCACCTACTAAGGCGATAAGAACCCCAATTCTGGCCCATTACAAGCTTGCGAATTGGTTTCGGCTCGAGGGAAAGCACGACCTAATGACGTGGAGGGCTTCTCACGTGTCAAAAGGTGTGGATTCCGAAATTGAATTATCGACCTGTGGAGGGATGCTCACGTGGGTATGGGCGTTTCACTTTCACTTAGAAAAAGGTAGCTCGGGTATAGAGCTTAATGAACATGGTGCAACACATGTCGGTGATTTCCTTAATAATTAAATGGAAAATTAATTCGAAATGCCACAAATTTCCAAAGCCCATTCAACTTAAGTCTTATTTTCATAGAAGAACAAACTCATTAGCTTCTCTTTGATCTTTAAATAGTTTATATCGATTAAAGGCAACAAGTGTTTTACTGGCTTAACTCTCTTTTTTGTTTTGTAAAAACAAAAAAATTTCCCCAGCAGAGTCGCCACACTGTGATAAGGTTTTTTTTTCGAGAAAACCGTTAAATGAGGCCTTATCACTATTTTCTTCTTGAAAAAGGGGTTTTTATTTAAAAAGGTGGGAAATTTGTATTTGGAAAACTGTAAAAATTTGGAGTCGCCACCGGCCACTAAGGTAGGCCGGACACCACAAAACCAGAGATTCGTTTAAAAACGGGTTTGGGAGTTGGTTACGTATGGGGAAGGATTAGCACCCCCATCACGCCCGAAAATCGGTACCAAATTGCTTGTTGCCTTTTAATCGATAGAAATTATTTAAAAACCGAAGTGAATTTAATAAAGATGTTCTTAAATGAAAATGTGACTTAAATAGCACGGGCTTTGTCGAATCGTGGCATTAGAATTAATTAATCATTTAATTAAGAAGGATGACGGTACACCGGACAATAGACTAAACTGACATCAAATAAGGCTGACTGCTATGTTAGTTTAGGGTTCGGATCCCGTATGTCACCTTTATGCATGATGCGGGCAAATAAGGGATGATGCATGCTATTTCCATTTTTTTATGCTTTCGCTTACCTAGAGACGATGAAAATTAACCTAAGTATTCGATAGACATCCATTAAGCTAGGACTGTCGCTTTCGGATACCGAGGTTAATTAATACCTCTCTTGAGGTTGATTTTTAGGTCCGGTTATCACGCTTAATCATTGGGCCATATGGATGACAAATATATACATGCATGTCATAAAAGCACCCAAAATAGACATATAAAGGAAAGGTTCATATTGATAAAAAAGCAAGCCCAAACATACTTGACCCAAAACTATCTTCTAAGGCCCAAAAGCCCACTTTAAAGGTACCCACATTTAAACACCATGAAGCCCAAATTTAACATTCTTTAATTATCTACTAATCAATTTAATTAAGGAGACAAATTACATTAGTAATGGGTTAACAATCATGGCAACACATACATATTTGATTCATATTATTGTTTGAGATAATCATGAAAGCCTAATAACTCTAAGCATTTTTGATCACATAAATAATCCCAAAAGAACATATATTCGATACAACGGTAACAAATCATGCGGGACCCACTAAAAATAAACGGACAAACATGCATATATTTGATTCATAAAGGCAAGATAAACACATGGCATAACATACATGTTTTCATATATATTAAAACATTATTAAAACATAAGGTAACAAACAAAAAGCATTCGTATGGTGATTAAACTGAAAGAAAACAAAAAAAAACAGTAGCTAAATTCGGAGAGACACAAAAAATACCCAAAACTGTGGGGGACTAAAATGAACACGGGGTAAACGGGGGAGGACCAAACGAGTAAATAAACCCTAAACAGACTCGACCTAGGACTGAAAGACAAACCGACCCAAACTACCAGGGACCTAGGACGCTATTTACCCATGCGGAAGCCCGTAAGACGCTATTACTTAGACGCGGAAGGACTAAAGACGCCAATAACCCAAAAACATGACCTAAAGACCCTATAAATACCAACTTAAAAACCCGGACATCCTTTTTGCCCAATATAAAACCCTAGCTATCCTATTCTAACCTTTCTCTCTCGACATCGAACGCCGGCCGGTGCTACTCACCGTCCGGCGAACCCTAAACACACTCCGACCGGTAAACCAAACCCAAAAAGACAAAAAAAACGACACAACACTCCCAGAAACCAAAACACCCTTCCCTTTGCTCTTTGAAAAAACGAAACCCTAAACCCCCTATACACTATTTTTTTAAAATGATTTACAAACAAAAACAAGGGTTTTAAGCCCCTCCTCCGACTCACCCTTCAAAGCCGTGGAACGGCCGGGATTATCGCCGAGAGGAAGAAGGCACCGGTTTGAAAAGATGGGGATCAGAAAGGTAAGAAACATAAGCCTTTTTCTTTTGTTTTTGTTATTTTTTGTTACATGCAATGACAACAAATGTTACCTAAAATTCTCTCGTGTGGTATTGCTTTTCTGTGTTTTTGAGGGAGAGCACGAATCCCTTTTACAGTGATATTGCATCTGGCTTTATAGCCAGAATTTTGATGCTTTTTTTACATTTGGTTAATGCAATGGAAAATACCCATTGGTTTGTATCTATTTTGGCCGGATTCATGCGCGACTCTGCTCTGTCATTCCTCTGCCATTTCCGTTTTTTGCCTTTTGTTTTTTTTTTCTTTTTGGTTTTTATTTTGCTGACCCTCGTCCTTTCTGTGCATGGTTCGTATGGTTGTGGACGACGTGGCTGCTGAGACGGGGACGAAATCGGCATCGTTGATGAATCCTAGCCGTCGGGCGAATCTGGACGGTCGGGAGGGGACTCGAAAAGGCACGCGTGAATTTCACACGCTCGAGGGGCCTCCGAAGCGTCTGGCACGCGCGTGTGAGAGGATCCGAATAGCCGCGCGTGATGTTCTCCCCGCATACGAGCCATTAGATCGTGCCTCGATCTAACGGTCTGGGTTCGTACGGTGCAGCATCATCTAGGAGAGCAAATCTGGGCCGTTCAAACACCTGGATCAAATCTGCATCTGACGGCTGGCATACTGTGCGGCGCGGATCCGGACGAACCCACTCCTAGGGTTTCTTGTGTCTGGGCAATCTGAGTCGTTAGATCTATGCCAGATCTTTCGGCTGGGATTGGGCTGCGCATAACATAAGGGTTGTTAGGTTTTTTTTCATCTTAAGTATCCGGGCCTAAATAATTGGGCTATGTAATTCATATTTATTTTGGACTCTTAATTTTAAATGGATTTTTATAAAGGTTGGGCTTTATTTATTTATATTGGACTTTTTATTTATTTAATGTGTTCGTATATATACATATAGTTTTTTGTGTTTTCTGATTCAAAAAATAATAATAATAATGATAACAACAAATAACACTAACAAAAAGATGCTAATAAAAGTATGATGGGGTAAAGACGAGGATAATAATATAATATGGTGGTAATTGAATATGATAATACTAATGGTGGTAATAAACATAATAACAATAGTATATAGTGTACAAATAACACTAGTAATAATAGAAGTAATAATGATAATAGTAAATAATAATAACACTAATAATATGATATCTAAGTATTAACTAGACCAAGCCCAATGTGAATAAACAAAGCCCAACATGGATAAATAAAGCCCACTTTTATTTAAGCGTATCTAAGGGCTAATCAGCTCGGACAAAATTAGTGATTACAGTTGTCCCTCTTTGCTTGTACTTGTGAAACAAGAGCAAAGCAAAGATTATAAGCACTAATTTTGTCCAACTTCCCTGTTTGGGTGGTTTGCTCATCCGAAGTGGCAGGAACAATGCGAGCGTCGTTGGCATGTCCTCCCTGAATGGCAAAGGATATAGTCGATTCAGTCTTCCGAAGCGGTAAAGAATGAACTCCGAATAATTTGCTTCCCCGGAGCGGCAAAAGCAAACTGAACATGCCTTCTAGCTTTTCTGTCCAGGGACCCTTGAACTCTTTTGCTCTCAGATCAAGATGCGGCGAGTATGAAATTCTTCGCCTGAAGCTACGTTTGCTCTTCCGAAGCGGTAGGAACAAAGTCGGTAGCATTCATATGTCCTTCCGAAGTGGTCAAAGGACACAATTGACTCATTCCTCCGAAATGGCAAGGAATAAGCCCAGAGAATTTGTTTCCCCGAAGTGGCGAAAACACTGAGCAGACCTTCTGGCTTTACTGCCCGAAAATCTTTGAACTCTTTCATTCTCTGATTCTGATGCGGCGGGTCTGAAATTCTTCGCCTGAAACTACATTTGCTCCTCCGGAGCGGCAGGAACCAAATTGGTAGCGTTCGTATGTCTTTCCGAAGCGGCAAAGGACATAGTTGTCTCATTCCTCCGAAATTGCAAGGAATAAGCCCAGAGAATTTGTTTCCCCGAAGTGGTGAAAACACTGAGCAGGCCTTCTGGCTTTACTGCCCGAAAATCTTTGAACTCTTTCGTTCTCTGATTCTGATGCGGCGAGTCTGAAATTCTTCACCTGGTCTTTGCTTCTTTTGTGTTTTTTGCTTCTTTTTGGCGGCAAAATGCCTCGGTGTATCTGTAAAGAAAAATAACATGGATAAATAAAGCCCACTTTTATTTAAGCATATCTAAGGGCTAATCAGCCCGGACAAAATTAGTGATTACACGTATCAAATAGCATTAAGAACCATAGAGACCCAAACACATATTCTTACTAAGCACTAACTCGTTAACTTATTAAGAACATGAATTAATACCTTTGGAAATCTAACCCAAATTTCCTTACCACTTACGTCAATAACCGATGACTTGGTTGCATGCATACGTATAACCCAACATACACATGATGATGAAGCACAAAAGATATGAAGATACTTGAATAAGGATGAAGATAATTTAGAAACAAGAAATCTCACTAAAAACTTGAAATAATATCCTTGTAACTACACTTGACTAGAAAATAGAGGTTTAGCCATTCATGGTGGTCGACGGCTACAAGAAAAAGGGGAGAAGGTTTCGACTACTCTAGGGTTTCTTGGATATCCTTTCCTTCACCCTTATGATATCTATTTATAGGGGAAAATAAGGGGAAGACTTTACATTAAATGCAATAAACCCTAGACTACTCTAATTATGGTAAAAGTGGAAGTCCTTCTTGTAGTAGGATTGCTTTTCCTCCAAGTCAAAAAGTCTATGACACGCCGTGGTCACGCCTTATTCTGCGACTGCTGCTTGTTTTACGTGAAGGATTTTCCATAAATGCCAAAAAGGGGCTAAAACTCGTATTTTACGTATAAAACGTCTTTAAGGCAAAAAAACACCTGCAAAACCAAATAGGAACCGAATCAAGGCTTTTAAGATAGATTAATGTGCTAAAAAATTGGATTTAATATGTGAAAAACATGTAAAATAATGACTAATCATATACCCCCACACTTAGATTATGCTTGTCCTCAAGCACATTGAAATTTAAGATCGAGGGTCCTTTTGGTAATTAAGAGAGGATAAGAGAAGTAAATAATCATGATTGCAAATTTTCATAAGCAAATAGTATCCCAATTAATTATCATGAAGTCAAGGATGGAATAAAATACAACACCCTCACAAAGGATTTACTCAATACCGCTCAAAGTGTTTAAGGGACAACAACACTCAAGTCAAAGCTTGAAAAGGTACTTACCATAGGCTTGGAAATATATCACATCTCCACCGCTTAGCTAGGATGAATCACAAGATCAAAAGTTCTTTAAATGGGTTGTAACAGGGCTTAGGACAAGGTATGATGAGAATGACTTTTGGGCTCTTTGAATCGAAGAACTTCACACTCTTTTTTTCTTTTTATCAAGCTTTTGCATAATTTAATTTTGGGATAAATAAGAATTCAATCTTTTATAAACTTTTTGTCTTTTTTTTTTTAATTTTCTTTTTGAACAAACAAGACATTTTTTTCTTCAAGTTTTTTTCCTTGTTTTCAAGATTTTCTTCCTTTCCTTTTTCTTTTTGCTTGATTTTTCTCTTTTTCATGTAAGGAAAGTGTGTAGTTCTCCAAATTCGGGTGCAAATTGGGGGAAATCAACATAAAGAAATTAGGCTTGTAATGTGGTTAATTTCCAAACAAAAGGCTTAGGCTCAAAAATGGTTCTCTAATGGTCATAATTACCAAGGTAGGCTTTTTGGCTCAAGGTTCTTACCTAAGTGCCTTAATCATCTCAAGTAATTCAATCCTACTATGTGGTCTCGACATGCATAACATCCCAAGTTCTAGAAGAAATCCAATCAGGCTTGACAATCACTCAATGTATAAAAATATAAAGCACAAAAGATATATGCTTGTTAAGGCTCAAATATCACAAAGTGGTTTGTTGCGTCCAATTTTATCCATCTGACTATCTAATCAATTAATATGAGAAACGATTTGCAACTCTAACAATATCTAATCAATCCTAGTTTACTTCCCATATCAATCTCATATTTACCTAAGGATCCAATTTTCTCAAAAATCTCAACATGTCAAGATCAATAAAAAAAATTCATGTGAATGTAATAACTAAACTCATCAAGAAGCATGCAATTTCACACAATATATCTCAAGTTAAGCACATCAAAATAATATCCCCCCACACTTAAACCTAACATTGTCCCCAATGTTACCTAACCTACATGCAGAAAATAAAAGAAAGTAAGTAAAAAGATAAGGGAGAAGAGTGCTCACTCATGCGACATACGACGATTTAGGGGGTGTAGGGGTGTGGTGGGTCAAACTCCGCATACTCAAAAGATGCCCTTTGGTTCACCTTTACTCTTAGTATTTGATACTCCAAGCTAGCAAGACTTTGCTCGGTGGTCATGATTTGAGAAGAGGAAGCTTCTTTCGTGGTTCCACAAGGTGACTTCATAACTAGATTCCCGCTTGCATCTGTATCGAGCATCTTCATGGTTTTCAAGCAAGAGATGTCTATTGGTTCAATTTTTCTTACAACTGTAATCACTAATTTTGTTCGAACCTCAAACCCCCTTTAGTTTGTGTTAATCTAGCGCTTATATTGGGCTGTTATGCAATTTAAGACTACAAACCGAAACAGAAGAAAAAACAAAAAGAATATATATATATATATACTACTCCCTCCGTCCCACTAAACTATCACATGTTGGTCAAAATTGTTTAACTTTGACTATAATTTTTTTAAATTTTTTAATTAATTAAAATTTATAAAATACATATTTAAAAACTACTTGATTCAAGGTTTTTAAAATGTATTTTTATATTTTTATCAATAATAAATTTTAAATTATAAGAAGTCAAACTTAAAAAAATTTGACTCAAATGTGACAGTTTAGTGGGACAGAGGAAGTATTATTCATTTCAAAAGAAAAAAGAAAAAGAACAAAAAATAGATAAATACTAACACCGTTTTAATAATCTTATTACCCGCCTAAAAACAGAAAAAAAGAACTAAATACTACTTAGTATTACATAATTTTGTTATCGTATTATTTTGTTACATTGCTTTGCTATTATTATTTTTACCACCATCATATTATTATTATCATTATTAGATCTATTATTATTCTTTGTATAGTTATTATTATCGATAGTATTAGTTATTATTATTATTACCATTATAATTGGCATTATTATTCATTGTTATTATTATTATTATGCTTATTAAAAACATTATCATTATTCCTTTTTGTTTATTATTATTATTATTGTTATTATTATTATTATTATTATTATTATAATGAAAATGAAAATAAAACATATAAGTATAAATAAAAGTCCAAAACTAAACATTGATTAAAAATAAATGATAAGTCCAATTACATGTTCAGCCCAATTATGGCCTAATTAATAAAACTTTAAAGAAAAAACCCTAATTTATTGTGGTTATGCGCAGCCGAATCCTAGCTGTCGGATTAGGGGCGTGATCCAGCGGTCCAGATTTACCCGAGGCCGAAACCCTAGGAGCCCTTTCCTCGGCTCTGCGCCGCTTCGTCCTAGCCGTCAGATTGAAGCGACATCAACGGTTTAGATTGAACACGAGTGAAGAAAACCCTAGCGAACCCTTTTTATCTAGCGTCGCGCCCCCTTGTAGCTGTTAGATCGGGAGAGCATCCAATGGCTCGGATCAACGCAGAGGAAGTTTCTAGAGATCTTATACGCTCATGCACGACGTTTGGTGCCCCCGCACGCTCGCGTCACCAACACGCACGGACAGTTGACCCTTCGCCTGCCACGACCACGCTGTCTGCCACCGCTAACCCTTTGTCTCCCCACCATTTTCGAAACGCCAACCATGCAAAGCAGGAAAAGAAAATTTCATATTACCCAAAGTGCGATTCGAATGAAGAAAAAACAAACAAAAATTATAAGAGCAAGCAAATAACAGAAATTTCAGAGACCGATCGGGCAAATCCGACTAGCAGTAAAAAAACGTAGAATAACAGAAACCGAAATGGAAAAAATCACAGTTGTAACATTTTTCGAGTATAAGAATCCGAAGCAAAGACATGTGAGGGGGATTCGATTCGGGATTTTCCATGAAGAGGAATAAAAAGATAACATTTGAGGTATTGCATTTTTTCTTTCGATTGCATGCATAAGAACAAATAAAAAAGAAGGCCAAAGGTTTCGTTTTTACCCTCTTTGACACCTCATCTAAACTGGCGTCATTTTGCCTCACTCTCGTTCCACCGCCATTCCTCTCGTCGATGATAAACCTCCGGCCGTACAGTGGTCGCGCGTGGTGAATCGGCGGAGGGAAAGGATGCGAACAACCAAAAAACAACAAAGGAAAGGGGTTTTTGTTTCGGGTTTTGGAAAGGAGAAAGCTCACTTTTTGAGGTTTAGACAGATCTGAAGGGTTGTTCTGATGTTTTTTGGGTCTATCTTTTCGGATTCGGCGCTGAAGCGTTGTCGACGCTGGTGAATGGCTTCTGGCGAAAGGAAAAGACAAAAAATAGTTTTTTTTGGGGTTTTGGTCGATTCAAAAAAGAGAGTTTTCTCTCTGATTTAAAAAAAAAACTCTGCCAAAAGAGGCAAATGTCGACTCAGAAGGCCGTTTTATATCATTTTAGTCTCTTAAAAATGGGTTAAATACGTATTTATCCCTCCGCGTTTTTGTATTTTTGTCCCAAGGGTTTTCGTGTTCTATAATCCCGGTTTCAGTCCCTATCGTTTTAAATTTCTCCCTGATTTCACCCCATTTAATTAGATTGTTCATTTTAGGGTTAAACCCCTTTTTGACCCTTAAAATTCTGATGTCTGTTCGATTTCGTCCTTAAAATGGCGGTATAATTGCTTAATCAGCCTCTTGGTTCACGCATATTTAATTCACAGTCATTCATTGTTCATATTTGTTTTTTGATGATTGGTATGGGTTGGATGTAGTTGCATAATTTCATGCGGTTATCAATATATATATATATTATGTGGCTTTGTGTAACGATAGACATTTTATATAGATTCCATGTGATTACGTGTATATATATATATATATATATATATTATTTAGTTTTTTCATATATATAAGTATACATTTTTTATCATGGTAGTGTCGTCATATATATTACATATTTTTCGTAGTTATATATACTACATGCTTTTTATTTAGTTATGTATATTTTGTATAATTTTATGTAGTTACAAATACATACGTTATATAGTTTTTTTTATGTAGTCTCTCATATATATATTACGTTTTTTATGTAGCTAGGTATACATATTTTATATAGTCTTTTTAGGTAATTATATATATATATATATATATATATATATATATATATATATATTATAATAGAGTCTTATGTAATATCATATATATATATATATTATGCGTTTTTATATTTATGGATTTTGTACAATTATATCTATGTGTCTATTATGTATATTTATTATATAGTTTTGTCATGACAGGTATTTACTTATATCGATCCATTTATTACGTTTATTTTACCTCGTTCCTTGGTTTATACATCATTTATTTTGTTCATACTTGTCCATGCATTTAAATACCATATTTGTTTATTTATATAAAAATAGGTGTGGTTGAGGTATATTTATTCTTGATATGCATATGTTATGTTGCATTTGGAATATAAAAATATCGTGCGACGTCTTTTTATTCGGAAACGAACGAGGCCAGTACCAGTTGTAGTGGTGGTGGTTCGGACGTTCCTTCTCGAATACTAAGACTTTTAAAATTCACTCATTTGTATAATCAAATTTCGATCTAATTCGTCACTTTAATTCACAAAATTCGATATTAATTAAGTGGTAAGGATCTTGGTACCATTTTTTGGCATGACGGGGTGCTCACCCTTCCCCGCGTGTAACCGACTCTTGAATCCATTTGAATCTCTGGTTTTATTTTCGGTGTCCGGTTTACCTTTTAAAATGGCCGGTGGTGACTCCAATTTTTATCGAGTTTCCTTAAAAATTATTTTGAATTAAAACACGGTTCTTCTAAGTGACACCGGAGTAAAAGAGGGTAGTGTCACCTCGAGTATTTTCTAAAAAACGTCGCTACAGCATGGGGACTCCACTGGGGACAAAATTTTTGTTTTCAAAAAAACAAAAAAAGAGATTCAAGACAAAAAACCTTACCGCTTAATTAAAATCAAAAGTTGCGAATTAAAGTGATAAATTCAACCGATATTTATTTATAAAACTGAGTTTATTTTAAACGCCTGTAAAATTGGACATGTAAACCCGTTTGTCTAAGTGGGGGGAAAATGCTAGTGCTTTCGTGGGGATATTGTTCCTCCGTATGGGCCTAGTAAGTACCTTCGGGGCTCGAATACCCTATATCTTCGTGGGAATACCATTTCTCCGTACGTATATAGCTAAAGGGTCCCCTCGAATTGAACCAGGTTGAGAGGAGTCTATAATGGGTGATGATCGGGGGCCTTACTACCCTTAGTGAGGGACAACAAGGACTATTTGAGTACCTTCTAGAACCAAAATTGCATGCAGTGAACTTAGAATACCTACCCCTTTAGAACCATACGGATAACCTAGGTGTGCTAGACAAGTAGGGTTGCTTGTTTAATGCTTGATCTATTTTTCTTATCATATTAACTATGTTTATCTGGCACTAACACATTTTTTGTGACCTTTTGCATGCATTTCATGACATAAAGGTGTTGAGTCAAGGTGGTTTTACCCAAGTCAATGGCTATCATTATGGACGAGAGGTTGCTAAAAAGGATGATGTCAATTAGCAAGTCCGACATTAGTCAGAGTTGAACCAGAAAGGTTAAGGGGACAGTTTACCGAGCGAACGCACAGTGTCATGTCATACTTATAGAAGATCTAATGCCCACCATCGAAGGATACACAACCTTTCTTCGTCATAATGGGGTCGAGCAAGATTCGAATCTACTCCGAACATCCAAAGTCACAAAACTACCCGGCCAAGCGCAAAAAGGTGGCCAGAAAGAGCATGGATTAGGTCAAGGGATTGATTCAGCTTCGAGGAGATAGTTTTTTTAGAATGCATCCAGGACTTGATACTGACAGTTTTAGATGTCCTTGAATGGTTAGAGAAGAAAGCAAATCCGGCCTCGGCTACCTTAGACGAAACCTTCATTTCCTTGAACACAGTTCAGAGATACGAAGAGCACCCGAAAGAGTTTGCTATGACTGCCTTGCAAGGAGAGACCTCATCTATGTCCAAATGAGAGTTGACCAGAGGGGAATCACCTATAAGACCAACACCTTTGACTTGCATACGCGTTTGTATATATCGCAACATTTGTTTGTGCATCATCCCATAGCAACATTAAGTCGGTTAATCATGCATTATGCCATTAGAGGCTTGTTTGAGTAATGCATTCATTGCATCATTGGATATTAAATGTTGCTTAAGACCTTTCCTTGCTTCATCGCTAATTTGGGGAAAACACTCATGTCAGAAAGACAGAGAAAGGGAAGAATGGACAAAGGAACGGTTTCCAGCCAATACAACTTCAGAAGTATGAATGACCTAGTAGCAAGGGTGGACAGGCTTGAACAGCTCCACGAACAGTTGGTTTGGAATCAGAAGGAGATGACCACATATGTGAAGAGGTTCCAAGATGAAACGATGGGGCAAATCGATGAGTTGAAGGCTATGATAGTTGTTATGACCGAAGGAAGCGGCATGAAGGGAGACCCCCAGCCCGACGAGAGTGAGGAGAGGGACCATGACATTGTGATGGAAGAAGCTTTGTCTTAAGAAGATCAAGCCATCATCGACCAGTATGAGGTAGACCACACTGTTTCAGAATGCCCCATTGAGTTGGCATTGGATAAGATCAAAGATTCTCTTAGGAGAATCTTGTCTTCTCCAACGAACGAAGAATCAGTTCAAAAGCAACAAGACCACAAGGAAACCCCGAAGACCGTTACGACTTTGCAACCCCGAACTATGGCCGAGAGTCCTTGAAGTTTGAAGAAGACGAAATGGACTGTGAAAGGAAAGGAGAAGTTCACCCCTCTGCCAATTTCCTACAAGGAGATGTATTCACGGTTATATCATGTGAATTTGGTGCGACCCTATCACGTGGTTCCTTACAAATCACCTTACCCTTCTTGGTTTGATGCTAGCGCTCATTGCGAATACCATGCCAATATTCAAGGACATTCTATTGAAAATTGTGCAGCATTTAAAAAGCTAGTCCAGAATATGTTAGAAGTGCGAGTAGTGCAGTTAGGGGAATCGAGCTCAGCCACTCAGAAGGGGCATGACTCCCCAGTTTATGTGAAGAAATCTCGTCCAAGCGCCCAACTTCATGACCGATCTCTTAGTCAATCGCTTGTGTTTGCAAAGCCTCCAAGGGCTCCTCATCCGGTTCCGATAGCAGACTCGCTTCCAACAATTGTCGAAGGAGAACTTTTGAGCCTAGGGCAGTCCAAACCGAAGGATGTTCCTCATCCTAACAATTATGGCATTCATGGCCACCACACGAGAAACACGAGCCACGCTAAAAAGAATTAAGAAGCCATGAAAACAGAGTCTGAGTTTCAGTTAGGAGCGGTCTTTTGAAGAGCGAATCAGGGAAAATGTGGGTCTCCAGTTCTAGCTTTAAGGTTTCATATTCAAACTTTCTTGCATGTGACTTTTCCTCTTAATGCGCCTTGCTATTATACACACGAAGATAGCAAGGACCTTTGTAAGGGCTTGTGTTATGTTCGCTTGTTCAATTTTAATAAAGGAGACTTTTCCACGCATTTCATTTGGCAAGCATTTTATATTCTTTGATTTCATTTAAAAAATTCATTTATTCTTTATGGTTAGGACCTTATTTTTGTTCTTTCTAAACATACATGTATATATTTTTGCAAAAATGACTAATTTATATATAAAAAAGGGGGTTTTAAAAAAACGGATGTTGACACTAAATATGAAAACCCTATGTTCTACTTAGGCCAAAAGGGGAATGACAACGAGTGTTCAGGAATAATGGCCACTCCCATCGAGTGAATTTTCCTCTCGGGCATTATTGTTCAAGGTTCTTGAATGAAGCGATAACCCCAAAACATCTACTCCTAAAGACTTTTTTCTTCCGATTGAACCCAAACCAAGGATCACCCCTACATCGGGGGCAAAGGAGGTAGAAGTTTGTGGATACGTAAATGACATTGGATTCTGATTATGCTATGAAGATGATGCCTTATGAATTAAAGGGCAATAAAGGAGAATATATGCATTGAATACATTTTTTTTAGTTTGAGCAACAGAAACATCAAAAAGAAACGATGGAAGGGAAGTTGGTGCTCAAAGAGCTACCCAAATTAAGTCAAAAGTTACCAATGTAAAAGTTGAAGAAATTAGAAGTGGAAGCACTAAAGTGAAAAGTGCAGTAAAAGGAGAGAGAGAGAGAGTGAGAGGTAAATAAAGAAAAGGGATACATGAATTCCCTAGCCAATTGAATCTCTATCTAGAAGGGCCGTGAAAGATTGATAGCCTTTGATTGGAGATATGCATCAATACAATGCGAAGGTGCAATTTGATCCAAAACTACACCTATTGTAAGGAAAGGAGCTCTGAGGTGAAAACCCAAAAAAGGCAGTCTAGAGCGATTCAAAGAAATAAGAGAGGAAATAATATTTCATCCGAGCATAATTGAGACTTTCATTTGAAAGAATTGATCTTTGGTTTCACCACCCTTAAACACTTGTTTGGGCCTATTTACCCTTCCTTTCGTAGCCGCGAGCCTTAACCTACATTACAAGCCTCAAAAGACCATTTGGACCATACACGAATGGATGAATATGTCTTCAGATCACATCCCACCTATCGGGGTTAACCTTTCTTCAAGGATTGCCACACTTCTAATGCCTGATTGAGATCAGAAAAGAGGGAAAGATGGGGCACGGTGAGTTAGTGAGTTAAAGAGAGCCACTTTTAAATTGTGTAGAAACTAGGTATGGGAGTCCCTCCTCTCGGAAGCTTGATAGCCCAGTGAGGTTTTCACATAAATATCCCCACAACATGTCACTCGGGTTGACCTTTTTTCAAAAACCCAAAACTTGATTCTCTTAAATATCACTTGTCATGATTCTTTACATATATACATAATAAAATTATTTTTACCCTGTCATTTGCATAAGTCTCCTACATTGGAATGAACAAACAGATTAACTATGACTTAAGGTAAAGCCAGTTGTACCCGGAGGGACATCCTCAGAGTTTCGAGCATTAATGCTAGACGCTGAATACCACCATTTGAAATTACAAGATCATATTTAGTGAAGTGTTAGAGCGCAGAGGAAGAAAATTCGACATTAGGAATCAAGGAACAAAAGTTAACCTCGGGGTCTAAGCATCTTGCCGAAGAGAGTGTCCCGAGAAGAACCACATGTGCCGCGTTGCAAGCACGCAACGAAATAGTAAGTGTCATATGAACTCAAAAAGTCCATGAAGACATAAGTACGCCTAAAAAAGAAAAAAGAAAGAAGACAAACAAGGAGAAAAAGGAGGAGACATGGTGAAAACCCAAAAGGCGCTTTGGGGAATGAAGCGAAAATCAGAAGGGGTGCTTCAGATCACGAGCTTAGAAAAATGGGGGCCAAGGTTGCAACAACTTTAGATGGAAGACACCGTTTAAATCGACCGAAGCCTAAATTAAGTGGAGGTAATAACATTTTGACCGATGTAATTCAGTATTTTCTTTTAAGATGGAACGAAGGAAGGAAGATCCAGTAAAGAAAATTGAAGATTAGTCCTTGTGGAAATAAGAGGGATTTAGAAGATTTAGAGGGCTCGTCATGAAGGGCCATCGAAAAAAGATAAGGCCTAAGCCCGGGTTGAACGGGGCAATGAAAAAAACTTCATAAGGTGACAGATCTTAGTTTATCCGGTATAGGCCAACCATGCCCTTCTAAGTCAAGACAAAAATGAAGACTCAACAAAGACAGAAAACCCATGGAAGATAAGAGTGATCGACCCGAACGCGAGACTTCTTCCCCGGCAGCACTAAAAAAATGACTCCATTCATGCATCATATTTAGTTAGACATCCCTAGGTTAGGAGCATGCTAACTCATATCATTAAAGCATTCTTACATATTTTGTAGACTGCAAAAGATTTTGACTTGAAACTCCTCGACGATAAGTCCCAAACGAGAAGAACTCAGCTAACGAAGATTTGAAGAACTTTCCAAGGAGAGGGACTCGCTTAGCCGAGGACAGGGGAAAGTTTGCCAGAAAGAAAGAGAAAAGAAAAAGAGAAAGAAAGAGAGCTAAAGAAAAAGAGAGAAAAAGAAAGAAAGCGAAAGAGAGAGAGAGATAGAAAGAAGAAAACACAAAGGAAAAGAAAAAAAAGAGAAAGAGCGAGAAGAAAATAAAAAGGAAAAAGAAAAGAGAGAGATAAACAAGGGAAGAAAAACGAAGAAAAAATGAAAACCTGGAAGGGTGTTTTGAGAAAAGCAAAGTGAAAGCTTGGAAAAGCGTTTAAACAACAAATGTTCAAAACCCCTAAAAGAAAGAAACAAAGATGGTTAAACCCGAATATAAGAGGTGGTATCATTCCTAAGAAGAAGAAGAAGAAGAAGAAGAAGAAGAAGAAGAAGAAGAAGAAGAAGAAGAAGAAGAAAGAAAGAAAAGAGAAAGAGAAAGAGAAGAAGAAAGAAAAGGAAAAAAGAGAGAAGAAACAAGAAAAAAGGAGAATCTCTAAAGTGAAAACTTGTAAAGACAATTTAGAGAAAGAGATTAAGGAACTCAAGAGAAAGAGGGAATATAAAGGGAGGACCCGAGGTGAGAGAGGAGGCACCGCCATTGCAAACAAAGAGAAAAAGAGGAAAGCAAGGGAAAATCAAGATCAATAGACCAAAAAGAGGAAGTATAGATTGGGCCCTTCATAAAAGGAGGAGTAAATGACAAAGCGAAAACCTAGAAAGGATTTCAGAGCAAAAGAGGCAGATATTCAAAGCTCAAGGATTTCAGACGAAGGATTTCAAACTCGCCACGACAGGATTTCAGGGCAATGGAGACAGAAACTCAAAGCCCAAAAGATTTTAGAGCAAAGGAGGCAGATACTCAAAGCGCAAGGCAAAGATTTATGAATTCTGCTCATCTATTCGGGAACTTGGAGAATAGAACTCGCCTATCCGTTCAGGCACATGGAAAATGGAATCTGCTCATCTATTCGGGCACATGGAGAATAAAATACGTCTATCCGTTCGGGTACATGGAGAATCGAACCTTGCCCACCTATTCGAGTATTTGAAGCATACAACTCGCCTATCTGTTTGGGGATTTGGAGAAGGAACTCATGATCTTTAAGGCCTCGAAATGAATTCTACTTGGATGTGCGCGTGGCTGCCTCGGGAAGAAACCATCCGATAGGGAAGTAGGACAAAATTAGTGCATATGGTCTTTGCTTTATTCTTGTTTCACAAGTATAAGCAAAGGGGACAGCTGTAATCACTAATTTTGTCCGGACGTCGAACCCCCTTTAGTTTGTGTTAATCTAGCGCTTATATTAGGCTGTTATGTAATTTAAGACCACAAACCGAAAAAGAAGAAACAAACAAAAAAAGAAAAAACAAAAAGAATACCTATATATATACTATTATTCATTTCAAAAGAAAAAAGAAAAAGAACAAAAATAGATAAATACTAACACCGTTTTAATAATCTTATTACCCGCCTAAAAATGAAAAAAAAAGAACTAAATATTACTTAGTATTACATAATTTTGTTATCGTATTATTTTGTTACATTGCTTTGCTATTATTATTTTTACCACCATCATATTATTATTATCATTATTAGATCTATTATTATTCTTTGTATAGTTATTATTATTGATAGTATTAGTTATTATTATTATTATTACCATTATAATTGGCATTCTTATTCATCGTTATTATTATCCTATTATTATGCTTATTATCAACATTATTAGTATTCCTTTTTGTTTGTTTGTTTGTTTATTATTATTATTATTATTATTATTATTATTATTATAACGAAAATGAAAATAAAACATATAAGTATAAATAAAAGCCCAAAACTAAACATTGATTAAAAATAAATGATAAGTCCAATTATATGTTCAACCCAATTATGGCCTAATTAATAAAACCTAAAAGAAAAAACCATAATCTATTGTGTTTATGCACAATCGAATCCTAGCCGTTGGATTAGGGGCGTGATCTAACGGTCCAGATTTACCCGAGGCCGAAATCCTATGAGCCCTTTCCTCTTCTCTGCGTCGCTTCGCCCTAGCCATCAGATTGAAGCAGCATCAACGTTACAAATTGAACCCAAATAAAGAAAACCCTAGCGAGCCCTTTTCATCTAGCGTGGTGCCCCTTGTAGCCGTCAGATCGGGAGAGCATTAAACAGCTCAGATCAACACGGAGGAAGCTTCCAGAGATCCTACGTGCCATCACGCGACGTTTGGTGCCCCCACGCGTGCGCGTCACCAATACGCACGGATAGTTGACCCTTCGCTTGCCATGACCACGGCGTCTGCCACCGCTAACCCTTTGTCTCCCCACCATTTTGGAAACGCCAACCATGCAAAGCAGGAAAAGCAAATGTCTGATTACCCAAAGCATAGGGAGTAACCAATAGGAAATGGCAGAATATGTCATGCAGACAAAAAAACGCAGAATAACAGAAATCGAAATGGCAAAAATTACAATGAATACCAACAAAGCATAGGGAGTAACCAATAGGATTTTTCGAGTATATTTGTAATTTCCAAACACCGTTGTAACATTTTTCAGATATAAGAATACGGAGCAAAGACATGTGAGGGGGATTCGAATCGGGATTTTCCAGGAAGAGGAATAAAAAGATAACATTTGAGGTATTGTATTTTTTCTTTCGATTGCATGCATAAGAACAAATAAAAAAGAAGGCCAAAGGTTTCGTTTTACCCTCTTTGACACCTCGTCTTCACTGGCGTCGTTTTGCCTCCCTCTCGTTCCACCGTTGTTCCTCTCGTCGATGATAAACCTCCGGCCGTACAGTGGTCACGCGTGGTGAATCAGCGGAGGGAAAGGACGCGAACAACCAAAAAACAACAAAGGAAATGGGCTTTTGTTTTGGGTTTTGAAAAGGAGAAAGCTCGCTTTTTGAGGTTTAGACATATTTGAAGGGTTGTTCTGATGTTTTTTTGGTCTGGCTTTTCGAATTCGGCGCTGAAGCGTTGCCGACGCCGGTGAATGGCTTTTGGCGAAAGGAAAAGTAAAAAAATGGTTTTTTTTGTTTTGGTCTATTCAGAAAAGAGTGTTTTCTCTCTGATTTAAAAAAAACTTTGCCAAAAGAGGAAAATGTCGACTCAAATGGCCGTTTTGTAACCCCCTTAGCCTGGCCTAGACGCTCGACCCGAACTGAGAAGATTACACGGGGAAAACCAAAGTCAACTCGTAAAAGTCAACCTCGATTAACGTCATTTTTTTCTTTTTATCTTTTCTAGATGCACATTATTGTCCTATATGATTAGCAATTAGATTTACCGGAAGCGACACATCGAACAGAACTCAATTAGGGGTCCAATTGCATACAAACGTCTTTTAGGGACCAAAATGTAAATTTCAATAATTATAAGGACTAAACAAGTTTTTAAGTTACCATTCCAAAATTAATCACATTACATGTCATCATGTCAAATTGCATCTTAAACAGATAATCCAAACTCATTAAATTAAGCATCCAACATTTAGGGATCAAAACGTAAGAAAACAGAAACTTGAAACAATTCAAATTCAAATCCAACGGTCGGGTGTTTTGAAACACAAGACCTTGTATCGAAATGGTCGCTTCGAAACCAAGTTGACCGTTTCGATATGCAGGTGCGTTCCGAAACCCGTTTTGAAACAATGCCATTACCATTCCAGGTCATCGTTCTGAGACTGATAAGGGCGTTCCGAAACGCCTTGCCCTGAAACTTCACAATTTGCTGGTTTTTCTCAAACATTCAACTCTGAAATCATTACAACACATGCCACATCACACATTCAACATGTATAAGCATCAAAAACTATTAACGTGAAGCACAAGCTAAATCATAGCATCATTAATGCAAGCATTAGAACTATAGGCATACTTCCTAGTCTTCAAAACCATACAAAAGCTAAATGTCACATTCAAACACAAATCAAACCTCAAAGGGCATTTACAAACCAAAATAAGTAAACCAAACATGCTTAAGGTGTTTAACATCACCAAATACTAACATGAGTAGAAATCCCACCCATTGCCTCTTATTACACTAAGGGTGAACCACATACATTGCTTGGTCAAAACTCTTGGAATCCCTATGCTATTGGGCTGCCTTGAAATGCTCAATTCTCTGCATTGATGAAACAAATGAGCGTAAGCATATAACTTAGTGAGGATCTCTAAAACAACATTCATCAATGCATTTCATAAAACTATTGCAACATCATTTGCGACCTCATGCCTTTCTTTAAAACATGCCCATTTAAGCATCAATGCACTTCTAAATCCACATGCATATAACAACATTTTAAGCAACATCAAGAATCCTTTACTCATGCTTAAACCAAGCATCTCATGCATTCTTGCATCATTCACAAGCATCCCACGCTTAATCATTAATCATTAACATCATATTGGCTCGCAAGTGATAATTCTCAAACTATCCAAAACACATGACACAATCGGATACGCGGATTACAAGCGTTGTCCCACACGCTTCATACATACTGTCGGACTACACAAGGTGGAGATCAATGGCACAATCACAACCCCTCAACACCCGTGATGGAGATTAATGGCACAATCACAACCCCTCAACATCACTCATCGGTAGTTGTATAATTCCACTAACGAGAGTACGAGACACATACTACAAGACTCACACACGGGATTAAACATTTCACCGTTGTGATCTTAGCCTCAATCGTTAGGGTACTTGGATGGAGATTACGGCACACTTACAACCCATCGACATCCAAGGCGACTTTATTCACGGTGCACCCAATCCTATAGCCGGCTAACTATATCCGATTCAAGTAACCAAAAAACATTTCCATCACTTGCCAATATAATCATTTAACATCAATATTCCACTTTTTTACAAGCATAAACACAATGTCATTTCCACAAGCAATAACATGCTTAATATCAAATGCATTTATCACATAAAACCAAGGATCACTTACCTAGTGCATCCTTAACATAATGGCATTAAAATCCAGCATTAACCATGCTTAAAACATGCTTTAACAACAGTAATCAAAACCACATTAACACAAGTGCATTTCCATAAAAACATAGCACATTTCCGAGAGAGAGACTTTCGAATCACTTACTCTTGATCTTAGCTAAGTGTTTCAAACTTACACTAAGCTCCCAAGACCACGCTCAAAGTGTTACAAAGCTGGAAAATCCATTTCCACTCACCAATACGCGAAGCCTTGCTCGCCGACACGAAAATCACTCTTCTAGAGCCTCCAAAAACGTCTCGTTTGCTCCCGGATCAAGATCCCATGTTTTCACATCATCAAAACAGATATCCAAATGCATTAAAGTGCATTCCAACACCAGCAACCAAACACAAACTCGTTGCTCACCCAAACTACACCAATTTACCCATCCGAAACAACCGAAAACTCAATCGATTGCTTCCTAAACCAAGCCCAGCCAACATACATCACTTCCAATCAATTTTAAACATCAAAACACATCTAAAATCAACCTAAACCATTCCTTATACCTCCAGCAAGCAATACTCCCACATTTTACCTCAAAAACCCAACTAGAACTATCAAGAAACTCAAGGATCTCAAGGATTTCGGGATCTACATCAACAAAACCTCTTTTCAACATATTAAAAATCTCAAAACTCAATTAAAATCAATCCAAAACAGAGCTTAACAAAACAAGCTCGAAAATCAAGAATTTCATCTTATTTTTCCAAGATTTCAATCTCAAATCAATACTATAATGAAAAGTCAGCTAAAAACATTAATTAGAAGCCAAAGATCTTGAGAATTTCAATAAAGAACCTAGATTGAAGGTTGAGAATGAGATTTACCTCCAATCCTTTCTTTCCTCAATGAGTGACAAGTTTTCCTTAGCAAAAATCTTGAAAAACTTAAAAGAACTCTTGAAACTTGTTTAGAAAATATTGAGAGAGTGTTTGGGAGAAAAGAATTCTGGAGAAAATGAGTTAGAATTGTGTTTGGCTAAAAATGAGAAGAGAAAAGTAGTTACGTCAAGTGAAATCTCATTTTTCTAATTTATTAATTTTAATATAATAAAAATCATTTTATTAAATCACTTTAAAATCCCTTTTAGAACACATGTCATATTAAAGAAAGACTAAATTGCCATAAAGCTCCCTAAAGATTCTAAGATTTTGGCTCCTCTTTTAATATCACATTTTCCATAGTTTTGAAACTTTACATTTTGGTCACTACCCAAAATGTACTACTTCTGTAACTCTTTTTGTAAAATTGATTTGACCAACCTCTTAAACATGATTTTAGAGGATGTTAGTAATTTTTACCATATTTTTATCCTATCTCGATCCTTGATTTTCTTAAATCACCTAACTCGATTTGAACCGTTCCCGACCGGTCCGGTCCGATGTCCAAAACATCTAGGCCCAAAACCAGGGTGTTACATGTTTTATATCATTTTAGTCTCTTAAAATGGGTTAAACACGTATATGCCCCTCCGTATTTTTGTATTTTTGTCCCAAGGATTTTTGTCTTCTTTAATCCCGGCTTCAGTCCCTATCGCTTTAAATTTCTCCTTGATTTCACCCCATTTAATTAGACTGTTCATTTTAGGATTAAACCCCTTTTTGAACCCTTAAAATTCTGATTTTTGTCCGATTTCGTCCTTAAAATGGCGGCATAATTGCTTAATCAGCCCCTTGGTTCACGCATATTTAATTCGCAATCATTCATTATTCATGTTTGTTTTTTGATGATAGGTATGGGTTGAATGTAGTTGCATAATTTCATGCGGTTATCAATATATATATATTATGTGGCTTTGTGTAACGATAGACATTTTATATAGATTCCATGTGGTTACGTGTATATATATATATATATATTTATTTATTTATTTATTTAGTTTTTTTATATATATAAGTATACATTTTTTATCATGGTAGTGTCTTCATATATATTACATATTTTTCGTAGTTATATATACTACATGCTTTTTACTTAGTTATGTATATTTTGTATACTTTTATGTAGTTACAAATACATACGTTATATAGTTTTTTTTATGTGGTCTCTCATATATATATATTACGTTTTTTATGTAGCTAGGTATACATATTTTATAAAGTCTTTTTTAGGTAATTATATATATATATATTATAATAGAGTCTTATGTAATCATATATATATATATATATATATATATATATATATATTATGAGTTTTTATATTTATGGATTTTGTACAATTATATCTATGTGTCTATTATGTATATTTATTATATAGTTTTATCATGACATGTATTTACTTATATCGATCCATTTATTTCGTTTATTTTACCTCGTTCCTTGGTTTATACATCCTTTACTTTGTTCATACTTGTCCATTCATTTAAATACCATATTTGTTTATTTATATAAAAATAGGTGTGGCTGAGGTATATTTATTCTCGATATGCATATGTTATGTTGCATTTGGAATATAAAAAATATCATGCGGCGTCTTTTTATTTGGAAACAATCGAGGCCAGTACCAGTCGTAGTGGTGGTGGTTCGGACGTTCCTTCTCGAATATTAAGACTTTTAAAATTCACTCATTTGTATAACCAAATTTCAATCTAATTCGTCACTTTAATTCGCAAAATTTGATATTAATTAAGCGGTAAGGATCTTGGTACCAATTTTGGCAATGATGGGGGTGCTCACCCTTCCCCGAGTGTAACCGACTCCCGAATCCATTCGAATCTCTGGTTTTATTTTCGGTGTCCGGTCTACCTTTTAAAATGGCCGGTGGCGACTCCAATTTTTACCGAGTTTCCTTAAAAATTATTTTGAATTAAAACTCGGTTCTTCTAAGTGACACCGGAGTAAAAGGGGGTAGTGACACCTCGAGGTATTTTCTAAAAAATGTCGCTACAACAACCTGCAAGTTAGTATTTACGGCAAACAAGCCATCTTTGAAAGCTAAATGACAAATATAAGAACCAAGGATCAAGGGTTTACTCTTCCGATTTTCTAGGACGACAAGTTGTTGTGCAAACCAATAGCCGAGGTTTACTTTTCTCCCTTTTATCATGCATCAAAGGAAGAAAAATTCGACTTTGTTCAATATGCTTTTCGAGCGTACTCTACCGGATAAAGAATATGCTATGAATCAATGGATGTATTTAAGCGCCGGATCTTTGAGTTCATGGTCTTTCGAGTGGCTTGGATTGTACCTCGAGGTACTCGTTGACCATTCTTTGAAGATGGTTGTGGGTTTGAAATCTTCACTATAGTCACACAAGCTCGATGCATAGTCATTAGATAGTGCATAATCGTTAGTAATAAAGCCCATGGCCAGATTAAACTCTGTAATAGATAAAGAAAATTGTTTGTCCTTCAAACAAAATTTAATAACATTAGAAGCATCAAAATCAACATCTCCTCTATCTTCAAACTCAAAGGTAGCATAAAATTTCCATAACAATTCAGCATAAATCAGAAAGGTAATATTCATGTAGTTCATCCAACCAATTTCATGAAAGTAATTTCTTACTTCCTCTAATAATCCAAGAGGAGAAAGAGTTTCAAGATTAATGTACTTACAACCTTGGATTGTTCTCTTTTGTACGTCGACTAACCTTTTCTTGTGTTTTGAAGAGGTGAAGCTGAGGTTGTCGGCGTTGGGGGCTTCGGTTGGAGGAGGCAGCACACGGCTGCGGTTGCGGGTGCGAGAGGAGGAGGAGCGAACTGGTGGCTTCTCGGGCGGTTCTGCGACCGGCGGTGATGACGGCTATTGGTGGAGAATTCTTCCTTCATCCCTCCTTGCTTGACTCTTTTTTCTTAGCATGCTTCAATGGTTTCTTGGAGAGAACTTCTTTGGTGTTTTGAATTTTTTAAAAGAAAAGAGTAATAGAAAACCTAACTCTTGAAGGACAAGACTAGGGTGGATATGTGAAAGATAATATAGGGTGAAAGTGGATGGAGTTTCACTTTTTAAAAGATTCTCAAATTCTTGGAAAAGAAGAAAGGTAAAAGATGGAAAGTTTTGATTGGATTGAAGGACTTAAAGTAGATATGCTTTTAAGAAAAGTAAATCTTTCCCTCCATAAATCCCAAGATTTTCGGCATATTCCTTGTGAAAGGAAGAGCAAAAAATTTTTACTTTTTTTTTTTTACTTTCCCACTGGTGGCAAAATTTCCCTCCAAGAATTTTCATGAAATTTTGGAAGCTTGACCACACCTTATTTTTAGAGTGTTTCTGCCTTGAGCTTTTTCTTAAGGCGTGGTCGCGCCTTATTTCCTGAGTGCTACCCATGTACCTAAAAACATAAAAACTCACAAAAACAAATTTATTGATGAAAATAAAACAAGAGGAAATAAACTAAAAATAAAGTCATGGGTTGCCTCCCAAGAAGCGATTTTCTTTAACGTCTTTGGCTAGACGTAACTCCCTTTAATCCTCATATCTTGGTTCTTCCAATTCGGTAGTTTCTTCATTCTTTTCAACGAATCCCTCATAAAAGGGTTTCAACCGATGTTTATTCACTTTGAAGACCGTTTTGGTGTGTGTATCTCAAATCTCAACTGCACCATTAGGGAAAACCTTGGTGACAACAAAAGGTCCTTCCCATCTAGATTTTAATTTTTCCAGAAATAATCTCAATCGAGATTTTTAAAGTAAAACTTTTTGCCCAATTGTAATTTTTTTTCTAGAAATCATTTGATCATGGAAGGCCTTTGTTTCCTCTTTGTAGATAGTTGCATTGATGTAGGCATCGTTGTGAATTTCCTCAAGTTCTTTCAATTGCAACTTCCTATGTTCACCAGCTTCATCGATGTTCATGTTGAATCGCTTGATCGCCCAATAAGCTTGATGCTCCAATTCAACAGGTATGTGGCACACCTTTCTATAGACAATCCGGTAAGGGGACATTCTTATAGGAGTTTTATAGGTTGTCTGGTATACCCACAAGGCGTCATTGAGGTGTAGGCTTCAATCTCGACGTGTTGGGTTGACGGTCTTTTCTAATATGGATTTGATTTCTCTATTAGAGACTTCGGCTTGACCGTTTGTTTGCAGATGATACGCAGTTGAGAGTCGGTGCACCACGTTGTACCTCTTTAGTAAGTTCTTCATGACCTTGTTGCAGAAATGCATTCCTTGATCGCTTATAATGGCCTTTGGTGTCCCAAACCTAGATAAGATATTAGTCCTAACAAAAATCCACAACAACTTTTGAATCATCAGTTCGGGTAACTCTAGATTCTACCCACTTTGATACATAATCAACGGCCAAAAGTATATATTTATTATTGAATGAAGGAAGAAAAGGACCCATGAAATCTATGCCCCCAAACATCGAAGATTTCACAAAATAAAATTGGTGCTTGTGGCATTTGATTTCAGTATCCTACATTACCCGTCCTTTGGCATCTCTCACAAGTTTTGTAGAACATGTATGCATCTCGGAATAAGGTGGGCCAATAAAATACACTCTCTAGTACCTTGTGAGTCGTCCTTTTTGAAGCGAGGTACCCTCCGCAATTGTCGGTATGGAAAATTTGGAGGAATGACTGAGCTTCATTTTGATGCACGCATCAGCATATTATTTGATCAGCTCCTATCTTCCATAGGTACGGGTCGTCTCATATGTAGTACTTGGCATTGCTTTTTATTTTGTCTCTTTCAGCCCTACACAAGTGATGTGGTAAATTCCTCGTCACTAGGTAATTTGTGATGTCGGCATACCATGTGATGATGTCCTTGAATGCTTGGAGGTGTTCTTGGTTTGGTCCACTATCGAGGTCTTTGATGGTTTCCTACATCAGAGGGCTAGTAACATCTAAAGCAAACAATGAGCATGTATCTTCATTATATTTCATGGCATCATATATATTAAATTTTATGACCTTGCCATCAAATTCCATAGTAAGAACTCCATCATGCACATTAATATATGTTCTAGATGTTTTCAAGAAAGGTCTTCCTAATAAAATAAAATTAGGACTAGACGAATCATTTTCCTCCATATCTAAAACATAAAAATCAGCGGGAAATATAAGTCCATTGACTTGCACCAGAACATCCTCCAAGACTCCTTTCGGATAGACATTCGACCTATCGGCAAGTTGTATGATCACACTTGTATCTTTAAGAGGACCCATATTGTTAGCACAATATATAGAATATGATATAAAGTTAATAGATGCTCATAAATCTAACATGGCTTTTTCAATCTTAATGCTACCAATTTGACAAGGGATATTGAACATAGCTGGATCCTTGCATTTTTCAGGGAGTTTTTGTTTAAGCACGGCAGACACATTCTCACCCATTCTTAACTTTTCGTTACCATTAAACTTCCTCTTGTTTGTGCACAATTCTTTGAGAAATTTTGCATAGCGAGGGATTTGTCTTATAGCATCAATCAATGGAATATTTACCTCGACTTTGCGGAATGTCTCAATAATTTCTTTCTCTTGCTCATCTTTCTTGGTCTTAGAGAACCTTTGAGGAAATGGTGGTTGAACAACGATAGGTTGGGTTACCTTGCTTGTATCGACATCTTCCTTCTCTTGCTCAGGCTTGTGTGATTTTTCATCTTTTTCGGGAAAAGGGGCTTGCCAAAAAAAATTCAGTTTGCTTGGCCTCGCTTCTTCCTTTTCGGCATCCTCTTTGGGTGAAGAATTCTGCAAATTCTTGCCACTTCTCAAAGTAATAGCACTTACATTTTGTTTAAGATTCACAATAGTTTGAGAAGGTAACTTACCTCGAGATTCAGATTGACTAAGAGATAAGGCAATTTGACTTACTTGGGTTTCAAGAGTTTTGATACTTGACCTCATCTCTTGTTTGAATTTCTCGAGGCTATGAACAAGCTTGTATATGATATCCTCCGAGGGTGGTTTCATCGATGAAGATTGTTGTGCATAACCTCCTAGTTGATTGCTTCTTTGTCCATAGCTCAAATTTGGATGTTCTTTCCACCCCGTGTTGTATGAATTCGAGTATGGATCGTACTTCTTTTGGCTATAAGGGCCTCTAATGGCATTGGCATCTCGGTACTTTCTTCTTGGAGTGTTTGGCACATATCGGTTGCATGCCCTTGACTTGTGCAAATCCCACACGCCTTGACTTGTTGTGTATTACCTAATGCCAATTTTTGAACAAGTGAAGTTGGATTCGAAATCTTATCTTCAAGGGAAGAGACGTTTACCTCATTCACACGTCGAGAGACGATGTCATGTGCCAACTATATTGTTGAGAGTTTGCGACCATAATGTTGATGAGGTCTTTGGCTTGGGTAGAATTCTTGTTTACGATCGCGCCTCCACTTGCGGCATCCATCATCCTTCTCTCCATTGGTAATAAACCCTCATAAAAATATTGGATGAGAAGTTGGTCGGAGATTCCATGTTGCAGAAAACTTGCACAAAGTTGTTTAAATCGCTCCCAATAGTCATGAAGCGTCTTGGAATATTTTTGTCGAATTCCGCAAATATCTTTTCTAATGTTGGTTGCTCTTGATGCCGAAAAATATTTTCGAGGAAGAGCTTTGCCATGTTCGTCCATGTTTCAATTGATCTGGATAGTATGCAATACAACAAATCCTCGGCATGATCGGCTAGAGAGAATAGAAACTCCCTTAACTTAACTTCATCCACAGTGACATTGTGGCGTTTCATGCCTGAGCACACCGCAGGGAATTCTTTCAAGTGCTTGTATGGATTATCGTTCTCGCGCCCCCTGAAAGTAGGAAGAAGATGTATTAGACCCGATTTTAATTCGAATAGTACCTCAAGGTCTTGATAGGTGATGTATAATGGTTGTGTGGCGATCTTGGGTGCGGTGAGTTAGCGAAGGGTTTGTTCGGCCATGTTGTCGATCTTAAGGGTTATCTCGACTTGAGTGTTCTCCAAGTTGGCTTCTATGTTCTCTTGTGTGGTCAATTGTTCGCCTTTCTTCGCTTCCTTCCTTAGTCGTCTTTTAGTTTTGTCGATATCAGGATCAAACAAAAAATTCTTATATGCACGAGAAGAACAGAACATAAAAGTAGAAAAAGAAAATAAACTAAATCAAAAGTGAACTTAGCTTCTTGACACCACTCCCCGGCAACGGTGCCAATTTTTTATGGGTGTCGAATCCGTCAAAAAACAATACCTACTTGTTCTTTGGATTTTTAGTAGCGGCAATTAGGGTCGATCCCATAGAGAGCGGTTAAGAAATTAAATTCACAAGCGAATGCAATAAAAGTAAAAGGGGGTTTTGGATTTGATTTGGAGAAAGCAATTGTAATAAAAAAGAACTCAATATAAATTGGGATTCTAGTCAAGGTAGAACTCGGAATACAAAATCAAGAACTTAGATCATAGATTTCACAAAAGATAAATCAACACCAATCTCAAATAGCTTGGTTTTAAGTTAAACGATAACCTACAAATAACTTAAATCTCTTCTTTGATAGAAATCAATTTAATAACCCATAAATTACTAACTCTTATTATCAAGGTTAAAATTCATTAGATAACCCACTAAGAATTATAACGTATCAAATAGCATTAAGAACGATAGAGACCTAAACACATATTCTTACTAAGCACTAACCCGTTAACTTATTAAGAACATGAATTCATACCTTTGGAAATCTAACCCGAATTTCCTTGCCACTTGCGTCAATAACCGATGACTTTGTTGCATACATTCGTATAACCCAACATACACATGATGATGAAGCAAAAAAGATATGAAGATACTTGAATAGGGATGAAGATAATTTAGAAACAAGATATCTCACTAAAAACTTGAAATAATATCATTGTAACTACACTTGACTAGAAAATAGGGGTTTAGCCACTCATGGTGGTCGACGGCTAAAAGAAAAAGGGGAGAGGGTTTTAACTACTCTAGGTTTTCTTGGATATCGTTTCCTTCACCCTTATGATCTCTAGTTATAGGGAAAAATAAGTGGAAGACTTTACATTAAATGCAATAACCCTAGACTACTCTAATTATGGTAAAAGTAGAAGTCCTTCTTGTAGTAGGATTGCTTGTCCTCCAAGTCGAAAAGTTTGTGACGCGCTGTGGTCATGCCTTATTCCGTGATTGCTACTGGTTTTTCATGAAGGATTTTTCATAAATGCCAAAAAGGTGCTAAAACTCGTCTTTTACGTATAAAACATCATTAAGGACAAAAGCATCTGCAAAACCAAATAGGAACCAAATCAAGGCTTTTAAGATAGATTAATGTGCTAAAACTTAGGATTTAATATGTGAAAAACATGGAAAATAATGACTTATCAAAACGAGTATGGTTGTGTTCTTTCCCTTGTTGGTTTCGGCAATGGGTTTGGCATTCTTTGATGGACCGCCTCGTTCATTAGGAGTAAAGGATGGCTTCTGTTTGTAGGTACCTTGTCCCCATTTGGAAGAAGAGCCTCCATAGGTACAGGCGGTGCCCTTTTTTTGAGTTGCCTCTCCACCTTCATGGCTATATGAACCATGTCTTCAATATCCTCATAATGTTGCAACTCAATTGTGGCCGCAATGTTAGGATTAAGACCGGATAGAAATCTTGCCATGGTGGCTTCTCGATCCTCATCAATGTTGGCTCGGATCATGGATACTTTCATCTCTTTATACAAATCCTTGACACTACGGTTGCCTTGTGTGAGGTTTTGAAGCTTGTCGAACAGCTCTCTATGGTAGTGAGTTGGAATGAATCTCCTACGCATAACAACTTCCATTTCTTGCCAAGTTAAGATAGGATGTTCATCATTGCGTCTTATGCTGGATTTCAACTGATCCCACCATATTAGTGCATAATCCGTAAATTGAATGGCTACAAGTTTTACCTTCTTTAGCTCAGAATAGTTGTGGCACTCAAAGATGTGCCCCACTTTCTTTTCCCATGCTAGGTAAGCTTCAGGATCCTTCCTTCTTTGAAAAGAAGGAATTGTAATTTTGATGTTGTTGAGATTGTTATCTAATCTTGGACAAACTCTTTGGGCTTGTTGCCCTACACTTTGTTGAGAAGCATAGTCATGTACATGTTCGTCTTCTACTTCTTCATTGAGCTCTTCCTGGCCATCATTAGCTTGAGAAAGTTCAAGCTGTTCTATACGGTCCAATAGAGGCTCCAACTAATCTTGAATCATTTTGGTCATTGCTTGGAGCAAGGCCTGATTTTGCAAGTTTGGATGTCCTCCTTCTCCACCATTACCTGATCCTTGAGACATGATTAGTAACACAAATAAAATATAAACCTCACCAGCACGAAACCTCACATTTCCACTCTAAAGAAAATGCACTCACACTCGTGTTTCACTCGGGATAGGCTTTTCCCTTTATGCGCACTCTTGTCTTTTACCACTCTTGTTCTCTTTTCAAAGTCCTTAGATAACTTACTCAAAGGCCAACAAGTTTTATTGTGGAATTCGGCTGAAACAAAGTGATTAGGACAGGAAACAAATATTATGTAGTAAACTGGGTGGTTTAAAAGAAGAAATAGCAATCTGGAATTAAAACAAAATCTGATAACAACGAAATAATCACAATCAATCCTCTTTTGTTTTTTTTTTAATTTAAGATAAGATGAAACCCTCTCTCTTTGAACGTTCTTCTTTGAGAACTCTATTTTTTATTTTCTATACAATATTTAGGGAGATGAATCGAACAACTTACTGAATCGTTAGTGCTCTGATACCAATTGATACGAATCTGGCAGTGTACTGGTTGAATCTGTATTTGTGCTGCCCGATTGTGATTCAAGTAAGAGTTTTAAAATATAGTGCAAAATGGTGAAGATTGGTGTTCAAAAAGATTATACTAAGTAGAAATGATGGGAAGGAAATAAAAGGTTGAGGGAATGGAATGTGAAAACGGTTTGAAGATAATATGATGATGGGAATATGGGTGTAAGACTTATTGGTGTAGGAAAAACATGAATGCTTCAATTGGAGCGGTTTGAACAAAGGAGGAACCAACACTAAATAGTGGAAACTTGTTCCTTAAGAGTTCTTAGTCGTGTATTGGGTAGAAGGGTATGTAGATTGTGACCCACTAGTTATGGAAACTAGGAACCAACAATATAATGAAATGGAAGGGGGATGAATGCCATAAGAACAGTCTTGTAAGCTGATAAAGTTCAACAAGAAATTTGAAAGAGAAACACACTCAATTATATTATAAGCCAAAAGTTGTTTACAATAGAAAATGGTTGCCTATTTATAGGAGCAAAGTGGATGAATTGAATTGGAAACAAAGGATTAAAGACTAATTGATTAAGTGATTAAAAGCTTATAAAACGGTCGGTTATCCCTTCTTCAAGTTCAGCCAAAAGGTAGATGTTGGATGAGGATGTATGCAGACATTCTTTGAATGAATGTAGACACACATATCGTCTAAGTAAAAGAAAACCCTTAATCTGCCATTGGACGAAATTATCATTCATTCTCTCTTAAAATGTGATTAAGAGGCCTTAAGTGCATGTCTCCCTTGTTATCAAAACTGATCAGCTTTAAGAAAGTCTTAAAGTAGCTCTTTAAGTGTTGCTAAATAGCTCTTTAAGTGTCTGGTTTAAAGGTGCTTGAATGTCTTGTTTCATTACTGAAGCGAACAACCTTCAAGTGTGGTAATTGTTATCTTGAATTGCATTGAAAATTGACCGGCCTTGATGTGTCTTCAAGTGGTGTAATTGCTCTCTTGAATTGCATTTGTAATCATTCAGCCTTGATGGGTCTTCAAGTGACTTAAATTGGTGGTAAAGCCTTGTCAACCTTGAGAAGATGATCAGCCATTTGTTCCCCAATGAATATCCTAGCCCAAATGACAAAAATAACCATTAGATAACAACTTATTCATTAAAATGAAGTGAATGTTGAAAACAGATTTAATGACCTAGTTTAATTTAATGGAACTAGTTTCGATGAATGAACTAGTTTAATTAAGTAACTAACGCACCAAATGAAATTACATAATTAAACGAATATGCCTTAAATGAACTAACATGCATTAATTAAGCTAACAACTTAAATAAAACCAACATGCTTAAATGTTTTAAACAAGCATAAATGAATCATATTGTTTAATGAACATTAACCTTTATTTATTCATGCACACATGCTGGAATTAAATATAATAATAAACTTAGAGAAACTCATGCAAACTCATGCACGAGTAGGAGGCTGCATAGCTCCAACAAAGTGGGTGTTTCCTCCTCTAATTTTCAACATTAACTAAACAAATTTCCCATAGCTTCTTGGAATTTTTTGGCCCTAGCACGAGTCATAGGTCCAATAGGGAATTCCTTCGTGTCCTTGCTGGTTGTGATCACATCAGCATCTAATCAATTTATGAATTCCACAATCATTCTTTTTACTCGAATAAGAGCATAACAAATTACTATCAACCATGTACCTTCTATAGTTTTCACTGTAAGCATATGAACAAGTTCAAATAAAGAATATCATGATCAAGTGTTACATACCATCATACTTTATCATTTAGGGACTTACCTCAAGTCCAAGCTTGCTTATGTACAATATAATCCAAGATAAAACAATGAAATAAAATTAGCAAGAAATACTCGGGAAGGTTACTAGCCTATCTCGAGACATTAAACTACACTCACAGTTCGATCTGAGCTAGTTTTGATCACGAATCATGATATCCTTTTTGTCTTCCCACTACTTGATCCACTTTCGTATTTAGCCCCTCAACACCTCATTGGTCTAATATCTCAACATTATATTCATACATTAGAACAACTCTTGATAACTATTCAAAAACAGTCCCTAACATATAAACACAACCGTGTATTCACAAAACAGACCATAGTATCTTTAAGTACTAAAAAACAGTCCCTAAAATACATGTAATTTCTTATACTTTCACAAAACAATCCAACATTGTTCCTTTTAATGTAAAACAACCTCTAACAAGCATACATCCTCTTAAAACAGTCCCTGTTGATTATTAACAGCCCCTCCCCTGCTTCATATTAATCCAAAACAGTCCATAAATATCCTCACATGTACAAAACAATCCCCAACTCATGTACACACATTTATATACTCTAAACAGCCCACAAATGTTTGTACCCATGTCTAATTGTAGACTCTCTGCGTGAATGATTATTTGCTAGCAATAGGGTGCAAAAGATATTGGAAAAGTGTTAACACAATGCCAAGAAAATCTATTGCGTGCAAGTATACACGATCAACAAGTAATACAATAGTTAAGCTGAGTATCTATCGCACAGAGATTGCACTGGAATTCGATTGCTTTGTTTGATTACTTGTCTTCGAAAAAAGATTATTTTGATTGGAAGTGGTTTTAAAAATGACTAACAAGAAAAGAAATAAAACAAAGTAAAGACGTTGGCAAGGAGAGTGTTTAAATGAATCATGGGCGTTGGCAAGGGATGCCTGGTTTTCACGTTATTCATGCCAACCTTTAACAAATATTGTCTTGGCATTGTTTGTCTAGCAGATTTAAAGAATGCAATGCCTTTATCGATGGCATTGCCCTAAATTCATTATGTAAAAACCCATATCTATCTATAGTGAATGTTTTTTCATAAACTAATTTGATTAAGTACCAATCTTTACTCCTAAGCAGTATATTTCACTCCCGAAGTAAGTTCATCTATTTGAACATCTTCTTTCGAAGCATCTCTCGTTAGTATCCAACAACTAATCGTTGCCACCCAAGTCTGTTAAGATATTGAGAAGCAATAGGCCAACCATGCCAGCCGTCGCTTGGCAGAGTATTTAGAAAATGGTAATGCCAACTCTCGCTTGGAAGAACATTTCGAAAATAGTAAAGCATGCCAGATAGAAAAACATTGCCGAGACAGTTCCGATTTATTAAAACTAAACATTAAAAATAGCATTCAAACGCAAGTACCCCTCACCAACTATTAAATTAGTTCATGGTGAATGTATCAATCATAAAACTTTCATCGTTTTGCAAGAACATCATCATTAAAACAAAATAAACAACTAAACCAAAGAGAATGGCGAGAAGGAGGTCTCTCGATGCAGCCCTTCAGGGTCCAGACTCTCGGTCAAGTTGTTCAAACCACCTCTCCTTGGTGCATCCGATTGTGATCAATCCTCTCGGAAAATCTCCACCCCTTTTCGCTCTTCACAATCGATCTTTAAATAGGCGTGTAAAGGAGGCTAGGATAAGCCTTTGCATTTGAAATTTGAACGATCAAGAGGTAAGGCTTGTGATCACCTTTATCCAAATTTGAAGTGATATGCTGATAAGGTGATAAGCTGATCAGGCTAGGGCTGACGTCATCATACCGATGCAGCTCTGGCATCCCATCTTGGCATGGTTCTGCCAACCATGCTTGGCACTACTAATCCGCTATTTTTTTGGAGATTGATCCAATCCCTGTTTTCTCGCAACTTGATCTAGTCCTATTTTTCGGGTTTAACAGCTACTTGGCATGGCATCAAGTTCTCTTCTCTGCCAACCGGTGCTTGGCAATGTTTGGTTCTTCTCTGCCAATAGCTACTTGGCATCCTCCTTGGCATCGTTTCCTGCCTACGCTGCTCTGCTCTGCTCTGCTCATTTTGTGCCAAATACTATGCCAAGTCTGCAAAAATATCAACAAAAACATCCCTTTACTCTAGCATAGCACTAGTTCCTAACTCTTTATGCAAATGCATGATTTTGTGACCCAAAATGCAACTAAATGTACTTAAAAGACAAGAAAAAGCATGTGAAATAGGCATGAAAAATAGTACTTTTGGAGCGTCAACACTCCCCCACACCTAGCTCATTGCTTGTCCTCAAGTAATGAAAAAAACAAAATGATGAAAATGACACCATGGCAAAGTTTTGGTTGGCATGCCAACAGATGTTGGCAAGCAAAAGTTGGCATAGGCATGTCCTCAGTTATCTCAATGCGGTAATTCCAAGCATATAGAAAATTCAAGAGAAGCAATATAACTCTAGTCTTAAGACATGATAATGCATGAAGTGTAGACAATATGCATCAAGTGTCCTCTAATTCCTTAGTCAAATATGATACCTAAACTCATAATTATATATATTTTTCTTTTCTTGACTAGGGTTTTTTCTGGCATTAAATTAAGCTAACATCATGATACTGTTTAGAGTGAGTAATTAGAGGGAGCATACCACGAATCCCTACCTTAATCCAGACATCACTAAGTTTTCTCTTCAACTCATACCTAAAGTTTTGACTTGAGAACTAAGAGGGAGCATACCACGAAGCCCCAAGTAACTTATTATCTCTAGGTAGAGGAGAGTTTAATTTTTCAGTGCCTTGGCAGAGCATTGTTGCCTTTTTCATTTTCAATTTTTACCCTGGCATCATTTTTTTTTATTTTTTTAATTCTGGGCATAGTTTCAAAAATTATAAGTTTGCTAGGGAACTAGATCCATACTACGCGTTTAAGTGTAATTCAATTCCCCAAACTAGAGATCAATTGACAAGTAATCTTGGCATTACTATTCTGCTGGCATAGGAATCTAAAGATTTTAAATTTCTTCATTGGACAGAAACCTAGGTCAAGTTAAGCTTGCCTAACAAATGTTAACATGCTTCAAAATTCGACCGAAACAAAATTTTCTTTTTCACTTTTTTAGTGGTTCGGTATGCATGGCATTAATCCTAATCTAACCTATATGACATGGCATGAAAATAGAATGCAATACAGAAAATAAACACGAATGGCATGGCATAAATGTGAGGAAATGCGCACCCCCAAACCTAAGATGTGCATTGTTCTCAATGCATGAAACAACACATATATACAAAGAAAAATAGAAAAATAGAAATGCTTGATCTTGAAAATGCAGTAAAAATGAGATGTAAAGAGTTTAGGAAGAAGAAGACTCCCCCTCGGAAGAGACTTCTCACGGTTGGCACGGGGTTTAGGTGCTAGCTTGGCTCAGGTCTTTCTCTAGGATAAGCTCCCACAATCTTGGGCCTTACGTTTAGATCTCGTCATGATAGGCTTTGTGGCAGTGGAAGCTCCAACTTCCTTGACAATATGCACCAGCTCCGAGGCGGCATGATTAGTGGCACCGGATGATGTAGGTGCATCTGGTGTGGCAGCACACTTCTTGGCAGACTTGGTTTTTGGTTTTCTTTGCTTCAAATTCAGTATCGGTGCTGGCAGATTCAACCTATACTGGAGACATTAGAACAATGGCAACAGATGGTGTGTGGGATGGATAGGCATGATTAGCTGGCATGACATCGTTGTTGGCAAAGACTTTTGTGTGCAATGTCGCAAGTTGACATTATGCTCCTCGGCTTTCTCTCATTTAAGGAAAATAACCTCATGGCGGCGGTAGATCTTAGAATGCCACTGAACTAGCTATCATAGAGGTTTCAGGCTCTGCCTTTGACGTTTTGGGCTTTGGTGTCGCCTTTGTTGCTTTTCCCTCTGTCCTTGATCTCCGTGGCAGTGAGGTTCTTCCATATAGCTGGAGAAATGGCGGTGCCCTTGGTCTCTTGGCCTTTGTCCGAATCAAGTTTGGGCACACCATGCTTCATAAAATTATTAGAAATCAATAATGGAGAGAATAGACTACCATTACTAATACATGCATGGGACGGCTAAAGCAATGCATATTGAACAAGAAGCTGAATCTGTTTGTGAAGGCAAGAAAGTCATCCAACTTGTGATGACTTTTCGGATGGGATCCGGGCATTTCTGGGCAGAGTTGTCTTCTAGAAAATTGACCGGATATGGGAAACTCAGTTACCTTTCCAACGCATTTTGAAACGCATCAATCGGATATGGGAAACTCAAGATACTTTCATTTTACTGAAGACTGCGCATGTAGAAAATTGGATATGGGATTATTACGGGATTTTGTAAAATTCAGCCCAAAAGCTATTATATAAAACTTTTGGACGAATTAGAGATAGTCCAACTTAATTATTAACATTTAAATTATGTTTTAGGGTTTTATATACTTTAGGAACCAGCCACCCTTCTCCCAGGCAGCTCTTATCAGCTTATCACTTCCACTTATCAGCTTATCACTTGTAGCCCAAGCACAAGGAGTTTTGTAACCCCCTCGTCCCGGTCTGGCCGGATGACCGGTCTGAGTGGGCCACACGGGGAAAACCGAAGTGAAACCCGTTAAGGTTCCCCCTCGGTTAACAACCCTATTTTTTTTAATTTAATCTTTTCTAAAGGCTCATTTAAGTCCTATGTGATTAAACAGCGGAATAAAATACATGAGGATTCGAACCCAAAACAACAATTAAACAGCCCACTTTTAATCTTTTAAACAGGCCGTTTCGAAACACCCTTGAGGCGTATCGAAACGCCTTGACCAGGTCAACTGTCCCAGAGCCTCTACAAGGGGCCGTATCGAAACGATGGTCAACCGTTCCGAAACGCCCTCAACGGTCAACTTCTCGTGGTCAACGAGATTTTGACCGTTTCGAAACCCTTATACCCGTTTCGATACACCTTCATCTCGTGAATTTCTCAAAATTCCAGTAGCCAAAACGTTCCGAAACGCGTATCGGAACAGGGGTTTCAAAGGTCATACCGTATCGAAACGCGTTTCGATACGGGGTCCCTGAAGCCTTACCCGTTCCGAAACGACCCAGCTCGTTTCGAAACGCGGGCTGTCTGCAGCCTTTTGAAATTCAGATTTAAGGGTATTTCAACAAGTATGAAGGTCCCATAGGACCCCTAAAGGCACACAAACCATCAAACAAAGTCTAGAGGCATACATCCTAGATTTAACATACTCAAACTCATACAAACATGCTTGAAGACATTAAAAAGGAACCAATAAGCATCATGCATCTCAAATAAGTTTACATGCTATCAAAACAATCTTAAGCATCCATAAGACATCCATCATACTAGCATTTGGCATGATACGACTTCCATTCACAAGATCATTCTAGGCATTAAAGATAGCATGCTTAGGCAAACATTCATAAGCACATCCACAAAAGACACAAGACCAACATATACATAAGCATTCAAGGCACACAACATAATCAAGGTTTACGATCCAAACGAAGCATCCAAAGGCCAAACTAACATCAACATACAACAAACATTCACATCAACGACACCTATCCCATTGCTTGACTATTACAATCTACAAATTAAAGTTCATACTTGAGCTAACCAAAAGCATCACTTGGAGACCTTTCCTTGCCTTTGCCACCCACAAGCTATTGATCTGCATTGTCGACAAAAAGGAGCGTAAGCATAAAAGCTTAGTGAGGGTAAGCTCGTAAAACAAACCTTCGACAATGCAGGGTCCAAGCACGAGCTACAACTAAGATAAAATGCATGATCTTACCTCCGATCCACGCGAGCCATAAATATAGATGATGCATGAACATATATTCAATATCATGTCATGCTCAACATGTTTAAATCCACAACATATGAAATCACATATATTAAACCATGTCAGCAACACATCCCAAATCACATTGGCTCACAATTAACCACATATTGGCAACATAAACTACAATCCGTATTAGCACCTAGCTATGACTCGAATACGCGGATAACCGTTGGAACTCACATCCAACGACACAACCATTACCTGACGGTGGGATTACACTCATCACCGTTCACGCGGAGGGGATTCCACTCATCCTCACGCCTCATCTCACGCGGAGGGGATTCCACTCATCCTCATGCCCCGTCGATGGGATTCCACTCATCATCGACTAATATAAATACAATTTCCGGGCGTACCCGTACTCCTCCTTGGTGACTCAACGCCACCAAGGCCACGCGCGAATTTAGACTCATGTGTGCACAATAACATCCTAATGATCGATCATTTGTACCCAAGTATACTAGTGCCAATACTACACATTTCATTAATCTATCACAATATCAATCCATAACAACTTCCGTGCTTAGTACGTACTCACCATGACTCACCGTCATGCACTAACCACATTTCCATGCCTAGCATGTACTCACCATGATCCTCGGATCATACATTCACCTCATAACATCATTACACATGTCAACACTACATACATCTCAATAACACAAACATCACATCATATTTCATACATATGTATATCTCTATCACATTTATCATCAACATGCATGTAACAATGCATTAAGCCATGCCTCCACATACATGTATAACAACATAAGCATAACCACCATAAGCATGATTAAACATGAGGCATAATTCAACACTTTAAAGATCAACCAAGGTCTCTAACTAAAGTTTGGGATTAGGCTACCACCCTAATCCCAACTCTAGGTGGGTCTACCAATCCCAACCTAGTTCACATGCTTGAACCAACACTTGAAAACCATTTAAAGATATTTAACCACTCACCTAAGCTTCCAAGCTCCAAGCCAAGCAAGCAACCTCCCTCAAATTTCCGGATTTCTTCCCGAGGCTTATCCAACACAAATTCCCGCTTCTAAACGACCTCAAACACATTTCAAACAATTCCAAATCAGCCCAACATCAAAAGACCAACCCGGAACACAATTCAAATTCAATTTACAACGTTGCAAGCCATGACCAAACCCCACACTTTGCAATTTCGGGCAGCCCACATACCCCTTCCAAAATCCATGTTTTCAACCTTTTTAGCACCCTCAAATGCTTCCAAAATAGCCCCCAACTATTACCCTAACATCAACCCTCAATTTCCAACACATACCACACCCAAAACTCAACTAAAAACCCTCCTAAAACCCCACCAAAACCCAAATTCGGGAATCTCAATAAAACACTTTAAAAATCATATATGTTGGACCTTATGGTTCATAGACAACATATTTAACCATAATAAATCAAAAGCTTTAATAAAGAATCATAAAGTCACTACCTTTAATCTTTTTCCATGAAAACCCAAATTCTTAAAACATGGATGAAAATGAAAACAAATGGTACTTTTGAAGAGAGGAAGTTGAGAGCAAAATGAAAACGTAATTACCTTTCCAAAACCGAGCCAAAATGGAGGAGAAAGAAGATGGAAAAGTGAAAGGGGGAGGGAGCTTCTCCTTGTCGTGAGTTTTGAAATTGAAGTGGGGAGGAAGATGAGCACATGTTTAATTCAATAAAAGGGGGATTTTTTTATTGAAAGTCCATTTATTTACCCTTTTGCCATTAATGAGATGGCAACTCCATTTATTCTAAAATCCATAAGAAAATGAGTCTCAATCAATTTGGTCCAACATAAATTGTTGCTTTGAAATCATGAAGCCTAAAATAATATATTATTATTTTAGTTATAAAACCGAAACCCCAATAATATTATTTAAATATTATTTTCACCCGACCCCTAAACCCGGGTGTTACAACTCTCCCCCACTTAAGGAAATTTCGTCCCCGAAATTTATCGGACATGGAAATACCACGAAATCTACTTCTCCACACTTACCTTCTCCCCACAACATACTAACCAACTCGGTAGACTTACCACGCAACAAAAGCTATCTAATGCTTAGATCTCAACTGGTTCCTTCAAGGCATGTTAATTTCAAACTCAACTCGATCTCTTCAACAACCATAGCACGAGACAAATCAGCTCCAAATTTCTTAATCATAGATACACGGAACACATCACAAACTTCTTTCTAACTCTGGTGGTAGTCGCAACAGATAAACAACAAACTAGCCCGATTCACAAACTCATACAACAATGTTTGAAACTTGACTCATAACTTCTTCTGACTGGTCATCTGACTTCAACAGACAACTAAACACTATACAGACGTCTTCAAAGGTCTAGTCGAAATCTCGAACCTCTATTACCCACTTCCATTAAGAATCTGTCACGAATGGAGCAAACTAGAAGAAAACTGATGCTCGGTCTTGACACGCTGGCAATTTACACACTTACTCTCATACTAAACAATGCCATCCATCAACTCAATCCAGAAGTACTCATCTTCAACTCACAATATGTAGTCATGCTACTCAGATGCAATACAAATGAACTGCCGTATGCTTCGGCCAACACAATACGTCTCAAAACACTATGCCAATCAGTACAACAATTCTATCTATAACAATACAAACTTTATCATCTCTGAACTGTATTCTGAAGGTCTTCTTTTTGCCATGTCTTGCACGTGAGGTGCCAAGAACTTGTCTTGCAACTGTTTCTCTTCAAGTATCTGACCTAATGTAGGCTTAACATGAAATTCGGCCACAAGACTACTATCATTCGGTAAACTGAATCTGGCAAACACAGCTCGCAACTCTACTACTAATCTAACAACAAATATAACTCAGAACATCGGTTACTACGTTGACTCTCTTCGGATGGTACTCAATCTTGGGATTACGGTCTTCAAGCAGTTCTAGCAACTCATGATGTTCATGTTCCAACCCTTCCTAAGTTGTCTAACAATTCAGGTTATGATGATAAGTATATACTGTGCATTTCTTACTATACGTGCTTTGTCTCTAAGTCTTCGAAGCAAATACAACTGTAATTAACTCCGTGTCTTGTGTCGGATAATTATTTTCAAGGTCTTTCAATTATCTCAATGAATGAGCCACAATCTTCTGTCTTGCATAAGCACACAACCTAACCCTACATGTAACGCATCATTATGGTTCACAAATTCTCTCTCTGATATAGGTTGGATCAAGGTCGAAGTTCTCTTCAAAGTTTCATTCAGTTTCTCAAGGGCTCATTGTCTCACATCTGACCACACAACTGAACATTCTTCTGTAGCAATCTGTCACAGTCTTCAATTTCTTCCAACTCACATCTTCTTCTGCCTACTTGGGATTTTCTCTAACACACTCAGCTGAACTACATGTCCTAGGAGAACATCTTCATTAACTCGAAGTTCACGTTGCACAACTTGGTACACAATTAATTCTCTAATAGAATCTACCACACTAACTTCGAAGCTCGTCATGATCTTCCTCGGTACTTGAATATACTCATGTGACATCTAGAAGAGCCACTACAACTGTTCAAGAAACTCAGGAAAATATTCTGCTCAACATCTCTATGAAGGTAACTAATACACTAGTCAAACAAAACGGCATAACTCAGAGCTCAAGGTGATCACATCTTGCCCCTAAGGCTGTCTTCGGTACTTCAACGTTTCTCACTTTCAACTGGTATTAAACGGATCTCATACTAATCTTTAAATAGACTGAAGCACACACTAACTGACCATCAAATGACTGACACTCGAAAACTGATGCTAATCATTCACTGTCACTTGTTTCAACTGTCTGAAATCTAAACACATTCTCGTACTGTCACTCTTTCTTCTTCACAAATTACACTGTCGAACTCTAAGATGATGTACTAGGCCTAAGGAATCTAAGGTCTAACAAGTCTCGAAGTTAATTCTTCAACGTTCTCAATTCTTCCGGGATTCATAAGTTACAGAGCAAACAAAACAGAAGCAACTTCGGAGACGGTCTCATTAACGAACTCTTCTTCTCTATCAAGAGACAAACCGGGTAAATCTTCCAAACACTTCTAGAAAAACACAAACTATTCTAGCATTTTGCGGTCTAATCTTCATTCGAAGGTCAAATCCTTCACAAATGCTGAGCAAGCCTGTCAACTAAACTCAATCAACCTTTTACCTCTAAAGCTGGATCAACATTCAATAAGAAGTTCACATCCTCACCTACCACTACAGTCTCACAGAAATCTACAACTTCAAGGCAACTATCCCTTTGTCTCAATGTATATCCTAGCTTTGTGCTCTACAAGCCAAACCATGTCAAAAAGGTACATCGAAACCGTGGGAAGACAATCACTTCACGTCTACTAGAAACTAGTAACTCTGAACCACCAACAAACATCTTCTGTACATCTTTCTGATCACTACTATCTCCCAAAAAGGCTGGTCACATGTGTCCCTACATCTAAGGTCTCAACAAGGATATATCAAATTCCTTTGCATGCTCACACAAACGGACGAATCTGCAGAAATTGCAACTTCACAAGTACACAGCTGTTAGTCTTCGACCCTCTTGTCTTCAGGATGGTCCTTTCAACAAAATCCAACTCTTCTAAATCGTTCTTAGGTTATCTCGAAACCTCAAAATTCAGTTCTGATCACACACAAACTATCACGCTTGAACTTGTTCTATAACATCAGTTCTGATGACCCGAAACATTCCACTACCAAATAATCTGGAGTCAAAGCTCAAGACTTCCTTCTCGGCTCAACTATAACGGAAGTGACTTCATCTCTTCTTCTTGCTGGGAGACAACTCAAACGCACACTGGCCCAAACACACAAATTGATTTCCACTCACGGATACTGACCGGCTGTCTTGTACTAAAACCATAGGCCGAACCCCCCAACGATCACCAACTAACATTTCTAAAATTCAGGTTACTCACACGAGACCCTTACCTAGGTCTCGCCAAAAGAACTAAGGTACTCATACCTACCTCTGACACCTCATCGGGCACATCCAAACTTGCATGCTTGTTAGCAACATACGGAAGTACGGACTCAGAACTAATCAGAAAAGACAACCTCAAAACTGTACCAAGGGCTTATCTACTATAACATCGATACCACTTTGACTCTCACTCATAGGTCTCCATTTCTTTTCACCAACTAATACCAGAATCGGTCCCATCGTCCCTTTCCAACAAGAATCAACTCACATACACGCGGACTCGAGCAAACAAATTGTACCTCAACTCCGGTACAACCATACTCCCCTAACTAAAGCAAAGGACTTCCTCCACATCGTTCACATTTTCAAAAACCACAACTTCCACTTACTGATTCAAGGCCCACACACTGACCTAAAACTTACTAAAAGCAATAAATCTATCAACAATTTAACATACAAGTTGGGTTAGCAAAGGAAAGGTCCAAGTGGCTCAAGTATGATTTCCCTCACTTAAAATCCTTTTTCCGATGTAATAGAAGCAATGGGACTCTACTCAACATGTTTCAAACAAGTCAGCACACATACATGCTCAACCAAGCATATAACAAGGTATACTTGCTAAACAAGCAAACATATGCGTACGATCAAACAACATGTATTCTCAATCAAACAATCATACATCCCAGCATACACGGATAACAAGCAACATGCTTACATGGCAAGCAAACACCGTGCAATTTAATACATAAAACTCAACTTACCTCACTTACCTGCCCAAGGTCTCGGCAACCTTAGGCTCTGATACCAACAAATGTAACCCCCTCGTCCTGGTCTGGCCGGATGACCGGTCCGAGTGGGCCACACGGGGAAAACCGAAGTGAAACCCGTTAAGGTTCCCCCTCGGTTAACAACCCTATTTTTTTTTAATTTAATCTTTTCTAAAGGCTCATTTAAGTCCTATGTGATCAAACAGCGGAATAAAATACATGAGGATTCGAACCCAAAACAGCAATTAAACAGCCCACTTTTAATCTTTTAAACAGGCCGTTTCGAAACACCCTTGAGGCGTATCGAAATGCCTTGACCAGGTCAACTGTCCCAGAGCCTCTACAAGGGGCCGTATCGAAACGATGGTCAACCGTTCTGAAACGCCCTCAACGGTCAACTTCTCGTGGTCAACGAGATTTTGACCGTTTCGAAACCCTTATACCTGTTTCGATACACCTTCATCTCGTGAATTTCTCAAAATTCCAGTAGCCAAAACGTTCCGAAACGCGTATCGGAACAGGGGTTTCAAAGGCCATACCGTATCGAAACGCGTTCCGATACGGGGTCCCTGAAGCCTTACCCGTTCCGAAACGACCCAGCTCGTTTCGAAATGCGGGCTGTCTGCAGCCTTTTGAAATTCAGATTTAAGGGTATTTCAACAAGTATGAAGGTCCCATAGGACCCCTAAAGGCACACAAACCATCAAACGAAGTCTAGAGGCATACATCCTAGATTTAACATACTCAAACTCATACAAACATGCTTGAAGACATTAAAAAGGAACCAATAAGCATCATGCATCTCAAATAAGTTTACATGCTATCAAAACAATCTTAAGCATCCATAAGACATCCATCATACTAGCATTTGGCATAATACGACTTCCATTCACAAGATCATTCTAGGCATTAAAGATAGCATGCTTAGGCAAACATTCATAAGCACATCCACAAAAGACACAAGACCAACATATACATAAGCATTCGAGGCACACAACATAATCAAGGTTTACGATCCAAACGAAGCATCCAAAGGCCAAACTAACATCAACATACAACAAACATTCACATCAACGACACCTATCCCATTGCTTGACTATTACAATCTACAAATTAAAGTTCATACTTGAGCTAACAGAAAGCATCACTTGGAGACCTTTCCTTGCCTTTGCCACCCACAAGCTATTGATCTGCATTGTCGACAAAAAGGAGCGTAAGCATAAAAGCTTAGTGAGGGTAAGCTCGTAAAACAAACCTTCGACAATGCAGGGTCCAAGCACGAGCTACAACTAAGATAAAATGCATGATCTTACCTCCGATCCACGCGAGCCATAAATATAGATGATGCATGAACATATATTCAATATCATGTCATGCTCAACATGTTTAAATCCACAACATATGAAATCACATATATTAAACCATGTCAGCAACACATCCCAAATCACATTGGCTCACAATTAACCACATATTGGCAACATAAACTACAATCCGTATTGGCACCAAGCTATGACTCGAATACGCGGATAACCGTTGGAACTCACATCCAATGACACAACCATTACCTGACAGTGGGATTACACTCATCACTGTTCATGCGGAGGGGATTCCACTCATCCTCACGCCTCATCTCACGCGGAGGGGATTCCACTCATTCTCACGCCCCGTCGATGGGATTCCACTCATCATCGACTAATATAAATACAATTTCCGGGCGTACCCGTACTCCTCCTTGGTGACTCAACGCCACCAAGGCCACGCGCGAATTTAGACTCATGTGTGCACAATAACATCCTAATGATCGATCATTTGTACCCAAGTATACTAGTGCCAATACTACACATTTCATTAATCTATCACAATATCAATCCATAACAACTTCCGTGCTTAGCACGTACTCACCATGACTCACCGTCATGCACTAACCACATTTCCATGCCTAGCATGTACTCACCATGATCCTCGGATCATACATTCACCTCATAACATCATTACACATGTCAACACTACATACATCTCAATAACACAAACATCACATCATATTTCATACATATGTATATCTCTATCACATTTATCATCAACATGCATGTAACAATGCATTAAGCCATGCCTCCACATACATGTATAACAACATAAGCATAACCACCATAAGCATGATTAAACATGAGGCATAATTCAACATTTTAAAGATCAACCAAGGTCTCTAACTAAAGTTTGGGATTAGGCTACCACCCTAATCCCAACTCTAGGTGGGTCTACCAATCCCAACCTAGTTCACATGCTTGAACCAACACTTGAAAACCATTTAAAGATATTTAACCACTCACCTAAGCTTCCAAGCTCCAAGCCAAGCAAGCAACCTCCCTCAAATTTCCGGATTTCTTCCCGAGGCTTCTCCAACACAAATTCCCGCTTCTAAACGACCTCAAACACATTTCAAACAATTCCAAATCAGCCCAACATCAAAAGACCAACCCGGAACACAATTCAAATTCAATTTACAACGTTGCAAGCCATGACCAAACCCCACACTTTGCAATTTCGGGCAGCCCACATACCCCTTCCAAAATCCATGTTTTCAACCTTTTTAGCACCCTCAAATGCTTCCAAAATAGCCCCCAACTATTACCCTAACATCAACCCTCAATTTCCAACACATACCACACCCAAAACTCAACTAAAAACCCTCATAAAGCCCCACCAAAACCCAAATTTGGGAATCTCAATAAAACACTTAAAAAATCATATATGTTGGACCTTATGGTTCATAGACAACATATTTAACCATAATAAATCAAAAGCTTTAATAAAGAATCATAAAGTCACTACCTTTAATCTTTTTCCATGAAAACCCAAATTCTTAAAACATGGATGAAAATGAAAACAAATGGTACTTTTGAAGAGAGGAACTTGAGAGCAAAATGAAAACGTAATTACCTTTCCAAAACCGAGCCAAAATGGAGGAGAAAGAAGATGGAAAAGTGAAAGGGGGAGGGAGCTTCTCCTTGTCGTGAGTTTTGAAATTGAAGTGGGGAGGAAGATGAGCACATGTTTAATTCAATAAAAGGGGGATTTTTTTATTGAAAGTCCATTTATTTACCCTTTTGCCATTAATGAGATGGCAACTCCATTTATTCTAAAATCCATAAGAAAATGAGTTTCAATCAATTTGGTCCAACATAAATTGTTGCTTTGAAATCATGAAGCCTAAAATAATATATTATTATTTTAGTTATAAAACCGAAACCCCAATAATATTATTTAAATATTATTTTCACCCGACCCCTAAACCCGGGTGTTACAAGTTTAAAGGCTGTTTTTATTTTCTTTTTTAATTAAATTAGGGTTTCCATCTTTTAGTAGAAGTTAAATTACTTTGGCTATCCTTCACCAATAAAAGGATGAAGCTTCCACCATTGTAATTCAGATTATTCAGATTTTCTTTGATTAATGAAATATTTAGTGAGTTTGTTTTTGCAAGTGCTGATTACTTGTCCCTTAGAAGTCTTCTTCAACATAAGTTCGACGAGTTCTTGTGAGGGAGATCATCTTCACACTCTTAATTGCCTAGGTAATTGCATCTAGGAGGGTGAGTTAGAGCCGCTTGAGGTTGCTTGCTTAGGTAATTGTGTCTAAGAGGGTACCGATGACAAAATCATCACAAATCCATCAAGCCATCTGCATCATCCATAAACAAAGCTGAATTTCCATATTTGTTTTATTTATCCTTCTTTAAATATTTTTTAATCTTTTTGTTTTAATACTTATTATTTATCCCCTGATCTTCCTTCTTTGATTTTTCAGTCTTGGATCTGAATTTTTCAAGAAAAGCCCTTCTCTTTTCTCTTGAATTTCCAGATCTGCTCCTAATCTTCTTGAACGAGTCTAGTTCTTGCAAAAACTTGATTAAAGGATTCCATATCCATAATTGCGCTACTCTATCATTTGGTATCAGATTTGGGACAATTATTGGCAAGAATTTTGGCGTTTTGGGTGAAAAATTCAAACAAAAGGGGAAAATTCACAAAAATCAAACGAACGAATTTTGAGCTAAACATTTCCAGATCAGATCTACACTATTGTAGGAGTCATCACAAAAAATTTCAGAATTTTTTGGCTTCGGGAACACCTCGAACAAAGTGGATCAAGTTGCTGCATATTTTAGGGTTTTTTCAAGTTTTTTGATCTTTTTTCATTCTTAACTACTTGTTTTCATTTGTTTTACCTTTTTATTGTCTTCTATACATTATCTAACACTTTCTTTCTTCTTGTGTTAGTAGGAAATTAAAAGTTGCATACCTTTCTTTCTCCTTGCAACTAGAATTCAATTGGTGTCATACCATTCATTGGACTCCTAGTACAAATAGGACTCATTGTTAGGATTAAACTCCGATTATAACTTGTTGACTTGTGGCAGGAAGGTCTTTAAAGAGTACAAGATCGTCTTACTTGCCTCGCTAAGTATTTCTTTCTTGGGGTATTTAGTGAGATTCCTAGTTTTCTTTCTTTTGTTTTTCACCTTTGTAAATTTGAGTGTTCCAGGATGTTTTACAGAGACAAGCCTCGTGCAAAACAACATGATACTTTGGATTCTACTTATCGAGGAAAGACTTCCTTGACCAAACTGAGGCATTCGTTCAATTTTTGTGAAGAAAGGCGAACTGAACCAAGGCGAACCACACACACTTTGGCCATCCCAAAATTCAGAATACCTTCTTTTCAAGGAAGGTATGATCCTGATGGTTATTGTGATTGGGAAAATAGGGTTGATTTCATGTTTGATTGTTACGGATATCCCGAGGAAGATCAAGCTCCATTAGTGGCCCTAAAGTTCGAGGAATATGCAGTACTATGGTGGCGTTTATTACAACGAGATAGACGTCTTAATGGTGAAGCCAAAATAAGAACATGGGCTGAACTTAAAAAGGTCATGAGAGAACGATTCGTTCCCAAACGTTACCAACAACAAGAATCCAAGACTTGTCAGAAGAAATACTCCTGTTTTGATAAAGGTACATCTCAACCTTCATCTTTTCACACCCATACTAATGAACTATTCGACTCTAGTAGTACGACGCCGATGGAAGAAGAATCATCTCTAGTCCGACAGGATAATGAGAAACCATCGGTGAGTCATATCGAAGAAGACCAAGGAAAACAAGATGAAGAAGAAATTTGATATCCTCGAGAACATGGGGAAGATGTCACTACCGAGAGTTTAACCTTGCCCAATAATGAACAAATACTTTCAAAAGATGACGTTTCGGAAGAAGAAATAGTTGAACCCATAAATCAAGACAATCTTTCATGCTTAGTAGTAAGTTCTCTTTGCAACCCTCTTAGTTCGGTCTAGGCGGTTGACCCGAACTGAGGTGATTACACAGGGAAAACCGAAGCCAACTCATTAAAGTTAACTCCTATTGGCGACCTTTTTTTTTCTTTTTATCTTCTATAGATGCATCATTTAACCTATGTGACTAGCAAAGATCATAGGAAGAAACGGCACAGCGATCGGATCACGTTTAAGGTTTAATTGTACAAATTAGACGTTTAGGGACCAAAGTGTAATTTCTATAAATTACAAGGGCTTTACTAATTTTAAGTTTACCATACTTAATTAGTCATGTTTCATGCTTCTCTGCAAATTTTCATCAAAAACCGACTAACCAAACTCATTCAATTGCACACTTGAAAAACAGGGACTAAATTGCAACAATTTCAAACATACAAAGATGTCATTAACAGAATTAGCGGTCGCGTATCGATACGCTTGAGATCGTATCGATACGCGGGATGACAGTGACCAAAGTCACAGATAGCGTATCGATACGCTTCCCCGCGTATCGGTACACCCTTCAAGCTCGTACTAAAACACTTCACAATCGTACCAAAACGCATGTGCAGAAAAGTATAGATTTGGCTTATGCGTATTGATACGCAAGCCCGTGTATCGATACGCATACCAGAACTGCCCCATTTTCAGCATTGGAAACATTTCAAACTTCAATTAAAGATCCTCAAATCCTAACAACATACTTAAGGCAACTACTCAAACATATGGGCATGCAATTCCAATCCATATAGCAGCATTTAGTTGATTAACTCAAGCATAGCAAGGCAACTCATGAAGCATGCTTAAGACTCAAACCACAATCATACCATATAGCAAGAATAAGTACCAAAACCAAAATAAAGACCTTTTACAAACCACATAAACCATATAAAACTTGCATCAACCACAGGGAGTCCAAAATACATCTCCCAAAGCAAACCACTAGGTTCCATTGCCAAATATCATTACTAAAGTAAGTTTAAAACATCACCATAATTGAGCTTTACAAACCCTTGGATTTCTTAAGCCTCATCGCTGCCCAAAGTGTCTCACTTATCTACATTGTTGGTAAAAGAGAGCGTAAGCATGATAGCTTAGTGAGGCATGCTCCAAAAACACCAACACAACAATGCAAGCTTTTAAATCTCATTCTCAAAAACCATTTTCTACAACATGCTCTTTCTATCTCCTTCTTGAAAACCATTCAAAGAAAATCTCCATTTGTAAATCACATGTACCATCTATCTATCAATCTCATGCATTCAACCAATGCAAAACTCATGGTAAAGCCATACATGCTTGACATTCAAAAGCACTTCATAAGTCTCAAAATCTCATATGCATTTCTCGTAGCATAAACATCATTTCAAAATTGGTACATGTGAATCAAACACAAACTCATATATTGGCATTCCATATTATATCTTTACTCGGATATGCGGATTAGCTTGACATAAAGCCAAGTCCTAACCCAGTGGAATCTCACATCACCGGACTCTCATGGCGGTATCTCTCTTCGCCACAAAGCTTGGGTGTTTCACCAAGACCTACCCCGATGGTATCTCTCATCATCAGATTCTCACTTTGGATCGGGATGGAACTACCCCCTTTGCCCGACATCAAAGAGCACGTACGAATTTTTAGTTTATAGTGCACTTTTATCCTATTGTTCGACCAATTATATCCGTTAATCATCTCATCATTTATGCCAATATATTACATTAAAATCATCATCTCACCTACTGTTTTGATGCAACATTTCTCAAATCTATCTCATCCCATTTCAAAACCACAATTCATGCATAGTATTTAATCAAAATCTCAAAGCTCTTTACAAGGTCATGCTATCTCATGGGATCAACCCATAACATCATTTCATGTTACAAATCTTGCATAAAACAGTAGGAATTTGTCTATCTCAAATCAAGAGCATGTTAAAAACATTTAGGGGCATCAACCACTTTTGAGAGCAAATTCTAAACATACTTACTTCCGGACTTAGGATGGTGTTTCAAACCAATCCTAAATCTCCAAACCTTGTTTCCCTATCCCTCAAGGACTTCTAAAACCATTTGCACTCATCGATTACGTTTCGCTTGCTTGTCGAAACGATTTCTAGGCCTCCAACACTCTCAGATCAACACCAAAAGTGTCTGATGAAGTCTCCCATGTTCATTACACATAAGAGTAGAGGATTAATGCATCATCATGCATTGAAATCACCAGCTACTCATTCAAACTCGCTGCACTACTCAAAAACACCATTTCGGCTATCCGAAATAATCAAAATCACCTCCAAACTTTCTCAAATCAAAGCTCAGGCAAGATCTAACAATTCTAACCCTTTCTAAACCTCAGTCAACATAAAAAATCATCACAAAGACGTCCTTATATCTCCAGCAATAGCAGATCACCAAAAACACCCCAAACCCACAAATCTAACATGTAAAACTTAGGAACCCAAGCCTATTTGGGAATTACTTGTTAAAACCTCAATCTCAACATCAAATATTATCCAAAACATGTTAGAAATCAACCTCAAAATAGATTTTAACTCAGAAATACAAAAATCATCAAAATCACATCAAGAACCTTGAATTTAGCAACTATTTCTTGATTATAACATTAAAAAAACTTAAAGATCATTAACAAAGGATTGATAACTTGGGAATTTCAGTAAAGAACTGATCATTAGAGGAGAAGGACGAAGCTTGCCTCTAATGGCTGATTTCTCCTTAATTTGGGCAAGATTTCTTGAAAATCCAAAGTGAAAACAAAAGAATTTTATGAAGTAAAGATAAGAAATCCTTAGGGAGATGAAATCTCAGCAAAAGAGATGAAACCCAGAGGTTCTTTGGTGAGGAAAATGTGTTTGGCTGAGTGGAAGTTGAGAGAAAATGAAAAGAGGGAAAAGTATCGTAAAGTAGTTATGAAAAGTCAACATATGATTTTTCTTTTAATTCCTTTAATTAAATCATTATTAAAACTACCAAATTAAAGAGAAATCTGATGAAAAACAATTTGGTAAAATTATCTCCTTAAAGATTCAAATTTTCAATCTTTACAAAACAGTCACTGGTCAACTTTTGCAAAAACTGCAATTTGGTCACTACACCAAAATGTAATATTTCCAAATCACTTTTTGTAAAATTGTTTTCACCATAAACATTTATATAATAAATTAGGATTTTTAGATATTTTTTCGTATTTTTAAAGCATCCCGAACTAGGTGTTCCCAAAACCAACCTTAAAGGGTTCGAACCGTTCCCGACCGGCCCGATTCAACCTCTAAAACATCTAGGCCCATAACCAGGGCATTACACTCTTGATTCATCAACAACCTCCCAAGAAAGTAAGTGTGATTCTAACCCTTTATTTTATTCTCGTCCTATCCTTCTGTTAGAAACACTTCATCCTCTACATAAATTGTATTTCAATGATATTCCTTGTGAGAGGAATTGGGTATGTGAATTATCTTATTTGAAAAAGACCGATATTCAAGAGGCTGAGAGCAATAAAAGTCAAATTAATGGCCCAATTTTGGTGAGTGAAAAGAAATATGAGGTAAAACTCGAACAATGTCCAAATGAAAAAGGCGAGAAAAAGTTAAAGAGAGATTCCTTTTTTATTGTCATTATTAAACGTCCTTCTTTTGTTGTTTCTGATTCGAGGATGAATCCTTTTAAAGAGAGGGGGGATGACACGTGCATGGGAGGGCTAAAGCAATGCATATTGGACAAGAAGCTGAATTTGTTTGTGAAGTTTGGAAAGTTAGCCAACTTGCGATGACTTTTCGAATGGGATCCGGGCATTTCTGGGTAGAGTTGTCTTCTAGAAAATTGACCTTCATTCAATTACCTTTTCAATGCATCTTGAAACGCATCAATCAGACATCGGGAACTCAAGATACTTCCATTTTACTGAAGACTGGTATGCAGAAAACTAGTTACGGGATTTTGTAAAATTCAGCCCAAAAGCTATTATATAAAACTTTTCTTTGATTAATGAAATATTTAGTGAGTTTGTTTTTGAAAGTGCTGATTACTTGTGCCTTAGAAGTCTTCTTCAACATAAGTTCGACGAGTTCTTGTGAGGGAGATCATCTTCACACTATTGCTTTCCAAGGTAATTGCTTCTAGGAGAGTGGGTTAGAACCTCTTAAGGTTGCTTGCTTAGGTAATTGCGTCTAAGAGGGTGCTGATGACAAAATTATCACAAATCCATCAAGCTATCTCTATCTCCATCTTCACGATGTCTCGATCATCCATAAATAAATTTGAATTTCCAGGTTTCTTTTATCTATCCTTATTTCAATCTTTTTAAATCTTTTTGTTTTAATACTTATTATTTATCCCCTAATCTTCTTTCTTACCTTTGATTCTTTGATTTTTCAGTCTTGGATCTGAATTTTTCAAGAAAAGCCCTTCTCTTTTCTCTTGAATTTCCAGATCTGCTCCTAATCTTCTTGATTGAGTCTAGAGCCCTTAGTTCTTGCAACAACTTGATTGAATGCTTCCAAATCCATAATTGTGCTACTCTATCAATTACTCTTACCAGCTCATTTATAAGTCTCCTCAATGATGATTTTGCCGATATTGATTTTTCGACCAAAAATGATCAAGTGCAGTAATGACAGAGTTTTTGTTTCTTGAACGGCTAGGGTAGCTAAAAAGTAAAGAGTTAAGTGTTAATAGGGTTTATTTAAAGTAGTCGAATTAATTGAGGTTAATGATGGAAAATAAAAAGATTTGATTTGATAAGGGGTTAAGTGATAAGGGTTATGTGATAAGGTTGTAAGTGATAGGATAGGGTTAAAGTGATAAGGGTTATGTGATAAGGTTCTAAGTGATAGGATAAGGTTAAACTGATATAGGGTTAAGATATTTAAATTCAACTTAAATATGGGACGGCTAGGGTTAAAATTCAAAGAAAAATAATCTCTCTCTCTATGGACCGAACTTAATCAAGCTAGGGTAAATTCTTCTCCAAAAATTCCAATTCGACGCATGCCAAGTTTCTGCGCTGGCATTGCTCTTGGCACACTGGATTCTTTCATTCTGCCAACTCCTCATGCCAATTCGCTGCTCTGGCACAGAAATCTGCACATGCCTGAATCTCTTGATCGTCTCATGCCAAATCCCTCCTTGGCATTTTCCCTGGCATACGAAATCTGCACATTCTCAGAGCAAACCTTTCAACAGAGCAAAGGAAATAAAATGAAAATTAAAAGAAAGAAAAAGTACTGAAAATCCTAAATCCTAAAAACAAAGAAAAAAACATCTAACCTAATTCAAACCTGATGATGATGTTACGGTACCTCTGCCAAGAGGATAACCTCCTTGGCTTTGTTCTGATAACCTTCCCAAAGAGTTCTTCAAAAGGTGGCCCTTGGTTGGTAGGTGGTAGGCTGTTGCAATCCTTTGTTTGAATAGCCAACATAGAAAGCCAAAGAATTACTTCCCTTTGATCATGTCAAATTCTCGATTGCATCATGAAAGGGAATATTTTACCATGGCGACTTTGAGCAACCACCTTAGAAAATCGAAGAATCCTTTTTGTTGTCGAAGCATAGTCATCATCATCTTTGTAACACCACGAAAACCGGTCTAGTCAAAATTAGGTTCCAACGATCTAAAATCCTACACCGAAAAGCTTAAGTATTTCATTTATATTAAGTTTAATGATCTCTTTTATTGATGAGGGACTTTAGTGAGTCCAAACTTTTGATTTGGAACACTTTTGAATGCCTAAAATGATGTTTTTGAGCTAGGCGTTTTGATATAGTAAGACTTGTACCAAAACGGCCTAGTTAAGGCGTTTCAGAACAACTATCGATATAGTTCTAACGGTTTTAACTAACTTTTGGACTTTTCCTTAGCCGTTTCGATACATGTTCACGTGTTTCGAAATGGGTCCTCTTATTCGAATTTGTTCAAAGGTCAAATTAAAAGAAAATGAAGTGGTGATGACTCACCTATTTTCTTGCCACCCCTCCACATGGATATGATCAGAAAAGATGACTAATGGTCATCTATATGTCTAATATTAGATAGGATAAAGAAAAGATAGAATTATTATTCTAAGCTTACCCTTGGTTGAGGGAAACCTTCTCATTGGTCATAGGTGACGTGGGGAATGATTAAGCTTAGAAAATGAATAAATGGAAAAGGGTTTTCATTCTTCTTTCATCGAGACCAATTCCATCTTCGTGCTTTGAATGAATAAGCACACACCTCCATTTTCTTCAACTTTGAGCTTATAAGCATACGCCTCTCAATTTTTTATCCATAAGCTTAGGTTTTCTTTGATTTAAAAACATCAAATCATAGCTACTGATCGGGTAAGTGGAAACCCTAAATCAATTATCGATTCTCTTGATCATTGAATGCCCAATTTAATGTTAAAAGCTTTAAGATAAACTTTTGATCCTTAAGCTTCAAACCATGAATTTGTCTAATAGCTAATAGCTATTCCAAGTATCGATATTGTCATATTGATTCTAATAATCTCCTATTGTCTTTCCTAGCTCAAGAATTGGAGGAAGTTAATCTAACACCTCCAACAAAGTCTAGGAATAAAGGAATCATCATCTGAGAGCTTTAGGAGCTTCGGAGTATCAAGGTGAGTGTAGCCGGAGTCTTGAGAGTGGTTAGGTGTCTGATCAGTGTATAAAAGTTCTATATTTTACCCATCATTTATCCTTATTTTTTCTACACTCAAGCATGTTTAACTGCATTTTAGGTTAAGTTTTGCATCAACATCACATTTAGATAAAACTGCGCAGATACTGCTAAATTTGGTTACTTTTGCAGGTATCTGCCGTGGCAGCAGTCGTGACAGCACCCAGGGCAGCAGCCATGACAGCACCCAGGGCAGCAGCCGTGACAGCACCCAGGGCAGCAATCGTACCAGGCGTTGGGCAGCGATGCAGAAAAGCTAGAATGAGCAGTCAAGGAAGACGTTGCTGCCATGGTTGCCGTCGTGACAGCAAAGGACGACAACAGTTTTGAGGAGAAGAAGCAAAGTGGACCTCGACAGATAGAGAAAATTTAGCCCGTCTGTCGTGTGAAATCACCATATTTTTCCAAGCCCCAGATCGAAAGGAATGTCAAGCCCAAAGTTCAAGGAGAGAAAATCCCAAGAAAGAAGGAGGACGACTTAAAGATAGATTCTCTAAAGATTTAGTCTTTATTAGAGTTGTACTTTAATTTAAAGTTGTAATCCTTGCTAAATTAGAAAACTTGGACCCAAAGCCTATATAAGGGCATATATTTCGACCTAGGGAGATATAACCTATTCTCTAGCCTTCTTCCAAAACCCTAGCCGTTTTCCCCTTCTCAACATGTTCTAAATTCCCCTAGGGCCACAGGTTGTTTTGTAAAATAGTTGCAAGGGTTGCTTTTGTTTTAGGAATTTTCAGTTTAATAAAATAAACTTCAAGTTCTCTTATTCTGGTTATTAATATCTTGCAAGAGCATCGGGAGAGTTAAGTATACGAAAGGGATAAGAGCAAGTTCTCTAGTTTATAGTTGAACTACCTAGGACCTAGGGATAGGACGAGGTTAAGTGGCTAAAGAAGAATTCAACAACATCGGTGTTCATCCTTCGATTCACGCCGGGAAGTATCATCAAAGACGTGATCATCGACAGACTTGGACCTAGGGGTAGGCCAAGGCACATCAGGGATTCTTGCCAAACTTGAAGTACTGAGTTGGGTAATCGCTGCAGCGATAACCAACGGACCGCTGCCGCGACAGGTGCTGCCGCGACGGGAACGACGACAGCACTGATATTCCTCGACTTAGCAATACCTGCACTACTGAGCAATTCAATACCAGCCCATTCTCTCTATCTTGATTATTTCAATCTTATTTTCCAGTACTCTTTATATTTCTCGTGACAAAATTTAAATCATTCTTTTTCCCGTTGTGCAGATAGCGAAGGAAAGGGTTAGCCCAGTCCCTGTGGAGACGATATCCGATACTCTAGTATCACTTTATTACTTGCGACGTGTACACTTGCACTCAATTGCGATAGACTCTTTTACACGCAACAAGTTTTGGCGTCGTTGCCGGGGACTGGCAACACACTCTTACCCTAGCTTCTGCACTTTTCTTTTCTTTTTCTTTTTCTTTTTTTTATTTTTTTTTCTTTTTCTATTTTTATCAAAAAAAAAATTCAGGTGAAATATAGGTTTAAGGAGCATCAACATGCCAGGAAAAACCATTCGAGAGCTGATGTGGGAAAGTTCTTGCAATTACCGTAAAGGTAATCATGCATTCAAAAGTCGTCCCTATTTTTTCGGTGAATATATGGACAACCAACGATGGAACCAACAAGAACAAGATATGCTGCCACAACAGCAACAGGGACAGCAAATGCCGATGCCGTAGCAGCAAAATTTTTTATGGTACGATCAAAACCCGCAAATTTTTTTATACCATAACAGTTTTGCTGCAGAACCTGACATGCCCTGGCAATGTCATCATCCTCAAGAGCAGTCAAAATCCTTAGAAGACACACTGCAAGCCTTCATGGCACTCACTCAAGAATTGTCAGCTTCTATGGACAAAAGTATCGCCAAGATGGATGAAATCTTGAGCAGACCGGTTCTCATTCATGCCACGGATGAACCTGAAATCCTGAGGCAAGATGACGAGGATGCCTATGTGAAGGAATACCCAACACATGATGAGTTTGAGCAACAACTTGCCATGGCAATGATCAAGGAACCGGAATGGAGCAACACCGCAACAACGCTGAGTGAAATTCAAGAGAATGTCACTGCGGCAACCACTTCCGAGGCAGAAACCCCATTCAAAGCGGAAACTGCCGCCTCGGCAGCAACTGATGCTGAAGCAGCAACCATATCCGAGGAAAACTCTCAACCCACTACCTCGGTTATGCCCGACCAAGATTGCACACATTCATCCCTGTCATGGCACTTGCACGACCACCTAAAAGAGCTACCCAATGACAATGTCTCGCCGATGGAATATGAGCAGGTAATAAACGAACATGTTGAATTCTTTAAAAACTCACCAATTCCATTGCAGGTATTAGATGAACCAATACCGGTGGAAACAGAATCATCAAAGTCTCTACTGATGGAGATCTACGAGTGGTCAACAGAATTTGGTATAGAGAGTGATGGCACTTACCAATGTCTCATTGACCTGCAAAGTAACCTGACAACGGACTGTCAAAATAACTGGCTGCCGCAGCAGCAGACACGACAGCAAGGGCTACATTCAACCACAACAACATTCAACGAAAATAAGATAAGTTTGTGGTCGAATGTCAATTTGATTTTTTCTAATCATATATTCATGCCCTCAGAAACATTACCAAGAAGGGAGGACTTCATGGACTACAAAGGGAAGAGAAAGAAAGGATCCCCCACCATGAGAATAATCACCAGATGGAGGGTACGGATGGACTTCAAGAAGTACCGGAAACGACCCCTCAAGCATCAATAGAACAGGGAGCAGTTACTTTAGGAGATGCCCCTCAAGGCACTCCTAATTTAACTTAATTTATTTTATTGTATTTTATCTTTATCTTATTCTATCTTTATTATTTAGGAATTAGAAATTTGATATTAGTTTTTATTTTGTTTTTGTTATTAGGTAAATAGAGAAAAATCCTTGCAATGACGATACAAGAAACCCGAGGAAGCTCTGCCTCCACCCCTGCCGCGGCAGCACTCATACTCTCAGGGCAGCACCCACAGCTCCTCCGACAAAGTTCAAAGAGACTGCCCACTGACAGCTCCTCATCCAAAGCTCTAGCAGCAGCGACGACAGCCGCACAACTTAAGTTTTCTTTTTCTTCTTCTCTGACGCCTGCTATATATATTATCTTTTTGTGATGTTTAACTTTTCTGTCATTTTTTTCTTTCTGTTTTTCATCTTTTGTGTCATGCATTGAGGACAATGCAACCCTTGAGTTTGGGGGTAGGCAGTCCTCCTAATTATTTATATAATACTGCATTTAGTTTTAATTGTGTCGCATTTATTTTATGCAAAAAAAATTGAAAATTTTGGCTTAAGTCTTTGAACTGAACTTACCTGCCGTGACAGCTCTGTCGTGGCAGCGCCTTTAGGATAGTCTTAGGAGCAGTTTAGAGTCTTTCTATAGTTCTGAAACTTAAAACACCATTTGTGACTGTTATACTGCCTAGAACTCTATTAGCTAACTAGAATAAGAAGCTTAGCACTTGAATAGCCCCTAGAGGTGCCTAACACTGGCTCTAGGAAAGAAGTTTAGCAAAATAGACTCAATAGCCCTAGAGGTGCCCGAAACCGGCTCTAGGAAGTTAGCTAGAGGTGCCCGAAACCGACTTTAGTGAAACTTTAGCTTAAAAATAATAATAATAAAATCAAGTCAAAACAAAAAAAATCAAAGGAGCATAAGAAGTGCCTTCAAAAAGATAAACTTTGGCATAAAAATTCAAGTTAGAAGCTGGAATATTCTAGTGAAACTAAGGGAGTCTTGGCATATAATTGTTCACAAGCATGCACACACTGCACGGGGACTATAGCAAGATTCCGGACGAATCCTAAATTACCCGACAAGGTGCTGCTGTCAATAGAGAATGAATGAAGGGTAAGGGAAAGTTCACTGTTTTAAGCCAAAACAAAAAAAAAATATTTTTCTTTTAGGTCTGAATTGTTTGAGGACAAGCAAAGATTCGAGTTTGGGGGTGTGATCAGTGTATAAAAGTTCTATATTTTACCCATCATTTATCCTTATTTTTGCTGCACTCAAGCATGTTTAACTGCATTTTAGGTTAAGTTTTACATCAACATCACATTTAGATAAAACTGCGCAGATACTGCTAAATTTGGTTACTTTTGCAAGTATCTGTCGTGGCAGCAGTCGTGACAGCATCCAGAGCAGCAGTCGTGACAGCACCCAGGGCAGCAGCCGTGACAGCACCCAGGGCAGCAATCGTAGCAGGCGTTGGGCAGCGATGTAGAAATGCTAGAATGAGCAGTCAAGGAGGACGTTGCTGTCATGGTTGTCGCCGTGACAGCAAAGGATGACAGCAGTTTTGAGGAGAAGAAGCAAAGTGGACCTCGACAGATAGAGAAAATTCAGCCCGTCTATCGTGTGAAATCACCATATTTTTCCAAGCCCCAGATCGAAAGGAATGTCAAGCCCAAAGTTCAAGGAGAGAAAATCCCAAGAAAGAAGGAGGACGACTTAAAGATAGATTCTCTAAAGATTTAGTCTTTATTAGAGTTGTACTTTAATTTAAAGTTGTAATCCTTGCTAAATTAGAAAACTTGGACCCAAAGCCTATATAAGGGCATATATTTCGACCTAGGGAGATATAACCTATTCTCTAGCCTTCTTCCCAAACCCTAGCCGTTTTCCCCTTCTCAACATGTTCTAAATTCCCCTAGGGCCACGGGTTGTTTTGTAAAGTAGTTGCAAGGGTTGCTTTTGTTTTAGGAATTTTCAGTTCAATAAAATAAACTTCAAGTTCTCTTATTCTGGTTATTAATATCTTGCAAGAGCATCGGGAGAGCATTGCGAGGTTATCAATTTACTTAGCATCGGGAGAGTTAAGTATACGAAAGGGATAAGAGCAAGTTCTCTAGTTTATAGTTGAACTATCTCGGACCTAGGGATAGGACGAGGTTAAGTGGCTAAAGAAGAATTCAACAACATCGGTGTTCATCCTTCGATTCACGCCGGGAGGTATCATCAAAGACGTGATCATCGACAGACTTGGACCTAGGGATAGGCCAAGGCACATCAGGGATTCTTGCCAAACTTGAAGTACTGAGTTGGGTAATCGCTGCCGCGATAACCAACGGACCGCTGCCGCGACGGGAACGACGACAGCACTGATATTCCTCGACTTAGCAATACCTGCACTACTGAGCAATTCAATATCAGCCCATTCTCTCTATCTTGATTATTTCAATCTTATTTTCCAGTACTCTTTATATTTCTCGTGACAAAATTTAAATCATTCTTTTTCCCCTTGTGCAGATAGCGAAGGAAAGGGTTAGCCCAGTCCCTGTGGAGACGATATCCGATACTCTAGTATCACTTTATTACTTGCGACGTGTACACTTGCACTCAATTGCGATAGACTCTTTTACACGCAACAGTGCCATCTCGAATGATTGATTATTGATTTACTAACCATTGAATTGAAGGGTTTTGCATAAAACATTATTGAAAACTATATTGGTAAGTCTTGGTAAGTATTGCATCGAATTATTGTCTGTAGCATTGTTATTGTTATCGTGAAAATCTTTGAAGCATTGACATATAGAATCATTGATTATTGAATATTGAAGAGGGCATTGGAACATCGATTATGAATTGTTGTCATTGGATATTATGTTGAATCATTGTTATTGTTATTTATATATTGCTATTGAAATATTGTAATTGGACTATTGATTATTGAACCTTGGATTCGAGAGTATTGGATATAATTGGCATGCCATAGAATTCATGAGCTCATTGGTACGGGTATTGGGCTTCAACCATTGGTGCGACGGAGGGATGTGTTGTGTGTTAGTCAATTGGTGCGGCGGAGGGAATATGGCACGACCATTATTATTATTGTTGGTGTAGGGGTGGAATTCATGTATCCAATTACCGTGAATAGATCTAAGGAAATTATTAATTATTATTGATCATTGTTGCCTTGATATTGATTATTGATGTCTTGATAGTTATTGTTGTTATTGAGTGTAGAAATGATGTATATGCTCATGACATAGTATTATTGATGATATTGAGACATGTTGTATTACATGATATATTCATTCATTTTTTATGGCTACCTCACTTAGACTATATAAGTCTAACGCATTCATTTTCATAACATTTCATGTTAAGAAAGTTATTCATTCAAGATCAGGATTAGTTGAAAGATCGGCAAGTCGCCTCGAGCTTAAAGTAAAGTATTTTGTCTTTATGAACTCCTAGTATGGTGTCAAAGTAGTTAAATAGAATTTAGTTATTTTGATATGTATATAAAGGTTGTATAATGTGTAAATTTTAAAGGATTTTTGATACATGCATGAGAGGGGTGAAACTAATCATCTTGGAAAAGAAGTTAAAATTGTTTTGCAAGTCAGAAACGTCAGTCAAATTGCGACACCTTTCTGGATGGGATCCAGGCATTTATGGGTCGACATGTCTTCTTGAAACTTGTCCGGGTGTCAATTAGCTTTCCAACGGATCTTCAAACGCCTCAATCGAACATCTGGAACTCAAGATACGTCTATTTTAGCAAAGATAGCGCATGCAGAAATTCCTATACGGGATTAATACGAGATTTTTGGATAAATACGAATTTTTAAGATTTTATTTGATTATTTTTAATTTAAATCAATATAGGATTCTGCAATATCTATTAGGATCAGATTTATTTAATTAGGATTTTATTTTCAATATTTATTTATTATTAGAAGTTACTTATGTAATTAGGAGATTAGATTTCAACATTTATTTATTGTATTTAATTCCTTAAGCTTACTAGGATTAGAACTTCTCCAAGGATTATATAAGGAGACTTCAACCACATTGTAATTTAGATTTGAATGATTAAAAAAGTTCTCTTTTGAGTTCAGACTTGCAAGAAGTATAACTTGTGTTCTTTATTTTTAAAGCGATTCTTCAAGTTCGTCAGAATTTGTTGTTGATCTTCACACTCATGCTTGCCTAGGTAACTGCGTCTAGGAGGGTGGGTTAGAGCCGTTTGAGGTTACTTGCTTGGTTAATTGCGACCAAGAGGGTGTCGAGGACAATTTTCCATCTATCTTCCATCTCCATCGCCATCGCCTATCTTCAGCCATGTTTTCACCGATCAAACATTCTCCATCAATATTCGCGCCAACATCCTTATCCGCTTCCGCAAGCTGAACGTTCACGTATACGGGGGTCAATCCGTATCACTTTTGAATAGTATATTATGGTGTAATGGTATATTTTGGCTTAAATAGTGAAAACTTAGTAAATGAGTTCGAAACGTCCTAAAATTTTGTATGTTATTAGAAATATGAATTTTAAGCTTGCTGGTAAAATTCGATAAGGTATGGAATTCGTTTGATAGGTTAATTTGAATGAAAACGGTTTTGAACTATTTACAAAATGATCACTAAATATTGCATCATCGAATCAGATAGGTAAATGACCTCGACTAGTAACACTGTCCGATCCGATTCTCTACCAGACCGGGAAGGAGGTGTTACAATTAGTGGTATAAGAGCTAGAATTTAGTCGATTCTGGACTAAACCTATGCGTGTATGTATTGATTATTGCGTTACTTTACCATCTATGAGTTATATTGTTGTATATTGTGACTTGTCAGCTAATCCGATCTCTTTATTTATAGATGTCTAACTCTAATCAAGTTCGAATAGATGAGCATATCGCTGATTCCTCAACTCATGGTGAGGAAGTTGGGAGGAGGGATCCTTTGAATCAATAAAACCCTCCAGTACGGAACCGTGAGCCTGAAATACAATCAGCTCAAATCGAATGCTTTAGGAACATGGCTGACATGTTCAAAGTAATCATGACATCGATAAAGGTTGAGAAAACTTTACAAATTCCCCCTGTTGCATTTCCAATTACCATAGCTCCTATTGATAAGTTGCCTCAACATCGGGCTTACTCTTTTACCAGGCAAAATGATGATAACCCTAAAATTGATGAGTATTGGTTAGACAATACATTACAGATTTTGAATAAGCAGTTACAGTGTTCTGATGAACACAAGCTCGAGTGTGCCCTTTCTTTGTTAGCTGATGAAGCACTATATTGGTGGGAAGCAACGGTCCTGACTGTCCCTGAAGAGACTGTGAACTGGGAGTTCTTCCCACAAGAATTTCGAAAGAAATACATTAGTGAATACTACTTTGCTGAGAGACGTGATATCTTCCTTCATCTAAAGCAAGGTGATCGACCTATCGAGTAGTATATTCACGACTTTTGCAAGTACTACCGATATGGGGCCGAATATATCAAGAAAGAAGAAGAGAAGTGTAGGATGTTCATCAACGGTTTGAACGATGAAGTACGCCCTATATTCACGGCTTTTTGCATCACCGATTTTCAAACTCTTGTGAATAGAGTTAAAGATACTGAAGGTGCTCAAAAGGCTCACAAGAATAGTGGGTTGAGAAAATCTAAGAAAAGACACCAAGATGAATTTTATGAATCTTTCAAGAAAAGGAAGTACCGTGATTCGAAACCAAGCGTGTATTCACAGTCTTCCCAGTATGAATGTCTTGCCAAACCTCAAGCTGTAACACAGTTCTTCCCTAGAGCTAACTCCATTGAGAGCATTGATCGTTCCAAACAAGAAACGAGGTTCCCATTTTGTAATTTTTGTCGACACAGGCATCCTAAAGGGCAATGCCGAAAGAAGTCAGGAGCTTGCTTCTTTTGTGGCGAGATGGGACATCTCATTCGGAAGTGCCCTAAGAATAAGCTTGCATCTACATCTACTAACTCGTCCCATGCTCATTCCTTTCGAGGCAAGGGAGCGAGGCAAGGATCCTTCGGAAAGTCTGGAGGTTCATTTAAAGCATCGTACCGACCTGAATCTAAAGCTTCTGCACAGATGTATCATGTGAGAGGCAAAGAACAAGTGGATGATCACGACATTATTTCAGGTAAAAATTCGAGGACAAATTTTTCTTAAGGGAGGAGAATTGTAACACCCTAAAAACCGGTCTAGTCGGAATTAGGTTCCGACGATCTAAAATCCTACATCAAAAAGCTTAAGTATTGCATTTATAGTATGTTTCATGATCTCTTTTGTTGATGGGGGACTTTAGTGAGTCCAAACATTTGATTTGGAACACTTTTGAATGCCTAAAATGATATTTTTGAGCTAGACGTTTCGATACAGTAAGACTTGTACCGAAATGGACTAGTGAAGTCGTTTTGGAACAACTATCGATACAGTTCTAACGATTTTAACTAACTTTTAGACTTTTCTTAGCCATTTCGATACAGATTCATGCATTTCGAAATGGGTCCTCTGATTCGAATTTGTTCAAAGATCAAATTAAAAGAAAATGAAGTGGTGATGACTCACCTATTTTCTTGCCACCCCTCCACGTGGATATGATCAGAAAAGATGACTAATGGTCATCTATATGTCTAATATTGGATAGGATAAAGAAAATATAGAATTATTATTTTAAGCTTACCCTTGGTTGGAAACCTTCTCATTGGTCATAGGTGAGGTGGGGAATGATTGAGCTTAGAAAATGAATAAAGGGACAAAGGTTTTCATTCTTGTTTCATCGAGACCAATTCCATCTTCTTGCTTTGAATGAATAAGCACACACCTCCATTGTCTTCAACTTTGAGCTTCTAAGCATACACCTCTCAATTTTTGATCCATAAGCTTAGGCTTTCTTTGATTTAAGAACTTCAATTCATAGCTACCGATCGGATAAGTGGAAACCCTAAATCAATTATCAATTCTCTTGATCATTGAATGCCCAATTTCAAGCTAAAAGCTTTAAGATAAGCTTTTGATCCTTAAGCTTCAAACCATGAATTTGTCTAATAGTTAATAGCTATTCCAAGTATCAATATTGTCATATTGATTCTAATAATCTCCTATTATCTTTCCTAGCTCTAAAATTGGAGGAAGTTAATCCGACACCTCCAACAAAGTCTAGGAATAAAGGAATCATCATCTGAGAGCCTTAGGAGCTTTGGAGTATCAAGGTGAGTGTAGCCGGAGTCTCGAGAGTGGCTAGGTGCCATCTCAAATGATTGATTATTGATTTACTAACCATTGAATTGAAGAGTTTTGCATAAAACATTATTCAAAGCTATATTGGTAAGTCTTGGTAAGTATTGCATCAAATTATTGTCTGTAGCAATATTATTGTTATCATGGAAATCATTGAAGCATTGACATATAGAATCATTGATTATTGAATATTGAAGAGGGCACTAGAACATCGATTATGAATTGTTGTCATTGGATATTATGTTGAATCATTGTTATTGATATTGATATTGTAACCCCCTTAACCCGGCCCATACGGTTGAACCGAATTAAGAAGTTTACACGGGGAAAACCAAAGTCAACCCGAAAGTCAACCTTGATTAACGACCCTTTTTTTCTTTTTAATCTTGTCTAGATGCACGTTAACCCTAGTTATGTTCATACAAACATCATACTCAAAGATCAGCGCAAACGGAAAACGTTCAGGGACTTAATTGAACAAAACGCAAACTTAGGGACCAAAATATAAATTCTGGAAATTACAAGGACTTAACCCAACTTTAAGTTACCAATATGAAATTAGTCATATTTCATGCTTGTCTGTCAAATTTCAACTCAAACGGACATTGCAAACTCATTTAATTGCATAAACAAGATTCAGGACCAAAATGTAAACAATGCAAAACATTTAACCAACAATTTCAGTGCCCAACGGTCGAGTGTTTCGGAACAGGGAAGACCCGTTCCAAAATGCGGGACCGTTCCGCAACTGGTTCCGAAACAGTGCCTGGTAGTAGCATATCCGTTCCGGAACGGTTGCTTCCGTTTCGGAACACCCAGGCCATTTCAGGCCCCCGTTCCGATACGGTAGCACCTGTTCCGAAACAGGCTGCCCAGATTGCAGAAAAATTGCTGGTTTATCACACAATTGTCCTATCAAACATGCTCCAAAAGCAACCATACTTCACCAGCAAGTCATACAACATACAGAGAACATAATTGCATCGACCATTCATCAACATGGCATCAATTATGAAAACCCCCAATTCTATAGGCATGCATCCTACTTTAGCAATCCATTCAAGCATCAAAACATCAATCCAAACACATAATGGCCAAATACAAGTTCCAACAACATTAACAACATAATACCAACTTAGGGAGTCCAAAACATCTCCCAAAACAACAACATAGGTCCCCCATTGCCAAATGCCCATAAGCTAATAGTGTTTAAGAAACCTTCACCATACATGAGCTTTGTTCACCACTTGGATTCTTGTCCACCTTGCTGTCCTCAATGCACTTTAATGCTCTGCATTATTGGTTTAAGAAAAGAGGGAGCGTAAGCAAAAGCTTAGTGAGGAATGCTCGTTAAAACCACACAACAATGCATATATAAAATACCTTTATAAACCATTGTTCAAAACCACAATATACATGCTCATAAGCATTTTAAAACAAGCAAACATGCTTCAAGATCATAACATGTCATATTGGCCACAAGTGATACAATCAACATAAGATCCACACGTGGATTTTTAAACACCATTGTGATCTTACAATTTTCCAAGGACCACACATGGACTTTTAAACACCATTGCGTCCTTAACAAGAATCATCCATGGACTTTTAAACTCCATGACAAGGACCACACAAGGACTTTTAAACACCTTTGTGTCCTTAACAAGAATCACCCAAGGACTTTTAAACACCTTGGTGTTCTTAAATAACAAGGCTTACACAAGGAATTTTAACCACCTTGAACCTTAACCAAGAACCAACCATGGACTTTTAAACACCATGTTGTCCTTAAATAAACAAGGCTTACACAAGGAATTTTAACCACCTTGAACCTTAACCAAGAACCAACCATGGACTTTTAAACACCATGTTGTTCTTAAATAAACAAGGCTCACACAAGGACTTTTAACAACCTTTGTGACCTTAACCATCACTTGCCAATATACATCATTAACAACAATATTCCACTGTTTTAAAGCATTTAACAAAGCCATAAACATCATGCATCTTTAAGCATCAAACCACATTAAAACAATGTTCAAAAACAAGGATCTCTTACCTTGAGCATCCTTCAACACATGGCTTACAATCCCAGCAAATAAACATGCTAAATATGCTTTCAAAACAGGATTTAAAACATGCAAACAAACCACATTGCATACAACCAATCCATGGTTCATCATCAAGAGAGTTTTTCCGAAAACTTACTCTTGAGCTTAGCTAAGTTGCTTAGACTTAAACTAAGCTCCCAAACCTTCAAAACATTGGTTTCATAGCTGAAATCCAAAATCCACTCACCGATTCCGTTTCGCCTCTTGCCGAAACACCAATCAAGCTTTCGGATCAACACCACTAGGATCCAAAGATGACTCCCCTGTTTTAAACACATCAAAACAGTAGATTAATGCATCATCATGCATTAATATCCTCAATGAAAGCACCTAAACCCGCTGCTCTCATCCACACTCCATTTTCGGCTACCAAACACAACCGAAAATGCATCCAATCAACTCCACAACACTACCCAGCCAAGATCCATCAAATCTAAACATCCTTCAACATCAATTTCCATCCAAAAAGGATCCTACCACATCCCTATACCTCCAGCTATAACAGATCATCAAGATCACTCCAAAAACAACCAAGAACACAAGCTAAACTTAGGAAATTCAACCTATCCGGGATTGCATTAATTAAACCTCAATTTCACATCAATTTAACATTCATTTAACATCAAATTGACACCTCAAAACACTGCCCAATCAGATCATACGAAATTTCATCAAAATCAATCAAATCTTGCATTTAAAAGCCAAAATCAAGAACACATCTATAAAACCTTTTATAAAACATAAATCAAGGATTGAGAACTTAGGAATTTCAGTAAAGAACTGAGAGTTCAGAGGAGAAGGACGTTCTTACCTCCAAACTTGAGTTTTCTCCCTTTTTGGAACCAAATTCTTGAAAATCCACTTAGCAAATGCAAAGGTTTTGTTGAAGAGATGATTGAAGATCAAAAGAGAATTGAAATGAGATATTTAGATGACAAAATCAGAGGGAAAAGCTCTGAAGAAATGTGTTTGGTTTGAGAGAAAATGAAAATAGAAAATGTGGAAAGTTAGTTGGAAATTTAGGAAAATATCTTCCCTCCCTTTTCTTTTATTTAAAATCCATTTATTAAACCTTTAATATTTTAGAAAAATCTGGAGAAACTCCCATTAGGTAAATAGCTCCTTAAAGATTCAAAGTTTCAATCCTTTTTAAAACAGTCTCACAGTTTTCGAAAATTACATTTTGGTCACTAACCAAAATGTCACACTTCCAAACCTCATTTTGTAAAATTGATTTCACCAAACTCTTATATATAATAAAAGAGGATTTTAAGACATTTTTCCATATTTTTAATGCAACCCGAACTAGGTTTTCCTAAATTCACTCTTATATATTCGAACCGCGATCCGACCGAACCGGTCCGAATCCCAAAACTCCTAAGCCCAAAATTGGGGCGTTACAACTCTCCCCCCCTTAAGAAATTTCGTCCTCGAAATTTACCTGAAGGAAAGAGATACGGGAACTGCTTCAGCATGTCATCCTTCCGTTCCCACGTGGCTTCCTCAACACCACGATGTTTCCACAACACCTTTACCAGCTCAATGGTCTTGCCACGAAGAACCTTACTATCCGAATCCAGAATCCTCACCGGTTCCTCATCATAGGTCAAATTCGGATTCAATTCCACTTCTTCCACAGGCATCACATGCGAAGGATCCGATCTATACTTCCGAAGCATAGAAACACGAAACACATCATGAATCTTCTCCAACTCTTGAGGTAACCTCAACTTGTACGCAACAGGACCCACACGCTCAACCACCTCGTACGGTCCAATGTATCTAGGGCTCAACTTACCCTTACGGCCAAACCTCATCACCTTTTTCCAAGGCGAAACCTTCAAAAACACATGGTCACCCACCGTATACTCAATCTACTTACGCTTCAAATCCACGTAAGACTTTTGCCGATCAGAAGCTGCCTTCAAACGCTCACAAATGAGCTTCACCTTCTCGGTGGTTCCTTTCAACAAAGCCGGCATCAAAACCAACTTCTGACCCGTTTCAGCCCAACACAAAGGAGTCCTACACTTCCTCCCGTACAAAGCCTCATAAGGTGCCATTTGAATGCTCGCCTGATAACTATTGTTATAGGCAAACTCCACCAAAGGAAAATGTTTCTCCCATGAGCCCTGAAACTCAATCACGCAGCACCTCAACATATCCTCCAAAATCTGGATAACACGCTCGGACTGACCATTCGACTGAGGATGATAAGATGTACTGAAATTTAACCGTGTACCCAAAGCTTGATGCAAACACTGCCAGAACCGCGATGTAAACCTCGGATCCCTATCCGACGCAATCGACTTTGGCACACCATGCAGCCGCACAATCCCAGCAATGTACAGCTCCGCAAGCTTATCCAAAGAGTACGTAGTATGCACAGGCAAGAAATGCGCACACTTCGTCAGACGATCCACAATCACCCACACCAAATTCTTCTTCGTTGGTGACAAGGGTAAACCAGATACAAAATCCATGGTAATCCTTTCCCACTTCCATTCAGGGATTCTCAACGGTTGCAACAACCCTGAAGGAACCTGATGCTCAGCCTTTACTCGCTGACACACCATGCACTTGCTTACAAACTCAGCAACATCCTTCTTCAAACCCACCCAATAGTACTCATCACGAAGATCTCGATACATCTTAGTACTACTAGGGTGCATAGCAAAAGGACTACTATGACCTTCAGTCAGAATAGCACGCCTCAACTCAGCATCATTGGGCACTACTATCCGACTCCCAAAACACAACACACCATCATCATTAAAACAGAAATACGAAGGTCTACCCTCCGCAATATCCTGAACATGAGATACCAAGGAATCATCCAGCAACTGCTTTTTCTTGATCAACTGAACCAAATATGGTTTCACTTGCAACTCAGCCACAAGACCACCATCACGCGAAATACTCAAACGGGCAAACATAGCCCTCAACTCAACAGCTACCTTCCTACTCAAGGCATCCGCTACAACATTAGCTTTCCCAGGGTGATACTCAATCGTCAAATCATAATCCTTGAGCAACTCCACCCAACGCCGCTGCCTAAGATTCAACTCCTTCTGAGACATCAGATACTTCAAAGTCTTGTGATCCGTGTACACAGTACACTTCTCACCATACAGGTAATGTCTCCAGATTTTCAAAGCAAAAACCACCGCAGCCAACTCTATATCATGCGTAGGATAGTTGCGCTCATGCACCTTCAACTGCCGCGATGCATAAGCCACCACCTTACCCTCTTGCATCAACACACATCCCAAACCAACATAGGATGCATCGCTATACACCACAAACTCTTTCCCTGATTCAGGTTGAACCAAGATAGGAGCTTGCGTCAAAGCTGCCTTAAGCTTCTCAAAAGCCTGCTGTCTCGCTTCCGTCCACTCATACTTAACATCTTTCTGCAACAACTTCGTCAAAGGTGCAGCAATCTTAGAAAACCCATCCACAAACCTCCGGTAGTATCCCGCCAAACCAAGGAAACTACGAACCTCGTGAACAGACTTAGGAACCTTCCAATTCATCACCGCCTCAATCTTCTGAGGATCGACACGAATCCCTTCGGCAGAAACCACATGCCCAAGAAACACCACTTCACTTAACCAGAACTCACACTTGCTCAGCTTAGAATAAAGCTGATTCTCCAACAAAGCTTGCAATACAATCCTCAAATGCTCTTCATGCTCCTCCTCAGTACGCGAGTACACGAGGATATCATCAATGAATACCACAACAAACTTATCCAGGTATTCATGAAACACACGATTCATCATGTCCATGAAAGCTGCAGGAGCATTTGTCAAACCAAAAGGCATCACAAGAAACTCATAATGCCCATACCTCGTCCTGAAAGCTGTCTTAGGCACATCCACATCCTTTACCTTCAACTGGTAATACCTTGACCTCAAGTCAATCTTAGAGAACACAGCTGCTCCCCGAAATTGATCAAAGAGATCATCAATCCTCGGCAAAGGATACCGATTCTTGATAGTCAACTTGTTCAGCTGACGACAATCAATACACATTCTCATAGTGCCATCCTTCTTCTTCACAAACAAGACCGGTGCACCCCAAGGCGACACACTCGGCCGAATGAAACCACGATCAAGCAACTCTTGCAACTGCGTCTTCAGCTCTTTCAGCTCCTTAGGTGCCATTCGATAAGGGGTAATGGACACAGGAGTTGTATTCTCATACAGCTCAATCCCAAACTCCACCTCGCGATTAGGAGGTAAACCAGGCAACTCCTCAGGAAACACACCAGGAAACTCTCGCACAATCCTGATATCTTGCACACGCAACTCCTTAGAACTAGGATTCATCACAAAAGCTAGGTAAGCTTCACAACCCTGCCTCAGCATCCGGCTTGCCTCCAAAGAAGACACCACATTGGCAAGAAACTTCACATTCTCACCAACCACAACAACCTCATAATCATCCGCAAGCTTCAACGAAACTCGCTTATTCTCACAATCCACAACAGCATGATGCTCAGCAAGCCAATCCATACCAAGGATTACAACAAAACCATAGAAAGGTAACTCCATAAGGTCAACATGAAAAACATGATCTTGCACGACCAAAGGACATCTTCTATAAAGCTTTCGAGTCACAACAGTCTCACCAAAAGAACTAGTGACACGCACACCAACATCCAAAGACTCAACAGGCAAACCAAGCAATTCAGCATGCTCACGCAATATGTATGAGTGCGTAGATCCAGAATCAATCAAGGAAAGTAATGACAAGGATTGCAAAGTAAAAGTACATGCGATCACATCCGCGTCATTCCTTCCCTCTCGCTGAGCATACATCCTGGCTTGGCCGCCACCCTCAGGCTGAATAGCCACAACATGAGCCACACCCCGACCACCTTCCTCTCTCCGCTGGAAGTTACCACGGCCGCGCCCACGACCTCTCTATGGTGCAGCAACAACAGGAGCACGCACTTGGCCACCAGCCAACATAGGGCACTCTCTCCTCATGTGATCCGTAGATCCACAATTCCAGCACGCATTACCAGCTGCCACAACAGGAGCTTGCACCTCCCTCTCAGCACGAGGACAATCACGTTTCATATGGCCACGCGAACCACATGTCCAACAAGCACTCGGATCAACTCTAGCGTTGCCTCCCCGAGCAGGCGCACCACCACCTCGCTTAGCTGAGGACTGATACTTCTGATCACGTCCCCTCTTGTTCCGTCCACCACCGGAACTATATTCAGCAGCTCGCTTCCCAGCACCAGAACCAGCACTTTTAGACGATAAACCCAAGTTCATCTCAATATCCTTTGCTCGGCCCACCAGCACATCAAAATCATCATACTCGGTAGCCAGCACATACATCTTTACATCCATCACCAAACCATAACGGAACCTTTCACACCTCGCTCGCTCATCCGGAACAAGCTCAGGTGCGTATTGACTGAGTCGAACAAACTGTACTTCATACTCAGCCACAGACATGCTCCCTTGGGTAAGAGACATGAACTCCCTTTTCTTCTCATCTAGGTACATCACACCTAGATACCTTCTCTTGAACGCGTTCTGAAAGAACGTCCAAGTTACGTCAGCTTCAGCCGTCCCAGCGATAGTGGTTGTCCACCACGTATAAGCATCATCCTGTAGCAAGGATACTACACAGCCCAACTTCTGCACATCAGTGTAACTCATCTGACCCAAGATTCTCTTGGTACCCTCTAACCAAGACTCCGAACCTTCAGCAGACAACCCTCTGAACTCAGTCCCTCCTAGACTGCGCAAACGTTCCAAAGGTAATCTAACTCCAGCATCTCCCTGATGCACAGCTCCTTGAGCTCCAGCTACTGCTGCTTGAAAAGCTCCAGCAATAGCTTGTATCAACACTGTCATGTCAGGAACAGCTTGCCCCTGACCAGCCTCAGGTCCAGCGACCCCAGCACCAGCTGCAGCTCCAGCTCCTTCACCCCCAGCACCACCACCACCAGGTGGAGGAGGTAAATCCACCGCACTCTCAACATTCTCATCATTCTCATTCTCGTTCTGAGCCGTAGCTCGCACATTACTCCTCAACTCTCTACGAGGTGCCATACTCTAACAATGCAATCACAATGCAATTAAACAAAGTCAGGCCCAGCAAGGTAAGCAATCCAAGTACTCAAGCTCATTTTCAATTAAAAACAATATCATTTCATTAGCTTTGATTTGGCAATGGGTACCCACAACATGCTTCACCACAGCATACACTACAATTGTAACATACTTACAATTCACACATCATGCTTTCACTCAACAAGCATACAAAGCATACATACTTTAATCACACACACAACCATTCCCAATTACTCGATAACTCAGCTCTGATACCACCAAATGTAACCCTCTTAACCCGGCCCAGACGGTTGAACCGAATTAAGAAGTTTACACGGGGAAAACCAAAGTCAACCTGAAAGTCAACCTTGATTAACGACCCTTTTTTTCTTTTTAATCTTGTCTAGATGCACGTTAACCCTAGTTATGTTCATACAAACATCATACTCAAAGATCAGCGCAAACGGAAAACGTTCAGGGACTTAATTGAACAAAACGCAAACTTAGGGACCAAAATATAAATTCTGGAAATTACAAGGACTTAACCCACCTTTAAGTTACCAATATGAAATTAGTCATATTTCATGCTTGTCTGTCAAATTTCAACTCAAACGGACATTGCAAACTCATTTAATTGCATAAACAAGATTCAGGACCAAAATGTAAACAATGCAAAACATTTAACCAACAATTTCAGTGCCCAACGGTCGAGTGTTTCGGAACAGGGAAGACCCGTTCCGAAACGTGGGACCGTTCCGCAACTGGTTCTGAAACAGTGCCTGGTAGTAGCATATCCGTTCCGGAACGGTTGCTTCCGTTCCGGAACACCCAGGCCATTTCAGGCCCCCGTTCCGATACGGTAGCACCTGTTCCGAAACAAGCTGCCCAGATTGCAGAAAAATTGCTGGTTTATCACACAATTGGCCTATCAAACATGCTCCAAAAGCAACCATACTTCACCAGCAAGTCATACAACATACAGAGAACATAATTGCATCGACCATTCATCAACATGGCATCAATTATGAAAATCCCCAATTCTATAGGCATGCATCCTACTTAGCAATCCATTCAAGTATCAAAACATCAATCCAAACACATAATGGCCAAATACAAGTTCCAACAACATTAACAACATAATACCAACTTAGGGAGTCCAAAACATCTCCCAAAACAACAACATAGGTCCCCCATTGCCAAATGCCCATAAGCTAATAGTGTTTAAGAAACCTTCACCATACATGAGCTTTGTTCACCACTTGGATTCTTGTCCACCTTGCTGTCCTCAATGCACTTTAATGCTCTACATTATTGGTTTAAGAAAAGAGGGAGCGTAAGCAAAAGCTTAGTGAGGAATGCTCGTTAAAACCACACAACAATGCATATATAAAACACCTTTATAAACCATTGTTCAAAACCACAATATACATGCTCATAAGCATTTTAAAACAAGCAAACATGCTTCAAGATCATAACATGTCATATTGGCCACAAGTGATACAATCAACATAAGATTCACACATGGACTTTTAAACACCATTGTGATCTTACAATTTTCCAAGGACCACACATGGACTTTTAAACACCATTGCGTCCTTAACAAGAATCATCCATGGACTTTTAAACATCATGACAAGGACCACACAAGGACTTTTAAACACCTTTGTGTCCTTAACAAGAATCACCCAAGGACTTTTAAACACCTTGGTGTTCTTAAATAACAAGGCTTACACAAGGAATTTTAACCACCTTGAACCTTAACCAAGAACCAACCATGGACTTTTAAACACCATGTTGTCCTTAAATAAACAAGGCTTACACAAGGAATTTTAACCACCTTGAACCTTAACCAAGAACCAACCATGGACTTTTAAACACCATGTTGTTCTTAAATAAACAAGGCTCACACAAGGACTTTTAACCACCTTTGTGACCTTAACCATCACTTGCCAATATACATCATTAACAACAATATTCCACTGTTTTAAAGCATTTAACAAAGCCATAAACATCATGCATCTTTAAGCATCAAACCACATTAAAACAATGTTCAAAAACAAGGATCTCTTACCTTGAGCATCCTTCAACACATGGCTTACAATCCCAGCAAATAAACATGCTAAATATGCTTTCAAAACAGGATTTAAAACATGCAAACAAACCACATTGCATACAACCAATCCATGGTTCATCATCAAGAGAGTTTTTCCGAAAACTTACTCTTGAGCTTAGCTAAGTTGCTTAGACTTAAACTAAGCTCCCAAACCTTCAAAACATTGGTTTCATAGCTGAAATCCAAAATCCACTCACCGATTCCGTTTCGCCTCTTGCCGAAACACCAATCAAGCTTTCGGATCAACACCACTAGGATCCAAAGATGACTCCCCTGTTTTAAACACATCAAAACAGTAGATTAATGCATCATCATGCATTAATATCCTCAATGAAAGCACCTAAACCCGCTGCTCTCATCCACACTCCATTTTCGGCTACCAAACACAACCGAAAATGCATCCAATCAACTCCACAACACTACCCAGCCAAGATCCATCAAATCTAAACATCCTTCAACATCAATTTCCATCCAAAAAGGATCCTACCACATCCCTATACCTCCAGCTATAACAGATCATCAAGATCACTCCAAAAACAACCAAGAACACAAGCTAAACTTAGGAAATTCAACCTATCCGGGATTGCATTAATTAAACCTCAATTTCACATCAATTTAACATTCATTTAACATCAAATTGACACCTCAAAACACTGCCCAATCAGATCATACGAAATTTCATCAAAATCAATCAAATCTTGCATTTAAAAGCCAAAATCAAGAACACATCTATAAAACCTTTTATAAAACATAAATCAAGGATTGAGAACTTAGGAATTTCAGTAAAGAACTGAGAGTTCAGAGGAGAAGGACGTTCTTACCTCCAAACTTGAGTTTTCTCCCTTTTTGGAACCAAATTCTTGAAAATCCACTTAGCAAATGCAAAGGTTTTGTTGAAGAGATGATTGAAGATCAAAAGAGAATTGAAATGAGATATTTAGATGACAAAATCAGAGGGAAAAGCTCTAGAGAAATGTGTTTGGTTTGATAGAAAAGATGAGAGAAAATGAAAATAGAAAATGTGGAAAGTTAGTTGCAAATTTAGGAAAATATCTTCCCTCCCTTTTCTTTTATTTAAAATCCATTTATTAAACCTTTAATATTTTAGAAAAATCTGGAGAAACTCCCATTGGGTAAATAGCTCCTTAAAGATTCAAAGTTTCAATCCTTTTTAAAACAGTCTCACAGTTTTCGAAAATTACATTTTGGTCACTAACCAAAATGTCACACTTCCAAACCTCATTTTGTAAAATTGATTTCACCAAACTCTTATATATAATAAAAGAGGATTTTAAGACATTTTTCCATATTTTTAATGCAACCCGAACTAGGTTTTCCTAAATTCACTCTTATATATTCGAACCGCGATCCGACCGAACCGGTCCGAATCCAAAAACTCCTAAGCCCAAAATTGGGGCGTTACAGATATATTGCTATTGAAATATTGTAATTGCACTATTGATTATTGAACCTTGGATTCGAGAGTATTGGATACAATTGGCATGCCATAGAATTCATGAGCTCATTGGTACGGGTATTGGGCTTCAACCATTGGTGCGACGGAGGAATGTGGTGTGTGTTGGTCAATTGGTGCGACGGAGGGAATATGACACGACCATTATTGTTATTGTTGGTGTTGTGGTGGAATTCATGTATCCAATTGATGTGAATCGATCTAAGGAAATTATTAATTATTATTGATCATTGTTGCCTTGATATTGATTATTGATGCCATAATAGTTGTTGTTGTTATTGAGTGTAGAAATGATGTATATGCTCATGACATAGTATTATTGTTGATATTGAGACATGTTGCATTACATGATATATTCATTCATTGTTTTTGGCTACCTCACTTAGACTATAAAAGTCTAACCCATTCATTTGCATTACATTTCAGGTTAAGAAAGTTATCGGTTCGAGATTGGGATTAGTTGAAAGATCGGCAAGTCACCTTGAGCTTAAAGTAAAGTATTTTTCTTTATGAACTCCTAGTATGGTGGCAAAGTAGTTAAATCAACTTTAGTTATTTTGATATGTGTATAAAGGTTGTATAATGTGTAAGGTTTAAAGGCTTTTGTATAGTATATTATGGTGCAATGGTATATTTTGGCTTAAATAGTGAAATCTTAGTAAATGAGTTCGAAACGTCCTAAAATTTTGTGTGCTATTAGAAATATGATTTTTATGCTTGCTGGTAAAATTCGATAAGGTCTGGAATTCGTTTGATAGGTTAATTCGAATGAAAATAGTTTTGAACAATTTACAAAATGATCACTAAATATTACATCGTCTGATCGGATAGGTAAATGACCTCAGCTGGTAACATTATCCAACCTGGTTCTTTACCAGGCCAGGAAGGGGGTGTTACAATCTTGTTCTAGAATCTTCAGAAAATCTTCAGTTTTGAGCCATAAAATCTCTGGCATTGTTGTGACGGCAAAATTTTCCTGCTCCAGTTCTTTATTCGCAGTTATTCGGCATCCACTTTTCCTTCTAGCAACAAGCCATTTGAGCACACCTCGCTTCATGACATCAGTCCCAACCAGAATTGATATTCTTTGTCGCTCAATTGCTCTGCCATCACACTTTTGTTTTATGGCATCCACTTTCATTCCTTGGCAATTCAATTTTTGGTTCTCATCCAAAATGGATTCTATTGGCTCAGCTGCATGGCATTCAATTTCATTTGTACATTTAAGAGCGTTAGAAATGTCAACTGTAATATCTTCTTGTCTTACCAACATGGGGTTGGAAAATGGTGGCTCCACTGGTTTTGACACAGTGGTGCTGGCATCTGATTGTTGTCTGGAATCAAATAGTGGTTTGGCATCAGATAGTGGTCTAGCATCATCAACATCTACCTCTTCTTTCTCTACTTCCTTGGATTCACCCACTGCATTGATTTCTCTTCCTGTTAAAAAATCGGCGGCTTGCCTTTGTCTTCTTGGTTTGGAATTTTAGATTCCCCTTGAACTAGTTGTTGTGGCATGCTGTTTAGGAATTTCAAAATTAGTGTCATGTGATTTTCAATTTTCTGATGTTTTCTCTTATCTCTTGATATTGAGCATTCGTCCTAGCTTTCACATCCTCCTTGAAGTGTAAGTTCTCTTGCCAAGACACGTGTGTTGTATCAGCAAAGTTGTAATCATCATAGAAGTCTATTTGATCATTGTACGAGTAGCTCTGCTGTTGTTGAGGACTGTTTTTCCATGGCGTATGTGTTGCAGCAGCAATGCCATTATCATAAGCAAAAACGTCAGCTCCTTGATCATACCACAGAAAATTTTACTGGTAATGCCATCGCTCGTAAGCTCTAATATTGTCTCTAATGCTTATTCTCGGATCCTCCATGTTCCTAGAATTACCTAAAATAAATGAAACTAGAAATAATATTATAAAAATAAATAATAAAAGGAAAACAATCATTAACTAAAACAAAGACAAGTAAAAATTAAAACAATAAAACTCCGTTGCAATCCCCGGAAACGACACCAATGTAGACTCTCGGTGTGAATGATTATTTGCTGGCAATAGGGCAAAAAAGATATTGGAAAAGTGTTAATACAGTCCTAAGAAAATCTATTGCGTACAAGTATACACGGTCTGAAAGTAATACAACAGTTAAGCTGAGTATCGATCCCACAAAGATTGCGTTGGAATTCGATTGCTTTGTTTGATTATTTGTCTTGGAAAAAAGATTGTTTTGATTGGAAATGGTTTTGAAAATGACTAACAAGAAAAGAAATAAAACAAAGTAAAGACATTGACAAGGAGAGTGTTTAAATGAATGATGGGCGTTGGCAAGAGATGCATGGTTTTCATGTTATTCATGCCAGCCTTTAACAAATCTCGTCTTGACATTGTTTGCCGAGTAGATTTAAAGATGGCAATGCCTCTGTCGACGGCATTGCCCTAAATTAATTATGCAAAAAACCCTTATATGTCTATAGTGAATGTTTTTTTTTCATAAAATAATTTGATTAAGTACCAATCTTTACTTCTAAGGGGTAAATTTCACTCTCGAAGTAAGTTCATCTACTTGAACATCTTCTTTCGAAGCATCTCTCCTTAGTATCCAACAACTAATCGTTGCCACCCAAGTCTGTTAAGATATTGAGAAGCAATAGGCCAACCATGAAAGCTGTTGCTTGGCAGAGTATTTAGAAAATGGTAATGCCAGCTCTCGCTTGGCAGAGTATTTAGAAAATGGTAATGCCAGCTCTCGCTTGGCAGAACATTTAGAAAACAGTAAAGCATGCAGATAGAAAAATATTGCCGAGACAATTCCGATTTATTAAAAACTAAACATTAAAAATAGTGTTCAAACGCAAGCACCCCTCACCAACTATTAAATTAGTTCATGGTGAGGGTATCAACCATAAAACTTTCATTATTTTGCAAGAACATCATCATTAAAACAAAACAAAATAACTAAACCAAAAAGAATGGCAAGAAGGAGGTCTCTCGATGCAGCCCTTCACGGTTTAGGCTCTCAGTCAAGCTGGTTGAACCACCTCTCCTTGGTGCAGCCGGTTGTGATCAATCCTCTTGGAAAATCTCCACCCCTTTTTGCTCTTCACAATCGGTCTTTAAATAGGCGTGTAAATGAGGCTAGGATAAGCCTTTGAATTTCAAATTTGAACGCTTAGGGGATAAGGCTTGTGATCACCTTTATCCAAATTTGAAGTGATAGGCTAGGGTTGACGTCATTGTGCCGACGCAGCTATGGCATCCCAGCTTGGCATGGTTCTGCCAACCGCGTTTGGCACTCCTTATCTGCTATTTTTTCGGAGATTGATCTAATCCCTATTTTCTCGCAGCCTAATTTGGTCCTATTTTTCGGGTTCAACAGCTACTTGGCATGGCATCAAGTTCTCTTCTCTGTCAACTGGTGCTTGGAAATGTTTGGGTCTTCTCTGCCAATAGCTACTCGCATCCTCCTTGGCATCGTTTCCTGCCTACGATGCTCTGCTCTGCTCATGTTTGTGCCAAATACTATGGCAAATCTACAAAAATATCAACAAAAACATCCCTTCACTCTGGCATAGCACTAGTTCCTAACTTTTTATGCAAATGCATGATTTTGTGACCTAAATGCTCTTAAAAGACAAGAAAAAACATGTGAAATAGGCATGAAAAACAGTACTTTTAGAGCGTCAACACTAATCAATCCATTATGTTTGCATACCTTTTTACATGCATTAGAACAGTCCCCGATTTCAATTATTAACATACAAAACAACCCTTAATCACATAAATTACCACATACATCCTTAAAACAATCCTTTAACATTTAGATTTATAACAAAATAGCCCCTATATGTCACATATAACAAAAACAACTCCAATTCATATATATATATACTCAATCCAGCCTTCTAAACTATCCATTACCCAGGTTCACATATTCAAAACAGTCTCATATGTTCCCATACAGTCAGAACATCAACTATTTATATATTCATGTGTACATAAAACAGGGCAATTATACGTACATGCACATTGATACATTAAAAAAAGTCCAATCATCAACTCAGGTATATACAAGCAGTCCAATTTATCATATATCTACCTAGTTACATTGAAACGGTCCAGCACTTTTACATGTATACAAAACAGTCCAAATTTACTTGTATGCATGTTATTACACATCAAAACAGTCCCTTAATGGAATTTACAGCAAGTACTAATCTCCCATTCAAGTTCAATCACTCATTTAACAATCAATTAAGAGTTCATTCGAATGGTTCCTAATATTTATATCCATGGTTTCATTAAAGCCTTTCCATTAATCCAATTCACATGTATACCAATCGATTACCATAATCTTAATCGGTCCTACTTTCTATTGCTAAAAAATACAACCAATCTAATAATATCATAAAATCTCAATATATGAAAAATCACTACATGCATCATCCAACCAAACCTAATTCTTCAATAAACATTTCACAAATTAACTTGATTTAGAAGAAACAGGAAGTATTTTACCTCTTTAAAGCTAATCGATCAAGTGCTCCAAAATTTGAATCAAATGGCTTAATTCTTCATACAACCATGGAGATTTCCTCACACTCTCTCTCAATTTGTTTCTCGATCATAATGGGGAAGAAGGAGATTATTATTAGGATCATTCTCCTTTGGTCGAACCATCCCCATTTGCCTTCCTCAAGGTTGGACAAGTGTACAAGTCCCCAAGGTTAGAGATTTTTAGCATGCAATCCCCAATTCTATCAAGAATTCATTTTAGTCCTTTCTAATATAACTATTCAATTCTTCTTTTCTTCAATTTTGGTCCTAAACCATATAATTATCCCAATAAGTGATAACTCTAAGTAAATTAGCTAGTGTTAAATATAGTTTATTTCTAGGCCAAGGTTTGGGATATTACATTCTGAGTCATAGGGAACGGTTGGTGGAGGAGTGTTGTCGAGTTTTTCTACAATTGCGATGAGAAGTGGTTGATCGACCTCAGGTAATGGAACCGTAACCCCCTCGACCCGGCCTAGCCAATAGACCGAACTGAATGGGTCACACAGGGAATATTAAAGTAAACCGGGAAGGTTTACCTCAATAAACAACCCTCTTTTTTTCTTTTATCTTGTCTAGATACAAATTAGGTTCCTATGTGTTTAACATTTTAGCGGATCATTCACAACTCAAGCGTAGATCAACTTCATCCAATTACGGCTTTTAGGGGCCATTTTGCAATTTTTCCGATTCGCAGGGACTTAAGTGAAATTCGTGTTACCAACCCTTAATTAGTCTCATTACATGCATCTCTGTTAAATCACGACTCAAAATAATCATTCATGCACATCGAATTGCATCCACAACATTTAGGGACTAAAACACAAAGAATCAAACTTCAGAACATGCCATTAACCAACTTAACTATCACTCGTTTCGGAACACTAAGGCCATGTTCCGAAACACAAAATGTTCCATTAACTAATATAATTGTCACTTGTTCCGAAACATTAAGCCATGTTTCCAAACACGGGCTTGTACCGAAACGCCTTTGAAGTGTTTCGAAACCATGGTTTCCATTAGCAAATCGTACCAGAACAGACCTTACTCGTTTCAATACACCAAGGCCATTTCAGGCACCCCGTTTCGATATAGGCTTGAGTGTTTCGAAACACTTGGGCCTGTAATGACAAATTATGCTGGTTTTTCACCCAAAATTCCAACTTAAACCAATCCAACATATTTCTAACATGCATACATCATACATAAACATTAATCCTCAAACATATGCAGCAGTTTTAGCATTCAAGCATGGATATTTGCACCAAAGGAAATCTAGAGGCATGCAACCTAGCAAATAAACCATTCAAGAGTCTAAACTCAAACCAATACTTCAAACACCAATTAAAGTCCTTTTACAAGTATAAAAGCATAAAGTAACATGCTTAAAGGGTGTTCATACACATCACCCAAAAAATCATGGAATCCCTCATTCCCCTTATTACTCTAGTCTATAACCGAAACTTACCTTCAAAGTAAAGTCTCTTATGATCCCCTTGCAAGTTGCTGCCTCCAAACATATAGTCATCTGCATTGATGGACAAAAGAGAGCGTAAGCATAAAAGCTTAGTGAGGAGTGCTCAAGACCAAATACACCATCAATGCATTAAAACCTGGTTTCCAAAACCTCATTGAAATCTCTTTTCAATAAACTTAAGTATCACTTAAAATCCATCATGCCATCCAAAAACCATGCACTTTTCTTATTCAAAACCAGCATGAAAACCTCATGCACATGTGTTAACAAACCAACCGCAAATCTCAGTTGATAAACTCAATTTAAGCATTCCCAAGCATTTCCACATATGCTAAGCTTAAAGAGTAAAAACATGCATTTTCATTAATATGCAACATAACACATTTCCAACTAAATCAATACTCATATTGGCTCATAAGTGATTAACCACAAGATCATTTCTCAAAAACAACATCGGATACACTGATTACCAAGCGTTGTCCCAAACACTTCATACACTCTATCAGCATCTCAAGGCTCACACGCGGGAGCTACACTCCACCATTGTGACACCCGTGGTAGAGTATTCGATACAATCACAACCCCTCAACACCACTTATTGGTAGATGTATAACCTACTAACGGGAGACGGGACACAATACAAGGTTCACACACGGGAGCTATCCTCCACCGTTGTGACACCTTAACATTCCTTGATCGTTAGGGTACTTGGATGGAGTATTCGTTACCTCACAACCCCTAAACATCCAAGGCGACTTGTTTATAGTGCACTCAATCCTATAGCCGGCTAACTATATCCAATTTTATTTATAAAACACTTTTCACAGCATCACTTGCCAATATGATTCTCATTTAACACCAACCTCACTGTTTTTCAAAGCATTAACAAAATGCCACAATCCAAGCATTAAAACCATGCTTCATTAAACATGTATAAGCATATACATACAAGGATCACTTACCATGTGCATCCTTCATCATTATAATATCAAAACAGTAAGTCATTTACTTTGAAACATGCTTTAAACACTGGGTAAACACATTTAAAACCAAGTGCATCAACAAATTCATAATAGCACAATCTGAGGGAGAAAATCACTTTACTTGCTTCTGAACTTAGTAAACCGTATCAAGCTTACACTAAGTTCCCAAAACCTCTTTTAAGACGTTTCAAAGCTGGAAATCCCATTTCCACTCACCGACAAGCGAAACCTGAATTGCCGACGCGAAACTCAAGCGTCCAAAGTCCCCAGAACCTCGCCGAAAGTTTCCAAAGAATTCTCCCATGTTTATACCATATAAGAACAGGGGATTAATGCATCTCAATGCATTAAAATCACCATCAAACACTAAAATCCCGCAACTCTGCCCAAAGGCACCAAAATACCCATATGAAACAACCGAAATCACATTCGATTGATCACTAAACTCAACCCATCCATCAACAAACACTTCCAACACATTTTAACTATAAATCAACATCCAAAAACATCCTAATATCATCCTTATACCTCCAGCAACTCAGATTTCACATTTCCAAGCCAAAAAACCCAAAACTAACAACCTAGATAATTAGATATCTTAATGATTTCGGGATTTTTATGATCAAAACTCGTTATTAACATCATTTAACATCCAAATCAACCTTAATATCATTCTTAAATCAATCAAAATAGTGCCCAAACGAAAATCACATTTAATCTCATCTTTTAGCAAGATTTATGCATTTTTACCAAATCAATCATTAAAACCTTAATTGAAAACATAAATCAAGAGTCAAATACTTTGGAATTTCATTAAAGAACCTTGATTAGAGAAGTAGCACAAAATTACCTCCAATCCTTGCTTTTCTTCTAATTTGGCAAGTTTTCACTTCAAGAAACTTGAGAAAAATCAAGAAAAATCTTAAGGAAAGAGTTGGAAATCAAGTAAGAAAAGGAAAGAGGAAGAAATCTGGAAATTGAGAGAAAAAAGAGAGTGATTGGCTGAAGAGGAAATAAGAAATGAAAGAGTTACGTCAAATTTTGTTTAACCAATTAACCACCTCTCTTTTAATTAATAAATCCACTCTATAATCTTTAATTAAACATTTAAAACACATGCGAAATTAGAGAAAAGGCTTAATTGCCATAAAGCTCCCTAAATATTCGAAGAATTTGACTCTTCTTTGAAAATCATACTTTTTCCACAGTTTTAAAACTTTGCATTTTGGTCACTGCCCAAAATGTACACGTTCCAAAACCCATTTTATAAAATTAATCTTACCAAACCCATCTATATCATTTTAGATGATTTTAGAAATTTTTACCATATTTTTATCTTATCCCGAACCATGATTTCCCTGAACTGTCCTTAAAGACCCGAATCTCCAACTCTAGGTTCGACCAACTTAAACCGATGCCTAAAACATCTAGGCCCAAAACCGGGGTGTTACAGGAACATTGGTGTGAACCAAGTTTTGGTTGGGTAAAAGTAAATGTTGATGCTACTATAAACATTCTAGATGGCAGGGCTGCGATTGGTGGCGTGATTCGGAACAAGATGGGCGAATGGTTGTTTGGTTTTTCAAGACATGTGGGTCGTTGGTCGGTTATTCTTGTGGTGTTATTAGCGTTACACGATGGCTTAAATCATGCTTGGCCGATGAGGTATAAATCTGTGGAGGTTGGTTGTAAGGAGGCCACTTGGATTCTTGACTGTACGTCAAAGGCGCTGGCAGGCAATGCGTTGGTTGATGTCATACGTGAGGCTCTTAGACGTGAGTGGCGAGTAGTGGTACGGCATGTAAGTTGAGAATGGAATGGTGTTGCAGATAAACTTTAAGCTTTGAGTCGTAATGGGGGAGGGGGGGTTGGAGGCGTTGAGCTTTTTGGATCCACAAGTGGAGGTGGCTACACTGGTGCATGAGGAAAGAGAGCGATGTAGAGCAGGAAGCTCGTCGTTGGCGCACCTGCATGGAACTATTTTAGAAGTTGTAGCGAGGCTTCATGTCGACCCAGGTGGTTGAGTTTTGGTGTTGGCCATGGGTGGTTTAGAGGAGTCTGTTGTATAGCTTAAGTGTTTGCAAGTGTCGAGTTTTGCTCGTTTGTTCTATTTCTGTTTAGGTATTCCTATAGGTACTCTTTTCTCCCATTTAAATTTAGGAGGGTTTTAATGAGGCCTATAATTATACCACAACTTCATTATTTATAAAAAAATCGTCTACATTATTTCTGGTTATAATTATATAAATATATGGATTGCATTTTATTTAAAATATATTAAATATATTTATAACTACATTTTATATAAATTGTATAAATTAATTCTTATTATAGTTATAGTAATGTTATATGGACATATCTATCCTGAGTTATTAATTGCATGTCTTAAGTTCATGTTTATCATCATTGATGAGTGAGAGAGATGACCTTAAATTATTGAGAAAGTTGAATTTCTCAAATCCCTACCTACAAATCTCCCATTGTTTCTAATCTTTTAATGGTGGAATAAGATATCCCAAATTTATTATTTGGTGTTTTTAAATTATACAGAACATAAAAGATTATTTATTAAACTTGTTGCAGTAGATACATTAAAAATAAAAATATCTATTTGTAGTTAAAAAGTTATTTAAACATTATTTTAGGTCAGTATTTATATATTTCATAATAAAACTTATTTATTTTATTAAAAATAAATAGTTTAAGTTAGCTCGTTGTCCTATTCTTCTCGATTTCGATTCCAAATCATATGCCTAATACTGTTAATTTTTTTGTTAAATTCAAATATAATATAATTGGGTACATAGTTTCCAAGTTGGTGTTTTTTTTATTTCAAAATGTTACAACATCAAATATAACATAATAATTTTAAAGAGTTATAAATTTAACCTAAATGTTTACATTTGAGAAATAAAAAAACTATATTCTTAAAAATAAAAGTAAAAGGGACTCAACCAAATATAGCATATTTTAATGAAATAATAATCGTAGTTATAAAAATCAAGCTGTAGAATATTTTAGGGTTATGAAAGTGGGAATGGTGCACCAATTTCCAAGGCCCTTCTCCCAACCAGTCTATTTATTACCTCACAGAGCAGCAAAGAAAAGATTTAATTTTCTTCGGTTTCTATATTCTTTGGACTTTTTAAATTTAGTCATCCTATTTCTATTTTCAGAAATTTAATCTCTCCTTGTTTCATTTGAAAATTAAAGTTCAATTAATAATACTATTCATGGTTTTTATTAATTTTAATTTTCAAAAATAATGATTTAAAAATTAAAATCCAAGTGATACTCCATGCTTAAATTTAGCGAAAATTAATAAACATTGTTATCAAGTGAAGTATAATTTTAAATCAAATGAATAAAGAGAACGTGGTCTTCTTTAATAATCCATTAAAAAATCAATCAATTAAAATTTATTTTTAGAGATTAATTTTTTTAATGCATTCAATAATCAAAAATAAAAATCATCTAAGGAAACATTTTATGAATAACTTTGGAAAACGATAAGTAGATAAGGACATACCTAACATTTAATGGGTAGTATTTTCAACAAAATTCAATTCAATTTATTTCTTTAGGTTTAGTTACATTTATCAAATAATCTGATTATATCTAGACAAGTAAATTATTAAATATATGTTCAAAAAAAGAGTAAATTATTAAATATATTTTATCATCTAAATTCAATACTTCAAAATTTCTTTAGGTTTAGTTATTCAGTGTATCAAATAACACCTAAACTTTTAAAATTAATGTGGAGAGATCAAATTACAAAGTCTTAAAAGTACAGGGACTGGGACTTAATTAGACCCCCCAAAATCCATCAGCAAGTTCCCATTTTTAAACAAGTCAATCGAAGAATCAAATTAACCCATTTCATCAAATTCAGTAGTTGGACTCTTCTTCTTCGTCGTCGTCTTCATCTTCATCATCTCCCTAAAGTTCACTACTTTTTTGCAATTCGAAAAATAAATCTTGATCCCTCTTCTTTCCTTCTGGAAGCCATTGAAAAGAGCTTTAGAGTATAAACCCCAATCGAAGAAACCGCCGACAAGACAAAACCCAACCATTGAAGGAACCAGAAGATTCCCATTTTCCATTTAGCCTAAAGAGAAACTGGAATCATCCTCAAATCGAAACTATCCATTTCTCCAAAACCCTGGAATTTCAAAAGAAACCCAAGTTTTCTGAATCTCGGAAAGAACATCCTCGTTTGATGTTAAAGCACATGTCTTATCTCGACAACATTCCATCGACACCGGGGAAATTCAAGATGGAAAAATCGCCTTACGTTCACAGTAAATTGAGGTGGCACTCCTCTCTTATGAAGCTCGCATTTTGGTCCTTTATATTCTTGGCCTTGATCTTCATCTTCTTCTATCGATCCCCTTCCTCTAATCCCCTCCCTCAAGATCCATCTCGCCGCTCTCTCGGTACCTACAACTGGGGTGGATCCGCTTGGGAAAAACGGGTCCGTTCCTCTGCCCGTATCCGTTCCCACGACGGCATCTCCGTCTTGGTCACCGGAGCCGCCGGCTTCGTCGGCACCCATGTGTCGACTGCTTTGAAAAGGCGTGGGGATGGCGTTCTTGGTCTAGATAATTTCAACGACTATTATGACCCTTCATTGAAAAGAGCTCGTCAATCTCTTCTGGACCGAAGTGGGGTTTTCATTGTGGAAGGAGATATCAACGATTCGGCCCTTTTAAGTAAACTTTTCGAGGTCGTCGCATTCACCCACGTTATGCATTTGGCTGCACAAGCTGGGGTCAGGTACGCCATGGAAAATCCTAGCTCTTATGTTCATAGCAATATTGCTGGTCTTGTTAGTTTACTTGAAGCTTGTAAATCTGCTAATCCACAACCTGCAGTTGTCTGGGCTTCGTCGAGTTCGGTTTACGGGCTTAATAGCAAAGTCCCATTTTCTGAGAAAGATAGGACTGATCAACCTGCTAGTTTATATGCTGCTACTAAGAAAGCTGGTGAAGAGATTGCACATACTTATAATTATATATATGGACTTTCTTTAACTGCCCTGAGGTTTTTCACAGTTTATGGCCCTTGGGGAAGGCCAGATATGGCTTATTTCTTCTTCACTAGGGATATTTTGAAAGGGAAGACCATATCGATATTTGAAGCAGCTAATCATGGTACAGTAGCTAGAGATTTTACCTACATTGATGATATTGTGAAAGGGTGTTTAGCAGCATTGGATACTGCGGAGAAGAGTACTGGTAGTGGGGGGAAGAAGAAGGGTGCAGCTCAATTCAGGATATACAATTTGGGGAATACTTCACCCGTGCCAGTTTCGGATCTTGTCAGCATCTTGGAGAGGCTTTTAAAGGTTAATGCAAAGAGGAATGTTATCAAGTTGCCGCAAAATGGGGATGTTCGGTTCACTCATGCTAATATTAGCTTGGCTCAGAGGGAGCTCGGATATAAGCCCTCCACTGATTTGCAAACTGGCTTGAAGAAATTTGTCAGATGGTATCTCGGTTACTATTCCGGTGGGAAGAAGGCTGCTGGATAATTCATTCTTTATATTGTGGTAGGATCCTCTGAATTCTTGTTCATTGTCATTCTTATTATTGTTTTTCAACATTTCTCAGTTCATTGCCCGGTTATTTGTTGTTTCATATCATCTTTAATGATAACATAAAAGGAGGGGCGGAATGTCCTAGTTTGAAGCAATTTTGTGATCAAACTGTAATTTTTGTTAGTTTTTTTGGCATTGTGGAATTGGTGAAAATTGTTCATTGCTATGCAATTCCCAATAAAATAGCTCATTGATGCCATGATATGTTGTTTGCCTGCATTGAAGGATTGTGCTTTTTCATTCCCTGGCGTAGAGAAATTGCTCATGAGCTATGCTTTTTTACTTATTTTATGATTTTTTCTTTACATTCTCAAATAATGGTCCATGGCTAAACTTAACAATTAGTGGAACAGTAGGCAGTCCTAGGTGACTTATTTCTTCTCTTTTTCTCTTTCATACAATCCCCTAAATCTTTTAACCTACTGCCTCCGAGATGAATTATCTCAAACCACTACTGTTTAGGCACAGCTAAAATGTGCAGATGCAAAATGAAAAATATTGTTGATCACTCGGGTAGCTTAAAAATTCACTTTTGAAATTTGTTTGAACCACAACTACAATCCTGCTGCATTTGTTTTCCAAAGGAATCAAGAAAATTGTACATTTCCACGACCGAAACGTGGGATCATAGGCCACTGAAGTAGATGCCAAAGTGTAGTTTCCCAGATCCCAAGCACTCGTTCCCTTTCATCAATGTATCATAAGATGCAAGTATCCACGCTAAAACCAAATGAAATTACTCAAAAATCATACTTTGTTCTCCCACTCTTCAAGATGAGGCACAACATATCTGAAATGTCAGTAGAAGAACAAAAATAGTTCCAAGCCTCAAGCATTAGTCGTTTCCTCGATCCTTTAAAATGAACAACCTACACCCAGGAAAATGGAAATTACAACAAATTCATATATGAAACAACCTCAGCATAGAATACAGTCGGATTTCAGACTTGGCTAGCAACAAAATGATTATGGAAGACTTAAATACCTTGACATCCAGAGGCATGCCATGAAACTGGCCAGCACCCTCGGGCGGTGTCCAATTATAAGTAGCACATGGTAAAAACAGTACTGATGCACCACCAATCTCCTTGGTAAAACCCTGTGCTTTACTAAATCTTTTTGCATCAAAAGAGGCATCGGACTTCACGACCCAAAAAAAGGGCCAGCTGATCACCAAGCATCCGGGAAGCCTTCATGTATCTGGAACTATATACTTCTAATACTTTCTCTAGGAAATTTTTTGCCCTGAGAGCAATTTCACATATTCAGCTTCTTTAGAGAATTTTGAGGCACATTGCCAAAATATCAAGAAAGAAAAGATAATGTTTCTTCTAGATTCACTGCATATATGGTAAGAGTAAAAAGGGTCTCAACCTTAAAATACCTTCATGGGTACCCCTCACAGCAATAAATCCAGAATTCAGAGGCTGGTCCTTGTTGTTCCTGAACGTAAGAGCCAAATGGAAATCTTGGTACTGTTCAAATATCAGACCCAGGTCATCAATTACAGCGATGTCTGAGTCTGTAATGATGAAATGAGTTATACCCCCTTGCTCCTGACGTAGCTTCTCAAGCTTGATTTCGAGAAAAGCCTACATAGAAAAATGGTAGTTTGGCAGCTAAATTAGGATAATGATTTTCATAATTAAACTATAGATTTTGGACTTATACCCATGATATAAATTAACGCCAAAACTTTTCTACCTGTATACCAATACGATGTGCTCTTACAATGTAAGAGCTGATTCTTTGAAGCATCAACTTGTCTCTGGAATATTCACCCTGAATGGGAAGTACAGTAACTCGGTTTGGTTCAAAAATCAACACTGAACCTATATACAGTAAATCCCACCTAAAAAATTCCAACAAATTCGCTAATAAGTTCAATCCTACCTCCTAAATCAGGTCTAGAATAGACATTATTCATTAGAAAAATGCTCACTAACAATGTGTTTCCTTTGATGAATGCAAGATGCAAAATAAAAATTAGAACGATACTATACGTTACAACAATGCCATAATAAATTGGAAGATGAGTTAATAACTTTAAATAAGAACTCATATATAACAGAGGCGCAGAGTTCTGAAACTTCAAGCAACTATATCTCTAGCAGACACACTATGGTGTTCAACTGAAGAGTTACCTGAATGAAATTAATGAAGACATTCAAAATGGCCAACAACCGCTCTGGCTTGCTATATGAAGCATTCCCAACAGTAACCGAGTTTGATAATCTACTATTCATAGGAGTGTCAGGTGAGTTGTTGTATTTGGTAAAAACAGAGACAAATGCAGTCCCCAGAGGCATGAGATGAGTTTGAAAAATGGGTCTTGTTGAGAGCTTTAACTCCTGCATCATATTGAAAACATAATGTTCTACAGGAACTGGGAGCTCAATAGAAGTACTTTCTTTATTATTTCTTTTCAAAGAGAATTATCATAATTCATATACTAACGAGCAAGCAGAGACATAAAATAAAAACCGAATGTCAGATCACACTTGTCTAGACAGCAGACTCCTAATCTCGTCCCCAGTTATTTCAGTACCATAGTTTTTAGAAGTGAATGCAAGTCTAAGGTTCCTTGTATCAAATCATTGTACTAGCAACAAGGAAATTAGCAAGAACCTCGGCATTGCAAACGGTTGGGAAAGCCTTCTCCAGCAGCAGGTCCAAGAACCAGATGATCAAATTTCTTCAGGGAATCATGAACATCAAATTTCTTTGTGTTTTCCTTGGGGGCATCTGTTACTGCTCGGTTCTGGTGCAATTCCAGAACTGAAAACATGAAAAAGGAATCAGTTAAAAGTCTTCAATAACAAAACAAAAAAAAAGGGAATTAGAAAAAAATCAAGTAGTAGCGAAGAGGAACCACCACCAGAGAACAAATGAGGAAGGATGAAAACAAGCGGGAAGCAGAGGTGGAAACGACGCCATCCAGCACAAGCTTTCATGCCTAACCGATCTTTCAATGATGCAAACTAATTCGCTGCACCAATTATCTAATTTTATCACGGGGACAACTGATGAATTATAGGAACAGCTTTTTTTCAATAGCCCAAAACCCGATTCTGCAAAAAAAAGCTACCGCTTTCCAGAAATGAGTTATTATCGATTGATTCAAGCTAAATTTACAAAACCCATCATCTCAAACATTCGGTAATCCAGCATTAATACAAATCATAACGAGATTTTCTGATTAGAGTTATAGTTTAGAAGAAAAACACCATAACTACGGAAGTTTTTATAAAATCAGAAAACAAAATCTTAACGAGGAGATGCAGTTGGAAGATAGAAGAAAGTGAAGACATCCAAACCATAAGGACTTGGGTTCTTGACGGTGCTATTCAGAATAAATTTTTAATGACTTCCATACAGAGATCTCAACGTTCTTTGCGACTTCACTCTTCTCTTCTTATTTCTACTTTCTTTTTCTTAGTCTATGGTGCTCCTCCTAACCATATTTTCTCCAAATTTTTGTGCATCCTAATTTTGTTGGTTTTTTTTATTACTTTAAGAGTTCAAAAGTTGCTTAAACTATTTTATAGTTAGGTGTCTAAATTTTATTTCGGGCCAAATTAATGTCTAACATTTATTTCGTAACTCAAATTAATTTTTTTCGTGACAAACATAATTTTTTTTTGTTATTCAATAAAAATGCATATGGCATATTTCTATTATTTTTTTAATTTTTATTTTTAAAAACTCAAAAGATCTTTAATTTTATAAAACAAAACTCAAAACATTTAATTTCTCTAAAAAAAACTACAAACCCTAACCCTAAATACTTAAATTTTAAAGGAACGCCATCAGCCGCCACTTCCCGCCATACCACCTTTCGCCGCCAGATGCCATCCCCGACGCACTACCCATCATACTCAGCAACCTCCGCTTCCAACATAGTGGAAGACTCTCCCGAGAGGCATCAACAACATCATTCACCTCCCTGCACGGCGGCAACAGTGGCAAACACTTCCTCAAAATAGGAGATTGAACAGCAACAGCCCGCACCAGCAACATTAGCAGCAGTAGCAGCAGCCATACCAACAACGGTATACCCTCCAGCAGCACCCATAGAGGAAGGTACTAGGTAGAGGAAGTGGCACATCATAGCCGCTGAGCCTGTGGACGATGAGACAGAGTCAGAAGAGAGTGAAGCACCTCCTGCCGCTCCTCATGTTGAACCTCAAGAAAAACCATATCCCACTCCAAAAAGAGTCCAACCGCCGCGGACAGCCAAGTCTGCCACCCGAACATCTGTCGGTCGTCGCCTAATCATCCAAACATCCTCTTCCTCCTCAGCAACAAAGACTCAAGCCTCCTATGTACCCTCAGCCAATTTCTGGTTTTTTCTTTCTCTTTTGTTTATTTTTCTATATATATATATATCACTTGTATTTCTATTTTTAGTTTTTCTGTTATTATTTTGTGCATTGAGGGTAATTCTCATCTCGAGTTTGGGGGGGATAGCTCTCGCATCTTTTGGTCCAGGCATACTTAGTAGTATATAGGTTGCATTGTACTTGCCTTAATGTTAATTGAAACAGAAAATTTTGTTATATAACTTGTGCCTGTGATAGTTAGCTGATTAGTTATTTTCGCACCAATAAATAAATTGAACTTAATATGGGAAAAGCATGCAAAATGACTTAGATTTTTTTTTGCCAAAACTATAAAACACTTATGTTACTTGCTGAATTTGCTAGAATATCTAATGAACACAGCCTGCTTTGTTTTTATAATTCTTTGTAAAGTTCTAACAATCGTTGCAGGTAACTGTCGAGGAAGAAAACAAAGACAGAAATAAATATATATACAGCACTGCCACGACAGCCGAGAGAAAAATAAAGAAACATTGTTGTTTTACCCTAGAGGTGTCCGCAACAGGCTCTAGGAAGAATCATGCGCGACGACACTCCGCTGCTGTAAAATTCAATGAATCTGAAAATTTTGAAGTGATAGAAAAATTAGCATGAGTGAATGAAAGTCTTCACGGGATGTCTCTATTCTATGGGTTCGGGGTTTTGTAGTTTGCTCCAATCTTAATTTCAGACCTAGAAGAGTAGTTGTGATAAGTTGAAGCCCTCATTGCCATGATTAAAAATTGTGCTTAACTGTGATGTCTCGGTAGCAACCATGTATACCATAACAACATCTTTGTTTATCTAGTTATTCTGCATATTCAGCCTGTACACAGCTCTGCACACACTACACTGGAATTAGAAATTAATTCTGAGATATTTTCTTGCTAAGCTCCCTTCACTAATCTAATATAGGTTCCACGGCCTTGAGGTACGAAATCAAGTTAAAAACAAGTTTTTCTTTTTGGTTAATATAAGGGCAAGTATGTTTAGGTTGCATTGTTTGAGGACAAGAAATAGTTCGAGTTTGGGGGTGTGTAAAGTGTCCACAAGTTCTATATTTCATGCACATTCCATATCATATTATTGTTGTTTTTAAGTGAGTTTTAGGCATAATTAAGACCATGCATTGCATTTTACAGTGTTTATGTACTTTGCCATGTTTTTAGTGATTATCTTTTATTTGGTGAAGTAAAGATATTGTTTTAGCTTAGTTTCAGTTGTAGGTACTAGAAGCTGACATAGGGAAAGATGAGCTGAGGACGTGATGCTGAGGCAGCAGACCTAGGAGCTATACTGATGTAGTTCCAAACAAAGACAACAACCGTCGAGTAGCTTCTGTCGCCCACCTTGCCGCCCAAGACAGTAGACAATGGAGTTGGAGAACTAGAGTGCGATCTGTAGAGCAAGGAAGGGCCGCCGGAGAAGAATTTTGAGATTACTTGTGGAGCAAGGCAACGTGATAAAGTCCACATTCAACTTAAAGAAGTTCGAGTTTAAAGCCACATTTAGTGTAAAATGCTACTTTGAAGACTTCTACTTCAAGAAGGACTAGACCTAGCTAATGCCCATATATACCCATTGTAATTATAGTTCAAGACAACGAGGGTTTTCCTTAGGCATAGTGTAAAGTGTCCGCAAGTTCTATATTTCATGTACATTCCATCTCATATTATTGTTGTTTTTGAGTACATTTTTTTTGCATAATTAGGACTATACATTGCATTTTACAATATTTCTTTACTTTGCCATGTTTTTTCTAGATTATCTTTTATTTGGTAAAGAAAAGGTAATGTTTTAATTTTTTTACATTTTATTTTATTTTTATTTTTAATCGAAAAAAATTTACAGTTTCCTTTGCTACCTCAGCGAATCCAAAAGGAGAAATCCTACTATACGATGATATCGAACAAAGAGTAAGAGAGATCAAGAAGGAGATCAGAGTAACCCTAGGGAAATTTAAAGAGGAAAAAGAAACAACAAAGGTAAACATGGAGCAAGACAACCCTGCCAACAATGCTGCGAATGACAGGGATGGGCAGCAAGACCCGCCGCCTAGAGAACAAAAAAATCCACAAAGGCAGCAACCCCCTCTTCCGCCCAGGCAGCCCCAGAATATTCGAACCACTAGAGATTATCTAGAACATGTTTTCAGAGGGTTCGATCCGACAGTGACAGAACCTGAGATTGAGGCGGATGACTTCGAGTTGAAGCCCGTTATGTTTAACATGATCAACACGTTAGGGAAATTTGGAGGGACTGCAATAGAAGATGCTCGGCAACACTTGAGAAGATTCTTGGACATCTGCAGAGCATTAAAAATACACGAGGTCCATCAAGACGCACTGAGGCTAAGATTATTTCCCTATTCACTGAGGGATACAACATAACAGTGGTTAAACAACCAGCCAACAGGATCATTCAACACATGGACAGAGTTGTGCAAGGAGTTTTTGGACCGATTCAGCTCGTCCAATGTCACAAACAGACTGTGAAACGAGATAGCAACCTTCCAACAAGGGGATGATGAGCCGATGTACGAAGCATGGGAGCGGTACCAACAGATCCTAAACAACTCCCCCCTACATGGTTTTCCGGCTTGGACACAGGTATCAATGTTCTACAACGGGGTGAACTACCCAACACTGATGATGATTGATGCCTCAGCCAATGAAATCATCCTTGAAAGACCACCAGAGGAGCCACTGCGGATTTGAACCAAGCCGCTAAGAACGACTACAAGTATCCAACAGCCCGCCGAGGTGACGTTAGGCGGTCAGCCACTGTGAACGAGGTAGAAGCCTTAGAATCTGTCAATGCCCGCCTTGACAAGCTGACAGAGCTGGTTCTGAGCATCGTGAAACTTGCTGGGAAAGTCCACGAGGTCAAGGTTATGGTGCCGTTCTGTGATGAGTGTGGGGGCAACCATGATTCTTCTAAATGCACCGCATCTGCCAACTTTATGGGAGGATACGAGAGGAACCGTAGGCCTGCTTAGAACACCTACAACACTGGATGGAAAAACCATCTAAACTTATCCTAGAGCCACCCAAAGACTGCTGTAAACCCATAACAGCAACAAGGAGGCAACCAACAAAACCTGTCCAGACAGAAGGCTCAGCAACCGCAAAACAATAATTCACTAGAAGCAACTCTTCATTCTTTTATGTCTAGAACTAGTGATTTTATTGTTCGCACTAATAAATTTATTGATAAAACTGAGTCTTTCATGGACAAGACGAAGATGAAGATGAACAACAAGAAGGCTGCTATAAAGAACTTGGAGACCCAATTTGGGCAGTTTACGAAGATCTTCAGCAGCAAAACAATGGGAGCAGCAACTAGCAGCACCGAGGCAGCTGCCAAACCCACTTACAAGTAGTGCAAAGCCATATCTACCAGAAGTGGGAAGCAGTTGGATGAACCCAGGGTGGAAAAACAACCAGAAACACGGTCAGCACAGAAAGAACAGCCTGCCAAGCCAACATCAACACCAACTGACCCGGCAGCTGAACATGACAGTGGTCCTAAATCAGTTGATCCTCCATATATAAAGTTCCCATGTAAAGAGCGTATAGAGGACATCCGCCTGCCAGTACCTTTTCCCTAGAGGCTTAAGGAACAAAAGCAAGAGCACGAGTTCAGAAGATTCCCGGATATTCTAAAGCAGGTGCACATAAACATATCTCTAATAGAAGCAATTCAGAATATGCCCAACTATGCCAATTATCTCAGGAGTGCAATGCAATGCAATGCTACACAACAAACTGCCACCCAAGCAAACTGCAATGCTGCAATGGTTTTTAAAAGGAAGAGGATTGGGGATTTTGAAACAGTTGTTGTAATAGAGGAGTGCAATGCAATGCTGCACAATAAACTATCGCCCAAGCAAACAGACCCGTGGAAAATACCTCCTCATCAGAGGAGATTGAGCAGCAGCCGCCAGAACCAGCAACAACAGTAGCAGCAGCCATCCCAACGGCGATAGACCTTCCAGTTGCACCCACGGAGGAAGGCACTAGGAAGAGAAAGCGACACATCATAGCTGCCGAGCCTGTGGACGACGAGACATAGTTAGAAAAGAGCGAAGCACCTCCTACTGCTCCCACTGCCGAACCTCAAGAAGAGCCTCGTCATACGTCAAAGGGAGTCCAGCCGCCACTAACAGCAAAAATATCACCTGTTAAGACCCTCGCCAAGACATATGTCGGCCGCCGCTTCATCATCCAAACTTCTTCCTCCTCCTCAGCAGCAAAGACTCAAGCCTCCTCTCAACCCTCAACCAATTTCTAGTTTTTTTCTTTATCTTTTATTTATTTTATTTTTCTATTTTTTAGCACTTGCATTCATTTTTCTATTTTATTTTGTGCAATGAGGGCAATGCCCATATTAAGTTTGAGGGGGATAGCCCTCGCATATTTTGTCTAGGCATATTTAGAAGCATATAGGTTGCATTGTACTTGCCTTAGTGTTAATCGGAATAGAAAAAATTGTTATATAACTTGTGCCTATGATAGTTAGCCGATTACTTATTTTCGCACAAATAATAAATTGAACTTAATATGGGAAAATCATGTAAAATGACTTAGAATTTTTTTTATTTTTCCAAAACTGTCAATCATTTTTGTTACTTGCTGAATTTGCTAGAATATCTAATGAAAATTGCCTACTTTGATTTTAGAATTCTTTGCAAAGTTCTAACAATGGTTGCAGGTAGCCGCCGAGGTGGAAAACAGAAACAGAAAAATACAGCACTGCCACGACAGCCAAAGAAAAACAAAGAACATATTTGTTTTACCCTAGAGGTGCCCGCAACAAGCTCTAGGAAGAATCATGTGCGAGGACAATCCGCTGCTATCAAAGTCCATGAATTTGAAAGTTTTGAAGTGATGGACAAATTAGCATGAGTGAATGAAAGTCTTCGCGGGATGAATCTACTACATGGGTTCGGGGTTTTGTAGTTTGCTCCTATCTTAATTTAAGACCTGGAAGAGTAGTTGTGATAAGCTGAAGCCCTCATTGCCATGATTAAATATTGTGCTTAACTGTGTTGTCTCGGCAGCAACCTTACATATCATAACAACATCTTTGTTTATCTTGTTATTCTGCATAATTTAGCCTGTTTACAGTCCTGCACACACTGCACTGCATTAGAAATTAATTCTGAGTTATTTTCTTGCTAAGCTCCCTTCACTAATCTAATATAGGTGCCACAACCTTGAGGTATGAAATCAAGTTGAAAACAAGTGTTCTTTCTGATTAATATAAGGGCATGTATGTTTAGGTTGAATTGCTTGAGGACAAGCAATAGTTCGAGTTTGGGGTGTGTAAAGTGTCCACAATTTCTATATTTCATGCACTTTCCATCTCATATTATTTTTGTTTTTGAGTACATTTTAGGCATAATTAGGACCATGCATTGCATTTTACAATATTTCTTTACTTTGTCATGTTTTTCTAGATTATCTTTTATTTAGTAAAGAAAAGGTATTGTTTTATTGTACTTTTGATTTTAGGTACTAGAGGCTGATAGAGGGAAAGAGGAGGTGAAGATGCGAACCAATGAGTTGTACTGATGCAGTTCCAGACAGAGACAACAACTGCTGAGTAGCTGCCGCCGCCCATTGTGCCATCCATGACAGCAAACTATGGAAGTGGAGAACCAGAGTGCGATCTGTAGAGAAGAAAATCATGATTCTATCGATGTTGTCCACTCAATTTTCTGACGTCTGTAGTAGCGGGCAGAGCCGTCGAAGGTGAATCTCGATATTACTTGCAGAACAAGGCAACATGATAAAGTCCACATTCAACTAAAGGAAGTCAGAGTTTAAAGTCACATTTAATGAGAAAAGCTACTTTGAAGACTTCTACTTGAAGAAGGACTATACCTAGCTATTGCCTATACATACCCATTGTAATTCTAGTTCAAAGGAGAGAGAGGTTTTCCTTAGGCATAGTTTAGGTTTTCATACCGTCGACATGTTCAAAATTTCTCTTTGGGTTCGGGTTATGTTGTAATTAGTTGTGAGAACAGTTGTTTAGGTTTTCAAGTATGTTTTTGCAAATAAAATTACAAGGTTTACTTATTCCATGTTCTTCATAGTTTTCAATTAAATTGAAAGATTAGTTGAATTCTATCCATTTATTCGGTATCAAGAGAGTCGAACTCACGAAAGGGGTAAGAACGATTTCATCTATTGACGGTGTGATCAATCCGGCCTAGACATAGGTTAAGTGTTTAAGGCGACTAAAAGAGGACGAATCAACCTTGCTGCCTTTGCATGATTCACGCCGCGAATGGTATTATCTGTAGTGGGCATCAACAGAAATCAAGCTTAGACATAAGCAGAGTCATTTTCGAAGCGTTCTGCCAAGCCTTGTACTTCTGCCGAGTTTGCCTCCGAGACACAGTTGCATTCCCTTGTCGAGGTAGCGAGAGGGTCTCAACAGTCTACCATGCCATCCACCACCAAGGCAGCAGAGTCTGGCAGCACAAAACAACTTGACCTATTCAATGCAGTTTCACACTAAACATCAGCATAACCCTGCCCTCTCTATCAAACTGATCACTTCCTCTTCAATAATTGTGTTTTTATTTTACTTTTCTTCTCAAACAACAAACTTACTTGTGCACTTACTTTTCTTGTGCAGGAACAACAATTCGAATCAAGTTATCCAATCTCTGTGGGAGACGATATCTTATATACTATAACTTGACAGGAGTGTGCACTTGTGCTCATAAATAGAGAACACCCAAACGCTCTATACATAGTTTACATTTTCTTGCCACCGATAGGTTCTAAATTTTTCCTTGGGTTTGGGTTATGTTGTAATTAGTTGTGAGAACGGTTGTTTAGGATTTCAAGTTTGTTTTTGCAAATAAAATTACAAGGTTTACTTTTTCCATGTTCTTCATAGTTTTCAATTAAGGCGAAAGATTAGTTGAATTTTATCCATTTGTTCGGCATCGAGAGAGTCGAACTCACGAAAAGAGTAAGTACGATTTCATCTATAGAAAACGTGATCAATCCGGCCTAGACATAGGTTAAATGTTTAAGGCGGCTAAATGAGGATGAATCAACATTGTTGTCTTAGCATGATTCACGCCGCGACTGCTATTATCTGCAGTGGGAATCAACAGAACTCTGACTTAGACATAAGTAGAGTCACTTCCGAAGCATTCTGTCAAGCCTTGTAATTCTACCGAGTTTGCCACTGAGACACAGTTCCATTCCCCTACCGAGGCAGTGAGAGGGTCTTAGCAGTCTACCTGCCATCCACTGCCGAGGCAGCAAAGTTTGGCAGTGCAAAATGACTTGTCCTATTCAACACAGTTTCACACTAAGCAACAACATAACCCTACCATCTCTATCAATCTGATCACTTCTTCTTCAATTACTTGTGCTTTTATTTTACTTTTCTTCTCAAAAAACCAAATTACTTGTGCATTTACTTTTCTTGTGCAGGAACAATAATTCGAATTAAGTTGTCCAAACACCGTGGGAGATGATATCTTTTATACTATAACTTGACAGGAGTGTGCACTTGCGCTCATAAATATAGAACACCCAAACGCTCTACAAAGCCAATTTGCACTATTTGTGGAGAGAACCACCACGTATCATTGGCGATTCTAGACGTTATTATAATTCTAACTCCAACTCTTATAATTTAGGTTGGAGGCAGCACCATTGTAACGCCCTGATTTTGGGCCTAGATGTTTTAAAGTTTGAATCTTTAAGGGAGATTTAGGGAACACCTTGTTCGAGATACTTTAAAAATATGGAAAAATATCTAAAAATCCTCATTTATTATACGAATGATTATGGTAGAATTTTTTTTACAAAATATGGTTTGGAAATACTACATTTCGGTGTAGTGACCAAATCGCAGTTTTTGCAAAACTTGACTAGTGACTGTTTTGTAAGGGATTGAAACTTTGAATCTTTAAGGAGCTAATTCTACCAAAATGTTTTTAATCAGATTTCTCTTTGTTTTGGGTATTTTAATAATTATTTAATAAAAGGAATTAAAAGAGAAAATCCTATTTTGACTTTCATAACTACTTTACGATCTTTTTCCCTCTTTTCATTTTCTCTGAACTTCCACTAAGCCAAACACATTTCCTTCATCAATTAACCTCTGATTTTCATTCCTTTTGAAGATATTCGAATCACCTATGGATTCCTAATCTTTTCCTCATCAAATCCTCTTGTTTTCACTTTGGATTTTCAAGGAAACTTGCCCAAATTAAGGAGAAATCAACCATTAGAGGTAAGTTTCGTTCTTCTCCTCTAATGACCAGTCCTTTACCGAAATTCCCAAGTTATCAATCATTTATTAATGATTTTTGAGTTGATTTAATGTTAGAAACATGAAATTGTGTTAAAACTCAAGATTCTTGGAGAGATCTTGATGATTTTCGTAACTATTGGTTAGGCTCTATTTTGAGGTTGATTTATAATGTATTTTGGATGGTAGTTGATGTTATAAATGGGGTTTTATCAAACAAATCCCGAATAGGTTTGGATTCCTAAGTTTTACATGCTAGATTGGTGGTTTTTGGGGTGGTTTTGGTGTCATGTTGTAGCTGGAGGTTTAAGGACGAGTTTATGATAATTTTTGGTGTTGATTGAGGTTTAGAAATGTTTATAAGTGATATATCTTGGCTGGGCTTTGTTTTGGAAGAGTTTGGAGATGATTTTGGTTGTTTTGGGTAGCCGAAATGGTGCTTTTAAGTAGAGCAACGAGTTTGTTTAGTTGGCTGGTGATTTCAATGCATGATGATGCATTAATCCTTTGCTCTTATGTGAAATAAACAAGGGAGACATCTTCGGACGCTTTTGGTGTTGATCCGGAAGTGCCGAGAGCTTAGATATTGTTTCGGCAAGCAAGTGAAACGTAATCAGTGAGTGTGAATGGTTTTAGAAGTCCTTGAGGGATAGAGAAACAAGGTTTGGGGATTTAGGATTGGTTTGAAACACCATCCTAAGTCCAGAAGTAAGTATGACTAGATTTGCTCTCAAATATGTGGTTGTTGCCCCTAAAATGCTTTTACATGCTCTTGTTTTGAGATAGACAAATTCCTACTGTTTTATGCATGATTTGTAGCATAAAATGATGCTTTGTAGAGGTTTCATGAGATAGCATGTTACATTGAAGAGTTTTGAGATTTTGACTTAATGCAAAGCATGTGTTATGATTTTGAATTGAGATGAGAAAGATTTGAGAATTGTTGCATTAAAAATAGTAGGTGAGATGATGTTTTGACATAATATATTAGCATAGAATATGAGATACTTACCGGATATAATTGATCGATCAATAGGATGAGAGTGCACTATAATCTAAAATTTGTACGTGCTCTTTGGAGTCGGACAATGGGGGTAGTGCCATCCCGATCCAAAGTGAGAATCCGATGATGAGAGATACCATCGGGGTAGGACTTGGTGAAATACCCAAGCTTTGTGGCGATGAGAGATACCGCCATGAGAGTCTGATGATGAGAGATTCCACTAGGGTAGGACTTGAACTTGAGTCAAGCTAATCTGCATATCCGAGTAAAGATGAAATGCGAAATGTCAATATAATATATGAAAATGTATTTGATTCACATGTACCAAATGTTGAGATGATTTATGCTATGAGAAATGCATATGAGATTTGTATATGAAATGCTTTAGTTTTCACAAGCATGTGTATGGATTTGCCATGAGATTCACATTGGTATAAATGCATGAGATAGAATAGAGGTACATGTGGTTTCAAATGAATATTTGCTTTGAAATGGTTTTCAATCATGAGACAAAATGATCATGTTGTTGAAAATGTCTTTGAGAAAGAGTTTTGAATAATGGATTGTTGTGTTGGTTTTCTTTAGAGCTTGCCTCACTAAGCAAATGTGCTTACGCACTCTTTTACCAACAATGCAGATAATTGAGGTGAATTTGGGCAGCAAGAAGGTTAAGAACATCCAAGGAAGTGAAAAGCTCATGTATGGTGATGTTTTCACAAGCATGTGTATGGATGAAATGTGAAATGCCAATAAAATATATGAAAATGTATTTGATTCACATGTACCAAATGTTGAGATGATTTATGCTATGAGAAATGCATATGAGATTTGTATATGAAATGCTTTAGTTTTCACAAGCATGTGTATGGATTTGCCATGAGATTCGCATTGGTATAAATGCATGAGATAGAATAGAGGTACATGTGGTTTCAAATGAATATTTGATTTGAAATGGTTTTCAATCATGAGACAGAATGATCATGTTGTTGAAAATGTCTTTGAGAAAGAGTTTTGAAAAATGCATTGTTGTGTTGGTTTTCTTTAGAGCTTGCCTCACTAAGCAAATCTGCTTACACACTCTTTTACCAACAATGTAGATAATTGAGGTGAATTTGGGCAGCAAGAAGGTTAAGAACATCCAAGGAAGTGAAAAGCTCATGTATGGTGATGTTTTTACATACATTAGTATTGATATTTGGCGATGGGGCTTCAAGGTTGTTTTTGGGAGATGTATTTGGAACTCCCTATGTTTGTAGCAAGTTTGTTACGGCTTTTAAAGTTTGTAAATGGTCTTATATGGTTGGTTTGAGGTTTGAGGTCCATATTTGATTCATGTGACTAGGAAACATGCCTATAGACTCATTGGTCACTTGATTGATGTCTTGCTTAGCTTAAGCTTCTTAAATATGTTTTTTAATGTCTAATACTGTTGCTGGCATGTTATGGTATGATTTGGGACATGTTTGATTGTGAAAAGATGTGAAAAACCATAAATTTGTAAGGTTGCAGGGCAGGGTGTATCGAAACACCCTTATCTGTTTCGAAACAGGGGCCCGAAATGGCCATTGTGTATCGGAACGGGTGAAGGTGTTTCGGAACACTTTAGCTACTGGAGTGACTTGTTTCGATACTGGTCTCGGAACGCACCCGAGTACCGAAACGGTCAACTTTGTTTCGATACGACCGTTTCGATACCAGGGTCAGCGTTTTGAAACGGTTGATCGTTGGGCTGTGTTTTGAATTGTTTCAAGTTCTCTTTTCTTACATTTTAGTCCTGGATGTTGTAGATGCAATTGATTGAGCTGGGAATGTCTTTTTAAGCTAATATTTGACAGAGATGCTTGTAAAATGACTAATTACCTATTGGTAAGCTTAAAATCTGCAAAGTCCTTATATTTTACAAAATTTACATTTTGGTCCCTAAAAGTGTAATTCTTACAATTGAATTCCTAAATGTTTTCTGATCGCTGTGCCTTTCTCTCCTATGATTCTTGAATATTGGTAAGTTACAATTTGTTGGTATCAGAGCCAGGTTAAAGAATATTTGGGGCTGTGTAAGTGGTTAATGTGTGTGATTATGAATGTTTGTGACTTTTCGGTGAAGGTGTGATGTGTGATTATTGATGTTTGGTTCTATTGAGATGAAATTGTGATGATATGCTGTGTTTGGAGTATAGTTGGGGATCCCATTGCCATATCATTACTGTTGAGAAGAATTGTTTTCAAAAATGAGTTTGAGTACTTGGATTACTTGCCTTATTATGCCTAATTGAATTTATTGTATTTTGTCAGTTGCATTGTTTTATTATGAGGCCACACAGAGAGCTTAGAATTAACACCTGTGCTACGACTGAGAATAAGAATGTTGAGAATGCCGAGGATTTACCTCCTCCTCCCCTTGGTGGACCACACGGTGGTGGTGGAGCTGGGGTTGGTGCTGTTGGAGTTGGTGCTGGGGTTGCTAGACCCGAGGGGGTTCAGAGGAAAGCTGCTCCTGATATGACTGTGTTGATACAAGCTATTGTTGGAGCTTTTCAGGCAGCAGTAGCTGGAGCTCATGGAGCTGCACCACAAGATGGTGCTAATGTGAGGTTGCCGTTGGAGCGACTCTGCAGTTTGGGAGGGACTGAGTTCAGAGGGTTGACCCTGGAAGGTTCTGAGTCTTGGTTGGAGAGTACCAAGAGGATACTTGGACAGTTGAACTGCAACAATTTTCAGAAGTTAGGATGCATTGTATCCTTGTTGCATGGTGATGCGTATACGTGGTGGATAACCGTAATATCGGGGATGGATGATGATGATGTGACTTAGACATTCTTCTTGAATGCATTCAAGCAAAAGTACTTGGGAGTTCGCTACCTCGATGAGAAAAGGAGGGAGTTCATGTCCCTTGTGCAAGGGAGTATGACGGTGGCAGAATATGAGGTGCAATTTGTACACCTTAGCCAATATGCACCTGAGCTAATTCCTAGTGAGCGGGAAAGATGTGAACGATTTCGTTATGGGATGGTGGCATATGTGAAAATCTAAATGCTTGCAGCGGACTATACTGATTTCGATGTCTTGGTCACTAGAGCCAAGGACATTGAGCTGAATCTTGGTCTGGCAAGTCGAGCTGGAGGATCTAGCTCAGGGAAGCGAGCTCCAGAGTGTGATCTTGGTAGAGATCGTTATAAGAGTCATAAGGATAGAAGGCCACATGTTGATACTAGACGTGGGGGTGGTATCCTTGGGAGAGGTCAGCAAGGAAAAAATGCTTTCATGAGGACTCATGAGTGTAATCGGTGTGGTAGGAGGCACACTGGTGAGTGTTGGGGCAATCTTGGTACATGTTGGAACTGTGGTAATCGAGGGCACATGAAGACAGATTGTTTGTAGCCGTTGAGAGAAGGTTAGGCTCCGGTGAGAGCAGCTAAGCCACATAGAGGTTGTGGGCGCGGCCGATGTAACTTCCAGTGCAGAGATGAAGGTGGAAGGAATGTAGCACATATGGTGGTTGTTCAGCCTGAAGGGGGTGGCCAAGCTCAAGTGTATGCCTATCGAGAGGGGAGGAATGTCACGGACGTGATCGCAAGTACCTTTACTTTGCAATCCTTGTCATTACTTTCTTTGATTGATTCTGGATCTACACACTCGTGCATATTGCGTGAACATGCTCAAATGCTTGGTTTTCCTGTTGAGTCTTTGGATGTGGGTATGCGTGTGACTAGTTCCTTTGGTGAGACGATTGTAACAAGAAGGTTGTATAGGTGATGCCCCTTAATGGTGCAAGATCATGTGTTTCTTGTTGATCTTATGGAGTTACCATTTTTTTTGTTTTGATGTAATTCTTGGTATGTATTGGCTTGTTGAGCATAGAGCCGTTGTGGATTTTGGAAGCAAGCGAGTTTCGCTGAAACTTGCGGATGATTATGAGGTTGTGGTGGTGGGAGAAAATGTGAAGTTTCTATCTAATATGGTGTCTACGCTTGAAGCAAGCCGGATGTTGCGTCAAGGGTGTGAGGCATATCTAGCTTTTGTTATGAATCCTAGTAGAAAGGAGGTTCACGTACATGATATAAAGACCGTGTGTGAGTTTCCTGGAGTGTTTCCGAAGGAATTACCTGGTTTGCCACCTTGTCGGGAGGTTGAATTTGGAATTGAGTTGTATGAGAACACAACTCCGGTGTCCATTGCTCCCTATCGCATGCACCCAAAGAGTTGAAGGAGTTGAAAACAAAACTTCAAGATTTGCTTGACCGGGGCTTTATTCAGCCTAGTGTGTCACCTTGGGGTGCACCGGTCTTGTTTGTTACAAAGAAAGATGGCACGATTAGGATGTGCATTGATTATCGTCAGCTGAATAAGTTAACCATCAAGAACAAGTATCCTTTGCCGAGGATTGATAATCCTTTTTATTAGTTTCGAGGAGCGGCTATGTTTTCAAAGATAGATTTGAGGTCAGGGTACTATCAGTTAAAGGTGAAAGGATGTGAAGTATGAATGGACAGAAGTGAGACAACAAGCTTTTGAGAAGCTAAAGGTAGCTTTGACGCAAGCTCCTATTTTGGTTCAACCTGAATTAGGAAAAGAGTTTGTGGTGTATAGTGACGCATCCTATGTTGGTTTGGGGTGTGTGTTGATGCAAGAAGGTAGGGTAGTGGCTTATGCATTGCGACGGTTGAAAGTGCATGAGCGCAATTACCCTACGCATGACATTGAGTTGGCTGCAGTGTTTTTTTCTCTAAAGATCTGGAGACATTATCTCTATGGTGAGAAGTGTACTGTGTACACGAATCATAAAAGTTTGAAGTACCTGATGTCTCAGAAGGAGTTAAATCTCAGGCAACGACGTTAGGTGGAGTTGCTTAAGGATTACGATCTAACGATCGAGTATCATCCGGGGAGGGCCAATGTTGTGGCTGATGCTTTGAGCAGGAAAGTGGCGGTGGTATTAAGGGCGATGTTTGCTAGCTTGAGCATATCGCGAGATGGTGGTCTTGTTGCTGAATTGCAAGTGAAACCATCTCTAGTTCAGTTATAAAAGGACAAACAATTGTTGGATGATTCTTTGGTGCCACATGTTCAAGATATTGCAGAAGGTAGGCAATCAGATTTATGTTTCAATGATGATGGTGTTTTATGTTTTAGGAGTTGGATAGTGGTGCCGAATGATGTTGAAATGAGGCGCACTATTCTGACTGAAGCTCATAGTAGTCCTTTTGCTATGCACCCTGGTAATACAAAGATGTATTGTGATATGAAGGATGAGTACTATTGGGTGGGATTGAAGAAAGATGTCGCTGAGTATGTTAGAAAATGCATGGTTTGTCAGTGGGTTAAGGCTGAACATCAATTCCCTTCAGGGTTGTTGTAGCCGTTAAGGATTCCTGAATGGAAGTGGGAGAGGATCACCATAGACTTTATGTCTGGTTTGCCTTTATCGCTATCAAAGAAGAATTCTATTTGGGTGATTGTGGATCGCTTTATGAAGTGTGCACATTTCTTGCCTGTGCACACTACGTACACTTTGGATAAGCTTGCGGAGTTGTACATTGTTGAGATTGTACGGTTGCATGGAGTGCCAAAATCTATAGTGTCGGATAGAGATCCAAGGTTCACCACAAGGTTTTGGGAGTGTTTGCATCAAGCATTGGGTACACGACTGAATTTCAGTACTTCTTATCATCCGCAGACGGATGGACAGTCGGAGCGTGTTATCCAAGTGCTTGAGGATATGTTAAGGTGCTGTGTTATTGAGTTTCAAGGCTCTTAGGTGAAGCACTTGCCTTTGGTGGAGTTTGCTTATAATAATAGTTACCAGGCAAGTATTCAAATGACACCTTACGAAGCTTTATACGGGAGGAAGTGCAGAACTCCTCTTTGTTGGGCTGAAACGGGACAAAAGTTGGTCTCGATGCTAGCGTTGTTAAAAGGAACCACCGAAAAGGTAAAGCTCATTTGTGAGCGGTTGAAGGCAGCATCAGATCGGCAAAAGTCTTACACGATTTGAAGCTTAAGGAGATAGAATTTGATGTGGGCGAGCGTGTGTTTTTGAAGGTTTCACCTTGGAAGAAGGTGATGAGATTTGGCCGGAAGGGCAAGTTGAGCCCAAGGTTCATTGGACCATACGAGGTGATAGAACGTGTGGGTCTTGTTGCCTACAAGCTGAGATTACCTCAAGAGTTAGAAAAGATACATAATGTGTCTTATGTATCCATGCTTCGGAGGTATAGATCGGATCCGTCACATGTTATGCATGTGGAAGAGGTTGAGTTGAATCCAGACTAGACGTATGATGAGGAACCTGTTGAGATTCTGGATTCGGATAGTAAGGTTCTTCGAGGTAAGACCATCGATCTGGTCAAAGTCTTGTGGAAACATCGTGGTGTTGAGGAAGCCACGTGGGAACGGAAGGAAGACATGAAGAATCAATTTCCTTACCTTTTTCCTCCAGGTAAATTTCGAGGACGAAATTTCTTAAGAGGGGGAGAGTTGTAACGCCCTGATTTTGGGCCTAGATGTTTTAGAGTTTGAATCGGACTGGTCGAGAACGGTTCGAATCTTTAAGGGAGATTTAGGGAACACCTAGTTCGAGATGCTTTAAAAATATGGAAAAATATCTAAAAATCCTCATTTATTATATGTATGATTATGGTGGAAACAATTTTACAAAATATGGTTTGGAAATACTATATTTCGGTGTAGTGACCAAATCGCAGTTTTTGCAAAAGTTGACTAGTGATTGTTTTGTAAGGGATTGAAACTTTGAATCTTTAGGAGATAATTCTACCAATTTTTTTTAATCAGATTTATCTTTATTTTGGGTATTTTAATAATGATTTAATAAAGTGAATTAAAAGAGAAAATCCTATTTTGACTTTCATAACTACTTTACGATCTTTTTCCCTTTTTTCATTTTCTCTCAACTTCCACTCAGCGAAACACATTTCCTTCATGAATTAACCTCTGATTTTCATTCCTTTTGAAGAGATTTCAATCTCCTATGGATTCCTAATCTTTTCCTCATCAAATCCTCTTGTTTTCACTTTGGATTTTCAAGGAAACTTGCCCAAATTAAGGAGAAATCAGCCATTAGAGGTAAGCTTCACCCTTCTCCTCTAATGATCAGTTCTTTACTAAAATTCCCAAGTTATCAATCCTTTGTTAATGATTTTTTAGTTGCTTTAATGTTAGAAACATGAAATTGTGTTAAAACTCAAGATTCTTGGAGAGATCTTGATGATTTTCGTAACTATTGGTTAGGCTCTGTTTTGAGGTTGATTTCTAATGTATTTTGGATGGTAATTGATGTTATAAATGTAGTTTTATCAAACAAATCCCGAATAGGTTTGGATTCCTAAGTTTTACATGCTAGATTGGTGGTTTTTGAGGTGGTTTTGGTGTTCTGTTGTAGCTGGAGGTGTAAGGACGTGTTTATGATGATTTTTGGTGTTGATTGAGGTTTAGAAATGTTTAGATGTGATAGATCTTGGCTGGGCTTTGTTTTGGAAGAATTTGGAGATGATTTCGGTTGTTTTGGGTAGCCGAAATGGTGCTTTTGAGTAGAGCAGCGAGTTTGTTTAGTTGGCTGGTGATTTCAATTCATGATGATGCATTAATCCTCTGCTCTTATGTGAAATAAACAAGGGAGACATCTTCGGACGCTTTTGGTGTTGATCCGGAAGAGCCGGGAGCTTAGATATCGTTTCAACAAGCAAGCGAAACGTAATCGGTGAGTGCGAATGGTTTTAGAAGCCCTTGATGGACAAAGAAACAAGGTTTGGGAATTTAGGATTAGTTTGAAACACCATCCTAAGTCCGGAAGTAAGTATGGCTAGATTTGCTCTCATATATGTGGTTGTTGCCCCTAAAATGCTTTTACATGCTCTTGTTTTGAGATAGACAAATTCCTATTGTTTTATGCATGATTTGTAGCATGAAATGATTCTTTGTAGAGGTTTCAGGAGATAGCATGTTGCATTGAAGAGTTTTGAGATTTTGACTTAATGCAAAGCATGCGTTATGATTTTGACATGATATATTGGCATAGAAGATGAGATACTTACCGGATATAATTGATCGATCAATAGGAAGATAGTGCACTATAATCTAAAATTTGTACGTGCTCTTTGGAGTCGGACAACAGGGGTAGTGCCATCCCGATCCAAAGTGAGAATCCGATGATGAGAGATACCATCGGGGTAGGACTTGGTGAAATACCCAGCTTTGTGGCGATGAGAGATACCGCCATGAGAGTCCGGTGATGAGAGATTCCACTGGGGTTGGACTTGACCTCGAGTCAAGCTAATTCGCATATCCGAGTAAAGATGAAATGTGAAATGCCAATATAATATATGAAAATGTATTTGATTCACATGTACCAAATGTTGAGACAATTTATGCTATAAGAAATGCATATGAGATTTGTATATGAAATGCTTTAGTTTTCACAAGCATGTGTATGGATTTTCCATGAGATTCGCATTGGTATAAATGCATGAGATAGAATAGAGGTACATGTGGTTTCAAATGAATATTTGCTTTGAGATGGTTTTCAATCATGAGACAGAATGATCATGTTGTTGAAAATGTCTTTGAGAAAGAGTTTTGAATAATGCATTGTTGTGTTGGTTTTCTTTAGAGCTTGCCTCACTAAGCAAATGTGCTTACGCACTCTTTTACCAACAATGTAGATAATTGAGGTGAATTTGGGCAGCAAGAAGGTTAAGAACATCAAAGGAAGTGAAAAGCTCATGTATGTTGATGTTTTTACATACATTATTATTGATATTTGGCAATGGGGCTTCAAGGTTGTTTTTGGGAGATGTATTTGGAACTCCCTATGTTTGTAGCAAGTTTGTTACGGCTTTTGAAGTTTGTAAATGGTCTTATATGGTTGGTTTGAGGTTTGAGGTCCATATTTGATTCATGTGACTAGGAAGCATGCCTATAGACTCATTGGTCACTTGATTGATGTCTTGCTTAGCTTAAGCTTCTTAAATTTGTTCTTTAATGTCTAATACTATTGCTGGCATGTTATGGTATGATTTGGGACATGTTTGATTGTGAAAAGATGTGAAAAACCAGAAATTTGTAAGGTTGCAGGGCAGGGTTTATCTAAACACCCTTATATGTTTTGAAACAGGGCCCCAAAATGGCCATTTTGTTTCGTAACGGGTGAAGGTGTTTCAAAACACTTTAGCTTCTGGAGAGGTCTGTTTCGATACTGGTCTCGGAACGCACCCGAGTACCGAAACGGTCAACTTTTTTCGATACGACCGTTTCGATTCCAGGGTCAGCGTTTCAAAACGGTTGACCGTTGGGCTATGTTTTGAATTGTTTCAAGTTCTCTTTTCATACATTTTAGTCCTGGATGTTGTAGATGCAATTGATTGAGCTTGGAATGTCCTTTTAAGCTAATATTTGACAGAGATGCATGTAAAATGACTAATTACCTATTGGTAAGCTTAAAATTTGCAAAGTCCTTATATTTTACAAAATTTACATTTTGGTCCCTAAAAGTGTAATTCTTACAATTGAATTTCTAAATGTTTTTCGATCGCTGTGCCTTTCTCTCCTATGATTCTTGAATAATCACATAGGCTTAATGTGCATCTAGAAAAGATAAAAAGGAAAAAAAGGGTCGTTAATCAAGGTTGACTTTGGTTTTCCCCCTGTAATCTCCGTAGTTCGGGTCAAGCGTCTAGGCCGGGCTTAGGGGGTTACAACCCTAACCTAACTTGGGGAACTCAAGGAGAAACTAGTAAAATTCACAATGCTAGAATACTCATAGACAAAAAACCAGAATGCCATGCCTGCATTCTGTCAAAATACCATGCCGCAGAGAGTTCAAAATAATTTCCAGCAAGGGCAAAGATTCAATCAAGGAGGCAATCTTATAGAATACACAGAGCAGGATGATGTCACAATTCATTGTCTACCAGCTTCAATAAAAAATTTAGAGATTCAGATGGGACAACTTGTGAATGCACTCAACAATCGTCCACCAGGAGCTTTGCCAAGTGGCACTTAAGATGCTCGGCACAAAGGTAATGAGCAGTTCAAGGTCATAACCCTTCGAAGTGGTAAACATGGTGAGGCAAAAACGGTTGCCAAGCAGTCGGTCGACTGCCAAGTTGGGAAACCAGTGCCAGCAGACGAGCCAAAGAAATCAGAGAAGGAGAAAGCCAAAGCAGATGATGCCAGTATTCATGCCCACAATGATACAAACACTCATGCCAGTACCAATGCCATCAGTGATGTTAACAAAGACGACAAGCAGACTGAGGCTAGAAAGCATACTGATGCAAAAATGGATGAAAGCAATGCCTCGGCAAAGCCGACAGTACCAGCATTTGTGTATCCACCGCCACCATTTTCGGCCAGACTTCAAAAGTATAAGAACGGCCAGCAATTTGAGTGCTTCTTGGAAGTGCTTAAGCAATTGCAAATTAACATTCCATTGATAGAGGTTCTAGAGAAAATACCCAACTATGTAAAATTTATGAAGAACATCTTGTCTAAAAAGAGGAAGTTGGGAGAGTTCGAGACTGTTTCCCTTACGCAAGAATGCAGCGCCATGATCTTGAATCGATTGCCACAAAAGCTTAAAGATCCAGGGAGTTTTACTATCCCTTGTACAATCGACAATAAATTTATGGGTAAGGCATTGTGTGATTTAGGAGCCAACATCAATTTGATGCCACTATTTGTTTTCAAGAAGCTTGGCATAAAAGCAAGACCTACCACGATGACACTCCAGTTGGCAGACCGATCCTATGCACGTCCCAAGCGTAAGATTAACGATGTGTTGGTAAAGGTAGACAAATAATATTTCTAGTTGATTTTATCATTTTGGATTATGAAGAAAACACTAATGTGCCAATTATTTTAGGTAGGTCATTCCTTTCCACTAGTAGGGCACTTATTGATGTTCATAAAGGGTAACTAACCATGTGAATGAATGACCAACATGTTACTTTTAATGCGTTTCAAGTTTTAAAATGTGCAGATGAATCAGATGAATGTCAAGCCGAGGAGATGATGGAAGCCATTTATACTTTGGACATGGCACATTTGTGTCAGGATGTAGAATTTGATTCCAACATGTTTGACGGCACATCTGAACTGTTTGAGAAACCTGATGAACCTGCCTTAGAGATTGAAGATATGAGTTACTTTGAGCCTCTCCAGTTGGCTGGCAGAGAGATAAAGAAACCGAAACCATCAATTGAGGAACCACCAGAGTTGGAGCTTAACCCACTACCAGAAAACTTGAAGTATGCCTATCTAGGTGAGCACTCAACTCTGTCAGTGATTATTGCCACTGATCTCAGTAATAATAAGTAGGCAAGATTGCTGACAATATTAAAAACCAATAAGCAAGCGTTAGGTTGGACCTTGGCATATATCCGAGGTATAAGCCCAAACATTTGCATGCACAATATTATTTTGGAGGAATATCAAGGCAATACCATTGAAGGTCAAAGGAGGCTGAACCTGAGCATGAAAGAAGTTGTAAAAAAAGAGATTATTAAATGGCTTGATTCCAGAATAATCTATCCCATATATGATAGCTCTTGGGTTAGCCCGATGCAGTGCATGCCAAATAAGGGTGGCATTATTGTTGTCCAGAATAGCAAAGATGAGTTGATTCCCTCTAGAACAATCACAAGATGGAAAGTGTGCATGGATTATAGGAGGCTGAATAAATTCACGAGGAAGGACCACTTTCCTTTGCCTTTCATCGATTATATGTTAGACAAACTGGCAGGTAAAGCTTTCTATTGACTATTAGATGGTTATTCAGGTTATATTAAGATCACAATAGCCCCCGACAACCAAGAGAAGACGACATTCACCTGCCCATATGTAACACCCCTCGCTCGGGTTAGGAGCGAGGAGTGTCAATGCATATAATGAAACAAGGACACACAAAATTAGGGGCCAATTTGAACCATTTCTTATAGTTACTAAGTGATCAAGTTAACCTTGTAACCAACTCAAAATTTCACCTAGACTTTCTAAGCCATTCGAACAATAAGGTCAAGTTACCACAATGATTTATTTAGGTCATTCAAACACTGTGATTAGGTTATCAAAATGATAATTTTCATTTACATCTTACTACCCTATACCATTCGAACATCATCCTCATTAAGTCATAATTCAATTCAATTTAATCAAGCACCAATCTAGATTATTATATTAATTACATTAAAACTAAGTTCACATTGATCTTATGGCTATTCAAAAGAATTCTAATTGTAAAACAAAGTAACTAATTCTCATTTGAATACCATTTAACACAATACTAACATCAGTGAATCACTAACACATTTCAAACAAGCTTTTACTTAAACTTCATCCATATATACATAGCAAATGAGGCTAACAAGCCATTCAAGTTCATACAACCATTTGAATATTTATTTACATGACCAAAGTGACTTAAAACATTACCCTTCTTCCATCAAGATTTTACATACATTTCATATACATCTCTAATATAAGCCAAATTCATGAAACTTGTATAACTAGACACAAAACTATGCCACCAACTCGGAGTGCAACAAGACAAAGACAAGCCATACTCTAAAACTTCACTTGTGTATTGCTCAACTCAAGATCGGGAAGCTTTGATCACTTTAGACTTGTGGTTTGGGAAAAATGAAAGACAAGAGTGATAAGTACATAGTGCACTTAGTGAGGTAACAACTACCTAATATGTTATCAAGGTTATTAGTATTAAGAATCATTATTCATTTTAATCAAGTTTACCTAGCTAGTTTTCCATATTCCATTCGAGCACAACCAATCAAGAAAACAAGGTTTCTTATCAAGCACCTTAAACTAGTCAATCAAGTATAAGTAAATCAATCAAGGTGAGCATCCAATTCATTTCAAGATCATTTTCATGTGACAAGTTTATTCATACATTATTCAAGATTGCAAGTCTATCTTACAAGTTCATTCAATCTTGTTTCGCCTTGGTAGATAGTTAGGTCTAGGTAATCGAGTCATAAGTACAAGATGATACACAAGGTGTCTGAACAAGAAGGTGTCTACTACACCACATAAGATGGTACACAAGGTACCTAGCAAGGCGATACCCAAGGTATCTAAGAAGGAGGTGCTTACAACCACAATCAAGATGGTACATGAAGTACCTAAACAAGTCGAGGTATAGACTCTAAGGCATGTCGTTCTACCTAAGACCAACTAGCAACCAAGGTCTTGTTGAATCATTTATTTTCAAGTAATGCACATCAAGTGATTAAGTATACTCAAGCACCAGACAAGGACATTCAATTTAGCAATCCCTTCGAACATATCAGCATACATAGAATCATTCGATCTCAACTCAATTCATAGAAAATCAATCATCACACTAGAGCAGTCAATCTAGTAGGCCATTCAAACATATCAACATACAAAGAAGCATTCGATCACATCTCATGTATAGCAAATCAATCATCACACAAGAGCAATCAATCTAGTAGGGCAATCGAACATATCAACATACATAGAAGCATTCACTCACATCTCATTTATGCATTTTTTACGTACCTTGTATCCAAGAAAGCTAGCATGCCATTACATACCTTTGGCATAAGCAGTGAAAATGTGAACATGTAATTAGACATGCCTTATCATAGCACAACCAAACATTCAATTCAAAGAGATAAGACATCATGGCATCAAACAAGTTTTCAATTAACTCATTCTCCCTTGGATACCAAATATACGTTAGTCATTTTACATGGCATCAATTCAAGAAAAGAGATTGGTTAGGACCTAAGTCCTAACCCTAAGTGAAGTTACACTCACAATACTCCAATATAGTCTTTTATTGCTATTCCCTTTTGTCTATCCCTTGATGATCCACCCTTAATTCCTTAAGAAACCTCTTCTAATCCTTGCTCTAGCAAGTTACACACAACATGGAAAATCATTAGAATCAATACATTAATAATTCAAGCTCATTTGAACTACATTATCCAAAACAGTTTCTGCCCTGGCAGTTTGTACACCCAGTGGTAATTTGTTCATATATTTTAATCTACACATTATATTTTCAAACAATTTACTCCCTTAGAAAGCTAATTCAACTATCAATCCAACCATATAAGGCTCATATTTTTATTCCTCCTACATCAATACAGATTTCTATTTAAAGTCAGGTCTATTTTCCAGTGACAATTCTGCCAGTTTTGTAGTTTTAGTGTACTTTAGTGAGTTATCTCACCTAGAACCTTTAATATTTCATTTTAGAAAATTTTACCAATTTTTCCCTGTTTTTACCTTGTTCTTTTAAGTCAAGATAAACCCCAGATTAGTTCATGTAAGTCCTCAATTTAGCCAACTTTAAAGTTTAGTCTAATTTTACCTATTCTGCCAATATACACATTAAGACACTTCATTTGACTACAATTCATGCAATCTTAACTATCAAACATTCATTTTACTCCCTCCCCTAAGTCTTACACAATTTTCCAGCCCTTTAATTAATACAAATCAGTACCAATTTCATTAGTTTATTCAAAATAGTCCTTAATAGTCGATTAAGTCATCTAGATGGCCAGTTTCAGTTCTAACTCCAAATTTAACAAATCTAACATCAATTTCATTAATCAAACAACTCAATTCACTAATTAAATTAATTTCCAGAAACTTTCTCCTACATCAAATTTTCCATATTTGTTCTTATCATCATCTATTCAATTAATTACATGAACACAACACTATGGTGCATTTAAGCATACATACACCAATCGGTTAACATTGATTTATTCTATATCAATGTAATTATATCAATTAGTCAATCTAAAATTCAATTCTATATAAAAGCACATGAACTAATAATCAAATTCTAGATTTCAATCTTGAATAAACATCAAACAATCAAATTCATCATAATTTCCTAGCTATTCGAATGGATAAAGAGTATGAACGTGGTTACTTTGCTTCTTATCTTAGTTCCTATGCAAATCCATGAACATGCAAGTTATTTCTCTTCTACAATGGCTGATCACTCAAGTTTCTCTCTCTCCCTATTATTCTCTCTTCAATTCGGCTATGAGGAGACCAAATGAGGAAGATGATACATGTTTATCCACCTTAGTGGAATTATGAATTGTCTACATTACCCTTTGATTAACTCTTAATTAGGTGACTAATCAAGAGTAAATAGGAATCTAACTATTTATCATGCATTACCATTATTTCCTATTTAATTCGTTTTGGACACTCTAAATTGCATCACTATTCTTCCACTTCTATTCGATTTAGTCCTTAGGTACTTAATTGGCTCAATTTCTAATTCAATTGAGCTATCAACTTAAACAATTGATTTTAATTCTACTAGGATAAGATTTAGGTTATCACAACTCTCCCCCTTAAAAGAAGAATTCTCCCTTGATTTTTTACCTGAATTGAATAGATGAGGATATTGCTTTCTCATTGTATCCTCGGGTTCCCAGGTTTTTTCCTCCATCTTATGGTTTCTCAACAAGACCTTCACCAAAGGAACATTCTTGTTTCGAAGCCTTTTAACTTCTTTATCGAGGATTTGAATTGGCTCTTCTTTGTAAGATAGATCAGGGTTGAATTCAACTTCTTCAGGCTCAAGGATATAAGATGGATCTAATCGATACTTCCGAAGCATTGAGACATGGAAGACGTTGTGTATCTTATCGAACTTACAAGGGACTGCCAATCAATAAGCCATTGGACCAATTTTTTCAACAACATCGAATGGTCCAGTAAACTAGGGGCTGAGCCTTCCCTTTTTGCCAAATCTGAAAACCTTCTTCCTGGGAGAAAATTTAAGGAATAATTTGTCTCCTACATTGTGTTGAATATCCCTCCGTTTCAAATTTGCATAGGATTTTTTGCCTATCAAAGGCTTGCTTTAATCAATTAAGGATAATTTGAACTTGTTCTTCAGTTTCCCGAAGCAATTGAGGACTCAGAACTTTGCTTTCACCTAATTCGGACAAGCATATAGGTGTTCTACATCTTCTTCCATATAGATCTTTAACTGGGGCCATTTGGATCGAAGCTTGGTAACTATTGTTGTAGGAAAATTCTACGAGAGGTATAGATTTCTCCCAATTCTTTCTGAAGTCAATAACACATGCTTTCTTCATGTCTTCAAGGACTTGAATTACCCTTTCGGATTGACCATCACTTTGAGGATGGAAGGCCATGCTTAGATTCAACTTAGTTCCGAGAGGTCGATGCAAGGTTCTCTAGAATAAAACTGTGAATCTAGGATCTCGATCGGAGACGATTGAAGTAGGAACTCAGTGTAAACAAATTACTTCACGAATGTACAAGTCAGCTAGTGTTTCTAGACTATAACTCATTCGAACAGGGATGGAGTGATCCAACTTAGTGAATCGATGAACTATAACCCACACGATATCACATTTTATTGGAGAACAAGGAAGACTGGTTATAAAATCCATAGTAATTTGATCCCACTTCCATTGAGGGAATTCGAGAGGTTGGAGTAATTCAGTGGGAGCTAGATGTTCGACTTTGATTCTTTGACAATTTAGGCATGTAGATACATAATCAGTGATGACTGACGTCATACTAGGCCACTTATACAAGGATTTAAGGTCTTTATACATCTTGACAGATCCAGGATGTATCGAGAAGGAACTTTGATGAGCTTATTGCAGAATTTCATTCTTTAGGTCTTCGTTGTTTGGAATACACGCTCTATTCTTGAAATAGAGCATGCCATTCGAATGAATGGAGAAGTCTTGATTGGCTTTCAAGTCAAGCTTCGAGATGATATTTTGAAGTTTAGGGTCAGTTTGCTGCAATTATTTGATTCTCGAGATTAAGTTAGATTGAACTTGTAGTTCAGACAAAAATCCATGTTTTTGATACAATCGAAGATGAGCGTTAATAGCATTTGAAGCTATAAGATGAATCAAGATAATTAGATGAAATTAGAATAGTTATTTGCAAAAGAAGCAAGTGTTCGAATCGTTTCTTGCATACCAAGAAAGATCAAATTTCAATTCGAATAATCAAAGATTTAGATTCAAAGGATTAGCCAAGTGTGGTCTTCGACTAAGGGGATCAACAACAGTATTTGCTTTCCTCGGATGGTAGTCGATAACCAAGTCATAGTCCTTAAGCAATTCTAGCCAACTTCTTTGTTTTAGATTCAAATCTTTTTTAGTTAGGAGATATTTGAGACTCTTGTGATTGGTAAATAGATAGTACTTTTGACCGTACGAGTAATGCTTCCAGATTTTTAGAGCGAACACGATTGCAGCAAGTTCTAAATCGTGTGTCAGATAATTGAGTTCATGAGGATTCAATTGGCGTGATGCGTAAGCAATTACATTATCTCTTTGCATTAGGACGCATCCAAGACCCGAATGAGATGCATCGCTATAAATCGTGAACTCTTTTCTTGATTCTGGTTGGATAAGGATCAGGGCATGAGTCAGAGCTTGCTTAAGTTGGTCGAAACTTCGTTGCTACTTTTCCAACCATTCAAAAGGCTCGTCTTTTCGATGTAGCTTAGTTAGGGGCAAGGAAATAGTGGAGAATCCCTTAACAAATCTTCAATAATATTCGACAAAACCGAGAAAACTTCAAACCTCGCTTACATACCTCAGAGGTCTCCAATTGAGAATGGATTGTATTTTCTCTAGGCCTTCTTTGATTCATTGAGACGAGATGACATGGCCAAGGAATGAAACTTCTGATAGCCATAATTTGCACTTGGAGAACTTGGCAAACAACTGACGTTCTCGGAGAGTTTGCAAGACAATTCAGAGGTGTTCAACATGTTCTTACTTGTTACGATTGTAGACCAAGATGTCATCAATAAAGACGACCACACATTTGTCGAGATAGGGCTTGAATACTTGGTTCATGAGATCCATGAAAGCAGCCGGAGTATTTGTTAACCCGAATGGCATTACAAGGAATTCATAGTGGCCATATCGAGTACGAAAGGCTGTCTTGGGCACGTTTTCTTCATTAACTCTCATTTGGTAGTAAACCGATCGAACGTCATTCTTTGAGAATAATGAAGCATCCCTAAGTGGATTGAAGAGATCTTCTATTCTTGGGAGCAGATATCGGTTCTTGATTGTAAGCTTGTTCAATTGACGTTATTCAATGCAAAGCCACATCGTAGCATCCTTTTTCTTCACGAACAAGACAGGTGCACCCTAGGGAGATGTGCTAGGCTGAATAAGGACCTTGTTTTGGAGTTCTTGGAGTTGTTTTTGAAGTTCTTTCAATTCAAGTGGTGACATTCAATATGGAGTGATGGACACCAGATTCATTCCAGGATGAATTTCAATCTCGAATTCCACTTCTCTAGTCGGAGGGAGACCAGGGAGTTCCTCGGGAAAAAACGTCAACGAATTCAGAAACAATTAGCATCTCATGTATATCGAATTCAATTTGATCTTGTAAGACCATAGAAGAAAAAATAGAGGTAGGCTTTTTGTCAATTAGGAGTATGGATTCTTTCCCTAAACCCCGGAGATACAATCTCTTATTTTGACAGTCTACCAAGGCTTCGTGTTTGCTTAACCAATCTAAACCCAGTACAAAATAAAACTAACAAGATGACAAATTTTATAGATCAACAAGAAATGACATATTTTGAATTAAAAGTGGGCAATCTCAACAAAATTTATAGATCAACAAGAAATGGCATATCCCGAGTCTATCAAAGCATAAACAAGTAGTGAGTTTAGATTGACGGTACTTGTGATAACATCAGGAGATTCTTCATCTTCCCTTCCACGAATGTGATAGATTCGAGCAGGGGCTCGAGTTTCCTGGTGAGTGTAGGTAGGGGCATTCGAATGGTTTGCTTTACCCTTGCCATGATTTCTAGATTGAACTTTTTTTGGGCCTTTTCCTCGATTAGATTGTAACCCCCTTAACCCGGCCTAGACGGTTGACCCGAATTAAGAAGATTACACGGGGAAAACCAAAGTCAACCCGAAAGTCAACCTTGATTAACGACCCTTTTTTTTCTTTTTAAACTTGTCTAGATGCATATTTAACCCTAGTTGTGATCAAACAAACAACATACTCAAAGAACATAAACATCAGAGATCAAACAGGGACCCAATTGAACAAATTACAAATTTAGGGACCAATTTGTAAATTCTGATAATTATAAGGACTTAACCCAAATTAAAGTTACCAACTTGAAATTAATCATGTTTCATGCATCTCTGTCAAATTTCAGCTCAAACGGACATCCCAAACTCATACAATTGCACAAACAAGATTCGGGACCAAAATGCAAACATTTTGAAACATATAACTGCCAATGTCAGCCCCCAACGGTCAGGTGTTCCGAAACAGGGAGAGCCTGTTTCGAAACGCGGGGCCGTTCCGCAACGCGTACCGAAATGAGGGTTGGCAGAGGCCTTTCCGTTTCAGAACAGTGTCTCCCGTTTCGGACGCCTGGGTTGCTACAAGGCACCCGTTCCGAAACGGAGGCACCTGTTCCGATACGGCCTGCACAGATTGCAGAAAAATTCATGCTTAAACACACAATTGACCAACCAATCATGCTCCAAATGCAACCAAACTTTACCAGCAACTCATACAACATACAAGAGACATATTTGCATCAACCAATTATCATTATATCATCATATATGAAAAGCCCCAAATCTAAAGGCATGCTTCCTACTCAAGCAAATCATTCATGCAGTAAAACCTCCAAACCAACACATAATGGCCAATTACATGCACCAACATTAACAACAACATAAATCCAAAATAGGGAGTCCAAACATCTCCCAAAACAACAACATAGGTCCCCCATTGCCAAAAACCAAAAGCTAAAAGTGTTTAAGAAAACCTTCCCATACATGAGCTTATCTTCCACTTGATTGCTTGCCTTCCTTGCTGCCCTTAATGCACCTTAATGTTCTGCATTATTGGTTTAAGAAAGGAGAGAGAGCGTAAGCAAAAGCTTAGTGAGGAAAGCTCAAATAAACCATTCAATAATGCATTTATAAAACACTTTTATAAATCATACATCAAAATACATTTAGACATGCTCACAAGCAATCTCAACCAAGCATCTCATGCTTCATATCATAACATGTCATATTGGCCACAAGTGATAATTACCATCTTTTAATAAGATCAACATAAGACTCACACATGGACTTTTAAACACCATTGTGATCTTATCCCCATGGACTTTTAAACACCATTGCCCATGGACTTTTAAACACCATGGCAAGGACCACACAAGGACTTTTAAACACCTTTGTGTCCTTAACAAGTTTCACCTCAAGGACTTTTAAACACCTTGACCCCAAGGACTTTTAAACACCTTGGCCCATGGACTTTTAAACACCATGACATGAATCACCCCAAGGACTTTTAAACACCTTGGCCCCAAGGACTTTTAACCACCTTGGAAAGGACCACACAAGGACTTTTAAACACCTTTGTGTCCGTAACAAGAACCATCCAAGGACTTTTAACCACCTTGATGTTCTTAAGTAAACTAGGCTCACTCAAGGACTTTTAACCACCTTGGTGACCTTAACCTTTTCAAAACATCACTTGCCAATATAAATCATTTATCATCAATAATCCACTGTTTTAAAGCATTTAACCAAGCCATAAACATCATGCATCTTTAAGCATTAAACCACATTTAAACAATGTTCAAAAGCAAGGAACTCTAACCTTGAGCTTCCTTAAACACATGGCTTATAATCTCAGCAAACAAACATGCTAGATATGCTTTAAAAACAGAATTTAAACATGCAACAAACACATTGCACCCAACCATCACATGGTTCCTCATCAAGAGAGTTTTTCCGAAAACTTACTCTTGAGGTTAGCAAAGTTGTTTAGACTTAGACTAAGCTCCCAAACCTCCAAAACATTGGTTTCAAAGCCGAAACCCAAAATCCACTCACCGATTCCGTTTCGCTTCTTGCCGAAACACCAAATCAAGCTTCCGGATCACCACCACTTGGATCCAAAGATGACTCCCCTGTTTTAACACATCAAAACAGTAGATTAATGCATCATCATGCATTAATAGCTTCAATGAAAGCACCTAAACTCACTGCTCTCATCCACACTCCATTTTCGGCCACCAAACACAACCGAAAATGCATCTAAACAACTCCTCAACAAAGCCCAGCCATAAACCATCAAAACTAAGCATCCTTAAACATCATTCAACATCTAAAAAGGACCTAACAACATCCTTATACCTCCAGCAACAACAGATCCACAAGATCACCCAAAAACAACCAAGAATCACAAGCTAAACTTAGGAAATTCAACCTATCCGGGATTGCATTAGTTAAAACTCAATTTCCAATCAATTTAACATTCATTTAGCATCAAAAATAAACCTCAAATCACTGCTTTAACAGATCATACGAAAATTTACCAAAATCAATCAAATCTTGCATTTAAAAGCCAAGATCCATAACACAACCTTAAAACCATTTATAAAACACAATTTAAGGATTGAGAACTTGGGAATTTCAGTAAAGAACTTAGAGTTCAGAGGAGAAGGACGTTCTTACCTCCAAACTTGAGTTTCTCCCTTTTAGAATCAAGTTTTCTTGAAAATCCACTTAGCAAATGGTGAGGTTTTGTTGTAGAGATGATTAGCAATCAAAAGGTAATTAAAAAGATGAATTTAGGTGACAAAATCAGAGAGAAAAGCTCTGGAGAAAAGGTGTTTGGCTTGAGAGAAAATGAGAGAAAATAGAATTGAGAGAAAAGTTAGTTAAAACCAAAATATCTTCCCTCCACTTTGTTTTTTATTTAAAACCTTTTAATTAATCATTTAATATCTTTTGAAAATCTGGAGAAACTCCCATTGGGTAAATAGCTCCTTAAAGATTCAAAGTTTCAATCCTTTTTAAAATAGTCTCACAGTTTTCAAAAATTACATTTTGGTCACTAGCCCAAAATGTCACCCTTCCAAACCTCATTTTGCAAAATTGATTTCACAGTTCACTTATATATATTAAAAGAGGATTTTAGAACATTTTTCCATATTTTTAATGCAACCCGAACTAGGTTTTCCTAATTTCACCTTTTTAGATTCGAACAGCCCTTTGACCGAACCGGTCAACGCCCAAAACTTCTAAGCCCAAAACCGGGGCGTTACAACTCTCCCCCCCTTAAGAAATTTTGTCCTCGAAATTTACTTGAAGGAAAGAGATAAGGAAACTGCTTCAGCATGTCATCCTTTCGCTCCCACGTGGCTTCCTCAACACCGCGATGCTTCCACAACACCTTTACCAACTCAATGGTCTTGCCACGAAGAACCTTGCTATCTGAATCCAGAATCCTCACCGGTTCCTCGTCATAGGTCAAATCCGGATTCAATTCCACCTCTTCCACAGACATCACATGCGAAGGATCAGATCTATACTTCCGGAGCATAGAAACATGAAACACATCATGAATCTTCTCCAACTCTTGAGGTAACCTCAACCTGTACGCAACAGGACCCACACGCTCAACCACCTCGTATGGTCCAATGTACCTAGGGCTCAACTTACCCTTCCGGCCAAACCTCATCACCTTCTTCCAAGGCGAAACCTTCAGAAACACACGGTCACCCACCGCATACTCAATCTCCTTACGCTTCAAATCCGCGTAAGACTTCTGCCGATCAGAAGCTGCCTTCAAACGCTCACAAATGAGCTTCACCTTCTCGGTGGTTCCCTTCAACAAAGCCGGCATCGAAACCAACTTCTGACCCGTTTCAGCCCAACAAAGAGGAGTCCTACACTTCCTCCCATACAAAGCCTCATAAGGTGCCATTTGAATACTTGCCTGATAACTATTGTTATAAGCAAACTCAACCAAAGGCAAATGCTTCTCCCAAGAGCCCTGAAACTCAATCACGCAGCACCTCAACATATCCTCCAAAATCTGGATAACACGCTCAGACTGACCATCCGACTGAGGATGATAGGATGTACTGAAATTCAACCTCGTACCCAGAGCTTGATGCAAACACTTCCAGAACCGCGATGTGAACCTCGGATCCCTATCCGACACAATCGACTTAGGCACACCATGCAGCCGCACAATCTCAGCAATGTACAGCTCCGCAAGCTTATCCAAAGAAAACGTGGTATGCACAGGCAAGAAATGCGCACACTTCGTCAGGCGATCCACAATCACCCACACCGAATTCTTCTTCGATGGTGACAAAGGTAAACCAAATACAAAATCCATGGTAACCCTTTCCCACTTCCACTCAGGAATTCTCAACGGTTGCAACAACCCTGAAGGAAACTAATGCTCAGCCTTAACTCGCTGACACACCATACACTTGCTGACAAACTCTGCAACATCTTTCTTTAAACCCACCCAATAGTACTCATCACGAAGATCTCGATACATCTTAGTACTACCAGGGTGCATAGCAAAAGGACTACTATGACCTTCAGTCAGAATAGCACGCCTCAACTCAGCATCATTGGGCACTACTATCCGACTCCTAAAACACAACACTCCATCATCATTAAAGCAGAAATCCGAAGGTCTACCCTCCGCGATATCCTGTACATGAGACACCAAGGAATCATCCAGCAACTGCTTTTCCTTGATCAACTGAACCAAAGATGGTTTCACTTGCAACTCAGCCACAAGACCACCATCGCGCGAAATACTCAAACTGGAAAACATAGCCCTCAGCTCAACAGCTACCTTCCTACTCAAGGCATCCACTACAACATTAGCCTTCCCAGGGTGATACTCAATCGTCAAATCATAATCCTTGAGCAACTCCACCCAACGTCGCTGCCTGAGATTCAACTCCTTCTGAGACATCAGATACTTCAAACTCTTGTGATCCGTGTACACAGTACACTTCTCACCATACAGGTAATGTCTCCAGATCTTCAGAGCAAAAACCACTGCAGCCAACTCAATGTCATGCGTAGGATAATTGCGCTCATGCACCTTCAACTGCCGCGATGCATAAGCTACCACCTTACCCTCTTGCATCAACACACATCCCAAACCAACATAGGACGCATCACTATACACCACAAACTCTTTCCCTGATTCAGGTTGAACCAAGATAGGAGCTTGCGTCAAAGCCGCCTTAAGCTTCTCAAAAGCCTGTTGTCTCGCCTCTGTCCACTCATACTTAACATCCTTCTGCAACAACTTTGTCAAAGGTGCAGCAATCTTAGAAAACCCATCCACAAACCTTCGGTAGTATCCCGCCAAACCAAGGAAACTACGAACCTCGTGAACAGACTTAGGAACCTTCCAATTCATCACCGCCTCAATCTTCTGAGGATCAACCCGAATCCCCTTGGCAGAAACCACATGCCCAAGAAACACCACCTCCTTAAGCCAGAACTCACACTTGCTCAGCTTAGCGTAAAGCTGATTCTCCAACAAAGCTTGCAAAACAATTCTCAAATGCTCTTCATGCTCCTCCTCAGTACGCGAGTACACGAGGATATCATCAATGAACACCACAACAAACTTGTCCAGGTATTCATGAAACACACGATTCATCATGTCCATGAAAGCAGCAGGAGCATTTGTCAAACCAAACGGCATCACAAGGAACTCATAATGCCCATACCTTGTCCTGAAAGCTGTCTTAGGCACATCCACATCCTTCACCTTCAACTGGTAATACCCTGACCTCAAGTCAATCTTAGAGAACACAGCAGCTCCCCGAAATTGATCAAAGAGATCATCAATCCTCGGCAAAGGATACCGATTCTTGATAGTCAACTTGTTCAGCTGACGGTAATCAATGCACATCCTCATAGTGCCATCCTTCTTCTTCACGAACAAGACCGGTGCACCCCAAGGCGACACACTCGGCCGAATGAAACCACGCTCAAGCAACTCTTGCAACTGCGTCTTCAGCTCTTTCAGCTCCTTAGGTGCCATTCTATAGGGAGTAATGGACACAGGAGTTGTATTCTCATACAGCTCAATTCTAAACTCCACCTCGCGACTAGGAGGTAAACCAGGCAACTCCTCAGGAAACACACCAGGAAAATCCTTCACAACCCTGATATCTTGCACACGCAACTCCTTAGAGCTAGGATTCATCACAAAAACTAGGTAAGCCTCACAGCCTTGCCTCAGCATCCGGTTTGCCTCCAACGTAGACACCACATTGGCAAGAAACTTCACATTCTCACCAACCACAACAACTTCATAATCATCCGCAAGCTTCAGCGAAACTCGCTTATTTTCACAATCCACCACAGCACGATGCTCAGCAAGCCAATCCATACCAAGGATTACATCAAAACCATAGAAAGGTAACTCCATAAGGTCAACATGAAAAACATGATCTTGAACAACCAAAGGACACCTTCTATACAGCTTTCGAGTCACAACAGTCTCACCAAAAGAACTAATGACACGCATACCAACATCCAAAGACTCAACAGGCAAACCAAGCAATTCAGCATGCTCACGCAATATGTAAGAGTGCGTAGATCCAGAATCAATCAAGGAAAGTAATGACAAGGATTGCAGAGTAAAAGTACCTGCGATCACATCCGCATCATTCCTCCCCTCACGCTGAGCAAACACTCTAGCCTGTCCGCCACCCTCTGGCTGTACAGCTACAACATGAGCTACACCTCGGCCACCTTCCTCTCTCCGCTGAAAATTACCACGGCCGCGCCCACGACCTCTCTGTGCCGCTGCAACAACAGGAGCACGAACTTGGCCACCAGCCAACATAGGACAATCACGCCTCAAATGATCCGAAGATCCACAGTTCCAGCAACCATTACCAGCTGCCGCAACAGGAGCTTGCACTTCCCTCACAGCACGAGGACAATCACGTTTCATGTGACCATGCGAACCAAATATCCAACAAGCACTCGGATCAGCTCTAGCGTTGCCTCCCCGAGCAGGTGCTCCACCACCTCGCTTAGCCGAGGACTGATACTTCTGATCACGTCCCCTCTTGTTCCGTCCACCACCAGAACTATATTCAGCTGCCCGCTTACCAGCACTTGCCCCAGCACCTCTAGCAGATAAACCCAAGTTCATCTCAATATCCTTGGCTCGGCCCACCAACACATCAAAATCATCATACTCGGTAGCCAGCACATACATCTTCACATCCGTCACTAAGCCATAATGGAACCTTTCACACCTCGCTCGCTCATCCGGAACAAGCTCAGGTGCATATTGACTGAGTCGAACAAACTGTACTTCATACTCAGCCACCGTCATGCTCCCTTGGGTAAGAGACATGAACTCCCTCTTTTTCTCATCTAGGTACCTCACACCCAGATACATTCTCTTGAACACATTCTGAAAGAATGTCCAAGTCACATCAGCTTCTGCCATCCCAGCAATAGTGGTTGTCCACCACGTATATGCATCCTTCTGCAGCAAGGACACAACACAGCCAAGCTTCTGCACATCAGTGCAACTCATCTATCCCAAGATTCTCTTGGTACTCTCTAACCAAGCCTCAGAACCTTCAGCAGACATACCCCTGAACTCAGTCCCTCCCAGACTGCGCAACCGCTCCAAAGGTAGTCTAACTCCAGCATCTTCCTGATGCCCAGCTCCACGAGCTCCAGCTACCGCTGCTTGGAAAGCACCAGCTATAGCTTGAATTAACACCGTCATGTCAGGAACAGCTTGCCCCTGACCAGCCTCAGGTCCAGCAGCCTCAGCACCAGCTGCAGCTCCAGCTTCTTCAGCCCCAGCACCACCACCACCAGGTGGAGGAGGTAAAACCCCACTCTCAACATTCTCCTCATTTTCATTCTCATTCTGAGCCGTAGCTCGCACATTACTCCTCAACTCTCTACGAGGTGCCATACTATGAATATGCAATCACAATGCAAATAAACAAAGTCAGGCCCAGCAAGGTAAGCAATCCAAGTACTCAAGCTCATTTCCAACTAAAATCAACATCATTTCATTAGCTTTGATTTGGCAATGGGTACCCACAACATGCTTCATCACAGCATACATCTCAATTGCAACATACATGCAATTTGCTCAACATGCTTTCACCCAACAAGCATACAAGGCATACATACCTCAAACATTTACATACACATTCCCAATTACTCGAGAACTCAGCTCTGATACCACCAAAAGTAACCCCCTTAACCCGGCCTAGACGGTTGACCCGAATTAAGAAGATTACACGGGGAAAACCAAAGTCAACCCGAAAGTCAACCTTGATTAACGACCCTTTTTTTTTCTTTTTAAACTTGTCTAGATGCACATTAACCCTAGTTGTGATCAAACAAACAACATACTCAAAGAACATAAACATCAGAGATCAAACAGGGACCCAATTGAACAAATTACAAATTTAGGGACCAATTTGTAAATTCTGATAATTATAAGGACTTAACCCAAATTAAAGTTACCAACTTGAAATTAATCATGTTTCATGCATCTCTGTCAAATTTCAGCTCAAACGGACATCCCAAACTCATACAATTGCACAAACAAGATTCGGGACCAAAATGCAAACATTTTGAAACATATAACTGCCAATGTCAGCCCCCAACGGTCAGGTGTTCCGAAACAGGGAGAGCCTGTTTCGAAATGCGGGGCCGTTCCGCAACGCGTACCGAAACGAGGGTTGGTAGAGGCCTTTCCGTTTCGGAACGGTGTCTCCCGTTTCGGACGCCTGGGTTGCTACAAGGCACCCGTTCCGAAACGGAGGCACCTGTTCCGATACGGCCTGCACAGATTGCAGAAAAATTCATGCTTAAACACACAATTGACCAACCAATCATGCTCCAAATGCAACCAAACTTTACCAGCAACTCATACAACATACAAGAGACATATTTGCATCAACCAATTATCATTATATCATCATATATGAAAGCCCCAAATCTAAAGGCATGCTTCCTACTCAAGCAAATCATTCATGCACTAAAACCTCCAAACCAACACATAATGGCCAATTACATGCACCAACATTAACAACAACATAAATCCAAAATAGGGAGTCCAAACATCTCCCAAAACAACAACATAGGTCCCCCATTGCCAAAAACCAAAAGCTAAAAGTGTTTAAGAAAACCTCCCCATACATGAGCTTATCTTCCACTTGATTGCTTGCCTTCCTTGCTGCCCTTAATGCACCTTAATGTTCTGCATTATTGGTTTAAGAAAGGAGAGAGAGCGTAAGCAAAAGCTTAGTGAGGAAAGCTCAAATAAACCATTCAATAATGCATTTATAAAACACTTTTATAAATCATACATCAAAATACATTTAGACATGCTCACAAGCAATCTCAACCAAGCATCTCATGCTTCATATCATAACATGTCATATTGGCCACAAGTGATAATTACCATCTTTTAATAAGATCAACATAAGACTCACACATGGACTTTTAAACACCATTGTGATCTTATCCCCATGGACTTTTAAACACCATGGCCCATGGACTTTTAAACACCATGGCAAGGACCACACAAGGACTTTTAAACACCTTTGTGTCCTTAACAAGTTTCACCTCAAGGACTTTTAAACACCTTGACCCCAAGGACTTTTAAACACCTTGGCCCATGGACTTTTAAACACCATGACATGAATCACCCCAAGGACTTTTAAACACCTTGGCCTCAAGGACTTTTAACCACCTTGGAAAGGACCACACAAGGACTTTTAAACACCTTTGTGTCCGTAACAAGAACCATCCAAGGACTTTTAACCACCTTGATGTTCTTAAGTAAACTAGGCTCACTCAAGGACTTTTAACCACCTTGGTGACCTTAACCTTTTCAAAACATCACTTGCCAATATACATCATTTATCATCAATAATCCACTGTTTTAAAGCATTTAACCAAGCCATAAACATCATGCATCTTTAAGCATTAAACCACATTTAAACAATGTTCAAAAGCAAGGAACTCTAACCTTGAGCTTCCTTAAACACATGGCTTATAATCTCAGCAAACAAACATGCTAGATATGCTTTAAAAATAGAATTTAAACATGCAACAAACACATTGCACCCAACCATCACATGGTTCCTCATCAAGAGAGTTTTTCCGAAAACTTACTCTTGAGCTTAGCAAAGTTGTTTAGACTTAGACTAAGCTCCCAAACCTCCAAAACATTGGTTTCAAAGCCGAAACCCAAAATCCACTCACCGATTCTGTTTCGCTTCTTGCCGAAACACCAAATCAAGCTTCCGGATCACCACCACTTGGATCCAAAGATGACTCCCCTGTTTTAACACATCAAAACAATAGATTAATGCATCATCATGCATTAATAGCTTCAATGAAAGCACCTAAACTCGCTGCTCTCATCCACACCCCATTTTCGGCCACCAAACACAACCGAAAATGCATCTAAACAACTCCTCAACAAAGCCCAGCCATAAACCATCAAAACTAAGCATCCTTAAACATCATTCAACATCTAAAAAGGACCTAACAACATCCTTATACCTCCAGCAACAACAGATCCACAAGATCACCCAAAAACAACCAAGAATCACAAGCTAAACTTAGGAAATTCAACCTATCCGGGATTGCATTAGTTAAAACTCAATTTCCAATCAATTTAACATTCATTTAGCATCAAAAATACACCTCAAATCACTGCTTTAACAGATCATACGAAAATTTACCAAAATCAATCAAATCTTGCATTTAAAAGCCAAGATCCATAACACAACCTTAAAACCATTTATAAAACACAATTTAAGGATTGAGAACTTGGGAATTTTAGTAAAGAACTTAGAGTTCAGAGGAGAAGGACGTTCTTACCTCCAAACTTGAGTTTCTCCCTTTTAGAATCAAGTTTTCTTGAAAATCCACTTAGCAAATGGTGAGGTTTTGTTGTAGAGATGATTAGCAATCAAAAGGTAATTAAAAAGATGAATTTAGGTGACAAAATCAGAGAGAAAAGCTCTGGAGAAAAGGTGTTTGGCTTGAGAGAAAATGAGAGAAAATAGAATTGAGAGAAAAGTTAGTTAAAACCAAAATATCTTCCCTCCACTTTGTTTTTTTATTTAAAACCTTTTAATTAATCATTTAATATCTTTTGAAAATCTGGAGAAACTCCCATTGGGTAAATAGCTCCTTAAAGATTCAAAGTTTCATCCTTTTTAAAACAGTCTCACAGTTTTCAAAAATTACATTTTGGTCACTAGCCCAAAATGTCACCCTTCCAAACCTCATTTTGCAAAATTGATTTCACAGTTCACTTATATATATTAAAAGAGGATTTTAGAACATTTTTCCATATTTTTAATGCAACCCGAACTAGGTTTTCCTAATTTCACCTTTTTAGATTCGAACAGCCCTTTGACCGAACCGGTCAACGCCCAAAACTTCTAAGCCCAAAACCGGGGCGTTACATAGATGGTGCAGAACTCGGATTTGCAAGAGATCGAGCTAGAATTTTATTCGGATTTTAAGGGCAGTCCTTAATAAAATGATCGGCTCCACCACACGCATAGCACAAGATTGATTGAGATCGACATTGACTAGGGTGGAGCTTTTGCCAGAAATTACAAGTATGGAATTTTCTAGAATTCCCCGTGCTATTGATCGAGATAACCAGAACTAAAGGCTTATTCACTAATTGAGGTCTCGGAGTGAAATTGCTTCTCGGAGCAGGAGTATAGGTCGATGAGCTCTCTTTGTGATACTTAACTTTATTGGATTGCCAATTAGACTTATCGTCTCGTTTCTGCTTCTTGTCATTTCGGTTTCCACCCTTTCTTCTTTCCGCGACTTTCATTTTCTCCTCGATTTTGATGGCTCGGTTGACAAGGTTCTAGAAATTAGTGAAACCCAGGGCTGTAAAGATTGGACTTAATTCATCGTTTAGGCCGTCGATGAACATCTGGCACTTGTTGGCCTCGATTTTGATGTATTCAAAGTCGTATTTACAATACTTGTAAAATTTAGCAACATATTTTTCAATGGGCTTGTTGGTTTGCTTGAGATACAAGAAACGTCTTCAGCGCTCGACCATATATTGTTCACTGATGTATTTTGTTCTTGATTTCTTCTACAAAGAATTTCCACGTCACAGATTCAGCAGGTGAAGTTAGGGTAGTGGTTTCCCACCAGCTCATCGCTTCATCCGCTAACAGGGATACGGCACATTCAAGTTTATGCTCGTTTGAGCATTGTAATTGTTTGCCCACGACTTTGATAGTGCTCTCGAGACAATACTCGGCATCCTCTGGTTTCTCATCCTTTACACCAGTAAAGGTATAGGCTCGGTGTTGGGCAAGTTTATCAATCGGAGCTCTATTAGTTGTGGTAGCAGGAGGGGTAATAGGCTGATCCCGTTTGAGGTTCCATACAAGTTGATCAAACATCTCCTTCATGCTAAGGAGACATTCTTTTTGGACGGCTTGGATAGCATGAGAATCCTGCTGAGGTTGAGCTTGAACTCGAGGTTGAATGGGTTCTTGAGGTTCGATTTGTCTTAGAAGATTCGGTTCCAATCTCACACTTCCTCCCTCATTAGAGGAGCCTCAAGGACTTTCATCGTTCTGAGCTAGTCTCGTCTCAATTATACTACAATTGGATAAAAGAAAGGAGTTAGATGAGCAAGAACACAACCATATTAAGAATACAACTCCTAGGTGGCATAATTCAATCATATATGATGCATGAATACTTAGTTTAGTCCAAGGATCTAAACCTTTATCTCTGATTACCACTTTATGTAAGTCAATTGAATTAGAGATTGAGCCAATTAAGTACCTAAAGACTAAATCGAATAGAAGTGGAAGAATATTGATCCAATTTAGAGTGACCAATACGAATTAAATAGGAAATAATGAGAATGCATGATAAATAAGTAGATTCCTATTTAAACTTGATTAGTCACGTAATTAAGAGTTAATCAAAGGGTAATTTAGACCATTCATAATTCCACTAAGGTGGATAAACATGCATCATCTTCCCCATTTGGTCTCCTCATAGCCGAATTGAAGAGAGAAGAAAAGTAAGAGAGAGAAACTAGAGGGATCAGCCATTGTAGAATAAAAACAACTTGAATGTTCATGGATTTGCATAGGAACTAAGCTAAGAAGCAAATTAAGCACGTTCATACTCTTTATCCATTCAAATAGCTAGGAAATTATGATGAATTTGATTGTTTGATGTTTATTCAAGATCGGAATCTTGAATTTGATGATTAGTTCATGTGCTTGTACATAGAATTGAATTTTAGATTGAGTAATTGATATAATTACATTGATATAGAATGAATCAAGGTTAACCGATTGGTGTATGTATGCTTAAATGCACTCTAGTGATGTGTTCATGTAATTAATTGAACATATGATGATAAGAACAAATCTGGAAAAATTGATGTAGGAGAAAGTTGCTAGAAATTAAGTTAAATAGTGAACTGAGGTGTTGGATTAATGAAATTGATGTTAGATTTGTTAAATTTGGAAGTAGAACTGAAACTGACCATCTAGATGACTTAATCGACTATTAAGGATTGTTTTGAATAAATTAATGAAATTGGTACTGATTTGTATTAATTAAAGGGCTGGAAAATTGAGTAAGACATATGGGGGAGTAAAATGAATGTTTAATAGTTAATATTGCATGAATTGCAGTCAAATGAAGTGTTTTAATGTGTATATTGGCAGAATAGATAAAACTGGTCTAAACTGTAAAGTTGGCTAAATTAAGGACTTAGTTGAACTAATTAGGGGTTTATCTTGACTTACAAGAATAAGGGTAAAACAGGGAAAATATTGGTAAAAAGGGATAAAATGAAATAGTAAAGGTTCTAGGTGGGATAACTCACTAAAGTACACTAAAACTACAAATTTGACAGAATAGTCACTAGAAAATGGACACGACTTTAAATAGAAATATATATTGATGTAGGAGGCCTAAAAATATGATCTTTATATTGTTGGATAGATAATTGAATTATCTTTCCAAGGGTGTAAATTAATTGAAAATCCAATGTGTAGATTAAAAGATATGAGTCGATTACTACAAGGTATACAAACTGCCAGGGCAGAAACTGTTTTGGATAATGTAGTTCAAATGAGCTTGAATTATTAGTGTATTGATCTAATGATTTTCCATGTTGTGTGTCGCTTGCTAGAGAAAGGATTAGAAGAGGTTGTTGAAGGAATTAAGGGTGGGTCATCAAGGGATAGACAAAATAGAATAGCAATACAAAATTAGCTTTGAGTATTATGAGTGTAACTCCACTTAGGGTTAGGACTTAGGTCCTAACCAATCTCTTTTCTTGAATTGATGTCATGTAAAATGACTAACCTATATTTGGTAACCAAGGGAAGAATGAGTTAATTGAAAGCTTGTTTGATGCCATGATGTCTTGTCTCTTTCAATTGAATGCTTGGTTGTGCTGTGATTAGGCATGTCTAATTACATGTTCACATTTGCATTGTTTAAGCCAAAGGCTTGGATACAAGGTGCGTACAAACATGCATAAATGAGATTGATTGGTCTTGTGTGATGATTGATTTGCTATGAATTGATTTGAGATCGAATGCTTCTATGTATGCCAATATGTTCAAATGGATTGCTAAATTGAATGTCCTTGGTTGATGCTTGACTATACTTAATCACTTGATGTGCATTGCTTGAAAATAAATGATTCAACAAGACCTTGGTTGCTAGTTGGTCTTAGGTAGAAAGGCATGCCTTAGAGTCTAGAGCTCGACTTGTTTAGGTACTTCATGTACCATCTTGATTGGAGTTGTAAGCACCTCCTTGTTAGGTACCTTGGGTATTACCTTGCTAGGTACCTTGTGTACCAACTTGTGTGGTGTAGTAGACACCTTCTTGTTCAGATAACTTGTGTATCAACTTGTACTTGTGACTCGATTACCTATTCCTAACTATCTACCAAGGCAAAACAAGATTAAATGAACTTATAAGATAGACTTGCAATCTTGAATAATGTATGAATAAACATGTCACTTGAAAATGATCTTGAAATGAATTGGATGCTCACCTTGTTTGATTTACTTATACGTGATTGACTAGTTTATGGTGCTTGATATGAAACTTTGTTTTCTTGTTTGGTTGTGCTCGAATGGAATATGGAAAACTAGCTTGGCAAACTTGATTAAAATGAATAATGATTCTTAATACTAATAAGCTTGATAACATGTTAGGTATTTGTCACTTCACTAATTACACTATGTACGTATCACTCTTGTCTCCCATTCTTCCTAAACCACATGTCTAAAGTGATCAATGCTTCCCGATCTTGAGCTGAGCATTACACAAGTGAAGTTTGAGAGTATGTCTTGTCTTTGTCTTGTTGCACTCCTAGTTGGCAGCTTAGTTTTTTGTGTAGTTGTGCAAGTTTCATGCATTTGACTTATATTAGAGATTTATATGAAATGTATGTAAAAGCTTGATGAAAGGAGGGTAATGTTTTAAGTCACTTTGGTCATGTAAATAAATATTCAAATGGTTGTATGAATATGAATGGCTTGTTAGCCTCTTTTGATATGTATATATGAATGAAGTTTAAGTAAAAGCTTGTTTGAAATGTGTTAGTGATTCACCGATGTTAGTATTGTGCTAAATGGTATTCCATTGAGAATTAGTTAACTTGTTTTATAATTAGAATTCTTTTGAATATCCATAAGATCAATGTGAACTTAGTTTGAATGGAATTAATACGATAATCTAGATTGGTGCTTTATTAAATCGAATTGAATTATGACTTAATTGGGATGATGTTCAAATGCTATAGGGTAGTAAGATGTAAATGGAAATGATTTCTCAGAAGGATGCCATTTGGGTTGTGCAATTCGTCGAAAACGTTTAAATGTTGTATGTTGTCTATTTTTTTCTGATTTGATTGAGCACAACATGGAAGTGTTTATGGACGATTTCTCAGTGTTTGGTAACACATTTGAGGAATACATTCTGAGTTTGGAGCAAATTTTGAGGAGATGCATTGGGACCAATCTGGTCTTGAACTGCGAAAAATGCCACTTCATGGTGAAGGAGGGCATTGTTCTCGAGCACAGGGTGACCAAGAATGGACTAGAGGTTGATCAAGCAAAAGTCAAAGTAATCAAGCAATTACCACCCCCACAAGTGTTAAAGGTGTAAGAAGTTTTTTAGGTCATGTAGGTTTTTATCGATGATTCATTAGGGACTTTTCTAAAATTTCTATACCTTTATGCTTGTTATTAGAAAAAGATGTCGCTTTTGCATTTGATGATTCTTGTTTGAGAGCATTTCAGGTCCTTAAAGAGAAGTTGGTCAATGCCCCTATAGTCGTTGCACCAAACTGGAATAAGCCCTTCGAGCTCATGTGCGATGCATGCCATCAGAATAGTGCTTGGGCAGCAACGTGGCAAAGTTTTTCATGCCATATATTATGCCAGCAGAACATTTAATCAAGAACAACTTAATTATACCGCAACTGAGAGAGAATTTCTTGCAGTTGTATTTGCTTTTGATAAATTTAGACCTTATTTGATAGGTAATAAAGTTGTTGGTTTTACAGATTACTCAACATTGAAATACCTTTTGGAAAAAAAGGATGCCAAGCCGAGATTGATCCGATGGACGTTCCTACTACAAGAATTTGATCTCGAGATCCTAGACAAGAAGGGCAGTGAAAACTTAGTTGTTGACCACATATCACAACTAGAGCATCATTGTGAGGGTGACAAGGTTAAAGATATCATAGATGAGTTCCCATATGAGTATTTACTCGTAGCGAATGTTGTGACATTGTAACGCCCCGATTTTGGGCCTAGGTGTTTTGTATGTTGGGTTAGGCTAGTGGAACCGATAATCGATTGTTCGAATCGTTAAAATGTGGTTCATGGAAATCAAGGTTCGGGATGGGATAAAAATATGATAAAAATTATTAAAATCCTCTAAATTATATTTAAGAGGTTGGTTAAATCAATTTTGCAAAAAAAGTTTTAGGAAGTATACATTTTGGGTAGTGACCAAAATGAAAAGTTTTAAAATTGTGGAAAAAGAGTGTTTTTCGAAAAGAGTCAAAATCTTAGAATCTTCAAGGAGCTAATTGGAAATTATGCTTTTTCTCTTTTTTTGGCATGTGTTTTAAAGAGTTTATTAAATGATTAAAAATGGCTTTTAATGATTTAATGAAAGTTAGTTATTTTGGTTAAACAATTTGACGATCTTTTCATTTTCTCTCCTATTCACTTCATCCAAACACTCTCAATTTTCTCTCATTTACCAGATTTCATTAACTCTAATTTTTTCTCTTGATTTCCAACATCTCCTTTGTGGTTTCTCTCAAATTTCTTAGAGATTCTTGAAAGCTAAACTTGCCAAAGTAGAAAATAAGCAAGGATAGGAGGAAAATTTCGTGCTAACCCTCTAATCAAGGTTCTTTAATGAAATTCCAAAGATATTTGACTCTTTATCTATGTTATTGATTGAGGTTTTATTATTGTTTTGATAAAATGATGAAATCATGATAAAAAAGAGGATTTGATGTGGTTTTCAGAGTTGTTTTGATTTGGTTTGTTTGAGATGGTTTCTAATTGAGTTTTGAAAGGTTTATTATGTCGAAATAGAGTCTTAATCATATTAATCCCGAAATCCTTGAGATCATTGGTTTTTAAAAGTATGGGATCTGAGTTGCTGGAGGTATACAGATGGTTTTAGGTTTTCTTTGGATGTTGATTTATGGTTAAAATGTGTTGAATGTGTTGGATGATGGTTGGGCTGAGTTTAGAGATCAATTGATTGAGTTTTCAGTTGTTTCGGATCGGGGAATTTGGTGCTTAAGAGCAGGGTTGCGAGTTTCCTTTTAAGTGCTGGTGTTTGGATGCATTATGACGCATTGAATCTCTATTTTATTGTGTTGAAAATAGGGGATAATGTTCCAGAATTGAACAAAGAGGTTTTGCAGGCTTGAGACGGTTGATTGTTGTGTTGCCAAGTGTGGTTTCGCAAGTCGGTGAGTGGAAACTGATTTTCCAGCGTGGAAACGATTTAGAAAAGGTTTTGGGAACTTAGTAAGAGCTTGAGACACTTTACTAAGTTCGGAAGTAAGTAATGTGAATTTCTCTCTCAGATTGTTCTAGTATGAGCCTTTGATTGCACTTGATTTTAATTGCATTTACCTACTATTTTAAAGCATGTTTTGAGTATATGAAATGTGATTGATGATGCCACATGTATTGATGTCTGAATTTTGAACCATGGTTTAATGCTTGTGACATGGCTTATTATAAATCCTTTGTAAAAATAGGGAGGTGTGCATGAAATGTATATTATATTGTGTTTTGTAAATGAAATCATATATAGTTAGCCCGCTATAGGATTGAGTGCACTATAAACAATTCGCCTTGGATGTTGAGGGGTTGTGATTGTACCAAAAACTCCATCCAAGTACCCTAACGATTATGGATTGTTTAAGGTTGCAACAATTGAGGGTAGCTCCCGAGTGCGAACCTTGTGTGTGTCCCGTCTCTCGTTAGTGGGTTATACATCTACCGATGAGTGGTGTTGAGGGGTTGTAATTGTACCTTATACTCCACCATGGGTGTCACAACGGTGGAGGGTTACTCTCGTGTGTGAGCCTTGAGATGCCGGTAGAGTGTATGAAGGGTTTAGGACAACCCTTGGTAATCCCTGTATCCGATGTGTATTTGAGAAATGAGAGTGTTGATAATCACTTGTAAGCCAATATAATGGATTGAAATATTTCAGAAATGTTGATGATGCATATTATTTGAAACACATGTTTTATTTTAAGCTTAGCATATTGGTGAGTATGCTTGAAAAGCATCATTTTTGGGTAGCAATGGTTTAATTACTGTAAAGTATGTGATACATGTTGCAAATGTTTAGTATGCTGATTTCAATGATGAAGTGCATGGATTTTCAAAGAGGGCATGCTGATTTTCAAAAGGGTGAAAATGGTTTTGAGCATTGATGGTGTTTTCTTGGATTTGAGCGTTCCTCGCTAAGCATTTTGTGCTTACGCTCTCTTTGTCCACCAATGTAGTCAATTTAAGCTTTGGAGGCGGTATTTGTAAGGGATCGGTGAAAGACTTTGATTGAAGGCATGTTTGGTTATGAACTAGAGTAGTAAAGGCAATGGGGTGTCCAATGCTAAGAATGTTTGTTGCTTTGATATTCTCTGGTTTGGTACGAGTTTGGTATGCGCATTTGGGTATGTATATGACCTTTAGATGTTCGTTAATGCTTTGTTTTGAGAATTGCCTTTTGGTTCTTGATTTTCATAGGAAGCATGCATCTAGAAATCAATGTTGATGATTGAGTTGCTTGTTGTTGTTCTTGCCATGTGTTGTAAATGGTTGGGATGTATTTGAGTTGTATGTATGATTATATGCTTATTAGAATGGTCTTGGATGTGTTAAACAAACAATTTGAGCATTTGCAGACCGAAGAGTATCGGTACCCTCTTAGTTGTATCGATATGGTCTTCTTATTTTAGAGGACCGTACCGATACACGGGGGCGTATCGATACCCTATTTAACCACATGTCAAAGGCGTATCGATACAGTGCCCTGGTGTACCGATACGTGCTTTATAATGCTGAAGTTGGGGAGGCTGATCATCGGGAGCGTATCGATACCCTCCATAAGGGTACTGATATGCTAATCGTTAAGTTGGTTGGATGGCCCCTTTAAATGTTTTGAATCTTTATGTTTTGGTATTTGTTCCTTATGGATGCAATTAAATGAGTTGTAGTGGTTATCTTGAGCCGAGTTTTTACAGAGAAGCATGTAATGAACTTAATTAAATGTTGGTAATCTGAATTTTGTTACAACCCTTACAAATTGTCCAATTTACAAAATAGTTCCCAAAACCCGAAATTTGTATTAATCGACGAATGATGTTGTTGTCTTTCCATCCGCTGCTTCATGATCACATATGAATGTAAATCACATCTAGATCAGATAAAAAGAAAAAAATAGGGTCGTTTATTGAGGAAAATCTTACCGGTTTACTTCAATATTCCCCGTGTGACCTATTTGGTTTGATCTATCGGCTAGGCCGGGTCGAGGGGGTTACATTTGGTGGTATCAGAGTCAGGTTGCGAAAGGTTGGGATGATGGTAAGTTGTTGGTAAGTAATTGACATGTGAATGTATGTTTTTGGTAATGTTTGTTTAGTCCGGTGAATGTCTTCAGCATGTTAATGTTGAGTATGTGATAGTGATGCTATATATGGTGATTGAATATGAATGTGAGCTGTTATATATTATGATAGATTGGGCTGAATTTTAATGCTTGTGATGCATGATGTTTGTGATATGAATGTTGTAAGCTTTATGCCATGTTGGGGGAAATTGGAATACCCATTCCCTTATTACTATAGTGAAATGTTTTTAAAATGCATTTGATGTCTTGGATCCTTTCTTGGAGCTGGCCTGAGTGTTTGGTTTTGTTTTGTTAGTTTGTTATCATGCCTTAATAATAATAATAATAACAAATCGAGGAGAGAGTAGCAATCTGGTATGAATGTTGTTGCCGTTAGGCAAGGAATAGAGGAGTGTGTAATGTCTCCTGGGGGCTAGACGCCTTGATGTGCATCGATGTAAGAACAACCTGTGTCGGTTGGGTAAGAGTTGGATGGCATGGCGCCTAAGATATATGCGATGTCTAGAGCTTGTAAAGTTGTTAGTGTTGGAGTGCATGTGATTGCATTATCTAGTGGAAAGAATGGGAGCTGCAGTTAGAGCACTTATGTAATTTGAGAATAAGTTGAACTCGAGGGTTGTCACCGGAGGTACCCATGGAGTGGATGACCTATATGGATGGGATTATGGAATAAATAGAGTGTAATGATGCCCAAAGAGTAAAGATGAGTTATATCTTGGTTTTATAAAGATGTGTATTGTTGGTGGACAATTGTGGACGTGGGCATAGAACCTGACGTTGTGTTCTGAGAGTTCTTTTGAACTGTCCTAAAGGAAAAGTATATGAGTGTTAGATACTTGGGTGAAGAGAAATGTGAACTTGTGGTTTGGGTTCAAAGTTATAAGCTTGTAATCTAGTTAAGACGTGGATTGTTTAGTTGAGCATGTATGCTCCTGGATTGTAACTGGATGTGAGACATCGATGTGTTTGGATCTATTATGGATAGGAACATGACGTTAAACCATAGGTGTTGTTTCATCGACTACATCGTTTTCGACGTGTTGATAACACAGGCGAGGTATTTGAGCAGAACATGGGTGTAATAATTCGTTCGAGAGGTTCTAGCTCTAGAAAGTGAGTTGTGGACTATAGTTTTAGTGGTAGCCAGTGTAAGAATGGTCATGCTATAAGGGTATCGCCTGAGTTGAGGCGAGGTTGTAGTAATGTTGGTCAAGGATCATAAGGTCAATGTGTCAAGGCTTCAGTAGCGTTTGATACCTTTTTAGTATGTGGATTTTATGACCATGTGAGGCGAAATTGTCCAGGTGTGATTGTTGGGTATAGCTTTTTGTGCCTTTTGTTGCTAATGTTTTGGGAGTTATAGCTTAATCGTTTGTAACCCCCTTAGCTCGGCCTAGACGCCCGACCCGAACTAAGAAGATTACACAGGGAAAACTGAAGTCAACTCGCAAAAGTCAACTCCGATTAACGACCCTTATTTATTTTTTTCCATTTTATCTTATCTAGATGCACATCATTAATCTATGTGTTTAGCAAAGTGATTAGGCAAAAACGGCACAACGATAGGAGTTCAGTTAGGGATTCAATTGCATGCTTTTGTTTTTTAGGGACCAATTCGTAAATTCCATGAATTACAAGGACTAGCCAGATTTTAAAGTTACCAATCAAAAATTAGTCATGTAACATGCCAGCATGTCAAATTTCAACTCAAACGAATCATCCAAACTCAACTAATTAAACTTACAATGTTCAGGGACCAAAACGTAAGAAAGAGAAACCTTGGACAATTCAAAATCAACACCCAACGGTCAAGTGTTTTGGAACATAAGACCCCGTATCGGAACGATCGTTTCGAAACCATGTTGACCGTTTTGATACACGGGTGCGTTTCGAGACCCCAAATGATCCGTTTCAATACGCGGGTTTCCAGTGGCGAAATTTTCTGGAACGCACCTTCCCGTTTCGAAACACCATGGCCATTACAGGCCACCATTCCGAAACAAAAGCGGGCGTTCTGAAACGATTGACCTGCAATTTTCCCAAATTTCTGGTTTTACACAAGTTTTCGCCTCTGAAACGGTTCCGATACATGCCACAACACACACAATATGTATAAGCATCAAAGACCATCAATATGAAGCACAAGCTAAAACATAGCATCACACTTGCAAGCTTTAGAACTATAGGCATGCTTCCTAGATGTCAAAATAAAAAAGAGGCTAAAAACCACATTCAAGCTAAAACCAATACTCAAAGGCCATTATAATACCAAATAAACAAACCAAACATGCTCAAGGTGTTTAACATCACCAAATATAACCAATAGTAGAAATCTCACTCGTTGCCTCTTATTACACTAAGGGTAAACCACATACATTGTTTAGCCAAAAACTCTTGGAATCCCGTTGCTCTTGGGCTGCCTTGATTGCTCAAATCTCTGCATTGATGACACAAATGAGCGTAAGCATAAATCTTAGTGAGGACCGCTAAACCAAACATTCAACAATGCATTTTATAAAACCAAAATATCATCCTTTGCAAATATATGCCTTCCTTTAAAACATGCTCTTTAGAACACCAAAACCACTATCAAAACCACATGCTCATAGCATCATTAATTACTACAGCAAAAATCTTTGCTCATGCTTAAACCAAGCATCATATGCATTCTAGCGTAATTCTCAAGCATCACATGCTTTCTCGAAATAAATGTTCTTAATTAAATTATTATGTCAACATCATTATATTGGCTCGCAAGTGATCAACAACAAGAACATTAACCAAACCACCACACAATTCAATACAATCGGATACGCATATTACAAGTGTTGTCCCATACGCTTCATACACACTACCGGCTTCACAAGGTGGAGTTCAATGGCACAATCACAACCCCTCAACACCCATGATGGAGTTAATGGCACAATCACAACTCCTTAACACCCGTGGTGGAGTTAATGGCACAATCACAACCCCTCAACACCTGTGGTGGAGTTAATGGAACAATCACAACCCCTCAACACCCGTGGTGGAGTTAATAGCACAATCACAGCCCCTCAACATCACTCATCGATAGTTGTATAACCCACTAGCGAGAGTCGGGACGCAAAACAAGGCTTACACATGGGAGCTACCTCAACCATTGTAATCACCTTAACCAAGCTCACACATGGGAGCATTCCTCCACCGTAGTGACGCTTAACTAAGTCTACGCACGAGAGCCATCCTCCATCGTGGTGACGCTAAATCATCAATCGCTAGAATGTGATTTAAAACCAACATTAATTCACTGTTTTACAAGCATAAACCACAATGCCACTTTCATAAGCATCAACATACTTAAAACAAATTGCATAAATCATATAAGCTCAAGGATCACTTACCATGTGCATCCTTAAGAAAATGACAATTAAAACCAGTAGCATCATTGCTCAAAATATGGTTTAAAACAATAATCAAAGTACAATTAAATCAAGTGCATTTTAAACCAAAACATAGCACAATCCGAGAGAGACTTTCGATTTACTTACTCTTGAGCTTAGCTAAGTGTTTCAAACTTATACTAAGCTCCCAAAACAAAGTTCAAAACATTTCAAAGCTGGAAAATCCATTTCCACTTACCGATATGCGAAGCCTTGCTCGCCGACATGAAAATCACCCTTCTGGAGCCTCCAAAAACGTCTCTTTTGCTCCTGGATCAAGATCCCATGTTTTTTATCATCAAAACAGAGATCCAAATGCATTAAAATGCATTCCAACACCAGCAACTAAACACAAACTCGTTGCTCACCTAAACTACACCAATTTACCCGTCCAAAACAACAAAAACTCAATCGATTGCTTCATAAACCAAGCCCAACCAACATACATCACTTCCAACCATTTATAAACATCAAAACACATCTAAAATCAACCTAAACTCATCCTTATACCTCTAGCAAACATAACTTCATCATTTCACCTCAAAAACTCAACTAAAACTATCAAGAAACTCAAGGATCTCAAGGATTTTGGGATCTATATTATCAAAACCCTTTTTCAACATATTAATCAACTCTAAACTCAATTAAAACCAATCCAAAACAGAGATAATCAATATCAATCCAAAAATCAAGATTTTACTCATATTTTTGGAAGATTTTGATCTCAAATCAAAACTATAATGAAAACTCAGCCAAAAACAAAAATTAGAAGCCAAAGTTCTTGGGAATTTCAATAAACAACCTTGATTAGAGGTTGAGAAAGTGATTTACCTCCAATCATTGCTTTCCTCGATGAATAACAAGTTTTTGCTTCACAAATCTTGAAGAAATTGAAAAGGATTCTTTGAAATGAAAGAGAAATGAAGAAAATGGTGTTTGGAAGAAAAGAAATATGGAGAAAATGATTTAGAATGGTGTTTGGCTGAAAATGAGAAGAGAAAGGTAGTTACGTGATTAAAATATCACAAATTAACTACCCAATTAATTAAATAAACAAAAGCCTTTTAAAATCAATTAGTTTAAAAATCATTTTAAACACATGTCAAATTAAGGAAAGGCTAAATTTCCATAAAGCTCCCTAAAGATTCTAAGATTCTAGCTCCTCTTTTAAAATTACATTTTCCACAGTTTTGAAACTTTAAATTTTGGTCACTGCCCAAAATGTACCACTTCCAAAGTCAATTTTGTAAAATTGATTTGACCAACCTCTTAAACATGATTTTATAGGATTTTATTAATTTTTACCATATTTTTATCCTATCCCGATCCTTGATTTCCTTAAATCACCAAACACAATTCAAACCATTTCTGATCGGTCTGATCCGATGTCAAAAACATCTAGGCCCAAAACCAGGGCGTTACAACATTTGTTTTAGAAGTGTTAGTTGAAGAAATGTGAGTAACCAGTTTCTCTGGTGAAACTATTGTTATAAGCAAACAATATAAGAGATGCCCTTTATCTGTTTAAGGCCATGTGTTTTCAGTTGATTTGATAGAATTGCCTTTTTATGGTTTTAATGTGATTCTTGGAATGGACTGGTTGGTTAAGCCTCGAGCTGTGGTTGATTTTGATGTTAAGCGAGTTACCCTCAAACTTACGGATGATTATGATGTAGTAATCGTTGGCGATAACGTAAAGTTCTTGTCCAATGGAATCTCGGCTCTTGAAGCGAATCGGATGATGGAGACGGGTTGTGAAGCTTTCTTAGCCTATGTGATGAATCTTGGTACGAAGAAAATGCGAGTTCAAGACATAAGAACAATATGTGAGTTTTTGGATGTTTTCCAGAAGATTTGCCTAGGTTGCCATCAAACAGGGAAGTTGAGTTTAGCATTGAGTTGTTTGAGGATACGACTTCCGTGTCCATTGCTCCTTATCGCATGACACCTAAAGAGTTGAAGGAGTTGAAGATACAATTTCAGGAGTTGCTTGATCGAGGGTTCATAAGGCCGAGTTTTTCACCTTGGGGTGCACCAGTCTTGTTTGTGAAGAAGAAGAATGGTACGATGCGTATGTGCATAGATTATCGACAACTGAACAAGTTGACGATTAAGAACAAGTACCCTTTACCGAGGATTGATGATTTTTTTGACCAGTTTTGTGGAGCTTCAGTATTTTTGAATATTGATTTGAGGTCAGGGTATTATCAGCTAAAGGTTAAGGATATGGATGTATCTAAGAAAACTTTTAGGACTCGGTATGAACATTATGAGTTCTTGGTGATGTCGTTTGGGTTGATAAATGCACCGGCTGCATTCATGGATATAATAAGTAGGGGGTTCCATGAGTTCCTAGATCTGTTCGTGGTAGTGTTTATTGGTGATATTCTCGTGTTCTCGCGTACTGAGAAGGATCATGATAAGCATTTGAGGATTGTGCTGTAAGTGCTATTGGAAAATCAACTTTATGCTAAGTTGAGCATATGTGAGTTTTGGCTTAGGGAAGTGGTTTTTCTTGGACATGTGGTGTCAGTCGAAGGTATTCGGGTTGATCCACACAAGGTCGAGGCAGTGATGAGTTGGAAATCGCCTAAAACAGTGACGAAGGTGCGTAGTTTCCTTGGGTAGGCTGGACAATATCGAAGGTTTGTTGAAGGTTTTTCTAGGATTGCTGCTCCTTTGACCAAGTTGTTGCAAAAGAATGTTTGCTTTGAATGGACGGATGTTAGGCAGCAAGCTTTTGAGAAGTTGAAGGAAGCTTTGACGGAAGCTCTTGTCTTGATTCAACCAGAATCAGGTAAGGAGTTTTAGTTTATAGTGATGTCTTGTATGTTGGTTTGGTTTGCATTTTGATGCAAGGTGGGAAGGTTGTAGCTTATGCGTCTAGGCAATTAAAGGTGCATGAACGCAACTATCCTACTCATGATCTAGAGCTTGCTGCGGTGGTATTCACTTTGAAGATTTGAAGACACTACCTTTATGGCGAAAAGTGTGTGGTTTACACTGATCATAAAAGTTTGAAGTATCTTATGTCTCAAAGGGAGTTGAATCTTAGGCAACGAAAATTGTTAGAGTTGCTTAAGGATTATGATCTGACGGTTGAGTGCAATCTTGGAAAGGCTAATGTGGTGGTCGATGCTTTGAGTAGAAAGGTAGCCGTTGAGTTGAGAGTGATGTTTACTCGGTTGAGCATTTCACGTGATGGTGGATTGATAGCTGAGTTGTAGGTGAAACCTTTCTTGATTCAGTTGATCAAAGACAGGCAGTTGCTTGATGATTCGTTGGTGCCTCATGTTCAGGGTATAGCTGATGGTAATGTAACAAACTTCTGTTTCAATGATGATGGAGTTTTACGTTTTAAAAGTCGAATAGTGGTACCGGAAGATGTTGAGTTGAGATGCACTGTTCTGACTGAAGCTTATAGCAGTCCTTTTGCTATGCACCCTAGTAGAACTAAGATGTATCGTGGTTTGAAGGATGACTACTATTGGGTGGGGTTGAAAAAGGATGTTGCTGTTTTTGTAAGCAAATGTATGGTATGGTAGTGTGTGAAAGCTGAGCATCAGTTTCCTTCTTGTCTGTTACAACCTTTGAGGATACCTGAGTGGAAATAGGAAAGGATTACGATGGATTTTTTGTCTAGTCTTCTTTTGACACAATCTTAGAAGAACCCCGTATGGATGATTATGGATCGTTTAACGAAGTGTGCACATTTCTTAGATGTGCATACTACGTATACGTTGGAAAAGTTAGCGGAGTTGTATGTTGCTTAGATCGTGCAATTGCATGGTGTGACTAAGTCCATAGTGTCGAATAGGGATCTGAGGTTTACACCAAGGTTTTGGGAATGTTTATACCAAACACTGGGTACGCGTTTGAATTTTAGCACTTTGTATCATCCTCAAACAGATGGACAGTCAGAGCGAGTTATCAAGGTGCTAGAGGACATGTTGCGATGATGTGTGATTGATTCCCTAAGGTTCTTGGGAAAATAGATGCCTTTGGTTGAGTTTCAAATACTAACGGCTTTCAGGCAAGTATACAAATGGCTCCGTATGAGGCCTTGTATGGGAGAAAGTGTAGAACACCTCTTTGTTGGGCTGAAGCGGGGCAAAAGTGGTTTCCTTGCCGGATATGCTTAAGGGAACAACTGAGAAACTGAAACTCATATGTGAGCGGTTGAAGGCTGCATCGGATCGTCAAGAGTCATACGCGTATTTAAAGCGTAGGTGTTGCGAGTAAAAGAGTCCTATCGCAAATAGTGCAAGTGTACACGACGCAAGTAGTAATGTGATACTTGGAGTATCAGATATCGTCTCCACAGGGACTGGAAATAACCCTATCCTTGAATTGCTGCATAAGAGAGAGAAATAGTTTAATTGGATTGGTGAAATAATCTTGATAAACAACTAAAGTAAAAGAATAAGGAATCAAGTTTAAGAAATAGGCCGGTATTGATTTGCTCAGTAGTGCATGTGTTGCACTGTAAGAGGAACTTCTGTTTTCTGTCGTCGTCGCTGTCACGGCAGCACCTGTCGCGACAGAAGTCTGTTGATGTCGCGGCATCGATCACACAACTCTGTACTTCAAGCTTGGCAAGAATCCCTGCTATGACTTGTCATATCCCTAGGTCCAAGTTCTATTAATGGACACTTCTTAGATGATACCTCCCGACGTGAATCGAAGCGTGAATGCCAATGTTGTTGAATTCTTCCTTAGCCACTTGACCTCGTACTTATCCCTAAGCCGAGATGGTTTAACCATAAACTGGAAAACACGTATTTATTTTGTTCGTATGCTTGACTCTCCCAATATCAAACAAATAGATAACCTCACAATGCTCTCCCAATACTCTTGTGAGATATGAAAAACCAGAATAAATAAACTTGAAGTTTTTATTACTTGACAGAAAATTCCTAAAACATCCTTGCAACTACTTTACATAATCAACCCTTAGCCCTAGGGGGAGTTTAGAACATGATGAAAGGGGGAAAACGACAAGGGTTTTGAGGAAGACGGCTAGGAATGAGATATCCTTCCCTAGGTCGAATTACATGCCTTTATATAGGCCTTGGGTCCAAGTTTTCTAATATGGCAAGAATACAAGTTTAAACTAAAGTACAACTCTATTGGAGACTAAATCTTCTGAGTAGATGCCTTTAATTCGTCCTCTTTTCTTGCCTTGAGTTTTTTCCTTGAACTTTGGGCTTGGCCTTCATTCTGCCTCAGGGCTCAGAAAAATATAGGAGTGGTCCACGACAGACCAGCTTGAAATACTCTATTTTTCGAGCTCCACTTCACTTTTCCACCTCGCCATTCTGTCGCCATGGCTGCCACGACAGCGTTTTCTTCTCGACTCCAGTTCTGCGATTTACCTATGTTCCTTTGTTTCCATGAGTCTGCCACAGCAGATACCTGCAAAAGTATCCAAAATCAGTAGCAACTGTTCCATTTTATCTAATTGTGACGTATATGCAGAAATCTATACTAAATGAAATGAATTATTCTTGAATGCAACAAAAATATGGGTAAATGAGAGGTAAAATATAGATCTTTTATACACTCAACACCCCCCCAAACTCAAGTTCTTGCTTGTCCTCAAGCAGACACGACCTAACTAAAAATAAAACTTTTTAGTTTGGCTTAATTTAGTGAACTTTTCTCTACCTACCATACATTTTCTATCAAGAGCAATGCCTTGTCGGGCGTTTCTGGGTTTATCCGGAACAATGCTATAGTTCTTGTGCAGTGTGTGCAGGTTTTGTGAACAAATATGTGCCTAGACTCCTTTAGCTTACCAGAATAGTCATTCTTATAAACTTGAGTTTTATGCCAATTCATTTTTTTTTCTGGAGGCAATTCTTAGGCTCCTTTAGTTTTTTCTGACTTTAGCTCAAAGAAAATCTTCTTAAAATCCTTCTAAGGCATTTTTGCAAGCAATTGAGTCTGAATTGTTTCTTCCTTTTATTTCTTTCCTAGAGCATGTGATATGCACCTCCAGGGGCAACTCAAGTGGGTAAACATTCCTATTCTTGTGCACTACAGAAGTCTAGATAGCATAAGAGTCACAAAGGGTGTTCTAAGAATCAGAACAATAGCAAGGCTCTAAACAATTCCTAGAAACATCCTAAAGGCACTGTCACGACAGAGTATGTTGCGGCAGGTAAATTTGGTTCAAAGAATTAAGCCAAAATTTTTTGTTTTTATTTTCAATTTTTTTAAAAATAAAATTAAAAATAAACTAATAAATTGACAAAAATTAAGACACAACTAATAATTTCATTACTGGAGGGATGCCCACCCCGAAACTCGAGGGTTGCATTGCCTTCAATGCATGACAATGATAAAAAAAGAAGGTAAAAAATACATCACAAAATAGATAAAACATCAAAGACAACAAAATATAAGAAAAAAGGAAACTTAAGTTGAGGAGCTTTCATCGCTGCTGCTGCTAACTTGGAGCTGCCGACGGGTAGTGACCTTAACGGAAGGTGCTGGCAGGTTGCTGGGGGACGCAAAGGCCATCTTCTTCTTTGCCTCTCGAGGTGGATGTACTCTTGTTGGTGAGATGTGTGGGGGCTGGTCTAGGACCTCGAGATCATCATCAGTGCTGCTGATGTTGCTGCTGCTGGCAGATCTGCCTTGGCAGGGTCCTTCGACAATCTCGTTCAGCTTCTTCCTTTTCATTAGAGGGAAGTCACAGGAGATGTCTCGGGCTACGGATGGCTTGGAGTCAGTGTCCTGCCAGACGGAGGAGGAGGAGAACCCTTCAAAGTATTTGGGGTCGATCTCCGGTAGGGGTCCTTCCTCTTCTCTCTTCTGGGAGTGGCAGACTGTCTACCACCCTTGTCGGTCGTGGCAGGTGTAACACCCCAATTTTGGGCTTGGAAGTTTAGGGTCTGAACCGGACCGGTCTAATTTTCGGTTCGAATATAAAAGGTGGTTTTAGGGAAAACCTAGTTCGTGATGCATTAAAAATATGGAAAATATCTAAAAATCATCTTTTAATATATATAAGAGAGTGGTGAAATCAATTTTACAAAATAAGGTTTGGAAGTGTGACATTTCGAAATAGTGACTAAAATGTAATTTTTGAAAAGTTTAGTGGTGACTGTTTTGTAAGGATTGAAACTTTGAATCTTTAAGGAGCTAATTTACCCAAGAAAGGATTTCTCCAGATTTTTCTTAATTTTAATGATTTTGTTAATGTTTAATTAATTAAAAGAAGTGAGGGAAAACCATATTTAGCTTTTCATAACTAACTTTCTTAAAAACTTTCTCATCTCATTTTCTCTCAAAATTCCCTCAGCCAAACATATTTCCACAGCAGCTTTTCTTTTGATTTTCACACTAAATGATGAGGTTTCAATCATCAAAAGATTTCTAATCCTTTCTACATCAAATCCTCTTCATTTGCTTATTGGATTTTCAAGAATTTTGGCTCAAATCAAGGAGAAATCTACATTTAGAGGTAAGGATGTCCTTCTCCTCTAAATACTCAGTTCTTTACTGAAATTCCAAAGTTCTTAATCCTTAAATTAAGTTTTATAAAAGGTTTTGATGATGTGATCTTGATTTTGGCTTGAAACTCAAGATTTGGATTAAATCTTGAAGAAATTCGTGATGAATGTTTGGGCTCTGTTTTGAGACGTCTTTTTAATGTATTTTGGATGTTTAATGATGTGTAATTGAGGTTTAATCAATGCATTCCCGAATAGGCTGATTTTCCTAAGTTTTTACTTGTGAAAATAGTAGTTTTTGGGGTGATCTGTTATAGCTGGAGGTATAAGGACGAGTTTAGGATCTTTTTGGATGTTAATTGATGTTTAAGAATGTTTAGAAGTGATGGATCTTGGCTGGGTAATGTTGTGGAGGAGTTTGGATGTGATTTCGGTTGTGTTTGGTAGCCGAAATGTTAGATTTGATGTGAGCAACGAGTTTAGGTGTAATGGCTGAAGATTTTAATGCATGATGATGCATTGATCCTCTGCTTTGATGTGTTTAAAACATGGGAGACATCTTCGGATCCTTGTGGTGTTGATCCGGAAGCTTGAACGGCGTTTCGGCAAGCTTGCGAAACGGAATTGGTGAGTGAAGTTTGGTTTTCAGCTTTGAAACCAATGTTTGAATGTTTTGGGAGCTTAGTTTAAGTCTAAGCAACTTAACTAAGCTCAAGAGTAAGTTTTCGGAGAAACTCTCTCTTTGTTGAACCATGAGATGGTTGGATGCAATGTGTTTAATTTGCATGTTTAAATTCTGTTTTGAAAGCATGTTTTAGCATGATTAATGCTGGTTTTGAAAGCCATGTGTTGAAGGATGCTCAAGGTAAGAGATCCTTGGTTTGATATTGATAAATGTGGTTTTGATGCATAGTGATGCATGATGGTTTAATGGCTTTAATTAATGCTTTAAAACAGTGGATTATTGATGATAATTGATGTATATTGGCAAGTGATGTGTTGGTTTTAAAGTACTTGAATCAGATATAGTTAGCCGGCTATAGGATTGGGTGCACCGTGAATAAAGTCACCTTGGATGTTGAGGGGTTGTAATTGTACCGTAAACTCCATCCAAGTACACTAACGAGATGTTTAAGATGACAATGGTGGTTAAAAGTCCATGTGTGGATCTTGTGTTGTGTGTCCCGTGTTCTCGTTAGTGATGTTAAACAACTACCGATGAGTGATGTTGAGGGGTTGTGATTGTACCGTTAAACTCCATCACGGGTGTTGAGGGGTTGTGATTGTACTGGTAAACTCCACCTTGTGTGTTCGGTAGTGTGTATGAAGCGTATAGGACAACACTTGTAATCCGCGTATCCGATTATGTTTTATGTTGAAAATGGTTATGGATTATCACTTGGAAGCCAATATGACATGTTGATGTTAATGAAGCATGAGATGCTTGTTGTGTATGCATTGTTGCATGAGAAATGATGTTTATGAATGAAAAGGCCTTGTGAAAGGTGTTTTTTTTAAATGCATTATTGTGTTGTTTCTTTAGAGCATGCCTCACTAAGAAAATGTGCTTACACTCTCTTTCTTGAACCAATAATGCAGAGAATTGAAGTGCTTTAAGGGCAGCAAGGAGGCTAAGAATCCAAGAGAAGGCTAAGCTCATGTATGGTGACTATTTTTACAACAATTTGTTAGCTTTTGATATTTGGCATTGGGAACCTAGGTTGTGTTTTTGGGAGATGTTTGGACTCCCTAAGTGTGGCATGATGCCTCTGATGTTTTGGACTTGTAGATGGCCATTATGGTGTTTTCTTTGGTGTTTTGATGTTTGGTTGGTTTGAATATTAGGAAGCATGCCTATAGATTTGTGGATTTTCTTAATTGATGCCATGAATGTGTTTTGATGATGCAAACATGTACCTAATGTGTATGATGCCTTGTTGGCATGATTAGATGGTCATTAGGATGTGTTTGAATGGCTAATTGTATGTTAAACCAGCCAAATCTGCACTTTCTGGGCAGTCCGTATCGGAACGGGTACTAACGTTTCGAAACAGGGGCCTGTAATGGCCTTCGTGTTTCGAAACGGGTAGAGGCCGTTCCGAAACGAATTGGCCACTGCCAAGCCCTGTTTCGATACAGGTCTCTAAACGAACCCGCGTTTCGGAACGGTCAACCCACGTTCTGAAACAGTCGACCGTTGGGCACTGATTTGAATGGTTTAAGGTTTGCAAGCTTTACGTTTTAGTCCTGAATTCTGTATAAGCAATTGCTTGAGTTTGAGATGTCCGTTTGTGGTGAAATTTGACAGGGAAGCATTTAATATGACTAATTTCATAATGGTAACTTAAAAATCAGTTAAGTCCTCTTAATTTTCAGAATTTACATTTTGGTCCCTAATAGTTGTAATTTGTGCAATTGAGTCCCATAACGTTTTCCGATCGTTGTGCTTTTCAAGTGTGCTTTCCTCAAGGCTACGCTTAGGATTAATATGCATCTAGACAAGATTAAAAAGAAAAATTAATCAAGGTTGACTTTCGGGTTGACTTTGGTTTTCCCCGTGTAATCTTCGTAGTTCGGGTCAACCGTCTAAGCCGGACTAAGGGGGTTACATTTGGTGGTATTAGAGCTGAGTTCTCGAGTATTTAGGAATGGTTATGTGGGTGATATATGTATGCTTGCTTGGTATGCCTTTTAAATGGGAGTTTGATGCATGAATTGTAAAGTATGTTGCAATTGTGATGCTATGCTGTGTTGAAGCATGTTAGAGGGACCCATTGCCATATAAAAACTAATGAAATGAATTGTTTTTGGAAAAAATGAGCTTGAGTGCTTGGATTACTTACCTTGTTGGGCCTAATTATGTTTATTGCATTTGTGTTAGTGCATTGTTTTAGTGAATGGGACCTCGTAGAGAGACGAGGATTAATACGCGAGCTATGCCTCAGAATGAGAATGAGGAGAATGCTGATAATGTTGTGGATTTACCTCCTCCTCCTGGTGGTGGACCACCTGGTGGTGGTGGTGCTGGAGGTGATGGAGTTGGTGTTGATGGTGCTGGGGTCGCTGGACCTGAAGCTGGACAGGGGCAAGCTGCTCCTGATATGATAGTGCTGATACAAGCTATTGCTGGAGCCTTTCAGGCGACAGTAGCTAGAGCTCATGGAGTTGGGCATTAGGGTGATGCTAATGCTAGACTACCTTTGGAACGTTTGCGCAGTCTGGGAGGGACTGAGTTCAGAGGTTTGTCTGCTGAAGGTTCTGAATCTTGGTTGGAAAGTACCAAGAGGATTTTGGGACAAATGAACTACAATGATGTGCAGAAGTTAGGATGTGTGGTATCGATGTCACATGATGATGTGTATACCTGGTGGACGACCACTATCTCCGGAATGGAGGAAGTCGATGTGACTTGGACGTTCTTTCTGAACGCGTTCAAGCGGAGGTATCTAGGTGTGCGATACCTGGATGAAAAGAAAAGAGAGTTCATGTCTCTGACGCAAGGAAGTATGACAGTAGCTGAGTACGAGATTCAGTTTGTTCATCTCAGTCAGTACGCACCTGAGATTGTCCCTGATGAACGGGAGAGGTGTGAACGTTTCCGATATGGTTTGGTGACAGACGTAAAGACCTATATGCTTGCAGCTGAGTACACTGATTTTGATGTACTGGTTAGTAGGGCGAAGGATATTGAGCAGAACCTGGGTTTGTCTTCCAGGAGTGCTGGTTCTGGCTAGGGCAAGCGAGCTGCTGAGTATAGTTCCGGTGGTGGACGGAACAAGAGAGGACGAGATAAGAGGTATCAGTCTTCTGCTAGGCGTGGTGGTGGAGGGCATGGTGCACCTGTTTAGGGAGACAGGGCGAGAGCTGATCAGAACACATGCTGGGCGTGTGGATCGCGTGGCCATTTGAGGCGTGATTGTCCTCGAGCAACGAGGGAGGTTCAGGCTCCTACTGCAGTGACTGGTAATTCGTGCTGGAATTGTGGTTCGGCAGACCATATGAGGAAGGAGTGTCCTTTGTTGGCCGGTGGTGGTCAGGGACGTGCTCCTGGAGTTGTTGCACCACAGAGAGGTCGTGGGCGCGACCGTGGTAACTTCCAGCGTAGAGAGGATGGTGGAAGGAATGTGGCGCATGTGGTGGCTGTCCAACCTGAGGGTGGTGGCCAGGCTCGAGTGTATGGTAGCGAGAGGGGAGGAATGACACGGATGTGATCGTATGTATCTTCACTTTGCAATCCTTGTCATTACTTTCCTTGATTGATTCTGGATCTACACACACACACATATTGCGTGAACATGCTCAATTGCTTGGTTTGCCTGTTGAGTCTTTGGATGTTGGTATGCGTGTAACTAGTTCCTTTGGTGAGACCGTTGTGACACGAAAGTTGTATAGAAGATGTCCCTTGGTTGTTCAAAACCATGTTTTTCATGTTGATCTTATGGAATTGCCATTCTATGGTTTTGATGTAATCATGGGTATGGATTGGCTTGTTGAACATCGAGCTGTGGTGGATTTTGAGAACAAGCGAGTTTTGTTGAAGCTTGCAGATGATTATGAGGTAGTGGTGGATGGTGAGAATGTGAAGTTTCTTGCCAATGTGGTGTCTACATTGGAGGCGAGCCGAATGCTGCGGCAAGGTTGTGAAGCCTACCTAGCCTTTGTGATGAATCCTAGCTCTAAAGAGTTGCGAGTGCAAGATATCAGGACTGTGCGAGAGTTTCCTGGTGTGTTTCCAGAGGAGTTGCATGGGTTGCCTCCTAATCGTGAGGTGGAGTTTGGAATTGAGCTGTATGAGAATACAACTCCAGTTTCCATTACTCCTTATCGGATGGCACCTAAGGAGTTAAAAGAGCTGAAGACGCAACTTCAGGAGTTGCTTGATCGTGGTTTCATTCAGCCGAGTGTGTCACCTTGGGTTGCAACGGTCTTGTTTGTGAAGAAAAAGGATGGCACTATGAGAATGTGCATCGATTACCGTCAGCTGAACAAGTTGACTATCAAGAATCAGTATCCATTACCGAGGATTGATGATCTTTTTGATCAATTTCAGGGAGCGGCTGTGTTCTCTAAAATTGACTTAAGGTCAGGGTATTATCCGTTGAAGGTGAAGGAAGTGGATGTGCCAAAGACAGCCTTCAGAACGAGGTATGGGCATTATGAGTTCCTTGCGATGCCGTTTGGTTTGACGAATGCTCCTGCAGCTTTCATGGACATGATGAATAGAGTGTTCCATGAATATTTGGACAAGTTTGTTGTGGTGTTCATTGATGATATCCTCGTGTACTCTCGTACTGAGGAAGAGCATGAGGGACATTTAAGGGTTGTGTTGCAGGCTTTGTTGGAGAATCAACTTTATGCTAAGTTAAGCAAGTGTGAGTTCTGGCTCAGGGAAGTTGTGTTCCTTGGTCATGTGGTTTCTGCTGAGGGGATTCTTGTTGATCCTCAGAAGATTGAGGCAGTGATGAATTGGAAGCCTCCTAAGTCTGTTCATGAAGTCCGTAGTTTCCTTGGTTTGGCAGGATACTACCGGAGGTTCGTGGATGGATTTTCAAAGATTACAGCACCTTTGACGAAGTTGTTGCAGAAGGATGTTAAGTTTGAGTGGACGAAAGCGAGACAACAGGCTTTTGAAAAGCTTAAAGCAGCTTTGACGCAAGCTCCTATCTTGGTTCAACCTGAATCAGGGAAAGAGTTTGTGGTGTATAGTGACGCGTCCTACGTTGGTTTAGGATGCGTGTTGATGCAAGAGGGTAAGGTGGTGGCTTATGCATCGCGCCAGTTGAAGGTGCATGAGCGCAATTATCCTACGCATGACATTGAGTTAGCTGCAGTGGTTTTTGCCTTGAAAATTTGGAGACATTACCTGTATGGTGAGAAGTGTACGGTGTACACGGATCACAAGAGTTTGAAGTATCTGATGTCTCAGAAGGAGTTGAGTCTTAGGCAACGACGTTGGGTGGAGTTGCTTAAAGATTGCGATCTGACGATCGAGTATCATCCGGGAAAATCTAATGTTGTAGCGGATGCCTTGAATAGGAAGGTGGCAGTGGAGTTGAGGGCTATGTTTGCCAGTTTGAGTATTTCGCGTGATGGTGGTCTTGTGGCTGAGTTGCAAGTGAAACCATCCTTGGTTCATTTGATAAAGGATAAGCAATTGTTGGATGATTCCTTGGTGCCACATGTTCAGGATATTGCTGAGGATAGGCCATCGGATTTCTGCTTTAATGATGATGGAGTTTTATGTTTTGGGAGTCGGATAGTAGTGCCCAATGATACTGAGTTGAGGCGTGTTATTCTGATTGAAGCTCATAGTAGTCCTTTTGCTATGCACCCTGGTAGTAATAAGATGTATCGTGATCTTCGTGATGAGTACTATTGGGTGGGTTTAAAGAAAGATGTTGCTGAGTATGTGAGCAAGTGCATGGTTTGTCAGCGAGTTAAAGCTGAGCATCAGTTTCCTTCTGGGTTGTTGCAACCATTGAGGATTCCTGAGAGGAAGTGGGAAAGGATTACCATGGACTTTGTGTCTGGTTTGCCTTTGTTGCCATCGAAGAAGAATTCGGTGTGGGTGATTGTGGATCGCCTGACGAAGTGTGCGCATTTCTTGCCTGTGCATACTACGTACACTTTGGACAAGCTTGCAGAGCTGTACATTGCTAAGATTGTGCGGCTGCATGGTGTACCAAAGTCGATCGTGTCGGATAGAGATCCTAGGTTTACATCACGTTTCTAGGAGTGTCTACATCAGGCTTTGGGTACACGGCTGAATTTCAGTACTTCTTATCATCCACAGTCGGATGGACAGTCTGAGCGTGTTATCCAAGTGCTAGAGGATATGTTGAGGTGCTGTGTGATTGAGTTTCAGGGTTCTTGGGAGAAGCATTTGTCGTTGGTGGAGTTTTCTTATAATAATAGCTACTAGGCAAGTATTCAAATGGCACCTTATGAACCCTTGTACGGGAGGAAGTGTAGGACTCCTCTTTGTTGGGCTGAAACAGGTCAGAAGTTGGTTTCAATGCCAGCTTTGTTGAAAGGAACCACCGAGAAGGTGAAGCTCATTTGTGAGTGATTGAAGGCAGCTTCTGATCGACAGAAGTCTTACGCGGATTTGAAGCGTAAGGAGATTGAGTTTGCGGTAGGTGACCGTATGTTTTTGAAAGTTTCGCCTTGGAAAAAGGTGATGAGGTTTGGACGAAAGGGTAAGTTGAGCCCTAGGTACATTGGACCATACGGGGTGATTGAACGTGTGGGTCCTGTTGCGTACAAGTTGCGGTTGCCGCAAGAGTTGCAAAAGATTCATGATGTGTTTCATGTTTCTATGCTTCAGAGGTATAGATCGGATCCTTCGCATGTTATGCCTGTGGAGGATGTGGAGTTGAATCCAGATTTGACCTATGATGAGGAACCGGTGGAAATTCTGGATTCAGACAGTAAAGTTCTTCGAGGCAAGACCATTGAGTTGGTAAAGGTGTTGTGGAAGCATCGTGGTGTTGAGGAAGCCACGTGGGAACGAAAGGATGACATGGTGAAGCAGTTTCCGTACCTTTTTCCTCCAAGTAAATTTCGAGGACGAAATTTCTTAAGGGGGGAGAGTTGTAACACCCCAATTTTGGGCTTGGAAGTTTAGGGTCTGAACCGGACCGGTCTAATTTTCGGTTTGAATATAAAAGGTGGTTTTAGGGAAAACCTAGTTCGGGATGCATTAAAAATATGGAAAAATATCTAAAAATCCTCTTTTAATATATATAAGAGAGTGGTGAAATCAATTTTACAAAATAAGGTTTGGAAGTGTGACATTTCGAAATAGTGACTAAAATGTAATTTTTGAAAAGTTTAGTGGTGACTGTTTTGTAAGGATTGAAACTTTGAATCTTTAAGGAGCTAATTTACCCAAGAAATGATTTCTCTAGATTTTTCTTAATTTTAATGATTTTTTTAATGTTTAATTAATTAAAAGAAGTGAGGGAAAACCATATTTAGCTTTTCATAACTAACTTTCTTAAAAACTTTCTCATCTCATTTTCTCTCAAAATTCCCTCAGCCAAACACATTTCCACAATAGATTTTCTTTTGATTTTCACACTAAATGATGAGGTTTCAATCATCAAAAGATTTCTAATCCTTTCTACATCAAATCCTCTTCATTTGCTTATTGGATTTTCAAGAATTTTGGCTCAAATCAAGGAGAAATCTACATTTAGAGGTAAGGATGTCCTTCTCCTCTAAATACTCAGTTCTTTACTGAAATTCCCAAGTTCTCAATTCTTAAATTAAGTTTTATAAAAGGTTTTGATGATGTGATCTTGATTTTGGCTTAAAACTCAAGATTTGGATTAAATCTTGAAGAAATTCGTGATGAATGTTTGGGCTCTGTTTTGAGATGTCTTTTAATGTATTTTGGATGTTTAATGATGTGTAATTGAGGTTTAATCAATGCATTCCCGAATAGGTTGATTTTCCTAAGTTTTTACTTGTGAAAATCGTGGTTTTTGGGATGATCTTGGTGATCTGTTATAGTTGGAGGTATAAGGACGATTTTAGGATCTTTTTGGATGTTAATTGATGTTTAAGAATGTTTAGAAGTGATGGATCTTGGCTGGGTAATGTTGTGGAGGAGTTTGGATGTGATTTCGGTTGTATTTGGTAGCTGAAATGTTAGATTTGATGTGGGCAACGAGTTTAGGTGTAATGGCTGAAGATTTTAATGCATGATGATGCATTGATCCTCTGCTTTGATGTGTTTAAAACAGGGGAGACATCTTCAGATCCTTGTGGTGTTGATCCGAAAGCTTGAACGGCGTTTCAGCAAGCTTGCGAAACGGAATTGGTGAGTGAAGTTTGGTTTTCAGCTTTGAAACCAATGTTTGAAGGTTTTGGGAGCTTAGTTTAAGTCTAAGCAACTTAACTAAGCTCAAGAGTAAGTTTTCGGAGAAACTCTCTCTTTGTTGAACCATGAGGTGGTTGGATGCAATGTGTTTAATTTGCATGTTTAAATTCTATTTTGAAAGCATATTTTAGTATGATTAATGCTGGTTTTGAAAGCCATGTGTTGAAGGATGCTCAAGGTAAGAGATCCTTGGTTTGATATTGATAAATGTGGTTTTGATGCATAGTGATGCATGATGGTTTAATGGCTTTAATTAATGCTTTAAAACAGTGGATTATTGATGATAATTGATGTATATTGGCAAGTGATGTGTTGGTTTTAAAGTACTTGAATCGGATATAGTTAGCCGGCTATAGGATTGGGTGCACCGTGAATAAAGTCACCTTGGATGTTGAGGGGTTGTAATTGTACCGTAAACTCCATCCAAGTACACTAACGAGATGTTTAAGATGACAATGGTGGTTAAAAGTCCATGTGTGGATCTTGTGTTGTGTGTCCCGTGTTCTCGTTAGTGATGTTATACAACTACCGATGAGTGATGTTGAGGGGTTGTGATTGTACCGTTAAACTCCATCACGGGTGTTGAGGGGTTGTGATTGTACTGGTAAACTCCACCTTGTGTGTTCGGTAGTGTGTATGAAGCGTATGGGACAACGCTTGTAATCCGCGTATCCGATTGTGTTTTATGTTGAAAATGGTTATGGATTATCACTTGGAAGCCAATATGAAATGTTGATGTTAATGAAGCATGAGATGCTTGTTGTGTATGCATTGTTGCATGAGAAATGATGTTTATGAATGAAAAGGCCTTGTGAAAGGTGTTTTTTTTAAAATGCATTATTGTGTTGTTGCTTTAGAGCATGCCTCACTAAGCAAATGTGCTTACGCTCTCTTTCTTGAACCAATAATGCAGAGAATTGAAGTGCTTTAAGGGCATTATGGTGTTTTCTTTGGTGTTTTGATGTTTGGTTGGTTTGAATATTAGGAAGCATGCCTATAGATTTGTTGATTTTCTTAATTGATGCCATGAATGTGTTTTGATGATGCAAACATGTACCTAATGTGTATGATGCCTTGTTGGCATGATTAGAAGGTCATTAGGATGTGTTTGAATGGCTAATTGTATGTTAAACCAGCCAAATCTGCACTTTCTGGGCAGTCCGTATCGGAACGGGTACTAACGTTTCGAAACGGGGGCCTGTAATGGCCTTCGTGTTTCGAAACGGGTAGAGGCCGTTCCGAAAAGAATTGGCCACTGCCAAGCTCTGTTTCGATACAGGTCTCGAAACGAACCCGCGTTTCGGAACGGTCAACCCCCGTTCCGAAACAGTCGACCGTTGGGCACTGATTTGAATGGTTTAAGGTTTGCAAGCTTTACGTTTTAGTCCTGAATTTTGTATAAGCAATTGCTTGAGTTTGAGATGTCCGTTTGTGGTGAAATTTGATAGGGAAGCATGTAATATGACTAATTTCATAATGGTAACTTAAAAATCAGTTAAGTCCTCTTAATTTCCAGAATTTACATTTTGGTCCCTAATAGTTGTAATTTGTGCAATTGAGTCCCATAACGTTTTCCGATAGCTCTGCTTTTCAAGTGTGCTTTCCTCAAGGCTACGCTTAGGATTAATATGCATCTAGACAAGATTAAAAAGAAAAAAAGGGTCGTTAATAAGGTTGACTTTTGGGTTGACTTTGGTTTTCCCCGTGTAATCTTCGTAGTTCGGGTCAACCGTCTAGGCCAGGCTAAGGGGGTTACAGCAGGTGTGGGTGTGGAGGTAGCAAAGGGAGTTATGGGACTCGCAGTAGGCGTGGGGGCATCAAAGAAATTTTTTGGGTAGGAAGGGAATTGCACATTGGTAAAATTTAAATCATTCTTAATGAAATTTACCATTGCGGCAATGAAGTCCCTCATAAAGCCTATCAGTCCGAGCTGTCGTTCCTTCATCCTTTGCAGCATCGTGACAATCTGGCCGGAGGTGTCTTCTGGTGGTGCTGCTGCTGTCTGCCTCGAGTCTGTCGTTGGTTCTGTCGCGGCAGAGGGGTTGATGTACGACAGAGGAGTGGCAGCTTTCAATTCCATCAAACTGTAAATATTCCGCTGCGTCCACCCTTTTCCTTGGAACTTGACATCCTCCTCAATTTCTGGTACGTTGTTGCTCCGAAAGATTGTGGTAATGAGATAGGGGAAGACGAGAGGGCCTGACGGTCGGAGAGCACACTCGAGGATTCCGTCCCGGATGTAGTGGCCGACATTGATGTGCCTCTCGTTAGAATAGAGTGGACAAGGGCTAACCTCTGTCGGTCGACAATGCTGTTGTGGGAGATAGGCATGAGTTGTTTCTTGACAAAATGGTTCCACAGCTTGGCTTGTGGGGTCAGCTGGGTCCTTCTCACGGTCCACCGATGCTTTGGGTCTTCGTTCTACTTCGTGCCTTCCTCTGTCACCTCTACCATGACAGCGTCATAATCTGTTGGCGACAAACCATTCACAAATCTCCGGTGGGCATCCTCCTTCTTTCTCACGTACATCCCATATAGTGTGTTGATGTACGCCGGCTCGGGAGATATTTCTTTGCCTCAAACGGTCACTATCGTGGAATCCTTACTGTTGACGCAAGCATAGAATTCACGAACGATGGTTACGTTCATTTCCTCGGGCTGGGCAACAAATTCCTACTACTTAAGTTCTTGTATCTTCTTAGCAATGAAACTTTCTAGCCCTAGATCTCCCGTTTGTTTGGTATAGATGAACCCTCGTTCCTCCCACATTTCCCTCTTCTGGAAGGAACTGTAGTACCTCGATGCTGAGTCTGTGGATGCGAACCAATTTGGTATACTGTTGTGGCTTGGGGTTGACACTGCCGCAGTAGAGGTGGAGGCAGCGCTGCGTCGGGTGTTTTTGCTGGCCATTGCAAGGACTGTAGCAAAAATGAAAAGAAATTTCTGAGATCTAAAATAGAGGAAACAAGTTGAGAAAATGAGAGTGAGATGAAAAATGAAAAGGGAGTGGAGGTTTATATAGAACGGGGTTTTTCTGCCCGTTGGGATTGTAGCGGCAGGCACGAATAACGGGGCCTATTGTTACGCGGTTTCTGACGCGTCTGTCACGCATTTCTGTGTCTGCTGTGCGTCTGTACGCATTTGCGTGTATGTCGCGACAACTCTGTGACAGGCTGTCTTCTCCGCGTCAGTCGCGACAGCTGGTGACAGGCTGTGACGACAGGCTTGTCCGTTGGGCTGTTGTGAATGCGGTGGGCTGGTTCATTCCTCCTTTTTTCTTTGCTTCCTTTATTTCCTAAAAATAATTAATTAAATAAACTGAATTAAAATCTTAGTTCCTAAAATAAATAAATAAAAATCTTAATTCCTAATAAATAAATAAAATAAAATAACTAAGTTAAATTAGGGGTGCCTTGAGGGGCATCTCCTAAAGTAACTACTTCCTGCATCCTTGGGGCTTCAGTCCCTTGATAATGCTTGACTCTCTGTCCATTGACCTTGAACTGGTGCCCATCTTTCAGTGATCTGATTGTAATGGCACCATGAGGGAAAACTTGGACAACCTGGAAAGGACCAGACCACCTAGATTTAAGCTTTCTTGGAAAAAGCTTCAACCTGGAGATGAACAACAACACCTGCTGCCCTGGGCAGAACTGTCGTGGCAGCAGCTTCCGGTCGTGCCACTTCTTGGTTTTGTCCTTATAGATCTTGGCATTGTCGTAGGCCATTTCTCGAATTTCCTCAATCTCATTCAAGTCTAGTAGCCTTTTTTGTCCTGCCTTATCCCAGTCCATATTTACTTCCTTGATAGCCTAGTAAGCTCTCTGTTCTATCTCAACAGGTAAATGGCATGTTTTCCCATAGATGAGTCTATAGGGTGACATCCCCAATGGTGTTTTGAACGCTATTCTATAGGCCCAGAGTGCATCATTGAGATGTAGAGACCAATCCTTTCGAGTGGGTTTAACCATCTTCTCTAGTATGTTCTTTACTTCTCTGTTGGATATCTCGACCTGCCCATTGGTTTGAGGGTGGTATGTTGTTGCAATTCGGTGCCTTACTCCGTATTTTCTTAAGGCAACATCAATTACCATCTTATCAAAGTGTCTCCCTTCTTCACTAATTATTGCCCTTGGAATGCCAAATCTGGATAAGATGTTTTTGTGAAGAAATCTTTGTACAGTTTTGGCGTCGTTTTTCTGAGTGGCGATCGCTTCTACCCACTTTGACACATAGTCCACTGCCAGTAGGATGTACAAGTTCCCACAAGATGCTGGGAATGGTCCCATGAAGTCGATTCCCCATACATCGAATATTTCGACCTCTAATATGTTCTGTAGTGGCATCTCATGCCTTCTCGATATGTTCCCAGTCCTTTGGCACTTGTCACAGCCCTTGTAAAAAGGTTGTGCATCCTTGAACAGTGTGGGCCAATAGAGACTGGATTGTAGAACCTTGGCAGTCGTTTTGTTTCCACCTAGGTGTCCTCCATAAGGGGAAGCATGGCAGTGGTGAAGCACAGCTTTCTGTTCATCTTGTGGTACGCATCTCCTGATAATCTGATCTGTACAGTGTTTGAAAATAAGAGGTTCGTCCCAATAATAATGTTTTGCATCATTTTGGAACCTCGTCCTTGCTTGGTAATTAAGTTCAGTAGGTAATAACCCACTTACAATGTAATTAACAATTTCAGCATACCAAGGGGTTTTAGAAAAGCTTACCTGCCGCCATGGCTATCGCGGTAGTGCTGGTGGTAGCAAACAACTGTTCATCTGGGTAGGTCTCTAGTATGTTGGTCTTGTTTGTGGATTGACTTCTTCTCGTCTCCAGCCTTGACAAGTGGTCTGCTACTTGGTTCTTTGTTCCTTTTTTATCCTTGATGTCAATATCAAACTCTTGCAGCAGCAGAATCCAACGTATTAATCTAGGTTTTGCATCCTTTTTCGTGAACAAATACTTCAGTGCTGAATGGTCTGTATGGACCACCACCTTTGTTCCAAGTATATACAGACGAAACTTGTTAATTGAGAACACTACTGCTAACAGCTCCTTCTCCGTCATGGTGTAGTTGATTTGGGCATCATTTAGTGTTTTGCTGGCATAGTAAATCACATGGAAGAGCTTATCCTTCCTCTGCCCTAATGCTACCCAGACAGCGTAATCACTGGCATCACACATTATTTCAAATGAAAAACCCCAGTCAGGTGGTTGTACGATCGGGGTTGTTACCAGCTTCTCCTTCAGTATTCTGAATGCCTCAGTACATTCAGCATTAAAATCAAAGGGATGATTCTGCTCCAATAGGTGGCATAAGGGCTTGGTAATCTTCGAAAAATTGGCTATAAATCGTCGATAAAACCTAACATGTCCTAAGAAACTTCGGATCCCATTGACTTTGGTGGGTGGCGGCAGCTTTTCAATGACCTCTGTTTTGGCTCTGTCCACCTCTATGCCGCGATAGCTCACCTTGTGGCCCAGGACTATTCCTTCATCCACCATGAAGTGGCATTTTTCCATGTTCAAGACCAAGTTTGCCTCTTCGCATCTCTCAAGAACCTTCTGTAAGTTGCCTAAACAACCTTCAAAGTTGTCTCCAAAGACGGAAAAGTCGTCCATGAAAATTTCTAGGAAATCCTCCACCATGTCGAAGAATATTGCCATCATGCACCGTTGGAAGGTTGTTGGTGCATTGCAGAGCCCAAATGGCATTCTTCGAATGGCATAGGTGTCGTACGTGCATGTGAAAGTGGTTTTCTCTTGGTCCTCTGGTGCAATTTCTATTTGGTTATAACCTGAGTAACCATCAAGAAAACAGTAGAAAGGTTTCCCCGCTAATCTGTCAAGCATTTGATAAATAAAAGGTAAAGGGAAATGGTCTTTCCGAGTAGCTTTATTAAGCTTCCGGTAATCCATACAAACCCTCCAACCGGTCACATTCATGGTTGGGATTAGCTCGTTTTCTTCGTTGGTTACCACGGTTATGCCTCTCTTTTTGGGCACACAATGCACCGGGCTCACCCACTTGCTGTCCGAGATGGCGTATATGATTCCGGCGTCTAGCCATTTGATAATCTCTTTCTTTACCACCTCTCTCATAGCCTCGTTCACTCGTCTTTGGGCATCAATGGTTGGCTTATGATCATCCTCCAAGAGGATTTTGTGCATGCATAACGTTGGACTGATGTCTTGGATATCAGCTATAGTCCATACAATGACCTTCTTATGCTGTTGTAGCATTCTGATTAGCCGCTGCTCCTGTTCCTGTATTAACTTGGAAAAGATGACTACGGGCAACGTATCATTTAAACCAAGAAAGACATATTTAAGCTTCTCTGACAGGGGTTTAAGGTCTAGAATAGGTGACTTTTCAATTGAAGGCTTTTGGATTACATGTTCATTCGAGGTATAATTTAAAGGCTCGAAGAACTTACATGGACGTGTACCTATCCAATTTACCTCCTCAAGACCTTCAGTGTCGGATGTTTCAGAGTTAGAGGAGTCATTGTCGTCGTTGCTGCCGTGACAGTCGTCCGGGTGATTGCGGTGGCAGTGACCAAACTGTCTGTCGTGGCAGCTCGACCTGATGCAGGGTTGGTCAAGGACTAATTTAGAGATTTACTTGCAGTCTTCTTTTGCATCAGCCTGTTTTATTACGTGGAGAACATTGAGTTTGATTTGCTGATCATTCACTCTCAAGGTCAGTTCTCCTTTCTCAACATCGATCGCAGTTCTGCATGTGGCAAGGAAGGGTCGCCCCAGGATGATCGGTGCGTTTTCATATGCTTCACAATCTAAAACAAGAAAGTCAGCAGGAAAAATAAATTTATCCACTCTTACCAGAATATCTTCTATCTTCCCTTCTGGTTGTACGTAAGAGCGGTCTGCCAGCTGCAGCATAACTGTCGTGGGCCTTGCTTGTCCAATACCTAATTTCTGAAACACAGATTTGGGCATTAGATTTATGGTAGCACCAAGATCACAAAGTGCCTTACCCACGAACTTATCGCCAATTATGCACGGTATGATGAAGCTCCCAGGATCCTTCTTCTTTTGGGGTGGATGCTTGTGCAGGATGGTCATGCATCCTTCTGTCATCTTCACTGTCTCAAATTCCACAAGTCTGGATCTTTTAGACATTGCGTCCTTGAGAAACTTCACGTAACCGGGCATCTGCTTGATGGCCTCCAGCAGCGGTATGTTAATATGCACCTGCTTAAAAATATCATAGATCTTTTTGAGCTGGTACTCCTGTTTTTTTTTCTATAACCTCTGTGGAAAAGGAGGTGGAGGGAGGTAATCTTCGAGACGTCCTTCATATGGAATTCGAATCTGAGGAGGCTTGAGTTCTTCAGCATCCTCTGATTGCTCCTCTATCCCTTCTGCTATCGCGGCATGAGTGTCGACAGTAGGTTGTTCTTCCTCTGCCGAGGTAGTGTTCACGACAGGTGTTTCTGTGGTCGGATCCTCACTTGGTATGTTCTTCTTCTCCGGCCCTTGTAACTATTTCCCACTCCTATTCGTAATTGCTTTACACTGCTCATGTGTGGGTTTTCTAGTGACCTCAGTATCACTAGGGAATCCTCCATTATGCCTCGGCTTGATATGCTGGGAAACTTGGCCCATCTATGTCTCTAGAGATTTTAGGGTAGCCTCATGGTTTGTCATCCTCATCTCTGTCTTGTCCATTAATGATTCAATTTTCTTGACAAAGTGATCCATGTTCGCCATGTATGCTCATGTCTGTGACATAAATGTTGCCAAGGTTTGTTCCAGTATACTAGGTGTGGATGTTGTTGCGGTTGTTGTTGTGGCTACTGTCGCGACAGAATTCTAGGTACCCCTTGGTTTTGGTTGTTCTGCACTAGAGGATTCAGTGCGTTGTTCGGATTGCTCCAAGAAAACTTATTATCTTTCCTCCAGTTGGGATTGTAATTGTTGGAATCATAGTTTCTCGGTTTATTATAATTCCCAACATACATCTCTTCTTCCAACTGTAAAGGACAACCATCTTAATTGTGGTTCCCACTACAGGTTTCACATGCCTCTTCTACAGAATATACGGCTTTAGAGTCTCTCCGCTGCAGATTTTTGACTATCTTTGTGAGATATGAAACCTGTGATTTCATCGAATTATCAGCTTCATAATCCTTTACAAATATTCCTCGTTTGCCCCATCTCCTCGCTATAGGAAATTGCTCATCGTTCTTTGCTAGCTCTTTCAACACTATCATTGCCTCGTCTAGGTCCTTATCCAGTAATAGCCCATTCGCTGCTGAATCTATTCTCAGACGAGTGTGTGCATTGGCAGCATTGTAGAATTTGACGACCTGATTCCACACGGGGAATCCATGCATCAGTCAGTTCTACAGAAGAGTTGTAAATTTGTCCCACGCCTCGTGCATTGGTTCATCATCTTCCTGTTGAAAAGTAGCAATCTCGTTACGCAATCTTTCAGATAAATGAGAAGGATTAAAACGAGATAAGAATTGACGAGAGAGATCTGCCCAAGTTTGTATTGAACCCAACGTTAATTTATTCCACCAAGTTTTAGCTCTGTCTCTCAATGAATGAGGAAATAACTGGAGCCTCAGAACTTCCGGATTTATTCTTGGCAGTCTGAATGATCCACAGATTTCTTGGAACATTTTCAGATGTTCTCGGGCATCCTCAGTTGCAGAACCACTAAACTGGCCAGCAGAATTTATCATGCTGAACAAGACAGGTTTCAGCTCAAAATTTTCAGCATCCACGTCTGGCAAGGTGGTTTCCAGTTCTACATGGTCATTGACCATGTAGTCGCGGTAGGACTGTCGTGCGGCAGCAGGCCGTTCATTTCGGGCATCTTGGAGAGGATCAACAATAACCCTCTGGTTATTGTTGTTTGGGTCATTTGCCCCGTCATTTTGCCTTCCATTCACCATTGCTTCTAGTTACTCCTCAAGATAGTTGTTTCTTGCTATCAAGAGTCGGGCTTGGTTCCTGAGTTGGTATGTGCGTTCGATTTCTGGGTTTAGTTCATACTCAGGTTCTTTGCCTCGTCTAGATCTGCGCATAAGCAAACATCAAACCTTGTGAAAAGCACGAGGTAAATAACACCACGGAGAATAAAAATAAAAAGAAAAGTGCAGTAATAAAAAGGGTAAATATATGTTGCCAGTCCCCCGCAACGGCGCCAAAAACTTGTTGCGTGTAAAAGAGTCCTATCGCAAATAGTGCAAGTGTACAAGACGCAAGTAGTAAAGTGATACTTGGAGTATCGGATATCGTCTCCACATGGACTGGAAATAACTTTATCCTTGAATTGCTGCACAAGAGAGAGAAATAGTTTAAATTGGATTGGTGAAATAATCTTGATAAACAACTAAAGTAAAAGAATAAGGAATCAGGTTTAAGAAATAGGTCAGTATTGATTTGCTCAGTAGTGCAGGTGTTGCACTGTAAGAGGAACTTATGTTTTCTGTCGTCGTCCCTGTCGCGGCAGAAGTCTGTTGATGTCGCGATAGCGATCACACAACTCTGTACTTCAAGCTTGGCAAGAATCCTTGCTATGACTTGTCCTATCCCTCGGTCCAAGTTCTGTTGATTGACACTTCTTAGATGATACCTCCCGGCGTGAATCGAAGGGTGAACACCAATGTTGTTGAATTCTTCCATAGCCACTCAACCTCGTACTTATCTTTAAGCCGAGATGGTTTAACCATAAACTGGAAAACGCGTATTTATTACGTTCGTATGCTTGAATCTCCCGATATCAAACAAATAGATAACCTCACAATGCTCTCCCGATACTCTTGTGAGATATGAAAAACCGGAATAAATAAACTTGAAGTTTTTATTACTTGACAAAAAATTCCTAAAAAGGTACAATCCTTGCAACTACTTTACATAATCAACCCTTAGCCCTAGCGGGAGTTTAGAAAATGATGAAAGGGGGAAAACGACAAGGGTTTTGAGGAAGACGGCTAGGAATGAGATATTTTTCCCTAGGTCAAATTACATGCCTTTATATAGGCCTTGGGTCCAAGTTTTCTAATATGGCAAGAATAAAAGTTTAAACTAAAGTACAACTCTATTGGAGATTAAATCTTCTGAGTAGATGCCTTTAATTCGTCCTCTTTTCTTGCCTTGTGTTTCTTCCTTGAACTTTACGCTTGGCCTTCATTCTACCTCACGGCTTAGAAAAATATAGGAGTGGTCCACGACAGACCGGCTTGAAATCTTCTATCTGTCGAGCTCCACTTCAATTTTCCACCTCACCATTCTGTCATCATGGCTGCCACGGCAGTGGCCACGACAGAGTTTGCTTCTCGACTCTAGTTCTTCGATCTACCTCTGTTCCTTTACTGCCCTAAGTCTGCCACAACAGATGCCTGCAAAAGTAACCAAAATTAGTTGCAACTATGTCATTTTATCTAATTGTGATGTATATGAAGAAATCTAACCTAAATGCAATGAATTATGCTTGAATGCAACAGAAATATGGGTAAATGAGGGGTAAAATATAGAACATTTATACACTCAACAGTAGGAAAATTGAGTTTGCCGTTGGAGATCGTATGTTCTTTAAGGTATTTCCTTGGAAGAAGGTGATGAGGTTCGGACGTAAGGTTAAGCTTAGTCCGAGGTTTATTGGACCTTATGAGGTTGTGGAGCGAGTTGGTCATGTGGCTTATCGGTTGACGTCGCCTCTCGAGTTGGAGAAGATACATGATGTGTTTCATATTTTTATGTTGTGCAGGTATAGTTTGGATCCATCTCATGTGATGCCAGTTGAGGAGATTGAGTTGAATCCGAATTTATCCTATGATGAGGAACCTGTAACCCCCTTAGCCTGACCTAGACGCCCGACCCGAACTAAGAAGATTGCAGGGGGAAAACTGAAGCCAACTCGTTAAAGTCAACCTCGATTAACGACTTTTTTCCTTCTTTTTATCTTATCTAGATGCATATTATTATCCTATATGTTCAGCAAAGCAAACAGGTGAAAACGACACATCGATCGGAGTTCAATTGCATACATTTGACTTTTAGGGACTAAACTGTAATTTCCATAAAATACAGGGAATTCCAAGATTTTAAAGTTACCAATCTTTAATTAGTCATGTAACATGCCAGCATGCCAAAATTCAGTTCAAACGGATCATCCAAACTCATTAAATTACATACACAAAATTCAGGGACCAAAATGCAACATTTCCAAACTTTAAAAGATATTTTAAATTGAAATTTAACTACCCGTATCGATACACCTGAGCCTATATCGATACGCGGGAAGACAATAGCTAAAGAAGGGTTAAGCGTATCGAAACGCTTCCCCGCGTACTGGTACGCCCTTCAAACTTGGCCTAGGTGTATCGATACGCGGGCAATCCGTTTCGATACTCCTGTACAGAAATGCCTCATTTTTTCCTTAGCGTATCGATACATCTCCCTGAGTATCGATACGCATACCAGATTGGATCATTCCAACATCTTTTAGACATACTAAAACACATCCAAACAAGCACAAATCATGCATACATGATGTAATCCATCTAATAGACTTATAGACACTATCAAACAACAAAACACTTCCATCAACCACTTCAAACTGCGCTGACTATTGAGCCATCCAAGCATGCTTAAGATACCAAACTTATAGAAAAGGTAAAACACCACAAACAAACTATAGAACCACATAAAGGCCAAATACAAGTTCACAATCGGAAACTAAACATCATTGAAACAACAACCATGACCAACAAAATCAGGAAGTAGAAATCCCACCCATTGCCACTTATTACACTAAGGGTGAACTACATACATCTCTTAAACAAAGCCTTGGATTCCTCTTGCTTTTGGGCTGCCTTGAAATGTTCAATTCTCTGCATTGATGAAACAAATGAGCGTAAGAATATAGCTTAGTGAGGATCGCTAACAACATTCATCAATGCATTTCACATGACTTGCAAAACCACCACTTTTATCACATGCTTTTCATAAATCATGTCTTCTCAAGACAAAAATGCATTTAATAACATATACTCATACGTAACATATTAAAACAACAATTAAACCATTGCTCATGCTTACTAAGCATTTCATGCATTCTTGCATCATTTACAAGCATCTCATGCTTCACATTTATCATTAACATTATATTGGCTCACAAGTGATAATCCATAACCCAATTCAACTCAAGACACAATCAGATACGCGGATTACAAGCTTTGTCCCACACGCTTCATAAACACTACCGGATTACACAAGGCTCACACACGAGAGCAACCCTCCATCGTTGTGACACCCGTGGTGGAGTATAACGGTACAACCACAACCCCTCAACACCACTCATCAGTAGTTGTATAATTCCACTAACGAGAGCACGAGACACATAACACAAGATCCACACACATAATTAACATCCACCGTTGTGATCTTAACATCAATCGTTAGGGTACTTGGATGGAGTATACGGTACAATCACAACCCCTCGACATCCAAGGCGACTTTGTTCATAGTGCACACAATCCTATAGCCGGCTAACTATATCCGATTAAGGTAACCAAAAACCATTTACATCACTTGCCAATATAATCATTTAACCTCATTAATCCAATGTTTTACAAGCATAACCACAATGTCATTTCCACAAGCATAACATGCTTAACATCATATGCATTCCACACATGAAAACCAAGAATCACTTACCTAGTGCATCCTTAACATAATGGCATTAAAATCCTGCATTCAACCATGCTTAAAAATAGTAAACAAAACCACATTTATCTCAAGTGCATTTTCATCAAAACATAGCATATTTCCAGGAGAACATTCGAACCACTTACTCTAGAGCTTAGCTAAGTGTTTCAAACTTACACTAAGCTCCCAAGACCACGCCCAAAGCATTACAAAACAGGAAATTGCATTTCCACTCACCGATACGCGAAGCCTTGCTCACCGACACGAAAATTACCCTTCCGGAGCCTCCAACAACACCTTGTTTGCTTCCGGATCAAGATTCCTTGTTTTCACATCATAAAAATAGAGATCTAAATGCATTAAAATGCATTCCAACACCAGCAACAATTCACAAACTCATTGCTCACCCAAACTACACCAATTTACCCAACTGAAACAACCAAAAACTCAATAGATTGCTTCCTAAACCAAGCCTATCCAACATACATCACTTGCAAACCATAATAAACATCAAAACACATCTAATAAACAACCTAACCCAATCTTATACCTCCAACAAGCAAGATTCCACCATTCCACCTCAAAAACTCACTTAAAACTAACAAGAAACTCAGGGATCTCAAGGACTTCGGGATCTATGTTATCAACACATCCTTTTAACATATTAATCAACTTAGAACTCAATTAAAATCAACACAAAACAGATCTTAACTCATCAAGTCTTAAAATTAAGATTTCAACCATGTTTTTACAAGAATTTGATCTCTAATCAAAACTATAATGAAAACTCAACCAAAAATAGTATTTAGAAGTCAAATATCTTGGAAATTTCAATAAAGAACTTAGATTAGAGGTTGAGAATGGGATTTACCTCCAATCCTTGCTTCCCTCAATGAATGACAAGTTTTCCTTAGCAAAATATTGAAGGATTCGAAAAGATTTCTTGAAAATGGTTTAGAAAGAGAGAGTTTTTTGGGAGAAAGAATTCTGGAAAAAGATGAGTGAATTAGTGTTTGGCTGAAAATGAGAAAGAGTTGGTAGTTACGTAATTGAAAATCTCACATTAACTAACTTTATTAATTAATTAATATAAACCCAATTAAATCCATTTAATTAAAAGCCTTTTAAAACACACTTCATATTGAGGAAAGGTCAAATTGAATTAAAGCCCCCTAAAGATTCTAAGATTTTTGCTTCCGCATTAAAAATCACATTTTTCTCAGTTTTGAAACTTTACAATTTGGTCACTACTCAAAATATCCCATTTTCGAAATCCATTTTGTAAAATCAACTTGGCCAACCTCTTAAACATATTTTTAGAGAATTTTAGCAATTTTACCACATTTTTATCCTATCCCGATCCTTGATTTCCTTAAATCACCTTTCCTGATTCGAACCGTTTTCCACCGGTCTGATCCGATGTCTAAACCATATAGTTCCAAAACCAGGGCGTTACAGAACTAGTGGGGATTCTTGATTCGAGTAGTAGAGATCTTTGTGGTAAGATGATTGAGCTTGTGAAAGTGTTGTGGCGACACCGAGGAGTTGTGGAGGCCACGTCGGAAAGCAAGCTAGACATGTTGAGGCATTTTCCCCATCTTTTTCCTTCAGGTAAATTTTGAGGACGAAATTTCCTAAGTGGGGGAGAGTTGTAACACCCCAGTTTTGGGCCAAGGTGTTTTGCATGTCGAGTTAGGTTACTGGAACCAGTAATCGGTTGTTCGAATCGTTAAAAGGTCGTTCAAGGAAATCAAGGTTCGGGATGAGATAAAAATATAATAAAAATCTTAAAATCGTCTAAAACTATATTTAAGAGGTTTGTTAAATCAATTTTGCAAAACAAGTTTTGGGAAGAATACATTTTGGATAGTGACCAAAATGTAATGCTTTAAAACTATGGAAAAAGAGTGTTTTTCGAAAAGAGTAAAAATCTTAGAATATTTAGGGAGATAATTGGCAATTATGCCTTTTCTATTTTTTGGCATGTGTTTTAAAGAGTATATTAAATAATTAAAAATGACTTTTAATGATTTAATGAAAGTAAGGTATTTTAGTTAAACGATTTGATAATCTTTTCATTTTCTCTTCTTTTCACTTCAGCCAAACACTCTCAATTTTCTCTCATTTTCCATATTGCATTCACTCTCACTTTCTCTCTTGATTTCCAAATTCTCCTTTGTGATTTCTCTCAAATTTCTGCAAGATTCTCGAAAGCTAAACTTGCCAAAGTAGAAGAGAAGCAAGGATTGAAGGTAAATTTCGTGCTAACCCTCTAATCAAGGTTCTTTAATGAAATTCCAAAGATATTTGACTCTTTATCTATGTTTTTATTGAGGTTTTATTATTGTTTTGATAAAATGATGAAATCTTGATAGAAAAGAGGATTTAATGTGGTTTTTGGAGTTGTTTTATTTAGTTTGTTTGAGATAGTTTCTAACTAAGTTTTGGAAGGTTTATGATGTCTAAATAGAGTCATAATAATATTAATCTCGAAATCCTTGAGATCATTGGTTTTTAAAGTGTTTTTGGTTGGGTTTTTTTGGTGTTATGTGGGATCTTAGTAGGTGGAGGTATAAGGATGGTTTTAGGTTGTTTTTGGATGTTTATTTATGGTTAAAATGTGTTGTATGTGTTGGTTGATGGCTGGGCTGAGTTTAGAGATCAATCGATTGAGTTTTCGGTTGTTTTGGATTGGGGAATTTGGTGCTTAAGAGTAGGGCTGCGAGTTTCCTTTTAAGTGTTGGTGTTTGGATGCATTATGATGCATTGAATCTCTGTTTTAATGTGTTGAAAATAGGGGATAGTGTTCCAGAATCGAACGAAGTGGTTTTAGAGGCTTCAGACGGTTGATTATTGCGTCGGCAAGTGTGGTATAGCAAGTCGGTGAGTGGAAACTGATTTTCCAGCGTGGAAACACTTTAGAAAATGTTTTGGGAACTTAGTTAGAGCTTGAAACACTTTACTAAGTTCGGAAGTAAGTAATGTGAATTTCTCTCTCGGATTGTTCTAGTATGAGCCTTTGGTTGCACTTGATTTTAATTGCATTTACCTACTGTTTTAAAGCATGTTTTGAGTATATGAAATGTGATTGATGATGCCACATGGTTTAAGGATGCACTAGGTAAGTGATCCTTGTATGCATGTATTTATGCATGCATTTTGAAGAATGGTTTAATGCTTGTGATATGGCTTATTATAAATGCTTTGTAAAAACAGTGAGGTATGCATGGAATATGGATTATATTGTGTTTTGTAAATGAAATCAGATATAGTTAGCCGACTATAGGATTGAGTGCACTATAAACATGTAGCCTTGGATGTTGAGGGGTTGTGATTGTACCGAAAACTCCATCCAAGTACCCTAACGATTGAGGATTGTTTAAGGTTTTAACGGTTGAGGGTAGCTCCCGGGTGCAAACCTTGTGTGTAACCTCCTCGACCCGGCCTGGCCGATGGACTAAACCGAACGGAGCACACGGGAAATATTAAAGTAAATCGGGAAATCTTAGCTCAATAAACGACCATTTTTTTTCTTTTTATCTTGTCTAGATGCATCTTAGATTCCGATATGTACATACACAAGCTGCGGATAAAACATCGACACATTCACCTTTCAATTTAAGCCATTTAAGGTTTAGGGACCATTTTGTAAATTTGACAAATTACAAGGGCTGTCACTAAATTCAAGGTACCACTTTTCAATTAGATTTATTGCATACTTCTCGGTGAAATTTCAGCTCAACCAGACATTTACAACTCGTTCAATTGCATGCAAGGAAAAGAGAGACCAAAATGCAAAAAACAGAACACATGACAATTCATAAACAGATTCAACGGTCGAGTGTTTCGGAATAGAAAGCCTCATATCGTAATGGCCGTTTTGAAACATAGTTGACCGTTTCGATACACGGGTGCATTTCGAAACCCCACAAGACCCGTTTTGGTATGATGGTTCACAGAGACAAAATGTTCTGGAACGAGCCTCACCGTTCTGAAACACCCAGGCCATTACAGGCCACTGTTCTGAAATAGGTAAGTGCGTTCCAAAATGCCTGGGCCTGTAACTTCCCAAAAAGCTGATCTAAAACACTTTTCCCCCTCCAAAACCATCCCGGCACATGTCCTAACATGGATACAACTTAAAAACACATTAGTGACCACCAATACGAAGCACAAGCTACATCATAGCATCATTCTTGCAAGCTATGGAACTAAAGGCATGCTTCCTAGATGTCAAAAGCACCAAAAGGCTAAAATATAAAAGCAAGCATAAAACCTATCCCAAAGGCCATTTATGAGACCAAATACGCTTTATAAACTTGCTAAAAACCAGAAACCAACCGACTAACAACATTCAAGCATTGGTCACCCTCATTGCCTTTATTACACTAGTCCAAAATCAAAACTTACCTTCAATCAAAGTCTTCCACCGATCCCCTTGGAAGTGCTGCCTCCAAAGTTTAAATTGTCTGCATTGATGAACAAAGAGAGCATAAGCATAAAAGCTTAGTGAGGATTGCTCAAAACAAAAACATCATCAATGCACAAAACCACTTCCCACTCTTTTCAAAACCATCAAGCTTCCTTTGATAAAACATGCACTTCAACCTCAAAATCATCGTAATAAACATCATGTAACATGATACATATAAGTGCAGCAATTAAACCATTGCTACTCATAATACAAGCTTTCCAAGCATAATCACCTTTATGCTAAACTTAAACCAAAACATGCATCTTTCAAATTATGCATTAACAACATTTTCCACAATGTTTCATTTCATTAATTGGCTCACAAGGGATAAACAACAATCTCAAAAACAAAGCATCAGATACACGGATTACCGAGGGTTGTCCCACACCCTTCATACACTTTACTTGTATCTTAAAGTTCACACACGAGAGAGACCCTCCATCGTTGTGACACCCGTGGTGGAGTATTCGGTACAATCACAGCCCCTCAACACCACTCGTCGCTAAATGTATAACCCACTAACGAGAGACAAGACACACACAAGGTTCGCACCCGGGAGCTATCCTCAACCGTTGCAACCCTAAACAATCCTCAATCATTAGGGTACTTGGATGGAGTATTCGGTACAATCACAACCCCTCAACATCCAAGGTGACTTGTTTATAGTGCACTCAATCCTATAGCCGGCTAACTATATCCGATTTCATTTATAAAACACTTTAATCAACACCACTTGCCAATATAATCCATATCTCATTCATACCTCACTGTTTTTACAAAACATTCATGTTATGTCATAAACAAGCATTAAACCATGCTTAAAACCCCATGCATCAACACATGCATACAAGGATCACTTACCTACTGCATCTTTAAACCACATGGCATCATCATACACAATTTATATACTCAAATCATGCTTTAAAACAGTAAATACATGCAATTAAAATCATGTGCAACCAAAGGCTCATAAATAGCACAACCGATGGCGAAATTTTGATTTACTTACTTCCGAACTTAATAAAGAGTTTCAAGCTCTTATTAAGTTCCCAAAACCTTGTCTAACACGTTTCCACGCTGGAAAACCAAATTCCACTCATCGACTTGCAAAACCACGCTTGCCGGCGCAACTAACGGCCTTCTCAAGCCTACAAAAACACCTTGTTTGCTTTCGAACTAATATTCCATGTTTTCAACACATCAAAACAGAGGTTCAATGCATTAAAATGCATCCACAACTCTAGCACACGCAAGAAATCCCGCAGCCCTGCTCTAAAGCATCAAAACACCCATCGGAAACAACCGAAAACTCAATCGATTAACCTTAAACCTCAGCCCAGCCATTACCCATCTCATCCAACACGATCTAAGCATTAATAAACATCCAAAAACAACCTAAAACCATCCTGATACCTTCAGCAACTCAATATCCTCAAAAACACCTCAAGAACTCACCCAAAAACACTTCAAAAAACTAAGAATGTCAAGGATTTCGGGATCTATATGATTAAGACTCCATCTCAACACCAAAAACCTCTCAAAACTCATTTAGAAACAATATAAAAACAACCAAATCAATCATAGTTTGAAAATCACTTTTTAAACCAATTTTTCATCAAGATTTCAAGAGTTCAATACTCTAACAAAAAACCTCAATTAAAATAAGCATTGAAGAGTCAAATATTTTTTGAATTTCATAAAGAACTTAGATTAGAGGAAAAGCTCGAAAATTACCATCAATCCTTGCTTCTCCTTTAATTTGGCATGTTTTGCTTGAAGAAACTTGAAGGAAAATGGAAGAAATAAATTGGAGAAGTAATAAGAAATCAAAGAGGATTTGAGATAAAAGAAGGGTGTTTGGCTGATGCAAAAGTGAGAAAATGAAAAGCTCGTCAAAAGTTTTCACTAACCAATTAACTACCTTCATTAATTAATTTAATTAAAACCCTTTTAATTATTAATAGCATTTAAAACACATCCAAATTAGGGAAAAGACATAATTGCCAAATAGCTCCCTAAAGATTCTAAGATTTTGACTCTTCTTGAAAAAAACATTTTCCCAACTTTTAAATCTTTACATTTTGGTCACTACCCAAAACGTATACTTTCGAAAACCTGTTTTGCAAAATTGATTTGAACAACCTTTTAAAAATCATTTTAGAGTATTTTAGAAAATTTTATCACATTTTTATCCTATCTTGAACTCCAATCTCCCTAAACCACCTTTTAAATGGTTCGAACAACCGTCACTGGTTCCACCGGTCTAACCCAACTCGCCAAAACATCTAAGCCCAAAACCGGGGCGTTACATTGTGTGTGTCTCATCTCTCGTTAGTGGGTTATACATCTACCGATGAGTGGTGTTGAGGGGTTGTAATTGTACCTTATACTCCACCACGGGTGTCACAACGGTGGAAGGTTACTCCCGTGTGTGAGCCTCGAGATGACGGTAGAGTTTACGAAGGGTTTAGGACAACCCTTGGTAATTCGTGTATCCGATGTGTATTTGAGAAATGAGAATGTTGATAATCACTGGTAAGCCAATATCATGGATTGAAATATTTTAGAAATGTTGACGATGCATATTATGGGAAAAACATATTTTATTTTAAGCTTAGCATATCGGTGAGTATGCTTGGAAAGCTTGATTTTTGGGTAGCAATGGTTTAATTGCTGTAAAGTATGTGATACATGTTGCATATGTTTAGTATGCTGATTTCAATGATGAAGCACATGGATTTTCAAACTGGGCATGCTGATTTTTAAAAGGGTGAAAATGGTTTTGAGCATTGATGGTGTTTTTTGGCTTTGAGCCTTCATCACTAAGAATTTTGTGCTTACGCTCTCTTTGTCCATCAATGCAGTCAATTTAAGATTTGGAGGCGGCACTTTCAAAGGATCGGTGAAAGACTTTGATTAAAGATATGTTTGGTTATGAACTAGAGTAGTGAAGGTAATGGGGGTGTCCAATGCTATGAATGTTTGTTTCTTTGATATTCTCTGGTTTGGTGCGAGTTTGCGGTGCACATTTGGGTATGTATATGGCCTTTAGATGTTGGTTTATGCTTGGTTTTGAGAATTGCCTTTTGATGCTTGATTTTCAGAGGAAGCATGCATCTAGAAATCAATGTTGATGATTGAATTGCTTGTTGTTGTTCTTGCCATGTGTTGTCAATGATTGGGATGCATTTGAGCTGTACGTATGATTATATGCTTATTAGAATGTGTTGGAATGGTCTTGGATGTGTTAAACCAACAATTTGAGCATTTGTAGACCGAAGAGTATCAGTACCCTCTGAGGTGTATCGATACGGTCTTCTTATTTAGCCACAGGTCAAAGGTGTATTGATAAGGTGCCCTGACGTATCGATACGAGCCATATAATGTTCGAGTTGGGGAGGCTGATCTTTGGGAGTGTATTGATACCCTCTTTATGTTTTGGTCTCTGTTCCTTATGGATGCAATTAAATGAGTTGCAGTGGTTATCTTTGAGCAGAGTTTTTGCAGAGAAGCATGTAATGAACTTAATTAAAGGTTGGTGATCCGAATTTTGTTACAACCCTTACAAATTGTGAAATTTACAAAATGATCCCTAAAACCTGAAATTGGTATTAATCGAGGAATGCTCATGTTGTCTTTCAATCCGCTGCTTGTTGATCACATAGGAATGTAACTCACATCTAGATAAGATAAAAAAAAAAATAGGGTCGTTTATTAAGGTAAACCTTCTCGGTTTACTTCAATTTTTCTTGTGTGACCTGTTCGGTTCGATCTAAGGCTAGGTCAGGTCGAGGGAGTTACATTTGGTTGTATCAGAGCCAGGTTGCAAAAAGTTGGGATGATGGTAAGTTGTTGGTAAGTAATTGAGATGTGAATGTATCTTTTTGGTAATATTTGTTTTGTCTGGTGAATGTCTTAAGCATGTTAATATTGAGTATGTGATAGTGATGCTATATATGGTGATTGAATATGAATGTGAGCTATTATATATGATGATAAATTGGGCTGAATTTTAATGCTTGTGATGTATGATGGTTGTGTCAAGGATGTTGTATGCTTTATGCCATGTTGGGGGAAATTGGAATACCCATTGCCTTATTACTATAGTGAAATGTTTTAAAAATGAATTTTATGTCTTGGATCCTTGCTTGGAGCTGGCTTGAGTGTTTGGTTTTATTTTGTTAGTTTGTTATCATGCCTTAATAATAATAACACAATAAACCGAGGAGAGAGTAGCAATCTGGTATGATTGTTGTTACCGTTGGGCAAGGAATAGAGAAATGTGTAATGTCTCTTGGGGGCTAGACGCCTCGATGTGCCTCGATGTAAGTACAACCTGTGTCGGTTGGGTAAGTCTTGGATGGCATGGCGCCTGAGATATAGGCGATGTCCAGAGCTTGTAAAGCTGTTAGTGCTGGAGTGCATGTGACTGCACTTTCTAGTGGACGAATGTGAGCTGCTGTTAGAGCGCTTATGTAATTTGAGAAGAAGTTGAACTCGAGGGTTTTCACCGGAGGTATCCATGGAGTGGATGACCTATATGAATGGAATTATGGAATAAATGGAGTGTAATGATGCCCATAGAGTAAATATGAGTTATATCTCAGTTTTATAAAGATGTGTATAGTTGGTGGACAACTGTGGATATGGGCATAGAACCTGACGTTGTATTCTGAGAGTTCTTTTGTACTGTTCTAAAGGAAAAGTAAGTGAGGGTTAGATACTTGGGTGATGAGAAATGTGAACTTGTGGTATGGGTTCAAAGTTATAAGCTTGTAATCTAGTTAAGACGTAGATTGTTTAGTTGATTTGATATGCTCATGGATTGGAACTGGATGTGAGACATCGTTGTCTTTGGCTCTTTTATGGATAGGTGCATGATGTTAAACCATATGTGTTGTTTCATCAGCTACATCGTTTTTGACGTGTTGATAACACATGCGAGGTATTTGAGCAGAACATGGGTGTAATAATTCATGCGAGAGGTTCTAGCTCTAGAAAGTGAGTTGTGGACTATAGTTTTAGTGGTAGCCAATGTAAGAATGGTAATGCTATAAGGGTATCGCCTGGGTTGAGGCGAGGTTGTGGTAATGTTGGTCAAGGATCATAAGGTCAACATGTCAAGGCTTGAGTAGCGTTTGATACCTTTTGAGTAGGTGGATCGTATGGCCATGTGAGGTGAGCTTGTCCACGTGTGATTGGTGGGGTATAGCTTTTTGTGCCTTTTGTTGCTAATGTTTTGGTGTTATAGCTTAATCATTTGTTTTAGAAGTGTTAGTTGCAGAAATGTGAGTAACCATTTTCTCTGGTGAAACTGTTGTTACAAGCAAACAATATAGGATATGTCTTTTATTTGTTCAAGGCCATGTGTTTTTAGTTGATTTGATGGAATTACCTTTTTATGGTTTTGATGTGATTCTTGGAAAGGACTGGTTGGTTGAGCTTCAAGCTGTGCTTGATTTTGATGTTAATCGAGTTACCCTGAAACTTGCGGATGATTATGAAGTAGTAATCGTTGGCGAGAATGTGAAGTTCTTGTCCAATGCAATTTCGGCTCTCGAAGAGAGTCGGATGATGGAGTTGGGTTGCGAAGCTTTCCCAGCCTATATGATGAATCCTGGTACAAAGGAAGTGTGAGTGCAAGACATACGAACAACATGTGAGTTTCCGAGTGTTTTCTCGGAAGAGTTGCCTTGGTTGCCACCAAACAGGGAAGTTGAGTTTGGTATTGAGTTGTATGAGGATACGACTCCCATGTCCATTGCTCCTTATCGCATGGCACATAAGGAGTTGAGGACGCAACTTCATGAGTTGCTTGATCAAGGGTTCATAAGGCCAAGTGTTTCACCTTGGGGTGCACCAGTCTTGTTTGTTAAGGAGAAGGATGGTACGATGCGTATGTGCATAGATTATCGGCAACTGAACAAGTTGACGATTAAGAACAAGTACCCTTTGCCGAGGATTGATGATTTGTTTGACCAGTTTTGTGGTGCTTCAGTATTTTTGAAGATTGATTTGAGGTCAGGGTATTATCAGCTAAAGATTAAGGATATGGATGTACCTAAGACAACTTTTCGGACTCGTTATGGCCATTATGAGTTCTTGGTGATGCCATTTGGGTTGACAAATACACCAGTGTATTAATGGATACGATAAATAGAGTGTTGTATGAGTTCCTAGATCAGTCCGTCGTAGTGTTTATCGGTGATATTCTTGTTTACTCGCATACCGAGAAAGATCATGATAAGCATTTGAGGATTGTGTTGCAAGTGCTGTTGGAAAATTGGCTTTATGCTAAGCTGAGTAAGTGTGAGTTTTGGCTCAGGGAAGTGGTTTTTCTTGGACATGTGGTGTCAGCTGAAGGTATTCGGGTTGATCCACACAAGGCCAAGGCGGTGATGAGTTGGAAAATGCCTAAAATAGTGACGGAGGTGCGTAGTTTCCTTGGATAGGCTGGATATTATCAAATGTTTGTTGAAGGTTTTTCTAGTATTGCTACTCCTTTGACCAAGTTGTTGACAAAGAATGTTCGCTTTGAATGGACGGATGTTAGGCAACAAGCTTTTGAGAAGTTGAAGGAAGCTTTGACGCAAGCTCCTGTCATGATTCAAGCATAATCGGGTAAGGAGTTTGTAGTTTATAGTGATGCATTGTATGTTGGTTTGGGTTGCGTGTTGATGCAAGGTAGGAAGGTTGTAGCTTATGCGTCTAGGCAATTGAAGGTGTATGAGCGTAACTATCCTACTCATAATCTAGAGCTTGCTGCGGTGGTATTCGCTTTGAAGATTTGGAGACACTACCTTTATGGTGAAAAGTGTGTGGTTTACACCGAGCATAAAAGTTTGAAGTATCTTATGACTCAAAGGGAGTTGAATCTTAGGCAACGAAGATGGTTAGAGTTGCTTAAGGATTATGATCTGAAGGTTAAGTACCATCCTGGAAAGGCCAATGTGGTGGCCGATGCTTTGATGTTTGCTCAGTTGAGCATTTCGCGTGATGGTGGATTGATAGCTGAGTTGCAGGTGAAACCTTCCTTGATTCAGTTGATCAAAGAGAAGCAGTTGCTTGATGATTCGTTGGTGCCTCATGTTCAGGATATAGCTGATGGTAATGCAACAGACTTCCTTCTCAATGATGATGGAGTTTAATGTTTTAAAAGTCAAATAGTGGTGTCAGAAGATGTTGAGTTGAGACGCACTATTCTGACTGAAGCTCATAGCAGTCCGTTTGCTATGCACCCTGGTAGTACTAAGATGTACCGTGGTTTGAAGGATGAGTACCATTGGGTGGGGTTGAAAAAGGATGCCGAAGTGGAAATGGGAAAGGATTACGATGGATTTTGTGTCTGGTCGTCCTTTGACACCATCTAAAAGAACCCCGTATGGATTATTGTTGATTGTCGTGCACATTTTCTGGTTGTGCATACTACGTATACGTTGGATATGTTAGCAGAGTTGTATGTTGTTGAGATCGAGCGTTTGCATGGTGTGCCTAAGTTTATAGTGTCAGATAGGGAGCTGAGGTTTACATTAAGGTTTTGGGAATGTTTATACAAAACGCTGGGTACACGTTTGAATTTTAGCACTTCGTATCATCTTTAGACGGATGGACAGTCGGAGGAAGTTATCCAAGTGCTGGAGGACATGTTGCGATGTTGTGTGATTGATTTCCCAAGGTTCTTGGGAAAACAGCTGCCTTTGGTTGAGTTTGCCTATAATAACGACTTTCAGGCGAGTATACAAATGGCTCCGTATGAGGCCTTGTATGGGAAAAAGTGTAGAATGCCTCTTTGTTGGGCTGAAGCGGGGCATAAGTTGGTTTTCTTGCCAGATATGCTTACGGGAACAACTGAGAAAGTGAAACTCATATGTGAGCGGTTGAAAGCTGCATCAGATCGTCACAAGTCTTATGCGGATTTAAAGAGTAGGTAAATTGAGTTTGCGGTTTGAGATCGCGTGTTCTTAAAGGTATTGCCTTGGAAGAAGGTGATGAGGTTCGGACATAAGGGTAAGCTTAGTCTAAGGTTTATTGGTCCTTATGAGGTTGTGGAGCGAGTTGGTCCTGTGGCTTATCGGTTGAGGTGGCCTCCCGAGTTGGAGAAGATCCATGATGTGTTTCATGTTTCTATGTTGTGGGGGTATAGGTCGGATCCATCTCGTGGTAAGACGATTGAGCTTCTGAAGGTGTTGTGGCGACATCGAGGAGTTGAGGAGGCCACGTGGGAAAGCAAGGTGGAATGTTGAGGCAGTTTCCGCATCTTTTTCATTTAGGTAAAATTTTTAGGAAGAAATTTCCTATGTGGGGGAGAGTTGTAACGCCCCAGTTTTGAGCCTAGGTGTTACACAAGTCGGGTTAGGTTAGTAGAACCCGTAGTCGGTTGTTCGAATCGTTAAAAGGTGGTTTAAGGAAATCAAGGTTCGGGATGGGATAAAAATATAATAAAAATTCTTAAAATCCTCTAAAATTATATTTAAGAGGTTTGTTAAATCAATTTTGCATAACAAGTTTTGGGGAGTATACATTTTGGGAGTGACCAAAATGTAAAGTTTTAAAACTGTGGAAAAATAGTGTTTTTCGAAAAGAGTCAAAATCATAGAATCTTTAGGGAGCTAATTGGCAATTATACCTTTTTCTCTTTTTTAGCATGTGTTTTAAAGAGTTTATTAAATAATTAAAACAACTTTTAATGATTTAATGAAAGTTAGTTATTTTGGTTAAACAATTTGACGATCTTTTCATTTCCTCTTCTTTTCACTTCAGCAAAACACTCTCAATTTTCTATCATTTTCCATATTTCATTCACTCTCTTTTTCTCTCTTGATTTCCAACTTCTCCTTTGTGGTTTCTCTCAAATTTCTTCAAGATTCTTGAAAGCTAAACTTGCCAAAGTAGAAGAGAAGCAAGGATTGGAGGTAAATTTCTTTCTAACCCTCTAATCAAGGTTCTTTAATGAAATTCCAAAGATATTTGGCTCTTTATCTATGTTTTTATTGAGGTTTTATTATTGTTTTGATAAAATGATGAAATCTTGATAGAAAAGAGGATTTAATGTGGTTTTCGGAGTTGTTTTGATTTGGTTTGTTTGAGATGGTTTATAATTGAGTTTTGAAAGGTTTATGATGTTGAAATAGAGTCATGATCATATTAATCCCGAAATCCTTGAGATCATTGGTTTTTAAAGTGTTTTTGGTTGAGTTTTTGGGGTGTTATGTGGGATCTGAGTTGCTGGAGTTATAAGGATGGTTTTAGGTTGTTTTTGGATGTTGATTTATGGTTAAAATGTTTTGGATGTGTTGGTTGATGGCTGGGCTGAGTTTAGAGATCAATCGATTGAGTTTTCGGTTGTTTCAGATTGGGGAATTTGGTGCTTAAGAGCATGGCTGGGAGTTTCCTTTTAAGTGTTGTTGTTTCGATGTATTATGATGCATTGAATCTCTGTTTTAATGTGTTGAAAATGGGGAATAGTGTTCCGGTCGAACGAAGTGGTTTTGGAGGCTTTGGACGGTTGATTGTTGCGTCGACAAGTGTGGTTTCGCAAATGAGTGAGTGGAAACTGATTTTCCAGCGTGGAAACGTTTTAGAAAAGGTTTTGGGAACTTAGTAAGAGCTTGAAACACTTTACTAAGTTCGAAAGTAAGTAAAGTAAATTTCTCTCTCGGATTGTGCTAGTACGAGCCTTTGGTTGCACTTGATTTTAATTGCATTTACCTACTGTTTTAAAGCATGTTTTGAGTATATGAAATGTGATTGGTGATGCCACATGGTTTAAGGATGCATATATTGATGAATGAATTTTGAAGCATGGTTTAATGCTTGTCATATAGCTTATTATAAATGCTTTGTAAAAATAGTGAGGTGTGCATGAAATGTGGATTATATTGGCAAGTGATGTTGTATAAAGTGTTTTGTAAATGAAATCAGATATAGTTAGCCGGCTATAGGATTAAGTGCACTATAAACAAGTCGTCTTGGATGTTGAGGGGTTTTAATTGTACCGAAAACTCCATCTAAGTACCCTAACAATTGAGGATTGTTTAAGGTTGCAACTGTTGAGAATAGCTCCTGGGTGCGACCTTGTGTGTGTCTCGTCTCTCATTAGTGGGTTATACATCTACCGATGAGTGGTGTTGAGGGGTTGTAATTAAACCTTATACTCCACCACGGGTGTCACAGCGGTGGAGGGTTACTTCCCATGTGTGAGACTTTAGATACCGTTAGAGTTTACGAAGGGTTTGGGACAACACTTGGTAATCCGTGTATCTGATGTGTATTTGAGAAATGAGAATGTTGATAATCACTTGTAAGCCAATATAATGGATTGAAATATTTTGTAAATGTTGATGATGCGTATTTTGGGAAACACATGTTTTATTTTAAGCTTAGCATATTGGTGAATATGCTTGGAAAGCTTGATTTTTGGGTACCAATGGTTTAATTGTTGTAAAGTATGTGATACATGTTGCATATGTTTAGTATGCTGATTTCATTGATGAAGTGCATGGATTTTCAAAGAGGGCTTGGTGATTTTCAAAAGGGTGAAAATGGTTTTGAGCATTGATGGTGTTTTTGGCTTTGAGCCTTTCTCACTAAGCATTTTGTGCTTACGCTCTCTTTGTCCATCAATGTAGACAATTTAAGCTTTGGAGGCGACACTTGCAAGGGATCGGTGAAAGACTTTTGTTGAAGGTATGTTTAGTTATGAACAAGAGTAATTCAGGCAATGGGGGTGTCCAATGCTATGAATGTTGGTTGCTTTGATATTCTCTGATTTGGTACGAGTTTGGTATGCACATTTGGGTATGTATGTGGCCTTTAGATGTTGGTTTGTGCTTGGTTTTGAGAATTGCCTTTTGATGCTTGATTTTCATAGGAAGCATGCATCTAGAAATCAAAGTTGATGATTGAGTTGCTTGTTGTTGTTCTTGCCATGTGTTGTCAATGGTTGGGATGTATTTGTGTTGTATGTATGATTATATGTTTATTAGAATGTGTTGGAAAGGTCTTCGATGTGTTAAACGAACAATTTGAGCATTTGCACATCGAAAAGTATCGGCACCCTTTGAGGTGTATCGACGCGGTCTTCTTATTTTAGAGGAGCTTACCGATACACGGGGGCGTATCGATACCCTCTTTAGCCACTGGTCAAAGGGGTATCGATACTGTAACACCCCAATTTTGGGCTTAGAAATTTTGGGTTTGGACCGGACCGGTCGGGTTGCGGTTCGAATATAAAAGGGTGAATTTAGGAAAGCCTAGTTCGGGTTGCATTAAAAATATGGAAAAATGTCTTAAAATCCTCTTTTATTATATGTAAGAGAAAGGTGAAATCAATTTTACAAAATGAGGTATGGAAGAGTGACATTTTGGGTTAGTGACCAAAATGTAATTTTTGAAAACTGGGTGACTGTTTTAAAAAGGATTGAAACTTTGAATCTTTAAGGAGCTATTTACCCAAAAGAGTTTCTCCAGATTTTTCTGAATATTAATCAATTTAATTAATGGTTTTTAATTAAGTGCAAAAGGAGGGAAAAGATATTTTGGCATTTTAACTAACTTTTCTCTAAATTTCCATTTTCTTTTCTCTCAACTTTTCTCTCAATCCAAACACATTTCTCCAGCAAAATTCTCTTTGATTTTGACATTCAAAGGTGAGATTTCAATCCTCATTTGATCTCTAATCAATTCTACAACAAAACCTTAGCATTTGCTTATTGGATTTTCAAGAATCTTGGTTCCAAAAAGGGAGAAACTCAAGTTTAGAGGTATGAACGTCCTTCTCCTCTAAATTCTCAGTTCTTTACTGAAATTCCCAAGTTCTCAATCCTTGATTTATGTTTTATTAAAGGTTTTACAATTGTGTTCTTGATTTTGGCTTAAAATGCAAGATTTGGATTTAATTTTGATTAAATTCGTACTAAGTGGTTGGGCTGTGATTTGAGATGTCTTTTTGATGTTTATTGAATGTATAAATGATGAGAAATTGAGGTTTAATCAATGCAATCCCGGATAGGTTGATTTTCCTAAGTTTTGTTTGAGTTTATGATGGTTTTTGGGGTGATCTTGATGTTCTGCTTTAGCTGGAGGTATAAGGACGTGTTTGGGATCATTTTGGATGTTAATTGATGTTTAAAAATGGTTATAAGCGATGGATCTTGGCTGGGTTAAGTCTTGGAAGTGTTTGGAGGTGATTTCGGTTGTGTTTGGTAGCCGAAATGTTGGTTTTGCAAAGAGCAACGAGTTTAGGTGTGTTGCTGGTGTTTTTAATGCATTATGATGCATTAATCCTCTGTTGTTATGTGCTTGAAACAGGGGAGAATGATCCGTGAGCAATAGAGGTGGCGTTGAAGGTTTCAGATGCTTGGAAGGCTTGTTGTCTAGCCTTGTTTTGTGTATCGGTGAGTGAAGTTGGGTTTTCAGCTTTAAAACCAAGGTTTGAAGGTTTTGGGAGCTTAGTTTAAGTCTAAACAACTTAGCTAAGCTCAAGAGTAAGTAAATGGAATTTCTCTCTTGGTTGTGTTATGAATTGGTTTTTAAAGCAATTGTTATTGTTGGATGCAATGCATGTGATTTGCATGTTTTAAATTCTGTTTTGAAAGCATATTTTAGCATGGTTTAATGCTGGTTTTGAAAGCCATGTGTGAAGGATGCTCAAGGTAAGAGATCCTTGGTTTTGTACATTGAAATTGTGGAATTGTTGCATAGTGTTGCATGTTGTTTAATGGCTTTGTGTAATGCTTCAAAAACAGTGGATTGATGATGGTAATTGGTGGTTTTGGCATTTTGGTTATGCTTGTAAAACAATGGATTAATATGGTAAATTGGTTATATTGGCAAGTGATGTAAATGGTTCTTGGTTTCTTGAATCGGATATAGTTAGCCGGCTATAGGATTGGGTGCACCGTGAATAAAGTCGCCTTGGATGTGGAGTGGTTGTGATTGAACCGGTAACTCCATCCAAGTACACTAACGAGATGGTTAAGAACACCATGGTGTTTAAAAGTCCATGGGTGGGTCTTGTGTTAAGGTCATATGGTGGTTAAAATTCCATACGAGGACCTTGTATACATTAAGGTCATAATGGTGGTTAAAATTCCATTTGAAGACCTTGTGTATGGTAAGATCACAATGGTGGTGTAAAGTCCATGTGTGGATCTTGTGTGTATGTCCCGTGATCTCGTTAGTGATGTTATACAACTACCAATGAGTGTATGGTAAGGTCATAATGGTGGTTAAAATTCCATTTGAGGACCTTGTGAATGTTAAGGTCATATGGTGTTTAAAAGTCCATATGAGGACCTTGTGTATGGTAAGGTAATAATGGTGGTTAAAATTCCATTTGAGGACCTTGTGAATGTTAAGGTCATATGGTGTTTAAAAGTCCATATGTGGACCTTGTGATTGGTAGTGTGTATGAAGCGTGGGGACAACGCTTGTGATCCGCGTATCCGATTGTGTCTTGTGTTATGATGGTTTGTGAATTATCACTTGGAAGCCAATATAATGTTCTTGAATATGATGAAGCATGAGATGCTTGAAATGGTGCATGATTGCATGAGAAGTGTGTAATGTTTTATGAATGCATGCTTACTTGTTAGCTTGTACAAGTGTTTATCTTCTATTGAGAATGGTACATATGTGCATGGAATCTCTTTGGTGCATTGAAGTCTTGTGAAGGCTTGTTTTAAAAGGCATGTAATGCAAGTGTTGATTTTGTGGTTCATATGTTGCATTTGCTTAATGCATGAGATGGAATTGAGGGTGTAAGTGGTTTTTAAAGGTTTCTTGCTTTGAAATGATTTTCAAGTATAAGAAAAGTATAATGTGAAGTGGAAGTGTTTTCCAAGGATCTTGTATTTAACTTTGCATAGGATGTTCATGCATGGAATGGTTTAATTGATGGTTTTGCAAGGTTGTGCTTGAAGTGAATTACTTAGCTTTTCTAAGCTAAGGGTTGGTTTTTCATGTTTGAGCAATACATGATTTAAAGCATGTTGTTAAAAGGGGTTTTCAAACATTGCTTTGGTTTATCGAAGTGTGTTTACTTTTAAAAGAGGTTTTATGACTCGCTGCATTGATGGTGTTTTGGTTTTGAGCATTCCTCACTAAGCATTATGTGCTTACGCTCCTTTTTGTCCATCAATGCAGATATTTGAAGTTGGGACGGCGAGAAGCAAGGGATTCAAGGAGAGCTCCATTTGAGATGTATGTCTCGGTTAATAGCTATAGATAATAAAGGCAATGGGGGGAGAATCTCTTATGTTGATGTTTAATGAGATTGTGTATGTTGGACAAGTTTGGTTTATGATTTTGAACTATGTGGTTTAATGCTTGCAACGTTTGAATCTTCTTATTCTTAAGTCGTTATGCTATGCTTCTTGTTTTAAAAGCATGATTGAGTGTTGGATGTGTTGAATGAGTTGGTGCACCTAGGGGTGGTTTTGTATCTAGATTTTGATGCAAATTGGTAGGTATGATGCTTGGCATGTTGTCGAATTATTGTGGAATGGTTTGGAGCATGTTTGATGGGGTTTAAAGGTGTTAAAACAGGCCTATCTGCTGTTTCTGGGCAGGGTGTTTCGAAACACCCTTGCCTGTTTCGAAACAGGCCCTTGTTTTGGCCAGGGTGTTCCTGAACGGCCTAGACCCGTTTCTGAACACTTTGGCTACTGCCAAGGGGTGTTCCTGAACGGCCTAGACCCGTTTCTGAATACTTTGGCTACTGCCAAGGGGTGTTCCTGAACGGCCTAGACCCGTTTCGGAACACCTGACCGTTGGGCATAAAATTTGAATGGTTTTGAGGTTTGCAAGCTTTACGTTTTAGTCCTGATTCTTGTATGTGCAATTGCTTGAGTTTGAGATGTCCGTTTGAGATGAAATTTGGCAGAGAGGCATGAAACATGACTAATTTCATAATGGTAACTTAAAAATTGGTAAAGTCCTCTTAATTTTCAGAATTTACAAATTGGTCCCTAAATTCGTATTTTGTGCAATTGGGTCCCTTATTGTTTTCCGATTGCTGTGATTTTTGAGTATGCTTATCTCAAGAGTATGCCTAGGGTTGGTGTGCATCTAGACAAGTCTAAAAAGAAAAAAAAGGGTCGTTAATCAAGGTTGACTTTGGTTTTCCCCGTGTAATCTTCGTAGTTCGGGTCAATCGTCTAGACCGGGCTACGGGGGTTACAATTGGTGGTATCAGAGCTGAGTTGCGAAAGCTTGGGGGAAATGGTAAATTGTTGTAATATGTGTTTGAGGTTTATTCTGATGTGTGGTTGAAAGTCGGTTGAAATGTATGCTTGTGAACGAGTTGTTGATGTTTTTAGCATGCTTTTTGATTGAGAATCTTCATTGAGCTGATGTGATTTTGTGCTGATGATATGCTGGTGATGTGAGCTGATTTTGTGAATGATGAAGGTGTGTTGGGTATGTTATGTTGACATTATGCTGTTGCGAGTGAATGTTGTTTGATGAGAGCATGATCGAAATATGTTGATTGATATGCTCAATGTTGTGATATCCATGTTGTTATTGACTGTTATGTCATGTAAAAGGGGGAAATTTGGGATACCCATTGCCTTATTATTATAGCTATTGTGTTATTTTGGAGTTGGAGCTTTGAATCCTTGCTTAAAGCTGGTCTGATCGATTTGTTTGTTTTGTTATGATTGTTTGTTGTTAATAGCATGGTGAAATCGATGAGAGAATGGTAGTTGGGTGAGATGGTTGCTGCTTTAGAGCAGTTTGTTAAGGCGTGGAATTCACCTTTTGGTGGAGGTGTTTCGTTTCAGTCTACAGTGTCTGGAGTTGAGGTTGTAAGGAAGGAGGAAGAAGTTGGTTCTGTGATGAAGAGTTCATCACCTTTAGTTCAAGAGGTGTTGGGAACATCTCAGGCTGTGGCAAAAGTAAGGCCTGTAGACGTGCCGGCTGTGGGATGTGCGGGTTTGTCGAAACAACGTTTACATAATTTGGGAGCTGTGGAGTATCATGGTTCGACACCTGAGACGTTCAAGGCCTGGTTGGCCAGTGTAATTCTGATTTTGGATCAGGAAGGTTGTGGCTATGCCTGTAAGCTGGGAAGTGTTGTCTCTTTGATGTTGGAAGACGTCTGTGCCTGGTGGACATCTGTGGCGGTGGCATCGCACATCCACGATATAGATTGGGACTTCTTTGTGTCTGCCTTTTATGAAAGGTATCTTGGAGAGAAATTCCCAAGGGTTAAGCAACGTGAAGGTGTGGTATCAGTTTATGAAGGTGAGAAAATTTTAAGCGAGAGAGTTGTGGGTACTGACCTCGAGAGCGGTCAGCGTAAGAGGCTATGTGATAGAAGGTTTTGCTTGAATCGAGGTCTGAGTGGTAGTGCAAATCTGGGGCAAGTGCTGCATGATCAAGGAGTGGAAGCTCAGCTACCAGTGTGTGACCGTTGTGGAAGGCGCCATGTTGGAGGTTGTTGGGGCGCAGGAGGTTGTTGGAATTGTGGTTATAAAGAACATGTGAAGCGGGATTGTCCTTAAGTGTTGAGATCAGCTTCAGTGGTAGCAAAAGGGTCTCTGAAGGGTCATGGGCTTGACCGAGACAAGGTTTGAAGTTGGAAGGAAGGGCAGAAAGGTGTGAGGAGCTTGCAGAATGAATCTTGTTGGAATTGTGGGTCTGTTGGACATTTGAGACGTAATTGCTTGAAGTTGGCTCGGGGTAGTCAGGGTTCTTTACCGCAGGGAGAGGGTGACGACCTTAATGTGTTAGCTGATGTTGCAGCAGTGCGGCTGGAGAATGATGGTTCTGCGAGGAAGAGAGCTCGTCTGTTGAAGCTCCGGGGTAGTAAGGTGTTTACAGGTAACCTTGTTAAGTAATCTTTGCTCTAGTTATCTTAGTTTGGTTTTAGTTGGTATTTCCCTTGCGTAGTGGGTATGGTCTCGTTGCTAGCATGCTTGGGGTAGTAGTTGGTGTTGTTTTGAAAACAACTTTAGTGTGAAGAGGGCATTAATGAGTATCTTGTGGATAATGGGTTGTTAGAATGATGAAGTTGGTTAAGTTAGAAGTGAGATGGGAGGTTGTTTTAGGTGGATTCTGAGGATGTTATTGGTGGGTGTGAACCGACATACATACACAGTTAAAATCATTTGTTATATACTATATTATATTTGCTGGTCCATGCATACATGTGACATGACATTAGAGGTTTTGCATGCATGTACATCAGGCATTAATAGGGCATATTGGTGACCATGCATACGAACGTTCACACTCGCTGATAGTTAATCGGGTCCGTTAGTGTTGGGATAGGGTTAAGTTGGATGATGGGTTTTAAAAGTTTTGTTGGTGCTAGGAGAATGTTAGAAGTAATGGAGGGTATTAAGCGAGTTGTCAGTAATAGTGAGTGCGTTATAGCATGTTGACAGAAGGAAAGTGTTTGGCGCTTAAAGTGTTTAGCGGTAAAGTGGTCGTGAATAGCTGGTAGAAGTGGTAGTTTCTTGGTGTTAAGTGATGTGGTAAGTTAGTGGATGTGTTCCAGAGTGCTGAGGTAACTTGGCATTGATGTTGTAGTAGAAGGGTTGTTTTTGTAGGTGATGGTTCGTAGCAACCTTCGAAGAGTTGAGAAGAGGTTGTGTTGTGAGTTGTAGAAAATGTTTGGCCTGGGGAGAATAGAAGTTTCGTAATCTTATGTATGTATAGAATGGGCGGTGTCCTGGTAAGGCTAGTGTTCTAGTCAAGGCTTGAAGTGGAAGGGCAATGTAAGGTTAAAGGCCATGGCTGGTTGGACGGGTTCTTGTGAGAAGTGGTTGGCTGGTTGTGGTTAAGTAAATTCCGTCTGAAGTCAGCTGGTGGTGTGTGGAACGGCTAGCGGAGTCAAGGTTGGGGTTTTGTGTTGTGGTTTTCGGGTGTTAGGTGAGTAGTTCTGGTGAATCGTTATGGTAATGATAGCGGCAGATGTGAAGGAATGTCAGCATTACGTTGAGAAGTTTGAATAAGCAGTTGATGCTTAAGAATTTTTGCTTGATGTGGTAACCTTTGTAAGAGGTTGAGCAGTGTGCAAAGGGGTGTTAGAAGCAGTGAAGGTTGTGGGTCACATGGTGGCTGAACTGGATTGGTTGGTGTCACCGTGTGTACGAGTTTTGGGAGTTATGAGCTGAGGTGGTGTATGCTGTAAAAGTTTGGAGGTTCTTCAGGTTGTTGTTGGGGCTGTGTGCAGTCCGGAAGTGTGAAAGGTTAAGATGTGGTTAACATTTGAGTGTTCTGGAATCTGTAAACAGTATGTGTTGGTGTTGGGTTGGGGAGTTTTTGTAAGGAGAGTGTTCAGTGGTGGTTAAGTCTCCTGTGTTGCCTTGTGTGTTGCTTGAGAAGTTTGGTTGTTCTCTTTCCGCCGGTTAAAATTTTGAGGACGAAATTTCTTAAGGGGGGGAGTGTTGTAACACCCCAATTTTGGGCTTAGAAATTTTGGGTTTGGATCGGACCGGTCGGGTTGCGGTTCGAATATAAAAGGGTGAATTTAGGAAAGCCTAGTTCGGGTTGCATTAAAAATATGGAAAAATGTCTTAAAATCCTCTTTTATTATATGTAAGAGAAAGGTGAAATCAATTTTGCAAAATGAGGTATGGAAGAGTGACATTTTGGGTTAGTGACCAAAATGTAATTTTTGAAAACTGGGTGACTGTTTTAAAAAGGATTGAAACTTTGAATCTTTAAGGAGCTATTTACCCAAAAGAGTTTCTCCAGATTTTTCTGAATATTAATCAATTTAATTAATGGTTTTTAATTAAGTGCAAAAGGAGGGAAAAGATATTTTGGCATTTTAACTAACTTTTCTCTAAATTTCCATTTTCTTTTCTCTCAACTTTTCTCTCAATCCAAACACATTTCTCCAGCAAAATTCTCTCTGATTTTGACATTCAAAGATGAGATTTCAATCCTCATTTGATCTCTAATCAATTCTACAACAAAACCTTAGCATTTGCTTATTGGATTTTCAAGAATCTTGGTTCCAAAAAGGGAGAAACTCAAGTTTAGAGGTATGAACGTCCTTCTCCTCTAAATTCTCAGTTCTTTACTGAAATTCCCAAGTTCTCAATCCTTGATTTGTGTTTTATTAAAGGTTTTACAATTGTGTTCTTGATTTTGGCTTAAAATGCAAGATTTGGATTTAATTTTGATTAAATTCGTACTAAGTGGTTGGGCTGTGATTTGAGATGTCTTTTTGATGTTTATTGAATGTATAAATGATGAGAAATTGAGGTTTAATCAATGCAATCCCGGATAGGTTGATTTTCCTAAGTTTTGTTTGAGTTTATGATGGTTTTTGGGGTGATCTTGATGTTCTGCTTTAGCTGGAGGTATAAGGACGTGTTTGGGATCATTTTGGATGTTAATTGATGTTTAAAAATGGTTAGAAGTGATGGATCTTGGCTGGGTTAAGTCTTGGAAGTGTTTGGAGGTGATTTCGGTTGTGTTTGGTAGCCGAAATGTTTGTTTTGCAAAGAGCAACGAGTTTAGGTGTGTTGCTGGTGTTTTTAATGCATTATGATGCATTAATCCTCTGTTGTTATGTGCTTGAAACAGGGGAGAATGATCCGTGAGCAATAGAGGTGGCGTTGAAGGTTTCGGATGCTTGGAAGGCTTGTTGTCTAGCCTTGTTTTGTGTATCGGTGAGTGAAGTTGGGTTTTCAGCTTTAAAACCAAGGTTTGAAGGTTTTGGGAGCTTAGTTTAAGTCTAAACAACTTAGCTAAGCTCAAGAGTAAGTAAATGGAATTTCTCTCTTGGTTGTGTTATGAATTGGTTTTTAAAGCAATTGTGATTGTTGGATGCAATGCATGTGATTTGCATGTTTTAAATTCTGTTTTGAAAGCATATTTTAGCATGGTTTAATGATGGTTTTGAAAGCCATGTGTGAAGGATGCTCAAGGTAAGAGATCCTTGGTTTTGTACATTGAAATTGTGGAATTGTTGCATAATGTTGCATGTTGTTTAATGGCTTTGTGTAATGCTTCAAAAACAGTGGATTGATGATGGTAATTGGTGGTTTTGGCATTTTGGTTATGCTTGTAAAACAATGGATTAATATGGTAAATTGGTTATATTGGCAAGTGATGTAAATGGTTCTTGGTTTCTTGAATCGGATATAGTTAGCCGGCTATAGGATTGGGTGCACCGTGAATAAAGTCGCCTTGGATGTGGAGTGGTTGTGATTGAACCGGTAACTCCATCCAAGTACACTAACGAGATGGTTAAGAACACCATGGTGTTTAAAAGTCCATGGGTGGGTCTTGTGTTAAGGTCATATGGTGGTTAAAATTCCATACGAGGACCTTGTATACATTAAGGTCACAATGGTGGTTAAAATTCCATTTGAAGACCTTGTGTATGGTAAGATCACAATGGTGGTGTAAAGTCCATGTGTGGATCTTGTGTGTATGTCCCGTGATCTCGTTAGTGATGTTATACAACTACCAATGAGTGTATGGTAAGGTCATAATGGTGGTTAAAATTCCATTTGAGGACCTTGTGAATGTTAAGGTCATATGGTGTTTAAAAGTCCATATGAGGACCTTGTGTATGGTAAGGTCATAATGGTGGTTAAAATTCCATTTGAGGACCTTGTGAATGTTAAGGTCATATGGTGTTTAAAAGTCCATATGTGGACCTTGTGATTGGTAGTGTGTATGAAGCGTGGGGACAACGCTTGTGATCCGCGTATCCGATTGTGTCTTGTGTTATGATGGTTTGTGAATTATCACTTGGAAGCCAATATAATGTTCTTGAATATGATGAAGCATGAGATGCTTGAAATGGTGCATGATTGCATGAGAAGTGTGTAATGTTTTATGAATGCATGCTTACTTGTTAGCTTGTACAAGTGTTTATCTTCTATTGAGAATGGTACATATGTGCATGGAATCTCTTTGGTGCATTGAAGTCTTGTGAAGGCTTGTTTTAAAAGGCATGTAATGCAAGTGTTGATTTTGTGGTTCATATGTTGCATTTGCTTAATGCATGAGATGGAATTGAGGGTGTAAGTGGTTTTTAAAGGTTTCTTGCTTTGAAATGATTTTCAAGTATAAGAAAAGTATAATGTGAAGTGGAAGTGTTTTCCAAGGATCTTGTATTTAACTTTGCATAGGATGTTCATGCATGGAATGGTTTAATTGATGGTTTTGCAAGGTTGTGCTTGAAGTGAATTACTTAGCTTTTCTAAGCTAAGGGTTGGTTTTTCATGTTTGAGCAATACATGATTTAAAGCATGTTGTTAAAAGGGGTTTTCAAACATTGCTTTGGTTTATCGAAGTGTGTTTACTTTTAAAAGAGGTTTTATGACTCGCTGCATTGATGGTGTTTTGGTTTTGAGCATTCCTCACTAAGCATTATGTGCTTACGCTCCTTTTTGTCCATCAATGCAGATATTTGAAGTTGGGACGGCGAGAAGCAAGGGATTCAAGGAGAGCTCCATTTGAGATGTATGTCTCGGTTAATAGCTATAGATAATAAAGGCAATGGGGGGAGAATCTCTTATGTTGATGTTTAATGAGATTGTGTATGTTGGACAAGTTTGGTTTATGATTTTGAACTATGTGGTTTAATGCTTGCAACGTTTGAATCTTCTTATTCTTAAGTCGTTATGCTATGCTTCTTGTTTTAAAAGCATGATTGAGTGTTGGATGTGTTGAATGAGTTGGTGCACCTAGGGGTGGTTTTGTATCTAGATTTTGATGCAAATTGGTAGGTATGATGCTTGGCATGTTGTCGATTTATTGTGGAATGGTTTGGAGCATGTTTGATGGGGTTTAAAGGTGTTAAAACAAGCCTATCTGCTGTTTCTGGGCAGGGTGTTTCGAAACACCCTTGCCTGTTTCGAAACAGGCCCTTGTTTTGGCCAGGGTGTTCCTGAACGGCCTAGACCCGTTTCTGAACACTTTGGCTACTGCCAAGGGGTGTTCCTGAACGGCCTAGACCCGTTTCTGAACACTTTGGCTACTGCCAAGGGGTGTTCCTGAACGGCCTAGACCCGTTTCGGAACACCTGACCGTTGGGCATAAAATTTGAATGGTTTTGAGGTTTGCAAGCTTTACGTTTTAGTCCTGATTCTTGTATGTGCAATTGCTTGAGTTTGAGATGTCCGTTTGAGATGAAATTTGGCAGAGAGGCATGAAACATGACTAATGGTAACTTAAAAATTGGTAAAGTCCTCTTAATTTTCAGAATTTACAAATTGGTCCCTAAATTCATATTTTGTGCAATTGGGTCCCTTATTGTTTTCCGATTGCTGTGATTTTTGAGTATGCTTATCTCAAGAGTATGCCTAGGGTTGGTGTGCATCTAGACAAGTCTAAAAAGAAAAAAAAGGGTCGTTAATCAAGGTTGACTTTCGGGTTGACTTTGGTTTTCCCCGTGTAATCTTCGTAGTTCGGGTCAACCGTCTAGACCGGGCTACGGGGGTTACAGATACGATGCTCTGGCGTACCGATATGTGCCTTATAATGCTGGAGTTGGGGAGGCTGATCATCGGGAGCGTATTGATACCCTCCCTAAGGGTACCGATACGCTAATCGTTAAGTTGGTTGGATGGCCCCTTTGAATGTTATGAATCATTACATTTTGGTCCCTGTTCCTTAAGGATGCAATTAAATGAGTTGTTGTGGTTATCTTGAGTTGAGTTTTTATAGAGAAGCATGTAATGAACTTAATTAAAGGTTGGTAATCCGAATTCGGTAACAACCCTTACAAATTGTCAAATTTATAAAATGGTCCCAAAACCCGAAATTGGTATTAATCCACGAATGCTCGTGTTGTCTTTCAATCCACTGCTTGTTGATCACATAGGAATGTAACTCGCATCTAGATAAGGTAAAAAGAAAAAAATAGGGACATTTATTGAGGTAAACCTTCCTGGTTTACTTCAATATTCCCCGTATGATCTGTTCGGTTCGGTCTATCGGCTAGGCCGGGTCGAGGGGGTTACAACCATGGTATGCCGACATCGTAAATTATTTGGTGAGCAATGTCATGCCACCAGATTTGGGTTACAATGCCAGGAAGTGTTTTTTGCATTTTGTTCGGCAGTATTATTAGGATGAGCCTTTACTATTTAAGCAATGTGTTGGTCAAGTGATCTGTCGTTGTGTGCCAGAGGATGAGCAGCAAGCTATTTTGCAATCATGTCATGTTGCGCCATATGGTGGACATTTTTCTGGACTAAAGATTAATGTCAAAATGTTGCATGCGGGTTTTTATTGCCATACACTATATAAGGATGCTCATGACTACACCAAGGCATGTGATCCATGCCAATGAACTGGGAATATCTCTGGTAGACATCAACTTCCGCTCTAGAACATTATGCCAATAGACTTATCTGATGTTTGGGGAATAGACTTTATAAGTCCATTTCCCCCATCTTTTGGCAATATATATCCTTGTGGCAGTTTATTATGTTTCGAAGTGGATAGAGGCTACTGCCCTGCCAACAAATGATGCCAAAGTCATTGTCAAGTTTTTACACAAGCATATTTTTACCCGTTTTGGTGCTACTTGAGTGATTATTCATGATGAGGGCACCAATTTTAAATGCAGTCTAATTTCTACAGCTTTGTGCAGGTATGGGATATTGTAACACCCCCTTCCCGGCCTGGTAGAAAACCTGGTCGGAGCGTGTTATCGAAGATCGGTGCGGAAAAACTTTTAATCTTTCTAATTAACACTTCACCAACATTAAACCTATTAAACTTATCATCAGAATATCATGAAGTTTTACTCGAACATTATATTACCAGTATACATATTAATCCATTTATCCTTAAAGAAATCTTAGAAAAGATGTCCATGTATCGAAACGCTATAGGCCGTTTCGATACCGGAGGTCAAAGATCAACATTATTGACTTTTACCTTTATATCCGTATCGATACGACATGACCAGTATCGGTACAGGTTGACTGTCTTTGACTTAACTTTGACCCGTTCTGAAACTCGTATCGAAACAAAGGCCTCTAGAAGCAAAATGTTCCAAAACGCACTATTTCATTTCGGTACACCCTGTTCTCTAAGGTTCAAATTAGACTCATCCGTATCGAAACTCCATCACCTGTTTCAGTACGGTCAGGCCAGTAATGACAGAATCTTACTAGTTTTTTTAGTCGTTTTAACCTAGTAAACAAGGTTCATGAGCAATGAAACTTTAACCACAACATTTTAAGGGTGAAAGCTACTGTCATGCCAAGTTTTAGAGCCATAAGAATCCATTTAACCGATTATACCTTTTTAGTACAAAACATGCAATTTTAGAGCTATGTCTTACTAAATAGGAGACTCACTTCAAACTATCCTTTCCAAAAGTACTTAAACATAACATAGACATATCAAAAGAAACATATTAAACTTGTACATAGACCTTGCCACCATACTAGGAGTTCGAAAGGACAAAATGCATTACTTAGACCTTGCTTGTGACTTGTGCATCGCCTCAACCACTCCGATCTCGATCCCGACACTTGTCTAACATGAAATGGATGCATGGAATGCATTGACCATACTTTGCCTAGTGAGGTAGTCACATAACAATGAATAAATCATTAAGTAATCATGTAACATGCTTCCAAAATGATCATAATCCTAATTATGCAACAACATGGCATATTTCATATTCATAAGAAGGCAAAATGTATGTCAAGAACACAATCTTATGGAAAATCAATATCTTGAGTCTTTAGTTTCCATTGGATCGATTCATGGTATATGGATACTCGAATTCCACCTCCTTGCCAAAACACATAAATGGCCATCCCACCGACATTGCCAAAGACCAATACACAATACATCCCTCAGCCTCGCCAAATCATATAGGGCGTAGCACTAGGACCATAGTCCACCCGTACACTGAGCTCATGAATTTTATTGCATGTTAATTGTATCCAATACTTCCAATCCAATGTCTAATAACAATGGTTCATCAATCATGATTCATAACAATATTTCATAGCATTAAACAATAACAACGATTCATGTCGTACTTATTACATGTCAATGCTTTCAATGATTTTCATGACAATAATAATCATGCTTTGAACATGGAATCAATACAATGCTTGCCGTACACTTACCAATATATGATTAACGATGAAAAGCTTCTAACCCAAAGGTTAGTATTAATAGATATAACAACAAATTCGAGTAGGCACTTGCCTAACTCGAGACGCTACTACACTCACCTTGCTCGGTTAAGGCTTATGATCGATAATACCTCGTTAATGCTTAACTCCCCCTTCTTGAATTTGTGTAGATATAACGAAGCTATTAACAAAGGAAGAAAAATTTTTGGTTTTGGCTTCAATGGAGGTGCTTGCTTAGAACTTGAGGTTTAAGATGAAAATGGAGGTGTTTGCTTGTTTTGTAAAGAAAATGTTTTAAAGCTTCGTAGAAAATCCCAAAACAAAACTCCTTTCATCTTTCCTCCTACTTATAAGGAGTTGGGAAATTATTAATTTATTCCTACCTCACTTATCATCTAATGAAAGGGTTTCCTACACTTAAGGGTTTCCCTCCCTAAAGGGCTAATGGAAAGCTTACCTATTCATAAGGGTTTGCTCACCCCAAAGCTCATTTCTACCTTTCCTATGACATCCTTGTCATATCTCTGGTAAACGAGATCATAATTCAGCTTAAAAATATGTAGGGAGGTGCCAAGCAAGCAGGTGACTCACCTATGGGCCGAAACTTTTGACTTTCGGGCACCTACCCTGATTTCTGTAGGGTCCCATTTCGATACACTTGAGGTCGTATCGATATGGGTAAGAAAAGGTCCAAAAAGTTAGTTATTACCGTTATAGCATATCGATATGCCCCTTTATCGTTCCGGTACGCCTTACTCAGACCGTTTCGATACGCATCTGACTGTTCCGAAACGCCTAGATTGAAAACATTAATTAGGCATTTACACGCAACCTTACAAGGGACTTGATTTACTTAAGGTCTTGTAACACTATAATAACATATCCTATAACAAGGAATCAATACTTTTAATATTTTAATACCAACATTCCGATCATCGAAACCTATTTCCAACTAGACCAGTTTTCAGAGTGTTACAGATATAACAAAGGATAGCCACGGCCTATCATCCACAGACAAATGGGCAAGCCAAGATTTCTAACAAGCAGATCAAGAATATCAAAGAAAAGGCTGTGAATCCTTTGAGAAAGGATTGGTCTTTGATACTAGATGAGGCTTTGTGGGCCTATAGAACTGCCTTTAAAACTCCATTGGGCACTTCACCCTTCAAGGTTGTATATGGTAAACCATGCCATCTTCTAGTAGAGCTTGAACATAAAGCCTATTGGGCAATCAGAACACTTGACTTGGCATGGGTTGTAGCGAGAGAAAGAAGGATGCTAGACCTCAATGAGTTGGAAGAATTCCGAGCACTCGCCTATGATAATGCCAAGCCATATAATGAAAGAACCAAACATTGGCATGACAAGAAAATTCTACCCTGACATTTCGAGGTAGGTCAACTTGTTCTTCTTTTTAACTCACGGCTTAAATTGTTTCAAGGCAAGCTTAACTTGTGATGGTCGGGCCCTTTCGAAGTAGTACAACCCTATGGCCATGGTGTTGTAGACATCAAGAATTTGAAAACTGAATTTTTTTTAAGGTAAATGGCCAGCGCTTAAAGCACTATTTTAAGGGACATCAGAGAAATGCCAAGGAGATTGTTCTCTAGGCAGAAATACCATGACACCATCGACAGTTTCAAAACTTTGTAAACATTAGGTTAGTTGTTTTTCTTCGTTTTTAGGATTCAAGATTCTTTATTAGTTTTTCTTTTTCTTGTAGTCTTTATTTTTAGTTTTTCTTTTGCTGGATTGAAAGGTTTTATTTGAGTGGATGCAGATTTGGTGGCAGACAGATATATTAATTTTCAACTAGTAACATGATTGAATGATGCTGCACACAGAAGTGGTGCCAGTAGTTAAGCTTGGCAAGCGGTGGGAGTAACTTGGGGAAAAGAAATTATCCTAGCTTGATTTAATTTACACCATGAAAAATAATATTAATAATAAATATATCCAACCTTATCACTCCATATCTTATCACCTTAAAACCTATCCTTATCACTTATTATAACGCCCCAATTTTGGGCGTATGAGTTTGACGAGATTAGGGTAGACGGTTTGGGAAAACCAGTTCGAACAACTTAGACTAGTTTCGAGATTTAATTTCATAAAGGGTTTTTGAGGTTGGTAATGAGAAAATGTTTAAAAATTGTTATTTAATATATATATATGATTTTGGTGGGATCAATTTTGGAAAATGGATTTTGGAGGTTTGACATTTTGGAAATCGGTGACCAAAATGTAAAGATCGAAAAATTGTTTTAGTTACTAAATCATAAAAGATCGGAACATTAAGTCTTTAAGAAGCTATTGATCCAAAGTCTAATTAAGACTTTTTTTCCCTTTAATTGGTCAATTTTAAAGTGCTTTTAATTAATAAAATAGGGTGGAGAGAACTAAATTGACATTGAGTCTTAAAATCTATTTTACTTAACTATCGTTTCTCCCAATCATTATCTCTCAAATTCTCTCCAGCCAAACATCAGTTTCTTCTTCAAAGATTTGAGGTAAACACTTGATTTGATTTATCTTTTAACATAAAATGATTTCCTAATGTTTTCCTATCAAAATCTTATGATTTTATCTTTGTTTTTTCATGTATATCCTTACAATTGAAGGGAAAAGTCATCAAGGATTCATTCTCCTCCTGTAATGAAAGGTTCTTTATTCAAATTCTCAAGTTATTGATCTTTTATGAGTGTTTTCTATTGGGTTTTGATGTTACAATTATGGAAAATTGGTTTAAATGATGTTTAATTGATTAAATCAAGAAATCATTGCTTCTGATATGTTTTGATGGGTTTATAATGAGATTATATCATGATTATGATGTATTGAAATGTTGATTAAGTGATTTTAATTTAGGAAATCCGAAACTAGGTGAATTGGTTGATTTCTAGGTTGAATTCTTTGAGTTTTTGGCTTGATTTTGTGGTCGATTATTTGCTAAGGTTCTTTGTTAGATGTAAATTGATGTTGTTTTGACGTTAATCTCGCCGGGTAATGGCTGGAGATTTGTTAGAAAAGTTTTGCAGGTATTTTCTAGTAGCGAAAACTTGGTTGTTGATGGAGAATGATGTAGCTTCATGTTGCTGGGGATTTTGATGCAAGGTTGTGCATTAATCCTGTAACGCTCCGGTTTTGGGCTTAGAAGTTAGGCGGGTTCGGCTAAGTGGTTCGGGTGAACCGGTTCGAGCAGTTAGGCTAGTTTCGATATTAAAATGAAACAAATGGTTTTTGAGGGAGATAAAATATTGAAAAATAATTTATAATCTTAAAATAATGTTTTGAGGGTTTTGGAGAGTTTAATTTGTTAAAATTGTACTACTTTAATTGGTATTTTGAAAACGGTGACTAAATTGTAAGAATTGCAAAATACGTTTTAATGACTAAATTGAAGAGGGTTAAGGCTTAGAATCTTTAGGGAGCTATAAACACCAAGATGTTATCAGCATTTCCCTTGTTTTATTATTTTTAAAAGATTTAATTAATTGATTTATTAAATGGGATTTGATAAAAAGGATTTTAAAAGGCTAAAACATTTTCTTACGTAACTACTTTTCTCCTAAACTTTTCTCTCAACTTTCCCAACAGCCAAACTATCTTTTCATCGCTAAAATTTCCAGATATTTATCTCTTTTCATCCACTTTTGATTTCGAAATGGTTCTCATGGATTTCTACATCAACTAGCTATAGATTTCTTGAAGGATTTCATCTAAAATCATTGCAACCAAGGGAAAAATCTTGTGTTATAGGTGATCTTTCTTTTCTCTCCTCTAATCAAGGTTCTTCAATGAAATTCCCAAGTCTTTGACTCTCTAATTGTGTTTATTAATAAAGATTTATAATCTAATTGATGAAAATGGTTATATCAAGCTTTGAAAGATGAATATCAAGATTTTCGTAATGCTACTATTTTGATTAATTTGAGATTGATTTTAATCATGATTTGAATGTTAAATGATGTTGAAATAATGGTTTTATCATAGTAATCTCGAAATGAATTAGATCTCTAGTTGTTTAGGTTAGTAGATTTGGGTTTTGTGGTGTTAATGTAAAATTGAGGTTGCTAAAGGTATAATGATGCAAATAGGTTGATTTTGGATGTTAATTGATGATAAAAAAAATCAGTGGAAGAGTTAGGTTTTGGCTGGGCTGAGTTTGTAGTGTAATCGAAGGTGTTTTCAGTTGTTTCGGTTAGGCGTTTTGGTGTTTTGGGCAGAGCAACGTGGTATATTTGTTTGATGGAGATTTTAATGCATTGAGATGCATTAATCCTCTATTCTTGTATGATATAAACATGGGAGAACATACCGAAAGCAATCGGTGAGGTTTCGTGAGCATTGATTGATTGGATTTGCGTTGGCTATTCAAGGTTGCGCGTGTCGGTGAGTGAGAACGTGAATTTCAGTTTTGAAAAGCTTTAAAAGATGATTTGGGAACTTAGTGATAAGCTTGAAAGGCATAACTAAGTTCAGAAGTAAGTAAAAGGGTTTTCTCTCTCGGCTGTGCTATGATATGATGATTTATGCACTGTTTTGGATTTAACGGATTTACCTACTATTAAAGCATGTTTTAAGAATGTAAAATGGATAAACGGGTTTTCAACTCAGGCCCTCCTTTGGTTTCAAAACACCCTTTGCGGGTTTTCATATTGAACCCTCTTTTTTTTATATTTTTTATATTATCTTTTTCTTCTTCTGCATGCATAATACTTCTTGATAGTATCAGAGTTTACCGGGTTTTGAAACTCATTTCCATCCATCTATGTTAAAATCAATGCTCCACAGAAAAGAACCATTGTCACAATGTACGGTCCTTCCCAATTAGGCGTCCATTTTCCTCGGGGATCACTTTGAATTGGCAACTTCTTCTTTAATACCAAATCACCTTCATAGAATTCTCTAGGGCGAACCTTCTTTTCATAAGCCCTAATCATTCTCCTTTGGTAAATTTGACCATGACACACGACTTTCAGTCTCATTTCCTCAATCAAGTTCAATTGGTCATATCATGCCTGAACCCATTCTACTTCATCTAACTTGGCTTCCATCAAGACATGCAACGATGGTATCTCCACCTCGATTGGTAGCACAGCTTCAACTCAATATACTAATGAGAATGGAGTTGTCCCAGTAGATGTTCGTATCGTTGTACGATATGCATACAAAGCAAATGGTAACTTTTCATGCCAATCTTTATAAGTATCAATCATCTTTGCAAATATCTTCTTAATATTCTTACTGGCCGCTTCTACTGCTCCATTCATCTTCGAGCGATATACTACGGAGCTACGATGCTTAATGTTAAACTGCTCACATACCCCAACAATCATTCGGTTGTTCAAGTTAGAGGCATTATCAGTGATTATGCTTTCTGGTAGACCATATCGACAAATGATCTATTTCTTTAAGAAGTTGCAAACAGTGGACCTAATTACATTTGCATATGAGGTTGCTTCCACCAACTTTGTGAAGTAATCAATAGCTACAAGAATAAAGCGATGACCATTTGACGCTTTCGGATGAATCTTCCTGATAACCTCTATGCCCCACATAGAGAATGGCCATGGAGATGACATGACATGAAGAGACTGAGGAGGCGCATGAAACTTGTCAGGGTAAACCTGGCACTTGTGGGATTTGCGGGAATAGCTTATGCAATCCCCTTCCATCGTTGACCAGTAATATCCAAAGCGCATAATTCCCCTTGCCATAGTGAAACCACTAGGTTGGGTTCCACCAATAACACTTGGTCTCGAATTCCCTTGTAAAGGATGTCTCCATCAAGGATGTATCCTGATGCCATTTTCCTAATCAGTTTCTTTTCATTTTCTGAAGCATGTGCCCTGTATTGTCGAAGCTTTATGTACTGCATGATATCATAGTACCACGGTAAACCATATTCTTCTTCTTCTACATTGTAATAATATGTTGGGGACTCCATCATTTGTAACTTAATGGGCATCATCTCAGAACCCTCGCTTGCTCAAAACATGGCGGCCAAAGTAACCAACGCATCAACCATCTGGTTATCTTCTCTTGGGAGATGCTTAAAAGTGATCACATCGAATTCTTTAGTTAACTTAAGGACCAACTTGTGATACTCTATCAATTTTGCATATTTTGTTTCACATTTTCCACGTATTTGGTAGATGATCAATGCTGAATCCCCATAGACTCTCAAGAATCCTTGAGCTTGCTTCTGTGTTTAGGGTGGTGGAAGCTCTTGTATGGCTTTTATCTTGTTTGGATCTATTTCAATTCCTCTTCTGCTTACTATAAACCCTAACAACTCTCCAGAAGTAACCTCAAATGTGCACTTGGCTGGATTAAGCTTTAACTAAAATTTTCTCAATCATTGAAAAATCTTACTCAGGTTCGCTAGATGCTCTTCTTCAGTTCTGGACTTGGTAGTCATATCATCCACATAAACTTCCATCTTCTTTTGCATCATGTCATGTAAAAGAGTGACCATAGCCCTCTCATATGTTACCCCCGCATTCTTCAATCCAAAAGGAATTACCTTATAACAAAAGGTTCCCCAAAGAATTACAAATGTAGTCTTTTCCATGTCTTCTGGGCACATCTTTATTTGGTTGTATCAAGAAAATCCTTCCATGAACGAGAAAAGGGAATGTACAGTTGTATTGTCTACCAAGGTGTCGATATGTGGAAGCGGAAAATTGTCCTTGGGGCTTACTCTATTAAGATCCCTGTAGTCGACGCACATTCTTACTTTTCCATCCTTCTTAGGCACTGGGATGATGTTTGCCACCCATTCTGAATATTTAGCTATATCGAGGAATCATGCGTTGTACTGCTTCTTGACCTCATCTTCGATTTTCAAAAGTGTATCAGCCTTCATTCATCTGAGCTTTTGCTTTACTAGCTCTCATTCTTCTCTTATAGGAAGCTTATGCATGGCAACATCTGTATCAAGACCAAGCATATCCTGATATGACCATGCAAAGATGTCTTTATATTCTTGTAGAAGCTTAATAAAACGCCATCATGTCTCAACTGAGATAGTGGTACCGATCCTTACTTCACGCTTCTCTTCTTCGGTTCCAAGATTCAAAACCTCTAACTCTTCCTTGCTGGGCAGAATTTGATTTTCCTCTTCTTCTACCGTTCTAAGCAGATCATCAGACAAGCCATACTCTTCTTCATCATTGATACTCCCAACTTCCTCTGAACATAGCGATAACTCAAAATTAACTTCGAAATCTAATTCGGAGTCGTTTGGACCATTGATATCTAAAAACCTGCAAATAAAATAGACAAAAATATATACCAAGAAAGAAAGCATGAATTAAATTATATGATTTATTATGTTTTTAAGGGTTTGTTTTTGCTTTTGAGTTTTTATGATCTTTTTGGTTTTTTGGGGTTGTGAAAGAAAAAAAGTTTGCCACATGATATTATTGGGAAAATATGCATCTTTTATTAAAATCGCCATAATGGTTTTGACATAGACCCTTTTTTACATAAGATCTCTAATTACCCATGTCCTAAGGGTAAAATAGTTGGTTTTGAGAAATACTCTGAGGCAGTCTTAAAAATTTCATGGACTACTTCAGCATTCCAGTTCTTTAGTTCAGCGCAGGGGAAAATCTTGGATAGAAATTTGTTTTCTTCTTCCTCCTCATCCGTGATGGCGTTAATGCCCAAATTCTCAAGAACCTCGTACAATTTATCTTTTCCTTTCTCCTCCTTGTCAAAGCGGGCATTATGGTCTAGGAGTCCTCCGGCCCTAAAAGTGACGCTTGAGGGTGGGTACGTCATTGGCTCCCACTCAACTTCTTTTCCACTCAACCTCGATTTCCTTCTCTCTTGTTGCTTTTTGAATTCTACTTTTCTTTACCATTTGGTGGGCTTGAAGCCCAAATCGAATCGGTCTTTCTTTATTGGGATCTCCACTGGGTAAAGCCTTCCCTGTCAGTTTCTTCCAAATCCTAATCCAACCTTGGCTCCTTTTCCAAGTGTTTGCTTCACTTGCATCTTCGTGCAACTTGACAGCTCTGAATCTGGCACTTTCCTCCCTTCAGTGACGAATGTTGCATTGACTAACTCCAATGTTCTGAAATGACACTCAAGTGCCCCCTCATCTACTTTAATGTATGGTGTATCAGTGATCACTGATGCAATGATTTCTTCTTCGACAGCAACCGTGATTAATTGTCCATCAATAACAAACTTCAATTTCTGATGAAAAGTAGAGGGCACTGCACCTGCTGTGTGAATCCATGGGCGCCCGAGCAAACATCTATAACTAGGGCTTATATCTATAACCACGAAATCCACTTCAAATGTTGATGGCCCAATTTGTATGGGAACTTCAATCTTTCCTAACACATCCCTTTGGGTCCCGTCAAAGGCTCGTACTTTATTTTGATAAGCTCTAATGCGGGAGATATCAATAGCCAACTTTTTCAACGTTGCCAAAAAATGAGCATGTCTACATTATGTTTACATTTTTTCTAAGTAAAATGACTCTAATTATATTTTATAATCTACGGGAAGAATGGTTTAAACTAATCCTTGATAAGAATGTGATGTTATAAGTAGCTATGTAATTCGAATGCATGATCAAATGAACCTTGTTCTTGGATTGAGTTATGCTATTCGAATGTTATTGATATATATGAGATCTTGTCTCGGTTACATGTTACCATGATTTGCTTAAATGGTATGCATATTGCCTTGAAATGTCTATTAAAGCTTACTTGAAGATACATGTTTAAAAAGGTTACTAAAATCTTGTGATTATGAACCAAGGTTCTCTAGCCTAAGGGCTTTCTTGATCTTTTCAAATGTCTAATGAGAACTTGAATAAGCTTGTAACTTTTCTTGAACATGCCTTGATCCTTGTCTTGATTGATTACATGTATCTTGATCAAATGAACACTAAACTAAATGATGCCTTGGTAGCTAGTGAGTCATAGCTAGGATGGCATGCCATAGAGTCTAGAGCTCTTTGTGTTTGGGTGGACTAAGGTCCTAGGACAAGGCCCTTATTGGTGACAGTAGGAGGGATGCGTGTTATAGTCACTAGCGATAATACGATGGATATGACTAGATACTTGATTTAGCGACAATTTGGTTGGTGACTCGATTACCTAGACTTGACTATATACCAAGGCCTAAACTTGATTTGATTGTCTAATCTTGCTATTGTAACGCTTGAATATCATATAAACATGTAATAAAACTTGACATGATCCTAATCTTGTACATGCCATGAAACATGAACTAGTTGATCTAGTTGCTTCATTTACATGCCTTGAAATGTATCTTGAAATAGAAGAATGATATTGTTGATATAATGCTTTGCTTCGCTTGAAATTGAAATTTATTATTTAAACATGGTCATGAAATGTTATACCTATTTGGTTGACAATTACATGATATGATACTTGTCCATTTCCTAGACTATTCGAATGCCATCAAAACTAGATTGCCTTGTATTATTCGAACCTAGATAGGTCTTCTCTTGGATAAGATACACTTTAAAATGAAATAAACTAGCCTAGTTTAGGTTACTACCTGTAACCCCCTTGGCCTAGCCTGGCCGATAGACCGAACTGAACGGATCACACAGGGAGTATTGAAGTAAACTGAGAAGGTTTACCTCAATAAACGACCCCTTTTTCCCTTTTATCTTGTTTAGATGCAACTTAGGTTTCTATGTATTCGTACACAAGCAGGGAGTGAAACATCACCACAATCGCCAATTAATTAAAGCCGATTAAAATTTAGGGACCATTTTGTAAATTTGATAAATTATAAGGACTTTTTCCAAATTCAAGTTACCAACCTTTAATTAGGTTCATTACATGCTTCTCGGTGAAATCTCAGATTAGAATGACATTTTGAACTCCTCTGATTGCATACAAGGCAAACAAGGACCAAAATGTAAGTAATAAAAACTTAGCACAATTCAAAAATAGGTCCAATGGTCAAATTGTAACGCCTTGGTTTTGGGCCTAGATGTTTTAGATGTTGAATCGAGCCGGTCGGAAATGGTTTGAACCCTTGAGGTGTGTTTAGGGAAAACCTAGTTCGGGATGTTTTAAAAATATGAAAAAATATCTAAAAATCCTCATTTATTATATAAATGATTATGGTGAAAACAATTTTACAAAATAAGATTTGGAAATATTAGATTTTGGTATAGTGACCAAAATTCAGTTTTTGCCAAAGTTGGCTAGTGACTGTTTTATAGAGGATTGAAACTTTGAATCTTTAAGGAGCTAATTTTACCATTTGTTTTTATCAGATTTCTCTTTAATTTTGGAGCTATTAATAATGATTTTATTAAAGAAATAAAAGAGAATTAAAAGAAAATCAAAGGTTGACTTTTCATAACCAACTTTACGATAGTTTTCTCTCTTTTCATTTTCTCCCAACTTCCAATCAGCCAAACACTTTTGTCTCGTCAAAGAACCTCTGATTTTCATCTTGTTTGCTGAGATTTCATCTTCCAAAAGTTTTCCTATCTTTGTTTCATCAAATCCTATTGATTTTTGCTTTGGATCTTCAAGAAAACTTGCCCAAATTGAAGAGAGATCAACCATTAGAGGTAAGCTTCGTCCTTATCCTCTAATGATCAGTTCTTTACTGAAATTCCCTAGTTATCAATCCTTTGTTAATGGTTTTTTGGGTTGTTTTAATGTTATAAACAAGAAATAGTTTCTAAATTCAAGATTCTTGATGAGATCTTGGAGATTTTCGTATTTCTATGTTAAGCTCTGTTTTGAGGTAGATTTCTAACATGTTTTGGATGGTATTTGATATTGAGAATGAGATGTTTTTGGTGATATGCTATGCTGGAGGTATAAGGTTGTGATTATGGTGTTTTTTGATGTTGATTGAGGTTTAGAAAAGTTTAGAATTATAGATCTTGGCTGGGCTCGTGATTTTAATGCATGACGATGCATTAATCATCTACTCTTACGTGTAATGAACATGGGAGACAACTTCGGACGCGTTTGGTGTTGATCTAAAAGTGCCGGAAGCCTAAAATAGTTTTGGCAAGCAAGCGAAACGTTAACGGTGAGTGCAAATGGTTTTAGAAGTCCTTGAGGGACAAGGAAACAAGTTTTGGGGATTTAGTATTGGTTTGAAACACCATCCTAAGTCCGGAAGTAAGTATGTTAGATATGCCCTCGAAAAGTGGTTGATGCCCCTAAATGCTTTTGACATGCTCTTGATTTGAGGTAGACAAATTCCTATTGTTTTATGCATGATTTATGATGTTAAATGATGTTTTATATTGATCCCATGAGATAGAATGACATTGCAAAGAGTTTTGAGATTTTGGTTAAATGCTATGTATGAATTTTGATTTTGAAATGGGATGAGATTAATTTTAGAAATGTTGCATCAAAACAGTAGGTGAGACGATGATTTTAATGTAATATATTGTCATAAATGAATAGATGATTGCCGGATATAATTGGTCGACCAATAGGATGTAAAGTGCACTATAAACTAAAAATTCGTATGTGCTCTTTGGAGTCGGGAAATACGGGTAGTTCCATCCCGATCCAAAGTGATTGTCCAATGATGAGAGATACCATCAGGATAGGTCTTGGTGAAACACCTAAGCTTTGTGACGAAGATAGATACGACCATGAGAGTCCGGTGGCGAGATCCCACCGGAGTAAGACTTGGCATCGCGTCAAGCTATCCACATATCCGAGTAAAGATAGAATATGAAATGCCAATATATGAGAATGAACTTTGATTCACATGTACCAATGTTGAAATGATTTTATGCTATGAGAAACGCATATGAGATTTTGAGATTTATGAAATGCTTTTGATTATCAAGCATGTGTGGCTTTGCCATGAGATTTTCATTGGTTGAATGCATGAGATGGATAGATAGATGGTACATGTGATTTACAAATGGTGATTTGCTTTGAAATGGTTTTCAAGCTTGAGATAGAAAGAGCATGGTTTTCAAGATAGAGTTTTAAAAGCTTGCATTTTTGTGTTGGTGTTTCTAAAGCATGCCTCACTAAGCTATTGTGCTTAAAGGAGGCTTAAAGCAAGGAGGCCTTTGTATGATGTTATACTTTTAGGATTGTTATGCTCAAGTATGATGTTATACTTTTACTTTAGTAATGGGGTTTAATGGTTTGACATGGGAGATGTGTTTTGGACTCCCTGATGTTGATGCAAGTTTTATATGGTTTATTTGGTTTGTAGAAGGCTTTTGTATTGTTTTTGATGTTTTATCTTACCTTTTGGTATGCTTTGGGTTTATGGTTTAAGAATACCCTATTATATGCCTTGCTATGCTTCTGTTAATCAATCAAATGATATCATACGCGTAGAATTGCATGCTTATACGTTAGTATAGTTACCATAAGTGTGTCCATATGATTTGATGATGACTTGTGGAAGTTTGATACGATTTTGGGGCTGATTTTGGGATAGTTCTAGTAAGCGTATCGATACGCATAAGCCAAACTTGTGCCTTTTTGTACAAGAGTATCGGTACGGATGGGAAGCGTTTCGATACAAGTTTGTAGGGTGTATCGATACGCGGGAGAGCGTATCGATACCCTTTCTACGAGTTTGGTCACTGCCTTCCCGCGTATCGTTACGGTCCCTAGGCGTACCGATATGCAACCGTTAATTCTGTTAATGGCATCTTGCAAAGTTTCAAAACATTATATTTTAGTCGCTGAACTTCAAGAATGCAATTGGATGTTATTGGTTGGTTAGATTGTGATGAAATTTGACAAAGAAGCATGAAATGTGACTAAATGTATAAAGGTAACTTTAAAATTAGAGAAGTCCTTGTAATTTGTAGAAATTACATTTTGGTCCCTAAATGCTAGTTTGTGCAATTAAACCCCCAATCGAAATTCGATCATTGTGTTGTTTCTTCCTATGCTCTTTGGTGATCACATAGGATGTAATCTGCATCTAGAAAAGATCAAAAGAAAAAAAGGGTTGTCAATCGGAGTCGTCTTTAACGGGTTGACTTTGGTTTTCCCCGTGTAATCACCTCGTTTCGGGTCAACCGTCTAGACTGGGCTAAGGGGGTTACATTTTTTGTTATCAGAGCCAGGTTTACGAATAGTTGGGGCATTGGTAAGTGTAAATGGGAGTAGTTATGAACTTTGTGAAAGCATGTTGTGTAATTGTACAATGTTTGAGCTTTATTGAGACGAAATGCATGCACGTTGATTGTTTGAGATGAAATTGTGTTGTTATGCTATGTTTGGGGTATAGATGGGGAACTCATTGCCATATCATTACTATTGGAAATAATTGTTTTGAAAATGAACTTGAACACCTTGGATTTCTTGCCTTATATTGCCTAACTGAGTTTTATTGCATTTTGCTAGTTGTATTGTTTTGAATGTGTCCACGTAGAGAGCATAAAATTAATACGCGTAATGCGGCTGAGAATGAGATGAACAAGACGGATGAGCGTGTTGAGAATCTACCGCATCCTCTTCATGGTGGACTACCTGGTGGTGGTGGAGCGGGGGTTGGTGCTGCTGGAGCTGGAGTAGGGGTTGTTGAACCCGAGGGAGCACGAGGGCAAGCTGCTACTGATATGACCGTACTGATTCAGGCTATTACTGGAGCCTTTCAGGCAGTAGTAGCTGGTGCTCATGTGGCTGCACCTCAGGCTGGTGCTGGTGCGAGTTTGCCGCTAGAGCGACTCCGTAGTCTCGGTGGGACTGAGTTTAGGGGGCTGACCCCTGAGGGTTCCAAATCTTGGTTGGAGAGCACCAGGAGAATCCTTGGGCAGATGAACTGTAATGATGTCCAGAAGTTGGGATGTATTGTGTCCCTGTTGCATAGTGATGCCTATAAGTGGTGGACGACCACTATAGCTGGATTAGAGGATGGTGAGGTGACTTGGACGTTCTTCCTGAATGCGTTCAAGTGGAAGTATCTGGGTGTCCGTTATCTGGACGAGAAAAAGAGGGAATTTGTAACCCCCTTAACCCGGCCCAGACGGTTGAACCGAATTAATAAGTTTACACGGGGAAAACCAAAGTCAACCTTGATTAACGACCTTTTTTTTCTTTTAATCTTATCTAGATGCACGTTAACCCTAGTTATGTTCATACAAACATCATACTCAAAGATCAGCGCAAACGGAAAACGTTCAGGGACTTAATTGAACAAAACACAAACTTAGGGACCAAAAAGTAAATTCTGGAAATTACAAGGACTTAACCCACTTTTAAGTTACCAATATGAAATTAGTCATATTTCATGCTTTTCTGTCAAATTTTAGCTCAAACGGACATCACAAACTCATTAAATTGCATAAACAAGATTCATGATCAAAACGCAAACAATGCAAAACATTTAACCAACAATTTCAGTGCCCAACGGTCGAGTGTTTCGAAACAGGGAAGACCCGTTCCGAAACGCGGGACCATTCCGCAACTGGTTCCGAAACAGTGCCTGGCAGTGGCATATCCGTTCCGGAACGGTTGCTTCCGTTTCGGAACGCCCAGGCCATTTCAGGCCCCCGTTCCGATACGGTAGCACCTGTTCCGAAACAGGCTGCCCAGATTGCAGAAAAATTGCTGGTTTATCACACAATTGGCCTATCAAACATGCTCCAAAGGCAACCATACTTTACCAGCAAATCATTCAACATACAAAGAACATAATTGCATCAACCATTCATCAATATGGCATCAATTATGAAAATCCCCAATTCTATAGGCTTGCATCCTACTTAGCAATCCATACAAGCATCAAACATCATTCCAAACACATAATGGCCAAATACAAGTTCCAACGACATTAACAACATAATACCAACTTAGGGAGTCCAAAACATCTCCCAAAACAACAACATAGGTCCCCCATTGCCAAATGCCCATAAGCTAATATTGTTTAAGAAACCTTCACCATACATGAGCTTTGTTCACCACTTGGATTCTTGTCCACCTTGTTGTCCTCAATGCACTTTAATGCTCTGCATTATTGGTTTAAGAAAAGAGAGAGCGTAAGCAAAAGTTTAGTGAGGAATGCTCACTAAAACCACACAATAATGCATTTATAAAACACCTTTATAAATCATTGTTCAAAACCACAATATACATGCTCATAAGCATTTAAAACAAGCAAACCATGCTTCAAGATCATAACATGTCATATTGGCCACAAGTGATACAATCAACATAAGATCCACACATGGACTTTTAAACACCATTGTGATCTTACAATTTTCCAAGGACCACACATGGACTTTTAAACACCATTGTGTCCTTAACAAGAATCATTCATGGACTTTTAAACACCATGACAAGGACCACACAAGGACTTTTAAACACCTTTGTGTCCTTAACAAGAATCACCCAAGGACTTTTAAACACCTTGGTGTTCTTAAATAACAAGGCTTACACAAGGAATTTTAACCACCTTGAACCTTAACCAAGAACCAACCATGGACTTTTAAACACCATGTTGTTCTTAAAATACACAAGTTCCACACAAGGACTTTTAAACACCTTTGTGATCTTAACCAAGAACCAACCATGGACTTTTAACCACCATGTTGTTCTTAAATAAACAAGGCTCACACAAGGACTTTTAACCACCTTTGTGACCTTAACCATCACTTGCCAAAATGCATCATTAACAACAATATTCCACTGTTTTAAAGCATTTAACAAAGCCATAAACATCATGCATCTTTAAGCATCAAACCACATTAAAACAATGTTCAAAAACAAGGATCTCTTACCTTGAGCATCCTTCAACACATGGCTTATAATCTCAGCAAATAAACATGCTAAATATGCTTTCAAAACAGGATTTAAAACATGCAAACAAACCACATTGCATACAACCAATCCATGGTTCATCATCAAGAGAGTTTTTCCGAAAACTTACTCTTGAGCTTAGCTAAGTTGCTTAGACTTAAACTAAGCTCCCAAACCTTCAAAACATTGGTTTCATAGCTGAAATCCAAAATCCACTCACCGATTCCGTTTCGCCTCTTGCCGAAACACCAATCAAGCTTCCGGATCAACACCACTAGGATCCAAAGATGACTCCCCTGTTTTAAACACATCAAAACAGTAGATTAATGCATCATCATGCATTAATATCCTCAATGAAAGCACCTAAACTCGCTGCTCTCATCCACACTCCATTTTCGGCTACCAAACACAACCGAAAATGCATCCAAACAACTCCACAACACTACCCAGCCAAGATCCATCAAATCTAAACATCTTTAAACATCAATTAACATCCAAAAAGGATCTTACCACGTCCTTATACCTCCAGCTATAACAGATCATCAAGATCACTCCAAAAACAACCAAGAACACAAGCTAAACTTAGGAAATTCAACCTATCCGGGATTGCATTAATTAAACCTCAATTTCACATCAATTTAACATCAAATTGACACCTCAAAACACTGCCCAATCATATCATACGAAATTTCATCAAAATCAATCAAATCTTGCATTTAAAAGCCAAAATCAAGAACACATCTATAAAACCTTTTATAAAACATAAATCAAGGATTGAGAACTTAGGAATTTCAGTAAAGAACTGAGAGTTTAGAGGAGAAGGACGTTCTTACCTCCAAACTTGAGTTTTCTCCCTTTTTGGAACCAAATTCTTGAAAATCCACTTAGCAAATGCAAAGGTTTTGTTGAAGAGATGATTGAAGATCAAAAGAGAATTGAAATGAGATATTTAGATGACAAAATCAGAGGGAAAAGCTCTGGAGAAATGTGTTTGGTTTGAGAGAAAAGATGAGAGAAAATGAAAATGGAAAATGTGGAAAGTTAGTTGGAAATTTAGGAAAATATCTTCCCTCCCTTTTCTTTTATTTAAAATCCATTTATTAAACCTTTAATATTTTAGAAAAATCTGGAGAAACTCCCATTGGGTAAATAGCTCCTTAAAGATTCAAAGTTTCAATCCTTTTTAAAACAGTCTCACAGTTTTCGAAAATTACATTTTGGTCACTAACCAAAATGTCACACTTCCAAACCTCATTTTGTAAAATTGATTTCACCAAACTCTTATATATAATAAAAGAGGATTTTAAGACATTTTCCATATTTTTAATGCAACCCGAACTAGGTTTTCCTAAATTCACTCTTATATATTCGAACCGCGATCCGACTGAACCGGTCCGAATCCCAAAACTCCTAAGCCCAAAATTGGGGCGTTACAGAATTTATGTCCCTGGTGCAAGGAAGCATGATTGTGGCGGAATATGAGGTACAGTTTGTACGCCTTAGCCAGTATGCACCGAATTGATCCCTAATAAACGGGAGAGATGCGAGCGTTTCATATATAGGCTGGTGGCTGATGTGAAGAAATACATGCTTGCATTGGATTACACTGATTTTGATGTTCTGTTCACTCGAGCCAAGGACATTGAGATGAACCTTGGTCTGGTGCGTTGAGCAGGTGGATCTAGCATAAGGAAGCGTGTTGTGGGTTCTGATGCTGGAAGGGACCGCTTTAAGAGACCGAGGGATCGAAGGTCTCACGTGGATGCTAGACGTGGGGGAGGTAATCTAAGGAGAGGTCAGCGAGGGCCAAATGCTTTCATTCGTACACCTGAGTGTAATCGGTGTGGCAGGAGGCACACGATAGAGTGCTGGGGCAACATTGGTACATGCTGGAATTGTGGTTCCCGTGGGCACATGAAACGAGATTGTCCTCAGCTGTTGAGAGAGGGACAGGCTCTGGTGAGAGCAGCTGAGCCACAAAGGTGTCGTGGGCGCGGCCGTGGCAACTTTCAGCGAAGAGATGACGGTGCGAGGAATCTAGCCCATGTCGTAGCTGTGCAACCCGAAGGGGGTGGTCAGGCTAGAGTGTATGCTCATCGCGAAGGGAGGAATGACACTGATGTGATCGCATGTACCTTTACTTTGCAGTCTTTTTCATTACATTCTCTGATTGATTCTGGATCTACACATTTGTACATATTGCGTGAACATGCTCAAATGCTTGGCTTGCATGTTGAGTCTTTGGATGTTAGTGTGCGTGTGACTAGTTCCTTTGGTGAAACAGTAGTAACGAGGAAGTTATATAGGAGATGTCCCTTAATGGTGCAAGAACATGTGTTTTTGGTGGATCTTATGGAATTGCCTTTCTAGGGATTCGATGTAATCCTTGGTGTGGATTGGCTAGTTGAGTATAGGGATGTTGTGGATTTTGAGAATAAGCGAGTTTTGCTGAAACTTGCTGATGATTATGAAATTATGGTGGTGGGGAAAACGTAAAGTTTCTATCTAATGTGGTTTCGATGCTTGAAGCGAGCCGGTTGTTGTGTCAACGATGCGAATTTTATTTAGATTTTGTAATGAATCCTAGTACAAAGGATGTTAGGGTTCAAGATATAAGGATTGTGTGTGAATTCCCTAGGGTGTTTCCGGAGGAGTTACCGGGTTTGCCGCCTAGTCAGGAGGTCGAGTTTGGAATTGAGTTGTATGAGAACAAAACTCCGGTGTCCATCGCTCCCTATCGAATGAGACCTAAGGAGTTGAAGGAGCTGAAGACGCAACTTCAAGAGTTGCTCGATCGAGGCTTTATTCGGCTTAGTGTGTCACCTTTGGGTGCGCCGGTCTTGTTTGTAAAGAAGAAGGATGGCAGAATGAGAATGTGCATTGATTATCGTCAGCTGAATAAGTCGACTGTTAAGAATAAGTATCCTCTGCCAAGGATAGATGATATTTTTTATCAGTTTCATAGAGCAGATGTGTTCTCGAAGATTTATTTAAGGTCTGGTACTATCAATTGAAGGTTAAGGATGTGGATGTGCCAAAAACTGCTTTTCGGACAAAGTATGAGCATTATGAATTTCTGGTGATGCCTTTTGGTTTGACGAATGTTCCTGCTGCATTCATGGATATGATGAACAGGGTGTTTCATGAGTTTTTGGATAAGTTTGTTTTGGTGTTCATCGATGACATCCTTGTGTACTCTCGTACTGAGGAGGAGCACAAAGAACATTTAAGAATTGTTTTGCAAGTGTTGCTAGAGAATCAGCTTTATGCCAAGCTGAGTAAATGTGATTTTTGATTGAACGAGGTTGTTTTCCTTGGTCATGTGGTTTCGGCCGAGGGAATTCGTGTTGATCCTCAGAAGATTGAGGCGGTGGTGAATTGGAAGCCCCCTAGGTCTGTTCATGAGGTTCGTAGTTTCCTTAGTTTGGCGGGTTACTACCAAAGGTTTATGGATGGAATTTCTAAGATTGCTGCTCCTTTGACAAAGTTATTGCAGAAGGATATTAAGTTTGAGTGGACGGGAGCGAGACAACAAGCTTTTGAGAAGTTAAAGGAAGCTTTGACGCAAGCTCCTATCATGGTTCAACCTAAATCTGGAAAAGAGTTTGTGGTGTATAGTGACGCATCCTATGTTAGTTTAGTGTGTGTGCTAATTCAACGGGGTAGGGTAGTAGCTTATGAATCGCGGCAGTTGAAGGTGCACGAGCGTAACTATCCCACGCATGATATTGAGTTAGCGGTAGTGGTGTTCGCTTTAAAGATTTGGAGGCATTACCTATATGATGAAAAGTGTATTGTGTACACGGATCACAAGAGTTTCAAGTATCTTATGTCTTAGAAGGAGTTGAATCTTAGGCAACGACGTTGGGTGGAGTTGCTTAAGGATTATGACCTAACGATCGAGTATCATCAGGGAGATGCCAATGTTGTGGCCGATGCTTTGAGAAGGAAGGTGGCGGTGGAGTTGAGAGCGATGTTTGCTTGCTTGAGCATATCGCGAGATGGAGGCCTTATTGCTGAGTTGCAAGTGAAACCATCTTTGGTTCAGTTAATCAAGATTAAGCAGTTGCTTGATGATTCTCTTGTACCTCACATTTAGGATATTGCGGAAGAAAGGCCTTCGGACTTCAGTTTCAGTGATGATGGTGTTCTATGTTGTGGGAGTCGGATAGTGGTGTCGAATGATGTTGAGTTGAGGCGCACTATTTTGACTGAAGCTCATAGCAGTCCTTTCGCTATGCACCCCGGTAGTACGAAAATGTACCGTGATTTGAAAGATGCATACTATTGGGTGGGATTGAAGAAAGATGTTGCTGAGTTCGTTAGTAAATGTATGGTTTGTCAGCGGGTTAAGGCCGAACATCAGGTTCCTTCTGGGTTTTTGCAGCCGTTAAGAATCCCATAATGGATGTGGGAGAGGATTACCATGGACTTCATATCTGGTTTGCCTTTGTCGCCATCGAAAATGAATTCTGTTTGGGTGATTGTGGATCGCCTTACGAAGTGTGCACATTTCTTGCCTGTGCATACTACATATACCTTGGATAAGTTAGCTGAGCTGTACATTGTTGATATTGTGCATTTTCACGGTGTGCCGAAATCTATAGTATCAGATAGAGATCCGAGGTTCACGTCAAGGTTTTGGGTATGTTTGCATCAAGCCTTGGGTACGCGGTTGAACTTCAGTACTTCTTATCATCCGCAGACAGATGGGCAATTAGAGCGTGTTATCCAAGGGCTTGAGGATATGTTGAGGTGCTACCTTATTGAGTTTCAAGGATCTTAGGAGAAGCAATTACCTTCGGTTGAGTTTGCTTATAATAATAGTTACTAGGCAAGCATTCAAATGGCATCGTACGAGGCTTTAGACGGGAGGAAGTGAAGGACTCCCCTTTTGTTGGGCTGAAACGGGGAAAAAGTTGATTTCGATGCCAGCTTTGTTCAAAGGAACCACCGAGAAGGTGAAGCTCATTTGTGAGCGTTTGTAGGCAGCATCAGACCGGCAAAAGTCTTACGCGGATTTGAAGTGTAAGGAGATAGAGTTCGTAGTCGGCGAACGTGTGTTTCTGAAAGTTTCACCTAGGAAGAAGGTGATGAGATTTGGCCGGAAGGGAAAATTGAGTCCGAGATTTATTGGACCATATGAGGTGATAGAACGTGTGGGTCCTGTTGCTTACAAGTTGAGATTGCCTTCAGAGTTAGAAAAGATACATAATGTGGTCCATGTATCCATGCTTCGGAGGTATAGATCGAATCTGTCGCATGTTATGCCTATAAAAGAGGTTGAGTTGAATCCAGACTTGGCGTATGATGAGGAGCCCGTTGAGATTCTGGATTCGGATTGCAAGGTTCTTCGGGGTAAGACCATCGAGCTGGTCAAGGTCTTATGGAGACATCATGGTGTTGATGAAGCTACGTGGGAAAGGAAGGATGACATGAAGAAGCAATTTCGTTACCTTTTTCCACCAGGTAAATTTCGAAGACGAAATTTCTTAAGTGGGGGAGAGTTGTAATGCCTTGGTTTTGGGCCTTGATGTTTTAGATGTTGAATCGGGCCGGTCGGAAATGGTTTGAACCCTTGAGGTGTGTTTAGGGAACACCTATTTCGGGATGTTTTAAAAATATGGAAAAATATCTAAAAATACTCATTTATTATATAGATGATTATGGAGAAAACAATTTTACAAAATGAGATTTGGAAATATTAGATTTTGGTATAGTGACCAAAATGCAGTTTTTGCAAAAGTTGGCTAGTGACTATTTTGTAAAGGATTGAAACTTTGAATTTTTAAGGAGATAATTTAACCATTTGTTTTTATCAGATTTCTCTTTAATTTGGGAGATTCTAATAATTATTTTATTAAAGAAATAAAAAAGAATTAAAAGAAAATCAAAGGTTGACTTTTCATAACCAACTTTACAATAGTTTTCTCTCTTTTCATTTTCTCTCAACTTCCAATCAGCCAAACACTTTTCTCTCATTAAAGAACCTCTGATTTTCATCTTGTTTGTTGAGATTTCATCTTCCAAAAGTTTTCGTATCTTTGTTTCATCAAATCCTATTGATTTTACTTTGGATTTTCAAGAAAAGTTGCTCAAACTGAAGAGAGATCAACCATTAGAGGTAAGCTTCGTCCTTCTCCACTAATGATCAATTCTTTACTGAAATTCCCATGTTTATCAATTCTTTGTTAATAGTTTTTGGGTTGTTTTAATGTTATAAACAAGAAATAGTTGCTAAATTCAAGATTCTTGATGAGATCTTGGTGATTTTCATATTTCTATGTTAAGGTTTGTTTTGAGGTTGATGTATAACATATTTTGGATGTTATTTGATATTGAGAACGAGGTTTTAACCAATAAATCCCGAATAGGTTTGGGTTCCTAAGTTTGAGTTGCTAGATTTGTGGTTTTTGAGGTGTTTTTGGTGATCTACTATTGAAGGAGGTATAAGGTTGTGTTTATGGTGATTTTTGATGGTGATTGAGGTTTAGAAAAGGTTAGAACTGATAGATCTTGGCTGGGCATTGATTTGAAGTAGTTTGGAAGTGATTTCGATTATTTCGGATAGCCAAAATGCTAGTTTTGAGTAGAGCAGCGAGTTAGAATGAGTGACTGAGGATTTTAATGCATGATGATGCATTAATCCTCTGCTCTTATGTGTAATGAACATAGGATACATCTTTGGACGCGTTTGGTGTTGATCTGGAAGTGCTGGAAGCCTAGAAATCATTTCGGCAAGCAATCGAAACGTTATCGGTGATTGCAAATGGTTTTAGAAGTCCTTGAGGGACAAGGAAACAAGTTTTGGGGATTTAGGATTGGTTTGAAACACCATCCTAAGTCCGGAAGTAAGTATGTTAGATTTTCTCTCGAAAAGTGGTTGATGTCCATAAATGCTTTTGACATGCTCTTGATTTGAGATAGACAAATTCCTACTGTTTTATGCATGATTTATGATATGAAATGATGTTTCATATTGATCCCATGAGATAGAATGACATTGCAAAGAGTTTTGAGATTTTGATTAAATGCTATGCATGAATTGTGGTTTTGAAATGGGATGAGATTGATTTTAAAAATGTTGCATCAAAACAATAGGTGAAATGATGATTTTAATGTAATATATTAGCATAAATGATGAGATGATTACCGCATAATTGGTCTACTAATAGGATGTAAAATGCACTATAAACTAAAAATTCATACGTGCTCTTTCGAGTCGGACAATGGGGGTAGTTCCATTCCGATCTAAAGTGAGAGTCCGATGATGAGAGATAGCATCGGGATAGGCCTTGGTGAAACACCCAAGCTTTGTGGCGAAGATAGATACCGCCATGAGAGTCTGGTGGCGAGATCCCACCTGGGTAGGACTTGTCCTCGCGTGAAGCTATCCACATATCCGAGTAAAGATAAAATATGAAATGCCAATATATGAGAATGAACTTTGATTCGCATATACCAATGTTGAAATGATTTTATGCTATGAGAAATGCATATGAGATTTTGAGATTTATGAAATGCTTTTGAATATCAAGCATGTGTGGCTTTGCCATGAGATTTGCATTGGTTGAATGCATGAGATAGATAGATAGATTGTACATGTGATTTACAAATGGTGATTTGCTTTGAAATGGTTTTCAAGCATGAGATAGAAAGAGCATGGTTTTAGAAATGATTTTCAAGATAGAGTTTTAAGAGGTTGCATTGTTGTGTTGGTGTTTCTAGATCATGCTTCACTAAGCTATTGTGCTTACGCTCTCTTTTACCAAAAATGTAGATAATTGAGACAATTTGGGTAGCAATGAGGCTTAAAGGAATTCAAGGATTGTTAAGCTCAAGTATAATGTTATAGATTTACTTTAGTAATGATATATGGCAATGGGGTTTAATGGTTTGATTTGGGAGATGTGTTTTGGACTCCCTGATGTTGATGCAAGTTTTATACGGTTTATTGGGTTTGTAGAAGGCCTTTGTATTGGTTTTGATGTTTTATCTTACCTTTTGGTATGTTTTTGGTTTGTGATTTAAGCATGCTCCATTTTATGCCTTGTTATGTTTGTGTTAATCAATCAAATGTTATCATACGCGTAGAATTGCATGCTTATACGTTAGTATAGTTACCATAAGTGTGTCCATATGATTTGATGATGACTTGTGGAAGTTTGAAACAATTTTGGGGTTGATTTTGGGACAGTTCCAGTATTCGTATCGATACTTGGGCTTGCGTATCGATACACATAAATCAAACTTGTGCCTTTTTGTACAGGAGTATCGGTACGGATGGAAAGCATTTCAATATGGGTTTGAAAGGCGTACCGATACACGGGAGAGCGTATCGATACCCTTTCTACGAGTTTGGCCAATGCCTTCCCGCGTATCGATACAGTCCCTAGGCGTACTGATACGCGACCGTTAATTCTGTTAATGGCATCTTGTAAAGTTTCAAAACATTATATTTTAGTCCCTGAACTTCAAGAATGCAATTGGATGTGATTGGTTGGTTAGATTGTGATAAAAATTTACAAGGAAGTATGAAATGTGACTAATTGTATAAATATAAATTTAAAATTACAGAAGTCCTTGTAATTTGCAGAAATTACATTTTAGTCCATAAATGTCTAGTTTGTGCAATTAAACCCTTAATCAAAATCCGATCGTTGTGTCATTTCTTCCTATGCTCTTTGGTGATCACATAGGATGTAATTTGCATCTAGAAACGATCAAAAGAAAAAATGGGTTGTCAATCGGAGTCGTCTTTAACGGGTTGACTTCGGTTGTCCCCATGTAATCACCTCGGTTCGGGTCAATCATCTAGACCGGGCTAAGGGGGTTACACAAATGTTTCGGAACAGAAAGCCCAGTATCAGAACAGTCATTTCGAAACATGGCTGACCGTTTCGATACGCGGGTTCGTTTCGAAGCTCCTCAAGACACGTTTCAGTATGATGGTTCAGAGAGGCAAAATGTTCCAAAACAGGCCTCACCGTTCCGAAACACCAAGGCCATTTCAGGCCACCGTTTCAAAACAAGCAAGGGTGTTTCGATACACCTGGGCATGCAATGTTCTAAAAAGCTAGTTTAAATCATTTTATGCCCTCTGAAACCATCCTGACACATGACCTAATATATTGACAACTTAATTACTCATCAATGACAACATATAAGAAGCATAAACAACATCATAGCATCATTCTCATAAGCTACAGAACTAAAGGCATGCTTCCTAGAAGTTAAAAGCGCCAAAAGGCTAAAATCCATATGCAAGCACAAAACCAAACTCAAAGGCCATTTACAAGTCCAAATATGCACCTCAAACTTGCACAAAACCAGAAAATACCAACCTAACAACATTCAAAGCATTGAACACCCCCATTGCCCTTATTAAGCTAGTCCAAAACAAAAGCTTACCTTTGATAAAAGTCTTCCACCGATCCCCTTGCAAGTGCTACCTACCAAGCTTAAATTGACTGCATTGATGAACAAAGAGAGCATAAGCATACAAGCTTACTGAGGGTCGCTCAAACCAAAAACATCATCAATGCACAATACCATGTTTCACTCTTTTCAATACCATTAAGCTTCCTTTGACAAAACATGCACTTTACTCTCAAAACCATTGTAATAAACACATGTAACATGATACGCATAAATCCAACAATTAAACCATTGCTACACATAATGCAAGCCTTCCAAGCATAATCACCTTTATGCCAAGCTTAAACCAAAACGTGCATATTTCAATTATGCATTAACAACATTTTCCACAATGTTTTATTTCATTATATTGACTCACAAGTGATAAACAACAATCTCAAAAACATATATCGGATACATAGATTACCAAGGGTTGCCCCATACCCTTTGTACATTCTACCGACATTTCAAGGTTCACACACGAGAGCGACCCTCCATCGTTGTGACACCCGTGGTGTAGTATTCGGTACAATCTCAACCCCTCAACACCACTCATCGGTTGATGTATAATCCACTAACAAGGGACAAAACACACACACAAGGTTCGCACCCGGGAGCTACCATCAACCATTGCAACCTTAATCCTCAATCGTTTGGGTACTTAGAGGGAGTATTCGGTATAATCACAACCCCTCAACATCCAAGGTGACTTGTTTATAGTGCACTCAAACCTATAACCGGCTAAATATATTCGATTTCATTTATAAAACATTTTATACAACATCACTTGCCAATATAATCCATTTCACATGCATACCTCACTGTTTTTACGAAGCATTCATGATAAGTCATAAATCAAGCATTAAACCATGCTTCAAACCTCATGCATCAACACATGCGTACAAGGATCACTTACCTAGTGCATCCATAAACCACATGGCATCATCAAGCTCATTTCACATATTCGAAACATGCTTTAAAACAGTAGGTAAATGCAATTAAATCCATGTGCAATCAAAGGTTAAAAACTAGCACAATCCGAGAGAGAAATTCACTTTACTTACTTCCGAACTTAGTAAAGCGTTTCAATCTCTTACTAAGTTCCCCAAACCTTTTCTAAAACGTTTCCACATTGGAAAACCAAATTCCGCTAACCGACTTGTGAAACCACGCTTGCCGACGCGATTACTGATCTTCTGAAGCATCCAAAAACACTTCATTTGCTTCCGGAATATTGTCCCCTGTTTTTAACAAATCAAAACAGATGTTCAATGCATTAAAATGCATCCAAAACTCCAGCACATACAAGAAATCCCGCAGCCCTGCTCGAAAGCACCAAAACACTCATCCGAAATAGCCGAAAACTCAATCGATTGACCTTTAACCTCAGCCCAACCATTACCCAACTTATCAAACACATTTTAGGCATTAATCAACATCTAAAAACAACCTAAAACCATCCTTATATCTCCAGCAACTCAAATTCCTCGAGAACACCTCAAAAACTCACACAAAAGCACTTCAAAAACTAAGGATCTCAAGGGTTTCAGGACCTATATGATTAAGACTCCACATCAACACAAAAAACCTTTCAAAACTCATTTAGAAACACACTCAAACCAACCATTTAAATCAAACTCCGAAAATCACCTTAGAATCTATTTTTCAATCAAGATTTCAAGAGTTTAACAATCTAACAACAAAACCTCAATCAAAATCAGTATTAAAGAGTCAAATATCTTTGGAATTTCATTAAAGAACTTAGATTAGAGGGATAGCACGAAAATTACCTCCAATCCTTGCTTCTCCTCTAATTTGGCAAGATTAGCTTGAAGAAACTTGAAAGAAAATGGAACAAATCAATAAAATAAAAGATCGGAATCAAGAGAGGATTTGAGAGAAAAGAATTTCTGGAAAATTGAGAGGAAAGGGAGAGTGTTTGGCTGAAGTGAAAGTGAGAAATGAAAAGCTTGTCAAATTTTTATTAACCGATTAACTAACTTTCCTTCAATTAATTAAAACCTTTTTAATTATTTTATAAACATTTAAAACACATGCCCAATTAGGGAAAAGGCATAATTTCCAAGTAGCTCCCTAAAGATTCTATGATTTTGACTCCTCTTGAAAAACTCATATTTTCCAACTTTTAAATCTTTACATTTTGGTTACTACCCAAAATATACACTTTAGAAAACTCGTTTTGAAAAATTGATTTGACCAACCTCTTGAACATCATTTTAGAGGATTTTATCATATTTTTATCCCATCCCGAACCTTGATTTCCCTATACTGCCTTTTAACGATTTGAACAATTGACACCGGTTCCACTGGCCCGACCCGACTCGCCCAAAACATCTAAGACCAAAATCGGGGCGTTACACTACCTCACTAAGTACTTAAGTGTACTTATCACTCTTATTTCCATTCTTCCCAATCTACAGGTTAAGTGGATTGAAAGCAATCCTAGAGTTGAGGCAAGGTAAGACAAGCTCAAGCACAAAGTATGGTTCATGTTCTTTTGTAAGCTCCTAGTTGGTGGCCTTAGTCATGAATCTAGTCAAGCTATCATGCATTTTGAATCCTTGAAAGGCTTGTATATATTTGTTATGTTATGGTGATGTATAAACATGTTGTCATTACTTTTAACTTGTAGCCTAGTTGATCTAGGTGTTATGTTATGATATATAAGTATAGATGGTTATATGGTGTGATATGTGATGTCTTGAAATGCTTAGAAGTATGTTAAATGGCTTGATGCATGTCTTGTTTTCTTGATTATGAGATGTATAAGGCTTGTATACGTGATAGATCTTGTGTTGCTATGACATGTTACAATGTACTATAACATGTCATGTTTTAGTATGTAAAATGGATAAATTGGGATCATATATGATAGGTTCTTGTTGCCATGGTTGAGGATGATATTCCTACTTCCTCGCACTATAAAACAAATAAAATAAAAGAACACATGTTAATAGGTTTGTTTTGAGTAATCTAAAGAACTAATTCTAAAATAAGCCGTAAATAAAATAAAGAGAAAATCAAATTGAGAGAATGGGCTGGATCAAGTTGTGTTGTACTGTGAAAACCAAATTTAAATGTCTTAGTTTGAGTGCAACAAACACAAAGATGCCTCGGCAGTGACCTAAGACCCTGCTACGGGTGCAATGTGGTAAGGCTCTACCGCGTCAATCCCTTGCTTAACGACAATTGTTGTCAAGTTTCGGCAAAACATCCTTAGATGGCTCCTCCTTATCCCTAAGCTCGAAACACTGTTGATGAATGGACTTTGATCATACCTCCCAGCGTAAACCAAAGATAAACACCAACCAATCACACAATTCTTTTAGCCGTTAAAACTCTTAACTTATCCCTAAGACGAGTTAGTTACAACCACATGGGATGACAACCATGCTTATTCGTTTCGTGAGTCTAACTCTCCCGATATTAGACAAATGGATAATCTCACAAACTCTCTCCTGATAAGTATGCAAGAATGAATTCAATGCCAAAGAATAAGAAAACCTTGAACTAAATTGCATTAAAACTAAAACTAAAACAAAGTACAATTGTCTTTACACAACTATTAAACAACTGATCCTAACCCTAAGGAAAATTAGAACATAACGAATAGGAAGAAAACACAAAATAATCCTAAGCTCTCTTGCCCCTTGTTCTCTCCTCGATTCCCCCTTTCTCTCTCTCACTCTCTGTAACGCCCTGATTTTGGGCCTAGAAGTTTTAGAGTTTGAATCGGACCGATAGAGAACGGTTCGAACCTTTAAGGGAGATTTAAGGAACACCTAGTTCGGGATGCTTTAAAAATATGGAAAAATATATAAAAAATCCTCATTTATTATATGAATGATTATGGTGAAAACAATTTCACAAAATAAGGTTTGGAACTACTACATTTCGGTGTAGTGACCAAATCGCAGTTTATGCAAAAGTTGAATAGTGACTGTTTTGTAAAGGATTGAAACTTTGAATCTTTAAGGAGCTAATTTTACCAAAATTTTTTTAAACAGATTTCACTTTATTTTGGGTGTTTTTATTAATTTTTTAATTAAGGGAAATAAGGATTATTAAAAAGAAAATCTATCTTTGACTTTTCATAACAACCTTACGTTAGTTTTTTCTCATTTCATTTTCTCTCAATTTCTTTTCAGCCAAATACAATTCCTCCATCAATTAGCCTCTGATTTTCATTCTTTTCGATGAGATTTCAATCTCCTTTTGATTCCTAATCTTTTCCTCATCAAATCCTCTTGTTATCACTTTGAATTTTTAAGAAAACTAGCCCAAATCAAGGAGAAATCAGCCATTAGAGGTAAGCTTCGTCCTACTCCTCTAATGATCAGTTATTTATTGAAATTCCCAAGTTATCAATCCTTTGTTAATGATTTTTGAGTTGTTTTAATGTTAGAAACATGAAATTGTGTCAAAACTCAAGATTTTTAGAGAGATCTTGATGATTTTCGTAACTATTGGTTAGGCTCTGATTTGTGATTGATTTCTAATGTATTTTGGATTGTAATTGATGTTATAAATGAGGTTTTATCAAACAAATCCCGAATAGGTTTGGATTCCTAAGTTTTGCATGCTAGAATGGTGGTTTTTGGAGTGGTTTTGGTATTCTGTTATAGCTGGAGGTATAAGGACGAGTTTATGGTGGTTTCTGATGTTGATTGAGGTGTAGAAATGTTTAGAAGTGATATATCTTGGCTGGGCTTTGTTTTGGAAGAGTTTGGAGATGATTTCGGTTGTTTTGGGGGGCCGAAATGAGGCTTTCGAGTAGAGCAGCGGGTTTAGGTGTGTGGTTGATGATTTCAATGCATGATGATGCATTAATCCTCTGCTCTTATGTGTTATGAATAGGGGAGACATCTTCAGACGCCTTTGGTGTTGATCCATAAGTGTCGGGAGCTTAGATAGCGATTTGGCGAGCAAGCGAAACGTAATCTGTGAGTGAGAATGGTTTTACATGCTCTTGTTTTGAGATAGACAAATTCCTACAGTTTTTATGCATGATTTGTAGCATGAGATGATTCTTTGAAGGGATTTCATGTGATAGCATGTGCATTGAAGAGTTTCAAGATTTTGATTTGATGCAAGCATTTATTATGATTTTGAAATGTGATGAGAAAGATTTGAGAAATGTTGCATGGAAAACAGTGGGTAAGATAATGTTTTGACATAATATATTGGCATAGAATATGAGATACTTACTGGATATAATTGATCGATCAATAGGATTTGAGTGCACTATAAACTAAAAATTCGTACGTGCTCTTTGGATTCAATCTAAAGGGAGAGACCGATGATGGGCATTCCATCGGGTAGGACTTGGTGAAATACCCAAGCTTTGTGGCGATGAGAGATACTGCCATGAGAATCTGGTGATGAGAGATTCCACCGGGGTAGGACTTGACCTTGAGTCAAGCTAGTCCGCATATCCGTGTAATGATGAAATGTGAAATGCCAATATAACATATGAAAGTGTATTTGATTCACATGTACCAAGTGTTGAGATGATTTATGCTATGAGAAATGCTTATGAGATTTGTTTATGAAATGCTTAGTTTCCACAAGCATGCGTATGCCCTTGCCATGAGTTTTGCATTGGTTTAAATGCATGAGATAGAATAGAGGTACATGTGTTTTCAAATGGAGATTTGCTTTGAAATGGTTTCCAAGCATGAGGTAGAATGAGCATGTTGTTGAAAATGGTTTTTGAGAAATTGTTTTGAATAATGCATTATTGCGTTGGTAATTTTCCTTAGAGCACGCCTCACTAAGCAAACATGCTTACACTCTCTTTCACCAATAATTCAGATAATTGAGGTGTTTTGGGCAGCAAGAGGGTTAAGAACATCCAAGGAGGTGTAAAGCTCATGTATGGTGATGATTTTACACACTATAGTATTGGTATTTGGCAATGGGGTTTCAAGGTTGTATTTGGGAGATGTGTTTTGGACTCCCTATATTTGTAGTAAGTTTGTTTTGGCTTTTATGATTTGTAAATGGTCCTAAATGGTTTGGTTGGAGGTTTGAGATCTATATTTGGTTTTGTGGTTAGGAAGCATGCATATAGTTTGAATGATCATGTGTTTGATGCCATGCTCTAGCTTAAGTCTCTTTTATATGTTCTCTAATGTCTAAACAAGTTGTTGGTATGTTATGGTATGATTAGGAGCATGTTTGATTGTGTTATGATGTGAAAAACCAGAAATTTATGCTGTTGTTGTGTAGCGTGTATCGAAACACCCTTATCTGTTTCGAAACAGGGTCTCGAAATGGCCATAGTGTTTCGGAACGGGTGAAGGTGTTTCAGAACATTTTGGCCACTTGAGAGACTTGTTCCGATACTTGTTTCGGAACGTACCCGAGTATCGAAAGGGTCAATACCATTTCACTACGGGCGTTTCGGTACGAAGGTTAGTGTTCCGGAACGGTTGACCGTTGGATTGTGCATTTGAATTGTTTCAAGTTCTCATGTTTTACATTTTAGTCCTAAATGTTGTGGATGCAATTGTTTGAGCTTGGAATGTCCTTTTAAGTTGATTTTCAACAGAGATGTATGTAAAGTGACTAATTACATTTTGGTAAACTTAAAATCTGCAAAATCCCTATATTTTCCAAAATTTTTATTTTGGTCCCTAAAAGTGTAATTCTTGCAATTGAGTCCCGAATTGTTTTCCAATCGGTGTGCCTTTCTCTTGTACGACTCTTGCATAACACATAAGCTTAATGTGCATCTAGAAAAGATAAAAAGAAAAAAAAAGGGTCGTTAATCAGGGTTGACTTTCAGGTTGACTTTTGTTTTGCTCGTGTAATCTTTGTAGTTCGGGTCAAGCGTCTAGGCCGGGCTAAGGGGGTTACATTTGTTGGTATCAGAGCCATGTTAGCTAATGTTTGGGGCTTGGTAAGTGGTTAATGTATGTGATTATGAATGGTTGTGACTTTCTGGTGAAAGTATGATTGTTGATTGTTGATGTGTGGTTTTAGTGAGATGAAATTGTGATGTTATGCTGTGTTTGGGGTATAGTTGGGGATCCCATTGCCATATCATTACTAATGAGAAGATTTGTTTAAAAAATTGAGCTTGAGTACTTGGATTACTTACCTTATTATGCCTAATTGGATTTATTGTGTTTTGTTAGTTGCATTGTTTTATTATGGGGCCACGTAGAGAGCTTAGAATCAATACTCGTTCTACGGCTCAGAACGAGAATGTGGAGAATGCTGAGGATCTACCTCCTCCTCCCCCTAGTGGACCATCTGGTTGTGGTGGAGCTGGGGTTGGTGGAGCTGGAGTTGGTGCTGGGGTTGCTGGACCTGGGGGAGTTCAGGGGCAAGCTGCTCCTGATATGCCCGCTTTGATACAAGCTATTGATGGAGCTTTCCAGGCAGCAGTAGCTGGAGCTCATGGAGCTGCACCTCAGGATGGTGCTAATGTAAGGTTGCCGTTAGAGCGACTCCGCAGTCTGGGAGGGACTGAGTTCAGAGGGTTGACCCTGGAGGGTACCGAGTCTTGGTTAGAGAGCATCAAGAGGATACTTGGACAATTGAACTACAATAATGTTCATAAGTTGGAATGCATTGTGTCCATGTTGTATGGTGATGCATATACGTTGTGGACGACCACAAAATCTAGAATGGATGATGATGATGTGACTTGGACATTCTTTCTGAGTGCGTTCAAGCGAAAGTATTTGGGAGTTCGCTACCTCGATGAGAAAAAGAGGGAATTCATGTCCCTTGTGCAAGCGAGCATAACAGTGGTAGAATATGAGGTGCAGTTTGTACGCCTAAGCCAATATGCACCTGAGCCGATCCCTAGCCAGCGAGAAAGATGTGAACGGTTCTGTTATGGTCTAGTGCCGGATGTGAAGACTTATATGCTCGCATCTAATTATACTGATTTTGATGTCTTGGTCACTCGAGCCAAGGACATTAAGTTGAATCTTGGTTTGGCAAGTCGAGCAGGAGGATCTAGCACGGGGAAGTGAGCTGCAGAAAGTGATCTTGGTAGAGATCTCTATAAGAGGCATAAGGATAGAAGGTCACATGGTGATGCTAGACGTGGGGGTGGTAACCCTGGAAGAGGTCAGCAAAGACCAAATGCTTTCTTGAGGACTCTTGAGTTTAACCGGTGTTGTAGGAGACATGCTAGTGAGTGTTGGGGTAATCTGGGTACATGTTGGAACTATGGTAACCGAGGGCATATGAAGAAAGATTGTCCTTAGCCGTTGAGAGAGGGTCAGGCTCCAGTGAGAGCAATCGAGCCACAGAGAGGTCGTGGGCGCGGCCGTGGTAATTTTAAGCGCTGAGATGAGGGTGGAAGAAATGTGGCACATGTCATGGCTGTTCAACCCGAGGGTAGTGGCCAGGCTTGAGTGTATGCATATCGAGAGGGAAGGAATGACACGGGCGTGATCGCAGGTACCTTTACTTTGCAATCATTGTCATTACTTTCTTTGATTGATTCTGGATCTACACACTCGTACATATTGCGTGAACATGCTCAAATGCTTGGTTTGCCTGATGAGTCTTTTGATGTTGGTATGCGTGTGACTAGTTCCTTTGGTGAGACGGTTGTAACAAGAAGATTGTATAGGAGATGCCCCTTAATGGTGCAAGATCATGTGTTTCTTGTCGATCTTATGGAATTGTCGTTCTATGGTTTTGACATAATTCTTGGCATTGGATTGGCTTGTTGAGCATATAGTTTTTGTGGATTTTGAAAGCAAGCGAGTTTCGCTGAAACTTGCGGATGATTATGAAGTGGTGGTGGTGGGAGAAAATGAAGTTTCTATCTAATGTGGTGTCGACGCTTGAAGCAAGCCGAATATTGCGTCGAGGATGTGTGGCTTACCTAGCCTTTGTTATGAATCCTAGTTCAAAAGAGGTCCGTGTACAGGATATAAGGACCGTATGTGAATTCCCTAGAGTGTTTCCAGAGGAATTACCGGGTTTGCCGCCTAGCCGGGAGGTTGAATTTGGAATTGAGCTGTACGAGAACACAACTTCAGTGTCCATTGCTCCCTATCGCATGGCACCCAAAGATTTGAAGGAGATGAAGATGCAACTTCAAGAGTTGCTAGACCGAGGCTTTATTCGGCCTAGTGTGTCACCTTGGGGTGCACCGGTCTTGTTTGTTAAAAAGAAAGATGACACGATGAGGATGTGCATTAGTTTCGAGGAGCGGTTGTGTTTTCAAAGATAGATTTGAGGTCAGGATAAGATCAGTTAAAGGTGAAGGATGTGGATGTGCCAAAAACAACCTTTAGAACGAGGTATGGGCATTATGAGTTTCTAGTGATGCCGTTTGGATTGACGAATGCTCCTGCTACTTTCATGTATATGATGAATATAGTGTTCCATGAATTCTTGGACAAGTTCGTTGTGGTGTTCATCGATGATATCCTTGTGTACTCTCGTACTGAGGAGGAGCATCAGGGTCATTTGATGATCGTTTTGCAAGCGCTGTTAGAATATCACCTTTATGCTAATCTGAGCAAATGTGAGTTCTAGCTAAAGGAGGTTGTTTTTCTTCTCCATGTGGTTTCGGCTGAAGGGATTCGAGTTGATCCTCAGAAGATTGAGGCGATGATGAATTTGAAGCCTCCTAGGCCCGTTCAAGAAGTTCGTAGTTTCCTTGGGTTGGTAGGTTACTACCGGAGGTTTGTGGATGGATTTTCTAAGATTGCTGACCCTTTGATGAAGTTGTTGCAGAAGGATGTCAAGTATGAGTGGACGGAAGCGAGACAACAAGCTTTTCAGAAGCTAAAAGCAGCTTTGACGCAAGCTCCTATCTGGGTTCAACCTGAATCAGGGAAAGAGTTTGTGGTGTATAGTGACACATCCTATGTTGGATTAGGATGTGTGTTGATGCAAGAGGGTAGGGTAGTGGCTTATGCATCGTGGCAGTTGAAAGTGCATGAGCGCAATTATCCTACGCATGACATTGAGTTGGCTGCAATGGTTTTTGCCCTAAAGATCTGGAGACATTTCTCTATGGTGAGAAGTGTACTATGTACAAGGATTATAAAAGTTTGAAGCATCTGATCTCTCAGAAAGAGTTGAATCTTAGGCAACGACGTTGGGTGGAGTTGCTTAAGGATTAAGATCTAACGATTGTGTATCATCTGGGGAAGGCCAATGTTGTGGCCGATGCCTTGAGCAGGAAAGTGGTGGTGGAGTTAAGGGCGATGTTTGCTAGCTTGAGCATATCGCGGGATGGTGGTCTTGTTGCTGAATTGCAGGTGAAACCATCCCTAGTTCAGTTGATAAAGGACAAACAACTGTTGGATGATTCCTTGGTGCCACATGTTCAGGATATTGCTGAAGGTAGGCCATTAGATTTATGTTTCAATGTTGATGGTGTTTTATGTTTTGGGAGTCGAATAGTGGTGCCAAATGATGTTGAGTTGAGGCGCACTATTCTGACTGAAGCTCGTAGTAGTCCTTTTGCTATGCACCCTGGTAGTACAAAGATGTATCGTGATCTGAAGGATGAGTACTATTGGGTGGGATTGAAGAAAGATGTCGTTGAGTATGTTAGTAAATGCATGGTTTGTCAGCGAATTAAGGCTGAACATCAATTTCCTTCAGGGTTGTTGTAGCCGTTAAAGATTCCTGAATGGAAGTGGGAGAGGATCACCGTGGACTTTGTGTCTGGTTTGCCTTTATCGCCATCAAAGAAGAATTTTGTTTGGGTGATTGTGGATTGCCTTATGAAGTGTGCGCATTTCTTGCCTCTGCATACTACGTACACCTTAGATAAGCTTGCGGAGTTGTACATTGCTGATATTGTGCGATTGCATGGAGTGCCAAAATCTATAGTGTCAGATAGAGATCCGAGGTTCACCGTAAGTTTTTGGGAGTGTTTGCATCAAGCATTGGGTACGCGGCTGAATTTCAGCACTTCTTATCATCCGCGGACGGATGGATAGTCTGAGCGTGTTATCCAAGTGCTTGAGGATATGTTGAGGTGATGTGTTATTGAATTTCAAGGCTCTTGGGAGAAGCACTTGCCTTTGGTGGAGTTTTCTTATAATAACAGTTACCTGGCAAGTATTCAATTGGCACCTTATGAAACTTTGTACGAGAGGGAGTGCAGAACTCCTCTTTGTTGGGCTGAAATGGGACAAAAGTTGGTTTCGATGCCAATTTTGTTGAAAGGAACCACCGAGAAGGTGAAGCTCATTTGTGAGCGGTTGAAGGCAGCATCAGATCGGCAAAAGCCTTACGTGGATTTGAAGCGCAAGGAGATAGAATTTGCTGTGGGTGATCGTGTGTTTTTGAAAGTTTCACCTTGGAAGAAGGTGATGAGGTTTGGCCAGAAAGGCAAGTTGAGCCCAAGGTTCATTGAACCATACGAGGTGATAGAACGTGTTGGTCCTGTTTCCTACAAGCTAAGACTACCTCAAGAGTTAGCAAATATACATAATGTGTTTCATGTATCCATGCTTCGGAGGTATAGATCGGATCTGTCGCATGTTATGCATGTGGAAGAGGTTGAGTTGAATCCAGATTTGACGTATGATGAAGAACCTGTTGAGATTCTGGATTCGGATAGTAAGGTTCTCCGAGGTAAGACCATCGAGCTGGTCAAAGTCTTGTAGAGGCATCCTGGTGTTGAGGAAGCCACGTGGGAAAGGAAGGAAGACATGAAGAAGCAGTTTTCCTACCTTTTTCCTCCAGGTAAATTTCGAGGACAAAATTTCTTCAGAGGAGGAGAGTTGTAACGCCCTAATTTTGGGCCTAGAAGTTTTACAGTTTGAATCGGACCGATCGAGAACGGTTCTAACCTTTAAGGGAGATTTAAGGAACACCTAGTTCTAGATTCTTTGAAAATATGGAAAAATATCTAAAAACCCTCATTTATTATATGAATGATTATGGTGAAAACAATTTCACAAAATAAGGTTTGAAATTACTACATTTCGGTGTAGTGACCAAATCTCAATTTTTGCAAAAGTTGAATAGTGACTATTTTGTAAAGGATTGAAACTTTGAATCTTTAAGGAGCTAATTTTACTAAAATATTTTTAATCACATTTCTCTTTATTTTTGGTGTTTTTATTAATGTTTTAATTAAGGGAAATAAGGATTATTTAAAAGAAAATCTATCTTTGACTTTTTATAACTACCTTACGTTTGTTTTCTCTCATTTCATTTTCTCCCAATTTATTTTCAGTCAAACACAATTCCTCCATCAATTAGCCTCTGATTTTCATTCCCTTCGATGAGATTTCAATCTCCTTTTTATTCCTAATCTTTTCCTCATCAAATCCTCTTGTTATCACTTTGGATTTTCAAGAAAACTAGCCAAAATCAAGGAGAAATCAACCATTAGAGGTAAGTTTCGTCCTTCACCTCTAATAATCAGTTCTTTACTAAAATTCCCAAGTTATCAATCCTTTGTTAATGATTTTTGAGTTGTTTTAATGTTAGAAACATGAAATTGTGTCAAAACTCAAGCTTTTTGGAGAGATCTTGATGATTTTCGCAACTATTGGTTAGGCTCTGATTTGAGATTGATTTCTAATGTATTTTGGATGGTAATTGATGTTATAAAAGACGTTTTATCAAACAAATCCCGAATAGGTTTGGATTCCTAAGTTTTGCATGCTAGAATGGTGGTTTTTGGAGTGGTTTTGGTGTTCTGTTATAGATGGAGGTATAAGGATGAGTTTATGGTGGTTTTTGGTGTTGATTGAGGTGTAGAAATGTTTAGAAATCATAGATCTTGGCCGTGCTTTGTTTTGGAAGAGTTTGGAGATGATTTTGGTTGTTTTTGGGGGCCGAAATGAGGCTTTTGAGTAGAGCAGCGGGTTTAGGTGTGTGGCTGATGATTTCAATGCATGATGATGCATTAATCCTATGCTCTTATGCGTTATGAACAAGGGAGACATCTTCGGTCACCTTTGGTGTTGATTTGAAAGTGTCGGGAGCTTAGATAGCGTTCCGACGAGCAAGCGAAATGTAATCGGTGATTGCGAATGGTTTTAGAAGTCCTTGAGGGACAAAGAAACAAGGTTTGGGGATTTAGGAAAGGTTTGAAACACCTTCCTAAGTCCGGAAGTAAGGATGGCTAGATTTGCTCTCAATTATGTGGTGGTTGCCCTTAAAATGCTTTTACAAGCTCTTGTTTTGAGATATACCAATTCCTATTGTTTTTATGCATGATTTATAGCATGAGATGATGCTTTGAAGGTATTTAATGTGATAGCATGTGCATTGAAGAGTTTCAAGATTTTGATTTGATGCAAGCATGGATTATGATTTTGAAATTTGATAAGAAAGATTTGAGAAATGTTGCATGAAAAATAGTAGGTGAGATAATGTTTTGACATAATATATTGGCATAGAATATGAGATACTTACCAGATATAATTGATTGATCAATAGGATGGGAGTGCACTATAAACTAAAAATTTGTACGTGCTCTTTGGATTCAATCCAAAGGGAGAGACCGATGATGGGCATTCCATCGGGTAGGACTTGGTGAAATAACAAGCTTTGTGGCGATGAGAGATACAGCCATGAGAATCAGGTGATGAGACGTAGGACTTGACCTTGAGTCAAGCTAGTCCGCATATCCGTGTAATGATGAAACGTGAAATGCCAATATAACATATGAAAGTGTATTTGATTCACATGTACCAAGTGTTGAGATGATTTATGCAGTGAGAAATGCATATTAGATTTGTTTATGAAATGCTTAGTTTCCACAAGCATGCGTATGGCCTTGTCATGAGTTTTTCATTAGTTTAAATGCATGAGATAGAATAGAGGTACATGTGTTTTTAAATGGAGATTTGCTTTGAAATGGTTTCCAAGCACGAGATAGAATGAGCATGTTGCTGAAAATGGTTTTTGAGAAAGTGTTTTGAATAATGAATTATTGTGTTGGTTTTCCTTAGAGCATACCTCACTAAGCAAACATGCTTACGCTCTCTTTCACTAATAATGCAGATAATTGAGGTGTTTTGGGCAGCAAGAGGGTTAGGAACATCCAAGGAGGTGTAATGCTCATGTATGGTCATGTTTTTACATACATTAGTATTGGTATTTGGCAATGGGTTTCAAGGTTGTATTTCGGAGATGTGTTTTAGACTCCCTATGTTTGTTGTAAGTTTGTTGTGGCTTTTATGATTTGTAAATGGTCCTAAATGGTTTGGTTGGAGGTTTGATATCTATATTTGGCTTTGTGGTTAGGAAGCCTGCATATAGTTTGAATGATCATGTGTTTGATGACATGCTCTAGCTTAAGTCTCTTTTATATGTTCTCTAATGTCTAAACAAGTTGTTGGTAAGTTATGGTATGCTTAGGAGCATGTTTGATTGTGTTATGATGTGAAAAACCAGAAATTTTTTCTTTTGCTGGAAAGGGTTTATCGAAACACCCTTATCTGTTTCGAAACAGGGGCCCGAAATGGCTATAGTGTTTCGGAACGGGTGAAGGTGTTTCAGAACATTTTGGCTACTAGAGAGACCTGTCCTGATACTGGTTTCGAAACGTACCCGAGAACCGAAACGGTCAATACCGTTTTGATACGGGCGTTTCGGTATGAATGTCAGTGTTCCGGAACGGTTGACCGTTGGATTGTGCATTTGAATTGTTTCAAGTTCTCATGTTTTACATTTTAGTCCTGAATGTTGTGGATGCAATTGTTTGAGCTTGGAATGTCTTTTTAAGTTGATTTTCAGTAGAGATGTATGTAAAGTGACTAATTACATTTTGGTAAACTTAAAATCTGCAAAATCCCTATATTTTCCAAAATTTATATTTTGGTCCCTAAAAGTGTAATTCTTGCAATTGAGTCCCGAATTGTTTTCCGATCTCTGTGCCTTTCTCTTGTATGACTCTTGAATAACACATAGGCTTAATGTGCATCTAAAAAAGATAAAAAGGAAAAAAAGGGTCGTTAATCAGGGTTGACTTTCGGGTTGACTTTGGTTTTCCCTGTGTAATCTTCGTAGTTCGGGTCAAGCGTCTAGGTCGGTCTAAGGGGGTTACACTCTCTCCATGATTCCCTCTTTCTCTCTCTCCTTCTCTCTATGATCACCTCTCTCTCTCTCTCTCCGTTGGTGGCAAGCCTTCTTTATATAAGGGATGGTATAGGGCAAGGTTCTTCTTGGATAGGAAGTTAAGTTGGACTTGTACTTGTCTTCATTAAAGAGGTGAATCTCTTTAATTTTAATGCATTTATCAACTTTTGCCAAAATTCCATCTTTAACATTCTTTCCATCTTTTCGTTCTACTCTTGAGCTCTACTTGCCGCGCCAAGTGTGTATAAAATTCAAGCATTTTCTGCTCTTCAAATCGGCTACCACTTTGCTCAGTTTGCCCTTCGGCAGGTTGATCTGTGCGCTGCCTCGACAAGGAATATGTGCTGCCTCGGCAGAGGTCTATCACTGAATCTGCTCCGTAAGGCTCGATCAGGGTCCTTTCAGTAGCTTATTCTGCACCATACTCCTTTTCCCTTCATTTCCCATACGGCACCAACTGCCCCGACATCGGGTATATATGCACGAGCACCAAATATGCATTAAATAGTAACTTTTTCATAGAATATATCAAATATAAGAATAAAAGGTACAAGTACTGAAATTAACGCATAAAAGGTCATAATTAAGATTAATTGGGTGTAAGTTAAGCGATATTATCCCTAAAAATGAGTTCAAATATAGGACTTTTGGGCATTCATCAGACATCACTCGGCCACCACTCATCAAGAATCCCAAGCTCCTTCCAAGATCTATCATATACGATGAAGAGAGGAGGAGCAAGCTCCCAATCTAATCGTAGGTACTATTGAATTAAATTCAATTCCTACTTATGTCGTGATTGATTCAGGATCTACTCACTCTTTTATATGCTCTACCATGTTAATGAAAGCAAACTTGAAATTTTTGACAATATCCTTGTAGTGTCGAATCCAATAGGGGGCCTAATGAACATAAACTTTGTTTGTAAGAACTCTCCCATTACCATTCGAATTATACCTTTTCCTATTGATATCTTCTTATTACCCACTTGTGAATTCGATCTAGTATTGGGTCTAGATTGGTTAGGAAAACATGAAGCCTGGTTATATTGTCAAAATAGGAGACAATATCTTCAGGGTTTGGGAAAAAATCGATCCTACTTATAGAAAAGAAACCAACTTCGATCTTTGCTGCTATGGTCTTATAAGATAAACTTGATTTCGGCTTACCTACTATGCCAATTGTCTCTGAATTCATTGATGTTTTTCCATAGCAACTCCCTAGTCTCCCTCCAACTAGAGAACTAGAATTTGGGACTGAAGTTCAACCTGGAACAAATTCGGTGTCCATTACACCCTATCGTATGGGACTGAAGCTCAAGAAGGAAATCCAAGAACTAGAGGACAAGGGATTCATTCGACCCAATACATCTCCCTAGGGTGCTCATGTCTTGTTCGTAAAGAAAAACTACGAGACGATGCGACTTTGTATAGACTACTGATAATTGAACAAAATAACCATCAAGAACAAGTATCGTTTGCCTAGGATCGAAGACTTGTTCAATCAACTTAAGGATGTTGTTGTATTCTCTAAGTCCAAACCATTCTCGATTAGATACCTCCAAGAAATGTGAGCGAGGTCAGAAGTTTCATCGGTTTTGCCGGGTACTATCGAAGATTCGTGAAAGGATTCTTGACAATTGTCGCACCATTAACCAAACTCCTTAGAGTTGATGAAATGTTCGAGTGGTCTGAGAAGAAACAGAGAAGTTTCAACCAACTCAAACATGCCGTGACTCATGCCCTGGTTCTTATCCAACCAGAATCAGGAAAAGAGTCCATTGTGTATAGCAACACATCACATTCGGGCCTCGTATGTGTTTTGATGCAAGAAGGCAATTTAATTGCATATGCATCTCGACAATTGAAGCCTCTTGAGCTGAATTACCCTACACACGATCTAGAATTGGCGGCTATCGTGTTTGCGCTCAAGATATGGAGACATTACTTGTAACACCCCAGTTTGGGGCCTAGGTGTTTTGTACGTCGGGTCAGGCTAGTGAAACCGAAAGTCGGCGGTTCGAGACGTTAAAAGTGGTCCAGGGAATTCAAGGTTCGGGGTAGGATAAAAATGTGGTAAAATTTTCTAAAATTTTCTAAAATCATATATATAAGGTTTGTTAAATCAATTTTGCAAAATGAGTTTTGGGAAGTGTACATATTGGATAGTGACCAAAATGTAAAGTTTCAAAATTGTGGAAAATGGGTGTTTTTCAAAGAAGAGTCAAATTCTTATAATCTTTCGGGAGCTCTAAGGCAATTAAGCCTTCTCTCTAATTTAATAAAAGGTGGTTGTTTTGGTTACGCAAATTTGACGTTCATTTTCATTTTCTCCATTTAACTTCAGCCAAACACTCTCTATTTTCTCTCATTTCCATAATTCTTCCACTTTCATTTTCTTTCTTGATTTTCAACTTCTCTCTTGTGAATTCTCTCAAATCTCTTCAAGATTCTTAAAATCAAAACTTGTCAAATTAGGATAGAAGCAAGGATTGGAGGTAATTTTCGTGCTAACCCTCTAATCAAGGTTCTTTAATGAAATTCCAAAGATATATGACTCTTGATCTATGTTTTTTATTGAAGTTTTATCGTAGTTTTGATAAAATGGTGAAATCTTGATAAAAGAGATGATTTAATGTGATTTTTGGAGTTGTTTTAATTTGATTTATCTGAGATGATATCTAATCAAGTTTTGGAAGGTTTAAGATGTTGAAAAAGAGTTTTGACCAAATTAATCCTGAAATCCTTGAGAATTTTTTATTTTAAAGGTGTTTATGGTTGGGTTTTTGGGGTATAATGTGAGTTCTATGATTGTTGGAAGTATAAGGTGGAAGTTAAAGTGTTTTAGATATTGATTGATGAAGTAAATTGATGAGAAGTGGTTGTTGATGGCTGGGCTGAGTCTAGAGACCAATCGAATGTGATTTCGGATATTTTGGATGGGTATTTTGATGCTTTAGAGCAGGCAGGGGGTTTAAATTAAGTGCTGGTGTTTGGATGCATTATGGTGCATTAATTCTATGTTTTTAATGTGTTGAAAATTGGGGATAGTGTTTCGTAATTGATCGAAGTGGCTTTGGAGGTTTTAGACGGTTGATTGTCACGTCGATGAGTGAAGTTTCGCGAGTCGGTGAGTGGAAATGAATTTTCCAGCATTAAAACATTTTAAAATAAGTTTTGGGAACTTTAGTATAAGCTTGAAACACTTTGCTGAGTTCGGAAGTAAGTAAAGTGGTTGACTCCCTCGGATTCTGCTATTATGTGATTATTGATGCACTTGTTTTAAATATGTTTATCTACTGTTTTAAAGTATGTTTTGAGCAATGGATTTGCTGTTTAAAATGCCATATTGGTTAAGGATTCACATGGTTAGTGGTCATTGTGGGTAAGTGTTTTTACATGGTTTTGAAGCACAATTTATGCTTGGAAATATGATTGTTTTGGTGTATGCTTTGAAAACAATGAGATGTGGATCAACTATGAATTATATTAGCAAGTGATGTTGTGAAAAGTGTTTTGTCTAATGAAATTGAATATAGTTAGCCGGATATAGGATTGAGTGCACTATAAATAAGTCGCATTGGATGTTGATGGGTTGTGATTGTACCGGAAAACTCCTTCCAAATACCCTAACGATAGAGGAATGTTAAGGTGTCACAACGGTGGAGGATAGCTCTCGTGTGCGAACTTTGTATTGTGTCCCGTCTCTCGTTAGTGGGTTATACATCTACCGATGAGTGTTGTTGAGGGGTTGAAAGGTACTAAATACTCCACCTCGGGTATCACAACGGTGGAGGGTAGCTCCCTTGTGTGAGCCTTGAGATGCCGGTATAGTGTATGAAGTGTTTGGGACAATACTTGGTAATCCGTGTATCCGATGTGTTATGAGCTTTGGAAGTATTGATGATCACTTGTGAGCCAATATAATTGTTGAAATGGTAATAAATGAATATTGGTGCTTAATGTGGTAAGCATGGTTTAATATGAAATGATGCATTTGGAATTTATGCATGAGAATGATTTGAAATGAGCATGAGCATTTGGTTTTGTTGTTAATTGATGCAACACTTATTGCATGGTGTTTCACATGTTGATTTTATTGATAAAGTGCATGGTTATTGAAAAAGGGCATGATGGTTTTAAAAAGATGATCTTACGATTTTAATGCATTGATGGTGTTGTCGGTTTTGAGAAACCCTCACTAAGCTTGTATGCTTACGCTCTCTTTTAACCATCAATGCAGAGAATTGAAGGTTGAGTGGCAGCAAGTAGCAAAGAGGATCCAAGAAGGCTTCGAGACATGAATGTATGTTTGGTTTTAAAACTAGAGTAATAAGGGCAATGAGGGTTTTCCTTTGTGTGGTTTGGGTGATGTGTTTGGACACCCTTGAGCATGTTTGTTTAATGTTTTTAGACTTGCAAATTGTAACCCCCTCAGCTCGGTCTAGCCACCAGACCGACCCGAGCTGTCACACGGGACTAACCGAAGAAAGACTGGAAGATTTCTCTCTGATTAGCAACCCTAAAAGAGGAACAAGCTTTAAAATTTATCTTTTCTAGATGCTATTTTTAGGACATAGGTGAGGAACACTCGCAGCGGATGAAAATACAACGAAACGAACCTCGAAACGACAAACAAGTATACAGATACAAAAATGCAATTCTAGCATAAAACATTAACCTAACATTAAATTTTTGATACCATTTAGCAATTAGTCAATTTTCATACTTGTATGCCAAAATGCAGCTCCATACAACCATCCAAACTCACCCAATTGGTAACACATCAACCGGGGATCAAAACGCAAGAAAACAGAACTTAGGAGATGCCTTCAACTAACATAAATGCCAGGTGTTTCGAAACACCACTGCCCGTTTGGGAATAGGGCTTCAAAAACAGATTTTCCAGATGCAAATTGTTCCGAAACACCAAGGGGCGTTACGAAACAGCTAGGCATAATTCATGCCCGTTTTGATACAGACGAGCCCGTTTCGGAACCCCTGTGCCCAGATTGGTCCAAAATGAGTTTTGAGCATTTCCAAAGCTTACCAAAACCAACCCAACAATATGTCAACAACAAGGGATCAACAAAACATGCATTTCTCAGATAAAGGGACTCAACAACATCAAACAAGAGCTTCCCAACGCAACGATTAAATAAGAACGAAGCATAGAAAGAACTACATTTGCATAAAAGGTCAAAACACAAATTAACCTTTAAAACAGCGAAATCAAAACTCAAACAACTTCAAAAGATCATAACAAACATGTCTAAACAAAAAGGGAGTCCAACACATGCTCCCAACACTCATAAAGGTCTTTCCCGTTGCTATTACACTACTATTGGAATAAACCATACTTGAGCTAAGCTTGGGACTCTTGGACACCTTCCTTGCTCTCTTGCTTCCCCGAAAGGTTTAACGATCTGCATTGTTGGAAAAGAGAGCGTAAGCTGGAGAGCTTAGTGAGCGGTGCTCAAAACCAAAGCAACAAAAATGCAGTTTTTAAACCATATAATTTGTTCATAAAATAAAACCTTCCTTCAAATCATTTCCTTACAACAAAGACAATAAACAAGCTAGATTGACAACGCAAGGTATAACTCAATAGTCAAAACCACAATACCACAGTTCATGCATTACCGATGCATATCCACCATAACTTACCAATCTCATTCAAAACTCAACTTACCAACACATGATCAAACACCATACCAAAACATAATATAAACATATTGTGAATTAACACATGTATATTGGCCACAAGTGATCCGGGATGCCACTACCCGCAGAGCCCAAGGTGATAGCACTACCCCTATCACTCTAAATTCGGATATACGGACACTTTGATGGCACTACCTCCATCAAGTCACATGCATTACCGATGCATAAAATTCACTTCGGTTAAGATGCTACTACCCGCAGAGCCCGTTGGTGATAGCACTACCCCTACCACTAGCATCACAATAGCACTACCCCTATTGTGAAACTGAAGCATACCACACTCGCGAATTTTGTATAATAGAGCCCTCCACATCCTATTGATAGATCAACATACCCGATATATATAATATCATCACTTGCCAATATACAATTTACCTCCAAGATTACCCATTGTTTTCAATGCGTAAACATGATCATATCATCCCATTTCAAAACATACACAATGCATGACATTACTCAACATAATTTCGTAGCTTTAAAATCATAACATCAATACATGGGATTACATATAACAACATTTAAAACAACTCATTATGCATGAAAACAGTAGGATTTAACATAACCATCTATGCATACGCATCATCATCGCAATAAACCAAAATAATCGGAAACAAGTTGAAAACAAGGGCGAAAACACCCAAACTTATGCTTGAGTTTAGATTGGTCTCTCGAACACAATCCAAACCCTTTAAAAGATGTCCTTAACCACGTTAAGGCTTTAAAATCATTTCCACTCACCAGCAAACCACAAACACTAGCCAAAATGCCGATTTAAGCCTTCAGATCACCCAAAAACGCGTCTGATGATTCCGAATCCAAATCCCATGCTTCTAACCATTACAAAACAGAGCATTAGACTCTATTTCAACTCACAAACTTACTGGAAAACAGAGACTCATCATCTAACAACAATCGGCCATCAAAACAAATATGAAATAATCCAAAAACATCGAATAAATCAACCCAAACAATCTCCAGCCAAATCCCAACAAGATTATCATCATAAATACATCTAATAGCATCCAAAAACATTAACCCATCATCAAATAACCACCTGCTACTAATATCTCTCAAATCCAAGCTAAAAACCCAAAATATCAATCTGAAACTTCATCAACTCAACAAAATCTGAGATTCTTTTGATTAACCCATTATCTCAACATATTTCAACATCAAAAACATTGCCCACAACAATCTAAAGCCCAGCAAAACCTGATCTAACAATGAAACTCACTAAACAACCATTTTTAGCTTGATTTCACACTTTTTCATAAATATCTTTGTAAAACTTTTAATCTAAAACAATAAAAGAAACAATAACATGGGAATATCAATAAAGAACTTTACATTAGAGGAGAAAAATATAGCTCACCTCTAGTGGTAGAATTTCCCCTTGATTTTCAAGAAAAAACTTAAGAAATCTAAGAGAAAACAATTGGATTTTAGAAGAAAATCATAAGTAAATACTTTGATGATTAAAAATCAACTTAAAAGAGGTTTACCTTTGAAAACTTGCTGCTAATGTTGTTGCTTGGTTGAAAAGAGAATAAAAGAAAGCTTTTTAGAAGTTTTAACGTCAATTCTTAAAATGATATAAAACTCTTTTAAAAATATGAATTAAAACCTTTTTAAAATCACTTTTAGGAATAAAATAAATAAGGGAAAAGTCTGAAATTAGACTTGGCTAATTAGCTTCTTAGAGATTCAATGTTTTGATTCTTTTACAAAACAGTAACTAAAAAAGTTTTGAAAATTCGCATTTTAGTCACTAGAACAAAATGTCATGATTCTGGAACTCATTTTCCAAAATTGATTTCGCACACGACATATATATAATATATAAGGATTTTAGAAATTATTTCCATATTTTTAAAAACAATCGAGGGCAGCTTTCACTGAACTCGCCCCAAACTTACCTGAAATTCAAAAACAAGTTCGACCAACTCTAAAACCATCACCAAAACTCCTAAGCCCAAGACCAGGGTGTTACACAAACCGCCTTTATGGTTTGGTTTAACCTTTGGATTGATAATTGGTGTTTGAATGGTTTTCCTCTAGGTTGCATGCCTATAGATATCCCATTGATGTTATATGCTATGTTGTGATGTTGTATATGCCATGATTGTTTGGGGTTTATGTTTTTAATTACGTTGTATGCATGTTAGAGATATGTTGGAATGGTTTCGGATGAATTAAATTGAGATAAACCAGTAAAATTATACATTATAGGTCCAGGTGTTTCGGAACACCCTTGTCTATTCCGAATCAGGGTGCTTGAAATGCCTTGGGGTATTGAAACAGGGAGGGCCCATTTCGGTACGTTTTGCTACTGTGAATCCCTATTCCGATACGAGTCAAAGGTAGTGTAACGCCCCGGTTTTGGGTTCAGAAGTTTTGGGCGTTGACCGGTTCGGTCAAAGTGCTGATCGAATATATAAGAGTGAATTTAGGAAAGCCTAGTTCGGGTTGCATTAAAAATATGGAAAAATGTCCTAAAATCATCTTTTAATATAATTAAGTGAACTGTGAAATCAATTTTGGAAAATGAGGTTCGTAAGGTTGACATTTTGGCTAGTGACCAAAATGTAATTTTTGAAAGTTCGGTGACAGTTTTATAAAGGATTGAAACTTTGAATCTTTAAGGAGCTAATATTCCAAAAAGAGTTTCTCCAGATTTTTCTAAGATATTTTAAGGCTTTATTCTGATTTTAAAGTTTATGAAATGTGGAGGGAAATCATTTTATCATTTTATAACTAACTTTTCTATTTTCTCTCAATTTTCCTTTTCTCTCATTTTCTCTCAACCCAAACACATTCTCCAGATTTTCTTCTTTGATTTTGGCAATCTAAATCACTCATTTCAACTCTCATTTGATTCCTAATCATCTCATCAACAAAACCTCTCAATTTGCAAGTTGTTTCATCAAGCTTTTTGGCTCTAAAAAGGAGAAACTCAAGTTTGGAGGTAAGAACGTCCTTCTCCTCTGAACTTCAAGTTCTTTATTGAAATTCCCAAGTTCTCAATCCTTGATTTATGATTTGTTAAAGGCTTTTCAATTGAAATCTTGATTTTGGCTAAAATGCAAGATTTGGTGATTTTGGTGGAATTTTCGTATGATCTGTTTAAGCAGGGTTTTGAAGTGTCAAAATGATGTTAAATGAATGCTAAATTGATTATAAGTTGAGGTTTAATTAATACAATCCCGGATAGGTTGAATTTCCTAAGTTTTGCTTGAGTTTTTGGTTGTTTTTGGAGTGTTTTGGTGATCTGTTATACCTGGAGGTATAAGGACGTGTTTGTGATTATTTTGGATGTTAATTGATGTTTAAAAGTGGTTAGAAGTGATGGATCTTGGCTGGGTTAAGTTTTGGAAGTGTTTGGAGGTGATTTCGGTTGTGTTTGGTAGCCGAATTGTTGGATTTGTGATGAGCAGCGAGTTGTGTTGTGTTGCTGGTGTTTTTAATGCATAATGATGCATTGATCTTCTGTTGTTGTGTGCTTGAAACAGGGGAGTTTGATCCGTGAGCTTTAGAGGTGTTGCGGAAGGTTTCGGATGCTTGGAAGGCTTGTTGGCTAGCCTTGTTTTGGTTATCAGTGAGTGAAGTTGGGTTTTCAGCTTTTAAATCAAGGTTTGAAGGTTTTTGGGAACTTAGTGTAAGTCTAAACAACTTTGCTAAGCTCAAGAGTAAGTGAATGGGTTTTCGCTCTTGAATTATGATTGTGAAATTGGCTTTTAAGCAATTGTGGTTGATGATTGAAATGCATATGTTTTGCATGGTTTAAATCTGTTTTGAAAGCATATTTTAGCATGGTTTAATGCTGGTTTTGAAAGCCATATATGAAGGATGCTCAAGGTAAGAGATCCTTGGTTTTATACATTGAAAATGTGGTTTTGATGCATGGTGTTGCATGTTGTTCAATGGCTTTGTTTAATGCTTTAAAACAGTGAATTAATGTTGGTAAATGATGGTTTTTGCATTATGGTTATGCATGTGAAACATTGGACTAATGTGGTAAGGTGGTTATATTGGCAAGTGATGTAAGTGGTTCTTGGTTCTTTGATCGGATATAGTTAGCCGGCTATAGGATTGGGTGCACCGTGAATTAAGTCGCCTTGGAGGTGGAGTGGTCAAGAGTGGACCGGTAAACTCCCTTCAAGTATCCTAACGAGATGGTTGAGGTCATAATGGAGGTGTTGCCCATTCGAGGACCTTGGTTGAGCAAAGGTTATATGGTGTTTAAAAGTCCATATGTGGGAACCTTGTGCTTGTTGAGATCACAATGGCGGTGTTAAGTCCATGTGTGGATCTTGTGTAGGGTGTCCCGGATCTCGTTAGTGATGTTATACAACTACCAATCGGTGAATGCAAAGGTTGTATGGTGTTTGAAAGTCCATACATGGGAACCTTGTGCATGTCAAGGTTGTATGGTGTTTGAAAGTCCATACATGGGAACCTTGGGGAAAAGTTGAGGTTGTATGGTGTTTGAAAGTCCATACATGGGAACCTCGGGAAAGCTAAGGTTGTATGGTGTTTAAAAGTCCATACATGGGAACCTTAGGATGTTGAGGTCAAATGGTGTTTAAAAGTCCATTTGGGAGACCTTGGATTGGTAGGGTGTATGGAGCGTAGGGACAACGCTCGGAATCCGCGTATCCGATTGGGTGTTGAGTTGAAAAGTGAATGTGGTTGATCACTTGAAGGCCAATATGATGTTCTTGATTGTGATGAAGCATGGGATGCTTGAAATGATGCATAATTGCATGTGAAGCATGAGATGCTTGAAAAGATGCATGGTTGCATGGAAAGTGTATAATGCTTGTGAATGCATGTTTACTTGTTAAGTTGAACAAGTGTTGATTATCATTTGGAAAATGATGCATGTGAGCATGAAATATCTTTAGTGCATTGGAGTCTTGTTAAGACTTGTTTTTAAAGGCATGTGATGATGATGTTGTGGTTCATATATGTTGCCTTTGGTTTAATGCATGTGTTGGTTGGTTTGTGAAATGGTTTTAAAAGATTCTTGCTTGAATTGGCTTTCAAGTTTAAGAAAGGTATGTTGTGAAATGGGAGTATTTTCCAAGGTTTTGTTTTAGCTTGCATATGGTGTTTATGCATGGTTTGGTTAAATGGATGATTTTGTAAGTTGTGCTTTGAAAAGGTTTTCTTAGCATGCTAAGCTAAGGGTTGGTTTTCATGTATGTGCAATGCATGGTTTTGAGCTTGTTGTTGAAAAGGGGTTTTCAAACATCGCTTTGGTAAACAAATCGAGTTTGTTTTAAAAGTGATTTATGACCCGCTGCATTGATGGTGTTTTGGTTTTGAGCATACCTCACTAAGCATTATGTGCTTACGCTCCTTTTTGTCCGTCAATGCAGATTCTTGAAGTTTGGACAGCAAGGAGCAAGGGATTCAAGGTGGACTCCACTTGAGATGTATGTCTCGGTGAATAGTTATAGTTAATAAAGGCAATGGGGTAGAATCTCTCAGGTTTTTGTGTATGTGTTCGTTTATGTTTGGACAAGGATGTTTTTATGTTGATGATGTTGTTGGATCATGTTTCGGTTTTATTGAGATTGATTTGGAAGGTTTGTGCCTAAATGGTTGCTTGTGTAGGAAGTATGCCTTTAGAATTGGGGCTTTTCATGTATGGTGTTATATTGATGAATTGTTGATGCAAGTATGTCCCATTTATGTTGAGTTGCATGTTGGTAAGGTTTGGAGGCTTTAGGAGTATGATTGGATGGCCAATTATGTGTTTGGGTGAGCAAAATGCAGCAATCTGGGCAAGGCGTTTCGGAAAAGTTGACACCGTTTCGGAACGGGTGCCCTGCATAAACCCAGGCGTCCGAAACGGGTGCCACAGTTCCGGAACGGGTTGGCTACTGCCAGTCCCCCGTTGCGGTACGCGTTGCGGAACGGCCCCGTGTTTCGAAACGGGCTCTGCCTGTTTCGGAACGGGTGACCGTTGGGGACTGACATGGGCGGTTAAATGTTTCAGAATGTTTGCATTTTGGTCCTGAAACTTGTTTGTGCAATTGTATGAGTTTGGGTTGTCCGTTTGAGCTGAAATTTGGCAGAGAAGCATGAAACATGATTAATTTTAAGTTGGTAACTTAAAATCTGGTTAAGTCCTTAAGGTTTTCAGAATTTATAATTTGGTCCCTAGAGTTGTAAATTGTTCAATTGGGTCCCTATTTGATCTCTGATGTTTGTGGTCTTTGAGTATGATGTTTGTGTGATCACATCTAGGGTTAATGAGCATCTAGACAAGATTAATAAGGAAAAAAAAGGGTCGTTAATCAAGGTTGACTTTCGGGTTGACTTTGGTTTTCCCCGTGTAATCTTCTTAATTCGGGTCAACCGTCTAGGCCGGGTTAAGGGGGTTACAGGTAGTTTCGGCACAAGCCCACGTTTCGAAACATGTGCCACTATTTCGATACACCCGTTATGGTACGGGGCTTGTTTTTCCAAAACAGCTGACTGTTATGACAATTAATGGTATACTTTGAAGTTCTGTTTCTTTGCATTTTGGTCCTAGTTTGCTATGTTTGCAATTAAATGAGTTTGAATGATCGTAAAAAATTGAGATTTGACAAACGAGCGTGTAATGAGACTAATTGAAGGGTGGTAATTTAAAATTGGTCAAAGCCCTTTCAATTTTGGGAAATTACAAAATGGTCCCTAAATGTTATAACCGGATTAATTTAATGCTTGATCAAGTTATAAATGTTTTGCAGCATTATTTATCGATTAGGAACCTAAGTGGCATCTAGACATGAGTAAAAGAAAAAATAGGGTCGTTCATTGAGGTAAGTCTTCCCAGTTTGCTTCAATGATCTGCGTGTGGCCCGTTCAGTTCGCTCTAATGGCCAGACCGGATCGAGGGGCTACATTACTTGTACAAGGAGAAATGTAAATTGTTTACCAATCACAAGAGTCTCAAATACATCATAACTCAGGAAAAAATGAACTTGAGGCAAAGCAGATGGCTTGAATTACTTAAAGACTATAATTTGATTATCAAGTACCATCCGGGTAAAGCAAACGTGGTTCCCGATGCCCTTACTCGAAGATCATACTCGGGTAACTCCTTAAAAAAAATTCTTCTGAAATTCATTCAAATTTAATCTTTCTTGCTATATAAGTAACCATTTGAATTCTTCTTAAATGGTCTTGTTTGAATCCTTTTAGCTTCCTTGGTTATCAATGCTCACTTCAGTTTGTTCAAGAAACAAGGAATCTTATCTGAACTTCAAGTTCAATCCAGCCTAATCGCAAGAATCAAAGATCTTCAACAAACCGACCATGAACTTCAAGCTACCATCTCGAATTTTGATTCAAAGGCCAACAAAGATTTCTCAATCCATTCAAATGGTATGCTCTATTTTAAGGATAGAGTGTGTGTTCTAAACAATGATGACTTGAAGAATGAAATTTTGTAAGAAACTCATCAAAGCCCATTCTCGGTACATCCTAGATCTTTCAAGATGTATAAAGATCTTAAATCCTTGTATTGGTGGCCTAGCATGAAGACTACCATCAAAGACTTTGTGTCTAAGTTCTTGAATTGTCAAAGAATCAATGGCAAACATCGAGCTCCCATCGGATTACTCCAACCCATCGAATTCCCTCAGTGGAAACGGCATCGAATCATAATGGACTTTGTAAGTGGTCTTCCTTGAACGCCAAGAAAGTGCGATGTTATGTGGGTGATTGTAGATCGACTCACTAAATCGGCTCACTTCATCCTTATTCGAATGAGCTATAGCTTGGATACACTGGCCGAATTGTATATTCATGAAGTGGTACGTTTGCATGGAGTCCCTACTTCTATCATCTTCGATTGAGATCCTCGATTCATAGCTCGATTATGGAGATCCTTGCAACGAGCCCTTGGAACTAAGTTGAACCTAAGTATGGCTTTCCATCCCCAAAGTGATGGCCCATCCGAAATGGTGATACAAGTCCATGAAGACATGTTGAGAGCTTGTGTTATTGACTTAAGAAAGAACTGGGAAAAATCCCTACCTCTCGTTGAATTTTCCTACAACAATAGCTATCAAACTTTAATTCAAATGGCTCAATTTGAAGCTTTATATTGAAGGAGATGTAGAACACACCTATGTTGGTCCGAATTAGATGAAAACAAAGTCTTGGTACTTCAATTCCTCAGGGAAACTGAAGAACAAGTCCAAATTAGCCATGATAGATTGAAGCAAGCCTTTGATAGGAAAAAGTCTTATGTCGACTTGAAACGAAGGGATATCCAATACAACCTAGGAGAAAAAGTATTTTTTTAAGTTTCTCCTTGGAAGAAAGTCTTCAGGTTTGGAGGAAAAGGGAAGCTCAGTCCCCGATTCATCGGACCTTTCAATGTTGTTGAAAGAATTGGTCACGTGGCTTATCGATTGGGACTCCCTAGTGAATTCGATAAGATCCACAATGTCTTCCATGTCTCAATGCTCAGAAAGTATCGATCATATACATCTCATATTCTAAAACCTTAAGAAGTGGAATTGAATCTTGATCTATCCTACGAAGAAGAGCCAATCCAAATTCTTGATACTGAATTCAGAAAGATTATAAACAAAATTGTTCCTCTTGTCAAAGTGCTTCGGAGAAATCACAAAGTAGAAGAAGCAACTCGGCAACCGGAAGAAATGATGAGGAGGCAGTACCCTTATCTATTTACTTTAGGTAAATTTGAGGGAGATTTTATTTTAAGGGGGGAGGAATTGTAATACCCCAAATCCTAGCATAGTAGAAAGTACATAATTAAATTAGAAACAATAGTGTAAACATTGGACCAACATTAATGATCAAGAGATTACGGACCTACTTAAGAGATTGGACGAAATGAGTAGTCAATTTTGAATGACTAAATCTAATTAAATGAAAAAGGCAACGATTGCATGCTATTTTTCTTAATTCCTAAATTTCCTTGCTTAAGCTTTTGATTAGTGGTTAATTAAGGGACATTCTTGTCATTTCCCAAATCCATTAAATCCCATTATCATCTTCATCTTCTTCCATCTAGCCGAATATCTTAGGCAAAATAGTGAGAGAGTGAAATTGAGAGAAACACTATTGTTCATGGAGGATTAGAGCTTGCATGTACATTAATTTTCTTGGAAATTAAATCTAGAAGCAAAGTAAGCATACTTCTACTCTTATTCATTCGAATAGATGAGAATGTTATTAAAATTGTGTAATTTGAATGTTTGTTAAGGTTTGAAATCTGGATTTTGATGAATTAATTGTGTGTTTGATCTTAGATTAGGGTTGGATTGAAGATTAAATTAAATTATAATGATATTTGAATGAGATTAGATTGGCCGAATAGTGTAAATGATTCTAGATTCATGCTAGTGCGGTTGTTCTTGAAATTGGTTGAATAGATGATGATACAAGCTTAATTAGAAAAATTCATGTCGGATAAACTTATTGGAAATTGAGTTCACTAGTGAATTGATACGTTGGGTTGAAGAAAATGATGATACAAATTGTAAAATGGAAGTTAGATATGAAACTAGTTACCTAGATAGCTTGATTCACTAATAAGGACCCTTTTGAATGAATCGGTAAGTTTGGGAATAATTTGGACAGAACTAAGGGCTGGATAAGTTAGCTAAAAATAGGGGAGAAATTAAAATGGATACTTGACAAATTTAATTGCTTGATTAATAAAGAATTTGATTGCTTTAAAGTGTTAATTGACAGAATGGTGAAATAGGGACTGGAATTGGGATATTTGATAGTTAATGCCCTAAAATGAATGAACTAGGGACTAAAAATCTATAAATTAGAATGGGGGAAAACATGACAATTAAGGATTTAAAGTACTAGAATGAAATGGATTGAATTATGCATGTAGAGACATGAACTAGTAAACTTAACCTAGTGGAATCTGCCCAGAAAGCTTTTTTTGGGCAATAACTATGAAAAATTGCTATAAATTTAGGAATCAAATTTAAAGCTGAAATTTATATGGAATGAACTTTAATATGTCTATTTTCATTACGAACAAACGGATTTAAATTATGGATTGTATAGTGGAATATGGTAATGAAAATGCATGGATAGTCCAAACCGTCCAGAAATGCAAATACCATGTCTTTAAGTTAAAAACTATATTAATTGACAAAGAGTTAAATTCCATGCCTTATATGCTAAAAATATAATTAAGTTATCTCTCTAATGGTTTAAACAAATTTAAATTCCAACAAGTATATTAAAAGATATGAATGCTTAAGTAAACATTGCACATGCTGCCTCGTATCATCAGTTTGGTAATTTGGCAGTTTGGGTAAACTGTTTTAAAATAGTTTGGACGGTTAAGTTAACTACCATGTTTTGCCAATTATTGGAACACGACAAGTAAAATGATGTGCATATAAGTCTAGGATGCATGTCCCATGCATAAAGCAGGTTCATAGTATTTATGTTAAGTGATTGAATAAGCATGAATGAACTGTCTGAAACGAATAATTGATATGTTTGATATAATTGGTTTGACATGCTATTATTTATATGGATTGCTATAACAATAAATGAACATTGTTGAAGAGGAAAGGAGTGGACAAGCAAGTGGCAAGAGCAACGACATTTGGATTCAAGATAAATAGCTTGCTTGGGAGTACTTGTGAGTGTAGCTATTAATAGGGTTAGGACTTAGGTCCTAACAAAAAAATGAGCATGTCTACATTATGTTTAAATGTTTGCTAGTAAAATGGCTCTAATTATATTTGGAAATCTAAGGGAGGAATGGTTTAAACTAATCCTTGATAAGAATGTGATGTTTTAAGTAGCTATGTAATTCGAATGCATGATCATATGAACCTTGTTATTGGCTTGAGTTATGCTATTCGAATGTTCATGATACATATGTTATCTTGTCTTGATTACATGTTACCACGATTTGCTTAAATGGTATGCATATTGCCTTGAAATGTCTATTAAAGCTTACTTGAAGATGGATGTTTAAAAAGGTTACTAAAATCTTGTGACTATGAACCAAGGTTCTCTAGCCTAAGGGCTTCCTTGATCTTGTTAAATTTCTAATGACATCTTGAATAAGCTTGTAACTTGTCTTGAACATGCCTTGATCCTTGTTTTGATTGATTACATGTATCTTGATCAAATGAACACTAAACTAAATGATGCTGATAAGTGCCCAAAATTCCTATATTTTTACCCCTTTCTCATGGAAATTATCACTCAATCTACACCTATTTGAGTTGCATTATGACCCTTCATGCATTAATTTAATCATTTATGCCTTTGATCCTTATATTCTGTTTTATTCTATGAAAAATGTATTGCTTGATGCATGTTTGATGCTTTTGCAAATTTGCACGCTGCTAGGGCAGGAGATGCCATGAGGGCAACGAAGGAAATGGAAGGATGAGGCAGATCCAGCTAGTGACAACCCTGATTGAGCCAAGATACAACTGACAGCTTCTACTGAGGGAAGTTGATGAAACCTTCAAGAGAAAAACCAGTCACAATGTAACACCCCGAAAGCCGGTGTAGTCGAAATTGGATTTCGATGACCAGAGTATTGGTATTAAAATATTGAAATATCGTATCCTTGTTATAGATAATATTGTTATAGGACCTTAAGTAAACCAATTCATTAGTTAAGATTGTTTTGAGAATGCCCAAATTAGTGTTCTCGAACTAGGCGGTTCGATACGATTAGACTCGTACCGAAACAACCTTGGTAAGGCGTTTTGAGACATTTATAAGAGTTTCGAATGATTCCAATGGTATTAACTAACTTTTGTACTTTTGCTTGACCGTTTTGATACGTTTTCACTCGTTTCGAAACGGGTCCCCTATTTGGAATATATGTAAAGAAAAAATTAAGAGGAAAGGATAAGGTGGTGATTAACCTTTTTATTGCTGCCCTTCCCACGTGTTTATCATCAAAAAAGTTATCTACATGATTAGTTTTGAGGAGGTTAAAGAAAAGATAGAAATTATATTATTTTAAGCTTTCTCTTTGTTAAGGGAAATCTTTTCATTGGTTGCTTGGTGAGGTGGGATATGACTAAGGCTATTGTTTCAGTAAAAAGGAATAAAGAAAAATCCTCATCTTCATTTTACATGTTACCGAAACCAAATCTCATTCTTTGTCTTTAAGACACAAGCATTGGATTTAGCAAACCGTTGGTAGAAGGAAATCTTCTTATTGGCCAACTGGGAGGTGGAGTAATGAATAAGCTTTGGCTCTTTATAAATGAATAAAAAGAAAAGCCCTTAGTCCTTTTGAGTTTCACCGAGACCAAAACCCACCTTTTGTTCATAGGAGTTAAGCAGACACCTCCATTGTTATCTTCTCCACAAAGCTCAAGCACATACCTCTCTATTGTGAGCCAAAAGCTTAGACTTTCCTTGTTTTAAGAACACCAAATCATATATATCGATCGGGTAAGTGGAAGCCCCAAGTCAATCATCGATTCTCTTGATTTTTAGATGATTAATTTCAAGCTTAAAGATAAGCTTTTTCTATAGCTAATGATTCCTTATTGATTCTAATGATTCCTTACTGCTTTTCCTAGCTCTAGAAGAGGAAAAGACTAATCCATCGCTTCCAGCAAAAGCTAGGGATAAGGGTATTGCCATCCGAGAACCTTAGGAGCTTCGGATTGTCAACGTGAGTGTAGGCGGAGTCTCAAGAGTGGCTAGGTGCCATCTCGAATCATTGTTTATCGATTTAATAACTATTGATTTTAAGGGATTTGCATGAACCATTATTGTAAGCCATGTGGTAAGTATTGCATCGATTCTTTGTCCAAAGCATTGCTATCATTGCCATGGAAATCATTGAAACATTGGCATGTGACAAAAGTTTATTGCTATTGCTTATTGCTATGACCATATGATTATTGAAATATTGTTAACGAATCATGTATATTGAACAATGGATTATTGGACCTTGGATTCGAAGTATTGGATACAATCGGCATGCCATAGAATTCATGAGCTTAGTGTATGGGTGGACTACGGTCCTAGGGCTACGGCCTATATTGATTTAGCAAAGTAGAGGGGTGTGTTGTGTATTGGTCTTATTGGCGATGTCAGCAGGATTGGCCATTTATTGATTTGGCGTGGAGGTGGAATTCGTGTATCCATATACCATGAATCGATCCAAGGGAAATATTGATTATTGATATTTTTTGCTATGAAATCATGATATTGCCATTGATGACATGATTCCATGTTCCTATTATGAATAAGAAGCATGTTATGTTTATTCCACAAGGAATATTATGATTATCATTGAAGCATGTTATATGGCATCCATGTCATTCATTGTTTTGTGACTACCTCACTAGGCAAAGTATGCCTAATGCATTCCATTGCATCCATTTTAGGTTAGTCAAGATTTGGAATCGAGATCGGAGGAGTTGAAGCGTTGCACAAGTCACAATAAAGATATAAGTAATGTATATCGTCCCTTTTGAACTCCTAGTAAGTGGTCTATGTATAAGTCTATTAAGTCTCTTTTGATGTGCCTATGTCATGGTTAAGTGTTATAAGTATGATATGTTTAAAATGAGTCTTTTATATAGTAAGAAATGGCCTTAATGCATGTTTTGGCACTAAAAGGTAAAAACCGGGTAAATGGATTCATATGGCTCTAAAAATTGACATGTTAGTAGAATTTATGGTTATAATGGTGTGTGTAAAGTTTCACTGCATTTGGACACAGTTTGATAAACTAAAATGAATAGAAACCAACAAGAATTTGTCATTACAGGCCAGGCCTTATCGAAACGGGTGATGGCGTTTCGATATGGGTAAGTATAATTGAACTTGAGAAGCGGGGCATACCGAAATAGGTGAGGGGTGTTTCGGAACATTTTGCCTCTGGAATCCCTTGTTTCGATATGAGTTCATAGCGTATCAAAACTGGTCAAAGTCAAAGTCAAAGGAAGTCAACCCGTACCGATACATGGCTTGCCCGTATTGATATGATCAAGGGGAAAGGTCAACAAGGTTGACCATCATCCACCCGTATCGAAACGTCTCTAAGAGTTTCGATACAAGGTTAGTTAAAGTGGTTATAAAGCTTAAAATGAAAAGTTGCATTGTTTACAGTTTAGGATGATTAAATTGGATGACTAAATGATCATCGTTTTACATGAAAATTTATAGGCTAGTTAATATAGCATTGAATTTCATTGTGGTATAGTCTGATGCATTGAAGGACCTTTAATTTATCAGTTTTACAAATTAGTCCCTAAAACTTGTAAAAGTTGCGAAATGGTCCTAAATGGTTAAATGTGGCATTCTTATGTTTGAATTCGACTAAGACGTATATCCGGTAAAATTTTGTTGTTAAATATTGATTAAGTGTTGCTAATAAGATGAAAATTTATCGCACCGATCATCGCATCGCTCACCGGTAACACGCTCCGACCTGGTTGTCTACCAGGTCGGGAAGGGGGCGTTACACACGGACCCATGCCGAAGCAGCAGAATGCAATGACGTGGTCGTGTACTATTCAACCTTATAAAGGGCAGAATAGGAAAAGTGGTAGTCGATTTGTAGAGCTTTAAATGTCGAATTTTTCTAACACTTTGCGTGGTAGTTGGAGCTCAAGAAGAAACGAAAGCATGGAAGGAAGGATAAAGTTGGACTATTAACCAAAAGTAGATAATGGATTAAATTAAAGAGATTCACCACTTTAACAAAGTTAAGTCCAAGTCCAACTTAACTTCCTCTCCAAGAAGGATTTGTGCCTACACCTTTCCCTACAAAAGGGAGGCTTGCCGCTATCATCGAAGACAATCAGAAGAGAGAGAGCTTAGGGTTTAGTTTGTGTTTCCTTCCCATTCATTATGTTCTAATTTTCCTTTGGGTTAGGATTAGTTTGTTTCGTAGTCGTGTGAAGACTATTTTACTTTGTTTAAGTTCTTAATGCAAATAAGTTAAGGTTTTCTTATTCTTGGCTTTAATCATTCTTGCATACTTATCGAGAGAGCTTGTGAGATTATCTATTTTTTCAATATCGAGAGAGTTGAACTCACGAAATGATAAAGCACAGTTTTCATCCAACGTGGTGTTAACTAACTCGGCCTAGAGATAGGTTAAGAGTTTCAACGGCTAAGAGAGGCGTGTGATTCGTTGGTGTTTGTCTTTGGTTTACGCCGAGAGGTATGGTCATAGTTCAGCCATCAATAGTGTTTCGAGCTTAGAGATAAGAAAGAGCCATTCAAGGATGCTTTGTCGAACCTTAACATCATCTTCCCAAGAGCAAAAGATTGTCGCGGCAGAGACTCAACCTTTTGCAGCCGCGGTAGGGACTTAGGTTACTGCCACGACAGTTTTGTGTTGCTGCATTCAAGAACGAAGACAAGGCAATAGGAGTCCACGCAACGACACATTCTAATCCGGCCCATTCTCTCAACTTATTCTCTCTTTTACTTTATTTTTGGCTTATTTTAGTTTTAGTATTTTAGTTTATTCAACAACCCAACTCATCTGTGTTTTTACTTTAATTGTTTTGCAGTGCAAGGAAGTAAGGCCAAAAGGCTAGCTCAATCCTTGTGGAAACGATACTCGATATACTTATCATTATATAACTTGAGACGTATAAACTTGCACTATTGCGGGGCACTTTTACGCGAGCATCAAGTTTTTGGCGCCGCTACCAGGGATTGGCAACTTTTGTTTTTATTTTCTTGCACTCTTTATTTTTAGTTTATCTATTTTTTATTTTTGTAGTACTAATAAAACTTAGTTTTGTCATGGTGCATGACCAGAGTGAACCCAAGTAGCCCATTGCGAGACTTAGATCCCGAAATTGAACGCTCTTGCCTAATGCATAGACGAAAGATCGAAGCCGCGATGCAGGAACCTAAAGGTCTAGGCAACAACCAAGGTGCCCCAGTAAACAATACCATTGGGCAGCAACTTGCCGATGGGCAACAGAATATCCCAGCAGACAATGGAGATAACCCGCCAATGGACTTCACGCCTGTACGAAACTGAACTGTCCAAGACTACCTTGCAGAGGACTTGAACGAACTAAATCCTGGAGTTGTTACACGGGAGATTGAGACCGCCCATTTTGAACTAAAGCCCTTGATGTTCAACATGATTAATACCATGGAGCAGTTCAGTGACTCAGCGGCTGAAGATGCCAGACAACACCTCAAATCCTTCCTATAGCTTTGCAATTCGTTTAAAATATAGGGAGTACATGATGATATTTTGAGATTAAATTTTTTCCCCTATTCATTGGCAAAAACTTGGCTCAACAATATTCCAGTAGGATCAATTGGATCCTGGAGTGATTTATGTTGTGATTTCTTAGCACGTTTTAATCTTACAAATTTAACTAATAGATTGCGTAATGAAATCACTTCTTTACGACAGGCTGATGATGAATCCATGCACGAGGCTTGGGAGCGATACAGAGAGATGTTACACAAATACCCCTTGCACGGATTCCCATTATGGACGCAGGTGAGTTTGTTCTATAACGCAATCAACGCGGCAACTAGGATGATGCTCGATGCCTCGGGAAATGACATACTCCTAGACAAAGAGCCAAATAAAAGAGTGGATATTCTAAACATGACGGCCAAGAACAACTATCAGTTCCCAACGGCCAGACGAGAAGGAATCTGATTCGAACCCACAGTAAACAAAATAGGGTCTTCGAACTCAATTTCATCTTAAATTGCCACCTTGACAAAGTTGGTCATGAGCATGCAATCACAAAACCATCACCAAGAAGTCAAGGTAATAGATTTATTTTGGGAAAATTGTAGAGGTAAACATGTCTCTTTTGAATGCCCGCAGAACACAGAATTGGCCTGTTAAGTTGGAAATTTCAATCGCAACAACAGCATGATGTCCGGCAACTACAACACAACCTGGAAAAATCACCCCAGCATCTCATGAAGCAACCCCAACAATGCACTCAATCTGCAACATCAGATTGCTCCAGCAGCAGGATTCCAACAAAACATGCCTCGGTAGAACATGCCGCCGCAACAACCAATGCAATCTAGTTCCCTAGAAAACTCTCTTCAAGCTTTTATGACTTAAACTAGTTCATATATGGCTAATACTGACAAGTTCATAAAAAGACTGAAATTTTTATGGACATGACTGAGATGAAGCTGCAGAACAATGAGGCAACGTTGAAATCCCTGGAAACACAAGTGGGGCAGATCGCATAGATTCTGAACACTAGGCTAGTATGAGGTTTTCCCAACGACACTGAATACGCTAAGGGGACATCGTATGAACAATGTAAAGTCGTAACCACCAAGAGTGGTATCTAACTTGAGGGGCCTTAGAACAAGCAACCAGCACATGAGAAACCAAAGGAGTCAACTGTCACAACACAGTCCAAAGAAAACGAGGTCGCGGTAGCAACCAAGATCAATGTTGCGCCGACAGCACCTATGGCAGCACCCATGACAGAACCCAAAAACAACGTACCAACTCAACCATTCTCACAAAGGCCGAAACAAAAAGAACAACAGTCCCAGTTTAAGAAGTTCCTGGACATCCTAAAACAGGTACACATTAATCTACCTTTGGTGGAGGCAATCAAAGAAATCCCAAACTATTCCAAATTCCTCAAAGAAATCATTTCAAAAATGAAAAGGATTGAGGAATTCGAGGAGCACCACTTAAGTGTGTCGTAACAGAGGAAAGCATGGCCGCGCTACATAACGGAGCACAACTTAAGTAACATGATCTTGGAATCTTTCTCATACCATGCGTAATCGGGAATAATTACGAGGAGAGGGCACTCTTTGATCTAGGGGAAGCATAAATATCATGCCTAACTGAGACTTCAAAAAATTGGGGACTGGGACGGCCAGCCTGACAACTATAACCCTACAGCTTGCTAATGGATCCCATGTGCAACCTGAAGGAAAAATTGAGTATATATTGGTAAAAGTGAATAAATTTATTTTCCCTATTGATTTCCTCATTTTAGATTGTGATATAGATGAGAAAGCACCACTCATTCTGGGACGGCCATTCCTTGCTATTGAGAGGACGATAATCGATGTTGAGAAGGGAGAGATGACAATACGAATCAACGACGAGCATTTGAAACTCCACGTACTAAACGCAAGGAAACATGCTGAGGATTCAGAAAAATGTCAAGCACTCCAGGCCTCAATAAAGAACCAACCTGTTCCGGCATAGAAGCTGCACAAGGCCGTAGCAAACACGTCAGACTCTGCCCGGACAACTTCCGCGGCACATTAACGGGAGATCCTGGACACTAGCTGCTATCTCACAAGGGAGGCCATGTGATGAGGGATAAGGAAATAAACACTTTAGGAGATGCAACCACGTGCACTCCTTTAGTGTTATAATCTTTTCTCTCATTTTTAATTTTTAGTTTTTAGTTGTTAGTTTTCAATTTTAGTTAATTGCAATTTTCTACATTTATTAGGAATATTATTTTTATTATTAGGATGGAGATCAAGAAAGGGAAAAGAGATGAACAAACGGCTAGGAGAAAACCGTAAGCTGCCGCGGAATTTGCCGCCCAATGAACCGCAAGAGCCGCAACGACTAGTTTTCAACGGGTAGGAACCTCAACGGGAAGAAAACGGATCATAACGACTAGAAGTGTCGCCGCCGAGAATTGCGCTCCAACGACATTATGTTCCAAAACTCGATATAAAGGCAAATACTATCCATTATTCTTCACTCTAAAATTCTCTTCTACTGCCTTGAAATCTCCAAAGCTTATTATTTTCTTTTACTCTCGAACAACTACTGTAACACCCAAATTTTGGGCTTGGAAGTTTAGGGTCTGAACCGGACCGGTCTAATTTTCGGTTCGAATATAAAAGGGTGGTTTTAGGGAAAGCCTAGTTCGGGATGCATTAAAAATATGGAAAATATTTAAAAATCCTATTTTAATATATATAAGAGAGTGGTGAAATAAATTTTACAAAATAAGGTTTGGAATGGTGACATTTCGAAATAGTGACTAAAATGTAATTTTTGAAAAGTTCAGTGGTGACTGTTTTATAAGGATTGAAACTTTGAATCTTTAAGGAGCTAATTTACCCAAGGAAGGATTTCTCCAGATTTTTCTTAATTTTAATGACTCATTTAATGTTTAATTAATTAAAAGAAAAGAGGGAAACCATATTTTAGTTTTCATAACTAAGTTTTCCTAAAATTTTCTCATCTCATTTTCTCTCAAAATTCCCTCAGCCAAACACATTTCCACAGCAGCTTTTCTTTTGATTTTCACACTAAATGATGAGGTTTTAATCATCAATTGATTCCTAATCCTTTCTACATTAAATCCTCTTCATTTGCTTATTGATTTTTCAAGGATTTTGGCTCTAAACAAGGAGAAATCTACATTTAGAGGTAAGGATGTCCTTCTCCTCTAAATACTCAGTTCTTTACTAAAATTCCCAAGTTCTCAATACTTAAATTAAGTTTTATAAAAGGTTTTGATGAGGTGATCTTGATTTTGGCTTAAAATGCAAGATTTGGATTTAATCTTGAAGAAATTCGTAATGAATGTTTGGGCTCTGTTTTGAGATGTCTTTTTAATGTATTTTGGATGTTTAATGATGTGTAATTGAGGTTTAATCAATGCAATCCCGAATAGGTTGATTTTCCTAAGTTTTTACTTGTGAAAATGGTTGTTTTGGGGTGATCTTGGTGATCTGTTATAGCTGGAGGTATAAGGACGAGTTTAGGATCTTTTTGGATGTTAATTGATGTTTAAGAATGTTTAGAAGTGATGGATCTTGGCTGTGTAATGTTGTGGAGGAGTTTGGATGTGATTTCGGTTGTGTTTGGTAGCCGAAATGTTAGATTTGATGTGAGCAGCGAGTTTAGGTGTAATGGCTGAAGATTTTAATGCATGATGATGCATTGATCCTCTGCTTTGATGTGTTTAAAACAGGGGAGACATCTTCGGATCCTTGTGGTATTGATCTGGAAGCTTGAACGGCGTTTCGGCAAGCTTGCGAAACGGAATTGGTGAGTGAAGTTTGGTTTTCAGCTTTGAAACCAATGTTTGAAGGTTTTGGGAGCTTAGTTTAAGTCTAAGAAACTTAACTAAGCTCAAGAGTAAGTTTTCGGAGAAACTCTCTCTTTGTTGAACAATGAGATGGTTGGATGCAATGTGTTTAATTTTCATGTTTAAATTCTGTTTTGAAAGCATGTTTTAGCATGATTAATGATGGTTTTGAAAGCCATGTGTTGAAGGATGCTCAAGGTAAGAGATCCTTGGTTTGATATTGATAAATGTGGTTTTGATGCATAGTGATGCATGATGGTTTAATGGCTTTGATTAATGCTTTAAAATAGTGGATTATTGATGATAATTGATGTATATTGGCAAGTGATGTGTTGGTTTTAAAGTACTTGAATCGGATATAGTTAGCCGGCTATAGGATTGGGTGCACCGTGAATAAAGTCGCCTTGGATGTTGACGGGTTGTAATTGTACCGTAAACTCCATCCAAGTACAATAACGAGATGTTTAAGATCACAATGGTGGTTAAAAGTTCATGTGTGGATCTTGTGTTGTGTGTCCCGTGTTCTCGTTAGTGATGTTATACAACTACCGATGAGTGATGTTGAGGGGTTGTGATTGTACCGTTAAACTCCATCACGGGCGTTGAGGGGTTGTGATTGTACCGGTAAACTCCACCTTGTGTGTTCGGTAGTGTGTATGAAGCGTATGTGATAACGCTTGTAATCTGCATATCCGATTTGTTTTATGTGGAAAATGGTTATGGATTATCACTTGGAAGCCAATATGACATGTTGATGTTAATGAGGCATGAGATGCTTGTTGTGTATGCATTGTTGCATGAGAAATGATGTTTATAAATGAAAAGGCCTTTTGTAAGGTGTTTTATAAAATGCATTATTGTGTTGTTTCTTTAGAGCATGCCTCACTAAGAAAATGTGCTTACGATCTCTTTCTTGAACCAATAATGCAGAGAATTGAAGTGCTTTATGGGCAGCAAGGAGGCTAAGAATCCAAGAGAAGGCTAAGCTCATGTATGGTGACTATTTTTACAACGTTATTAGCTTTTGATATTTGGCAATGGGAACATAGGTTGTGTTTTTAGGAGATGATTTGGACTCCCTAAGTGTGGCATGATGCCTCCGATGTTTTGGACTTGTAAATGGCCATTACGGTGTTTGCTTTGGTGTTTTGATGTTTGGTTGATTTGAATATTAGGAAGCATGCCTATAGATTTGTGGATTTTTATTAATTGATGACATGAATGTGTTTTGATGATGCAAACATGTACCTAATGTGTATGATGACTTGTTGGCATGATTAGAAGGTCATTAGGATGCGTTTGAATGGTTAATTGTATGTTAAACCAGCAAAATCTGCACTTTATGGGCAGTCCGTATCGGAACGGGTACTAACGTTTCGAAACGGGGGCCTGTAATGGCCTTCGTGTTTCGAAACGGGTAGATGCCGTTCCGAAACGAATTGGCCACTGCCAAACCTTGTTTCGATGCAGGTCTCGAAACGAACCCGCGTTTCGGAACGGTCAACCCCCGTTCCGAAACAGTCGACCGTTGGGCACTGATTTGAATGGTTTAAGGTTTGCAAGCTTTACGTTTTAGTCCTGAATTTTGTATATGCAATTGCTTGAGATTGAGATGTCCGTTTGTGGTGAAATTTGAGAGAGTGGCATGTAATATGACTAATTTCATAATCGTCACTTAAAAATCAGTTAAGTCCTCTTTATTACCAGAATTTACATTTTGGTCCCTAATAGTTGTAATTTGTGCATTTGAGTCCCTTAACATTTTCCAAACGTTGTGCTTTTCAAGTATGTCTTTCTCAAGGCTACGCCTAGGGTTAATATGCATCTAGACAAGATTAAAAAGAAAAAAAGGGTCGTTAATCAAGGTTGACTTTTGGGTTGACTTTGGTTTTCCCCGTGTATTCTTCGTAGTTCGGGTTAACTGTCTAGGCCGGGCTAAGGGGGTTACATTTAGTGGTATCAGAGCTGAGTTCTCGAGTATTTGGGAATGGATATGTGGGTGATATATGTGTATGATTGCTTGGTATGCTTTTTAAGTGAAAGTTTGGTGTATGAATTGTAAAGTATGTTGCAATTGTGATGCTATGTTGTGTTGAAGCATGTTAGAGGGACCCATTGCCATATCAAAACTACTGAAATGAATTGTTTTTGAAAAATGAGCTTGAGTTCTTGGATTACTTACCTTGTTGGGCCTAATTATGTTTATTGCATTTGTGTTAGTGCATTGTTTTAGTGAATGGGACCTCGTAGAGAGACGAGGATTAATACGCGAGCTATGGCTCAGAACGAGAATGAGGAGAATGCTGATAATGTTGTGGATTTACCTCCTTCTCCTCCTGGTGGTGGTGGTGCTGGAGGTGATGGAGCTGGTGTTGATGGTGCTGGGGTCGCTGGACCTGAAGCTGGGCAGGGGCAAGCTGCTCCTGACATGACAGTGTTGATACAAGCTATTGCTGGAGCCTTTCAGGCGGCGGTAGCTGGAGCTCATGGAGCTGGGCATCAGGGTGATGCTAATGCTAGACTACCTTTGGAACGTTTGGCAGTCTGGGAGGGACTGAGTTCAGAGGTTTGTCTACTGAAGGTTCCGAATCATGGTTGGAAAGTACCAAGAGGATTTTGGGACAAATGAAGTGCAATGATGTGCAGAAGTTAGGATGTGTGGTATCGCTGTTACATGATGATGCGTATACCTGGTGGACCACTGCTATCTCTGGAACGGAGGAAGTTGATGTAACTTGGACGTTCTTTTTGAACGCGTTCAAGCGGAGGTAACTAGGTGTGCGATACCTGGATGAAAAGAAAAGAGAGTTCATGTCTCTCACACAAGGAAGTATGACAGTAGCTGAGTACGAGATCCAGTTTGTCCGTCTCAGTCAGTACGCACCTGAGATTGTCCCTGATGAGATGGAGAGGTGTGAACGTTTCCGTTATGGTTTGGTGACGGATGTAAAGACCTATATGCTTGCAGCTGAGTACACGGATTTTGATGTGCTGGTTAGTAGGGCGAAGGATATTGAGCAGAACCTGGGTTTGTCTTCCAAGAGTGCTGGTTCTGGCTCGGGCAAGCGAGCTGCTGAGTATAGTTCCGGTGGTGGACGGAACAAGAGAGGACGAGATAAGAGGTATCAGTCTTCTGCTAGGCGTGGTGGTGGAGGGCATGGTGCGCCTGTTCAGGAAGACAGGGCGAGAGCTGATCAGAACACATGCTGGGCATGTGGATCGCGTGGCCATTTGAGGTGTGATTATCCTCGAGTAGCGAGGGAGGTTCAGGCTCCTGTTGTTGCAGCTGGTAATTCGTGCTCGAACTGTGGTTCGGTAGACCACATGAGGAGGGAGTGTCCTTTGTTGGCCAGTGGTGGTCAGGGACGTGCTCCTGGAGTTGTTGCACCACAGAGTGGTCATGGGCATGGCTGTGGTAACTTCCAGCGTAGAGAGGATGGTGGAAGGAACGTGGCGCATGTGGTGGTTGTTCAACCTGAGGGTGGAGGCCAGGCTCGAGTGTATGCGCAGCGAGAGGGGAGGAATGACACGGATGTGATCGCAGGTACCTTCACTTTGCAATCCTTGTCATTACTTTCCTTGATTGATTCTGGATCTACACACTCATGCATATTGCGTGAGTATGCTCAATTGCTTGGTTTGCCTGTTGAGTCTTTGGATGTTGGTATGCGTGTAACTAGTTCGTTTGGTGAGACTGTTGTGACACGGAAGTTGTATAGGAGGCGTCCCTTGGTTGTGCAAAACCATATTTTTCATGTTGATCTTATGGAATTTCCTTTCTATAGTTTTTACGTAATCCTTGGTATGGATTGGCTTGTTGAGCATCGAGCTGTGGTGGATTTTGAGAACAAGCGAGTTTCGTTGAAGCTTGCGGATGATTATGACGTAGTGGTGGTTGGTGAGAATGTGAAGTTTCTTGTCAATGTGGTGTCTACATTGGAGGCGAACCGGATGCTGAGGCAAGGTTGTGAAGCCTACCTAGCCTTTATGATGTGTAACCCCCTTAACCCGGCCTAGACGATTGACCCGAATTAAGAAGTTTAAACGGGGAAAACCAAAGTCAACCCGAAAGTCAACCTTGATTAACGACCCTTTTTTTTCTTTTTAATCTTATCTAAATGCACATTAACCCTAGATATGTTCATAACAACAACATGTTCAAAGATCACAACAATCAGAACACATTTAGGGACTCGATTGCACAAAACATGAATCTAGGGACCAAAATGTAAATTCTAGAAATTATAAGGACTTAACCCACTTTTAAGTTACCATTATGAAATTAATCATATTTCTTGCTTCTCTGTCAAATTTCAACTCAAACAGACATCTCAGACTCATTCAATTGCATAAACAAGATTCTGGACCAAAACGCAAAGATTTCAAAACATATAACCATCAATTTCAGTGCCCAACGGTCGAGTGTTCCGAAACAGGGAGGACCTGTTCCGAAACGCGGGACCGTTCTGAAACACGTTTCGATACAGGGCTTGGCAGTAGCATTTTCGTTCCGGAACGGTTCCTCCCGTTTCAAAACGCCTAGGCCATTTCAGGCCCCCGTTCCGAAACGGTAGCACCCGTTCCGGTACGGCCTGCCCAGATTTGTAGGATTTCGCTGGTTTTTCACACAATTGACCCATCAAACATGCTCCAAAGGCAATCAAATTATATCAGCAAGACATTACATGCATAAGGAACATAATTGCATCAACCATACTCAAACATGGCATCAATTAAGCAAATCCCCAATTCTATAGACATGCATCCTATTTAGAAAACCATTCAAGCATCATAATACTCAACCAACTTCACAAAGGCCTATTACATGTTCCATCATCAACAACAACATAAAACCAACTTAGGGAGTCCAAAACATCTCCCAAAACAACAACATAGGTTCCCCATTGCCAAATGCCAAAAGCTAATAGTGTAAAGAAACTTTCACCATACATGAGCTTAGTTCTTCACTTGGATTCTTGACCTCTTGCTGCCCTTATACGCACTTCAATGCTCTGCATTATTGGTTTAAGAAAAGAGAGAGAGCGTAAGCTAAAAGCTTAGTGAGGAATGCTCATTTAAAACAACTCAATAATGCATTTAAAACAAGAATTTCATGCTTCAAATTATTAACATGTCATATTGGCCACAAGTGATAATCATAATCTTTCCATTTCACAATACAATCAACATAAGATCCACACATGGACTTTTAACCACCATTGTAATCTTACAATTCACAAGGACCACACATGGACTTTTAACCACCATTGTGTCCTTAGCACAAGAATCACCCATGGACTTTTAACCAACATGGTGTTCTTACAATACACAAGGTCCACACAAGGACTTTTAACCACCTTGTGACCTTAACACAAGAATCACCCATGGACTTTTAACCACCATGGTGTTCTTAAAATACACAAGGCTCACACAAGGACTTTTAACCACCTTTGTGACCTTAGCACAAGAATCAATCATGGACTTTTAACCACCATGTTGTTCTTAACACAAGAACCACCTATGGACTTTTAACCACCATAGTGTTCTTAACCTTTCTAGAAACATCACTTGCCAATAAGCATCATTTAACAACAATAGTCCACTGTTTTAAAGCATTTAACAAAGCCATTTATCATCATGCATCCTTATGCAACAAAACCACATTTTATCGAATGTTCAAAACAAGGATCTCTTACCTTGAGCATCCTTCAACACATGGCTTATAAAACCATCAAATAAACATGCTAAAGTATGCTTTCAAAACAGAATTTAAAACATGCAAACAATTACATTGCACTCAACCAACTCATGGTTCATCAACAAGAGAGTTTTTCCGAAAACTTACTCTTGAGCTTAGCAAAGTTGTTTAGACTTAAACTAAGCTCCCAAACCTTCAAAACATTGGTTTCAAAGCTGAAAACCAAAATCCACTCACCGATTTCCGTTTCGCCACTTGCCGAAACACCAATCAAGCTTACGGATCAACACCACAAGGATCCGAAGATGTCTCCCTTGTTTTAAACACATCAAAACAGTAGATTAATGCACCATCATGCATTAATATCCTCAACCAAGACACCTAAACTCGCTGCTCACATCTACACTCACATTTCGGCTACCAAACACAACCGAAATCACATCCAAACATCTCTACAACACTACCCAGCCAAGATCCATTAATTCCAAACATTCATAAACCTCAATTAACATCCAAAATGGATCTCATCACGTCCTTATACCTCCAGCTATAGCAGAACATCAAGATCACTCCAAAGACCACCAAAAACTTAAACAAAACTTAGGAAAATCAACCTATTCGGGATTGCATTGATTAAACCTCAATTTCTCATCAATTATACATCCATTTTACATCAAAAACACATCTCAAAACAATGCCCACTCAGATCATACGAATTTCATCAAAATTAAAGCAAATCTTGCATTTTAAAGCCAAGATCAAGAACTCAATTGCAAAACCTTTAATAAAACATAATTCAAGGATTGAGAACTTGGGAATTTCAGTAAAGAACTGATAATTTAGAGGAGAAGGACGTTCATACCTCTAAACTTGAGTTTCTCCCCTTTTGGAACCAAGATTCTTGAAAATCCAATAAGCAAATGCTAAGGTTTTGTTGTAGAATTGATTAGAGATCAAATGAGGATTGAAATCTAATCTTTAGTTGTCAAAATCAGAGAGAATTTTGCTGGAGAAATGTGTTTGGGTTGAGAGAAAAGTTGAGAGAAAAGAAAATGGAAATTTAGAGAAAAGTTAGTTAAAATGCCAAAATATCTTTTCCCTCCTTTTACACTTAATTAAAAACCATTAATTAAATTGATTAATATTCAGAAAAATCTGGAGAAACTCTTTTGGGTAAATAGCTCCTTAAAGATTCAAAGTTTCAATCCTTTTTAAAACAGTCACCCAGTTTTCAAAAATTACATTTTGGTCACTAACCCAAAATGTCACTCTTCCAAACCTCATTTTGTAAAATTGATTTCACCTTTCTCTTATATATAATAAAAGAGGATTTTAAGACATTTTTCCATATTTTTAATGCAACCCGAACTAGGCTTTCCTAAATTCACCCATATATATTCGAACCGCAACCCGACCGGTCCGGTCCAAACCCAAAACTTCTAAGCCCAAAATTGGGGTGTTACAACTCTCCCCCCTTAAGAAATTTTTTCCTCGAAATTTACCTGAAGGAAAGAGGTACGAAAACTGCTTCAACATGTCATCCTTCCGTTCCCACGTGGCTTCTTCAACACCACGATGTTTCCACAACACCTTTACCAACTCAATGGTCTTGCCTCGAAGAACCTTACTATCCGAATCTAGAATCTTCACCGGTTCCTCATCATAGGTCAAATCCGGATTCAATTCCACTTCTTCCACAGGCATCACATGTGAAGGATCCGATCTATACTTCCGAAGCATAGAAACATGAAACACATCATGGATCTTCTCCAACTCTTGCGGTAACCTCAACTTATACGCAACAGGACCCACACGCTCAACCACCTCGTATGGTCCAATGTACCTAGGGCTCAACCTACCCTTTCGGCCAAACCTCATCACCTTTTTCCAAGGCGAAACCTTCAAAAACACACGGTCACCCACCGCGTACTCAATCTCCTTACGCTTCAAATCCGCGTAAGACTTTTGCCGATCAGAAGCTGCTTTCAAATGCTCACAAATGAGCTTCACCTTCTCGGTGGTTCCCTTCAACAAAGTTGGCATCGAAACAAACTTCTGACCCGTTTCAGCCCAACACAAAGGAGTCCTACACTTTCTCCCGTACAAAGCTTCATAAGGTGCCATTTGAATACTTGCCTGATAACTATTGTTATAGGCAAACTCCACCAAAGGCAAATGTTTCTCCCAAGAGCCCTGAAACTCAATCACGCAGCACCTCAATATATCCTCCAAAACCTGGATAACACGCTCGGACTGACCATCCGACTGAGGATGATAAGATGTACTGAAATTCAACCGTGTACCCAAAGCTTGATGCAAACACTGCCAGAAACGCGATGTAAACCTCGGATCCCTATCCGACACAATCGACTTATGCACACCATGCAGCCGCACAATCTCAGCAATGTACAGCTCCGCAAGCTTATCCAAAGAATACGTAGTATGCACAGGCAAGAAATGCGCACACTTCGTCAAGCGATCCACAATCACCCACACCGAATTCTTCTTCGATGGCGACAAAGGTAAACCAGATACAAAATCCATGGTAATCCTTTCCCACTTCCACTCAGGAATTCTCAACGGTTGCAACAAACCTGACGGAAACTGATGCTCAGCCTTAACTCGCTGACACACCATGCACTTGCTTACAAACTCAGCAACATCCTTCTTTAGACCCACCCAATAGTACTCATCACGAAGATCACGGTACATCTTAGTACTACCAGGATGCATAGCAAAAGGACTACTATGACCTTCAGTCAGAATAGCACGCCTCAAATCAACATCATTGGGCACTACTATCCGACTCCCAAAACACAACACTCCATCATCACTAAAACAGAAATCCGAAGGCCTACCCTCCGCAATATCCTGAACATGAGGCACCAAAGAATCATCCAACAACTGCTTTTCCTTGATCAACTGCACCAAAGATGGTTTCACTAGCAATTCAGCCACAAGACCACCATCACGCGAAATACTCAAAATGGCAAACATAGCCCTCAACTCAACAGCTACCTTCCTACTCAAGGCATCCGCTACAACATTAGCTTTTCCAGGGTGATACTCAATCGTCAAATCATAATCCTTGAGCAACTCCACCCAACGTCGCTGCCTAAGATTCAACTCCTTCTGGGACATCAGATACTTCAAACTCTTGTGATCCGTGTACACAGTACACTTCTCACCATACAGATAATGTCTCCAGATTTTCAAAGCAAAAACCACTGCAGCCAACTCAATATCATGCGTAGGATAATTGCGCTCATGCACCTTCAACTGCCGTGATGCATAAGCCACCACCTTACCCTCCTGCATCAACACACATCCCAAACCAACATAGGACGCATCACTAAACACCACAAACTCTTTCCCTGATTCAGGTTGAACCAATATAGGAGCTTGTGTCAAAGCTGCCTTAAGCTTCTCAAAAGCCTGTTGTCTCGCTTCCGTCCACTCATACTTAACATCCTTCGGCAACAACTTTGTCAAAGGTACAGCAATCTTCGAAAACCCATCCACAAACCTTCGGTAGTATCCTGCCAAACCAAGGAAACTACAAACTTCATGAACAGACTTAGGGACCTTCCAATTCATCACCGCCTCAATCTTCTGAGGATCAACACGAATCCCTTCAGCAGAAACCACATGACCAAGAAACACCACTTCTCTAAGCCAGAACTCACACTTGCTCAGCTTAGCATAAAGCTGATTCTCCAACAAAGCTTGCAGCACAATTCTCAGATGCCCTTCATGCTCCTCTTCAGTACGTGAGTACACGAGGATATCATCAATGAATACCACCACAAACTTATCCAGGTATTCATGGAATGCACGATTCATCATGTCCATGAAAGCTACAGGAGCATTTGTCAAACCAAACGGCATCACAAGGAACTCATAATGCCCATACCTCGTCCTGAAAGCTGTCTTTGGCACATCCACATCCTTCACCTTCAACTGGTAATACCCTGACCTTAAGTCAATCTTAGAGAACACGGCTGCTCCCCTAAATTGATCAAAAAGATCCTCAATTCTCGGCAATGGATTCCGATTCTTGATAGTCAACTTGTTAAACTGACGGTAATCAATGCACATTCTCATAGTGCCATCCTTCTTCTTCACAAACAAGACCGGCGCACCCCAAGGTGGCACACTCGGCCGAATGAAACCACGATCAAGCAACTCTTGCAATTGCGTCTTCAGCTCTTTCAACTCCTTAGGTGCCATTCGATAAGGAGTAATGGACACTGGAGTTGTGTTTTCATACAGCTCAATCCCAAACTTCACCTCACGATTAGGAGGCAATCCAGGCAACTCCTCCGGAAACACACCAGGAAACTCTCGCACAGTCCTGATATCTTGCACACGCAACTCCTTAGAGCTAGGATTCATCACAAAGGCTAGGTAAGCTTCACAACCTTGCCTCAGCATCCGACTCGCCTCCAATGTAGACACCACATTGGCAAGAAACTTCACATTCTCACCAACCACAACCACCTCATAATCATCCGCAAGTTTCAACGAAACTCGCTTATTCTCACAATCCACTACAGCACGATGCTCAACAAGCCAATCCATACCAAGGATTACATCAAAACCATAGAAAGGCAATTCCATAAGATCAACATGAAAAACATGATCTTGCACAACCAAAGGACATCTTCTATAAAGCTTTCGAGTCACAACAGTCTCACCAAAAGAACTAGTGACACGCATACCCACATCCAAGGACTCAACAGGCAAACCAAGCATTTCAGCATGCTCACGCAAAATGTATGAGTGTGTAGATCCAGAATCAATCAAGGAAAGTAATGACAAGGATTGCAAAGTGAAAGTACCTGCAATCACATCCGCGTCATTCCTCCCCTCCCTCTGAGCAAACACTCTAGCCTGGCCACCACCCTCAGGCTGAACAGCTACAACATGAGCCACATTCCGTCCACCCTCTTCTCTCTGCTGGAAGTTACCACGGTCGCGCCCACGACCTCTCTGTGGTGCAACAACTACAGAAGCACGCCCTTGGCCACCAGCCAACATAGGACACTCTCTCCTCATGTGATCCGTAGATCCACCGTTCCAGCACGAATTACCAGCTGCCACAACAGGAGCTTGCACCTCCCTCACAGCTCGCGGACAATCACGTTTCATATGGCCACGCGATCCACATGTCCAACATGCGTTCGGTTCAGCTCTTGCCTTGCCTCCCTGAGCAGGCGCACCACCACCTCACTTAGCCGAAGGCTGATACTTCTGATCACGTCCCCTCTTGTTCCGTCAACCACCGGAACAATACTCAGCAACTCGCTTACCAGCACTAGAACCAGCACTTCTAGATGATAAACCCAAATTCATCTCAATGTCCTTTGCTCTCCCAACCAGCACATCAAAATCATTATACTCAGCAGCTAGCATATACATCTTTACTTCCATCACCAAACCATAACGGAACCTTTCACACCTCTCCCACTCATCAGGAACAAGTTCAGGTGCGTATTGACTGAGTCGGACAAACTGAACCTCGTACTCAGCTACAGACATGCTCCCTTGAGTAAGAGACATGAATTCCCTATTCTTTTCATCCAAGTACCTCACACCCATATACCTTCTCTTGAAAATGTTTTGAAAGAACGTCCATGTCACATCAGCATCTTCCATTCCGGAGATAGTGGTTGTCCACCAAGTGTATGCATCGTCTTGCAACAATGATACCACACAGCCCAGCTTCTGCACATCAGAACAATTCATTTGTCCCAAGATTCTCTTGGTACTTTCCAGCCAAGACTCAGAACCTTCAGCAGACAAACCCCTGAACTCAGTCCCTCACAGACTGCGCAAACGCTCCAAAGGTAGTCTAACACCAGCATCACCTTGATGCCCAGCTCCTTGAGCTCCAGCTACCGCTGCTCGAAAAGCTCCAGCAATAGCTTGAATCAACACTGTCATGTCAGGAACAGCTTGTCCCTGACCAGCTTCAGGTCCAGCAACCCCAGCTCCAGCTGCAATACCAGCTCCTTCGCCCCCAGCACCACCACCACCAGGTGGAGGAGGTAAATCCACCGCATTTTCAGCATTCTCTTCATTCTCATTTTGAGCCATAGCTCGCATATTACCCCTCGTTTCTCTACGAGGTCCCATTCACTAAACAATGCAATCACAATGTAATAAACAAAGTCAGGCTCAGCAAGGTAAGTAATCCAAGTACTCAAGCTCATTTCCAATTAAAAACAACTCATTTCATTAGCTTTGATTTGGCAATGGGTCCCTCTAACATGCTTCACCATAGCATACATCACAATTGTATCACACTTACAATTCACACAACATGCTTTCATTAAACAAGCATACAAAGCATACATACATTCATCACCCACATAACCATTCCCAAATACTCGAGAACTCAGCTCTGATACCACCAAATGTAACCCCCTTAACCCGTCCTAGACGATTGACCCGAATTAAGAAGTTTACACGGGGAAAACCAAAGTCAACCCGAAAGTCAACCTTGATTAACGACCCTTTTTTTTCTTTTTAATCTTATCTAAATGCACATTAACCCTAGATATGTTCATAACAACAGCATGTTCAAAGATCACAGCAATCAGAACACATTTAGGGACTCGATTGCAAAAAACATGAATCTAGGGACCAAAATGTAAATTCTGGAAATTATAAGGACTTAACCCACTTTTAAGTTACCATTATGAAATTAATCATATTTCTTGCTTCTCTGTCAAATTTCAACTCAAACGGACATCTCAGACTCATTCAATTGCATAAACAAGATTCTGGACCAAAACGCAAAGATTTCAAAACATATAACCATCAATTTCAGTGCCCAACGGTCGAGTGTTCCGAAACAGGGAGGACCTGTTCCGAAACGCGGGACCGTTTCGAAACACGTTTCGATACAGGGCTTGGCAGTAGCATTTTCGTTCCAGAACGGTTCCTCCCGTTTCGAAACGCCTAGGCTATTTCAGGCCCCCGTTCCGAAACGGTAGCACCCGTTCCGGTACGGCCTGCCCAGATTTGTAGGATTTCGCTGGTTTTTCACACAATTGACCCATCAAACATGCTCCAAAGGCAATCAAATTATATCAGCAAGACATTACATGCATAAGGAACATAATTGCATCAACCATACTCAAACATGGCATCAATTAAGCAAATCCCCAATTCTATAGACATGCACATTATTTAGAAAACCATTCAAGCATCATAATACTCAACCAACTTCACAAAGGCCTATTACATGTTCCATCATCAACAACAACATAAAACCAACTTAGGGAGTCCAAAAAATCTCCCAAAACAACAACATAGGTTCCCCATTGCCAAATGCCAAAAGCTAATAGTGTAAAGAAACTTTCACCATACATGAGCTTAGTTCTTCACTTGGATTCCTGACCTCTTGATGCCCTTATACGCACTTCAATGCTCTGCATTATTGGTTTAAGAAAAGAGAGAGAGCGTAAGCTAAAAGCTTAGTGAGGAATGCTCATTTAAAACAACTCAATAATGCATTTATAAAACACTTTTATATACCTTAATTCAAAACAACCTTTATCCATGCACATAAGCATTTAAAACAAGAATTTCATGCTTCAAATTATTAACATGTCATATTGGCCACAAGTGATGATCATAATCTTTCCATTTCACAATACAATCAACATAAGATCCACACATGGACTTTTAACCACCATTGTAATCTTACAATTCACAAGGACCACACATGGACTTTTAACCACCATTGTGTCCTTAGCACAAGAATCACCCATGGACTTTTAACCACCATGGTGTTCTTACAATACACAAGGTCCACACAAGGACTTTTAACCACCTTGTGACCTTAACACAAGAATCACCCATGGACTTTTAACCACCATGGTGTTCTTAAAATACACAAGGCTCACACAAGGACTTTTAACCACCTTTGTGACCTTAGCACAAGAATCAATCATGGACTTTTAACCACCATGTTGTTCTTAACACAAGAACCACCTATGGACTTTTAACCACCATAGTGTTATTAACCTTTCTCGAAACATCACTTGCCAATAAGCATCATTTAACAACAATAGCCCACTGTTTTAAAGCATTTAACAAAGCCATTTATCATCATGCATCCTTATGCAACAAAACCACATTTTATCGAATGTTCAAAACAAGGATCTCTTACCTTGAGCATCCTTCAACACATGGCTTATAAAACCAGCAAATAAACATGCTAAAGTATGCTTTCAAAACAGAATTTAAAACATGCAAACAATCACATTGCACTCAACCAACTCATGGTTCATCAACAAGAGAGTTTTTCCGAAAACTTACTCTTGAGCTTAGCAAAGTTGTTTAGACTTAAACTAAGCTCCCAAACCTTCAAAACATTGGTTTCAAAGCTGAAAACCAAAATCCACTCACCTATTTCCGTTTCGCCACTTGCCGAAACACCAATCAAGCTTCCGGATCAACACCACAAGGATCCGAAGATGTCTCCCCTGTTTTAAACACATCAAAACAGTAGATTAATGCACCATCATGCATTAATATCCTCAACCAAGACACCTAAACTCGCTGCTCACATCCACACTCACATTTCGGCTACCAAACACAACCGAAATCACATCCAAACATCTCTAGAACACTACCCAGCCAAGATCCATTAATTCCAAACATTCATAAACCTCAATTAACATCCAAAATGGATCTCATCACGTCCTTATACCACCAGCTATAGCAGAACATCAAGATCACTCCAAAGACCACAAAAAACTTAAACAAAACTTAGGAAAATCAACCTATTCGGGATTGCATTGATTAAACCTCAATTTCTCATCAATTATACATCCATTTTACATCAAAAACACATCTCAAAACAATGCCCACTCAGATCATACGAATTTCATCAAAATTAATGCAAATCTTGCATTTTAAAGCCAAGATCAAGAACTCAATTGCAAAACCTTTAATAAAACATAATTCAAGGATTGAGAACTTGGGAATTTCAGTAAAGAACTGAGAATTTAGAGGAGAAGGACGTTCATACCTCTAAACTTGAGTTTCTCCCTTTTTGGAACCAAGATTCTTGAAAATCCAATAAGCAAATGCTAAGGTTTTGTTGTAGAATTGATTAGAGATCAAATGAGGATTGAAATCTAATCTTTAGTTGTCAAAATCAGAGAGAATTTTTCTAGAGAAATGTGTTTGGGTTGAGAGAAAAGTTGAGAGAAAAGAAAATGGAAATTTAGAGAAAAGTTAGTTAAAATGCCAAAATATCTTTTCCCTCCTTTTACACTTAATTAAAAACCATTAATTAAATTGATTAATATTCAGAAAAATCTGGAGAAACTCTTTTGGGTAAATAGCTCCTTAAAGATTCAAACTTTCAATCCTTTTTAAAACAGTCACCCAGTTTTCAAAAATTACATTTTGGTCACTAACCCAAAATGTCACTCTTCCAAACCTCATTTTGTAAAATTGATTTCACCTTTCTCTTATATATAATAAAAGAGGATTTTAAGACATTTTTCCATATTTTTAATGCAACCCGAACTAGGCTTTCCTAAATTCACCCTTATATATTCGAACCGCAACCCGACCGGTCCGGTCCAAATCCAAAACTTCTAAGCCCAAAATTGGGGTGTTACATGATGAATCCTAGCTCTAAAGAGTTGCGAGTGCAAGATATCAGGACTGTGCGAGAGTTTCCTGGTGTGTTTCCGGAGGAGTTGCCTGGATTGCCTCCTAACCGAGAAGTGGAGTTTGGAATAGAGCTGTATGAGAATACAACTCTAGTTTCCATTACTCCTCATCGAATGGCACCTAAGGAGCTGAAAGAGCTGAAGACGCAACTTCAGGAGTTGCTTGATCATGGTTTCATTCGGCCGAGTGTGTCACCTTGGGTTGCACCGGTCTTGTTTGTGAAGAAAAAGGATGGCACTATGAGAATGTGCATCGATTACCGTCAGCTGAAAAAGTTGACTATCAAGAATCGGTATCCATTGCCGAGGATTGATTATCTTTTTTATCAATTTCGGGGAGCGGCTGTGTTCTCTAAAATTGACTTAAGGTCAGGGTATTATCAGTAGAAGGTGAAGGATGTGGATGTGCCAAAGACAGCCTTCAGAACGAGGTATGGGCATTGTGAGTTCCTTGTCCAAAGGCAGCTTTGACGCAAGCTCCTATCTTGGTTCAACCTGAATCAGGGAAAGAGTTTGTGGTGTATAGTGACGCGTCCTACGTTGGTTTGGGATTTGTGTTGATGCAAGAGGGTAAGGTGGTGGCTTATGCATCGCGCTAGTTGAAGGTGCATGAGCGCAATTATCCTACGCATGACATTGAGTAAGCTGCGGTGGTTTTTGCCTTGAAAATTTGGAGACATTACTTGTATGGTGAGAAGTGTACTGTGTACACGGATTCCAAGCTTTCGACGAACCCAACTATGACATCGATTCAAGAAATATTTCATCTCTCGGCAAGTGTGGGAAGAACATGGATTCCAAGCTTTCGACGAACCCAACTATGACATCAACCACAATTTGTTCCAAAAGATCAATCATCAGCAATAGCAAATATTCTACCTTCAACCTACCTGGGCCAACATCACCATAGTCCATGAATTTTATGCCCACAAGCCAAGTGACGATACGCTCTTTGTCTAACGCCCCGATTTTGGGCTTAGGTGTTTTGGCGAGTCAGGTTGGGCCGGTGGAACTAGTGTCGGTTGTTCGAACCGTTAAAAGGTGTTTTAGGGAAATCAAGGTTCGAGATGTGATAAAAATTCCTAAAATCCTATAAAATTATGTTTAAGAGGTTGGTTAAATCAATTTTACAAAACGAGTTTTTGAAAGTTGGGGAAAATGTGTTTTTCAAGAAGAGTCAAAATCATAGAATCTTTAGGGAGCTACTTGGCAATTAAGCCTTTTCCCTAATTCGGCATGTGTTTTAAATGTTTTATTAAGAATTAAAAAGGTCTTTAATTAATTAATTAAAGGGGTAGTTAATCGGTTTAAAGAATGTTGATGAGCTTTTCATTTCTCTCTTTCAGTTCAGCCAAACACTCTACATTTTCTCTCAAATTTCCGAAATTTCTTTACTCTCAAATTCTCTTTTGATTTCCATCTTTTCCTTGGTGATTTCTTAGTTTTTCTTTCAAGTTCTTTCAAGATAAACTTGCCAAGTTAGAGGATAAGCAAGGATTTGAGGTAAATTTCGTGCTAACCCTCTAATCTAGGTTCTTTAATGAAATTCCAAAGATACTTGACTCTTTATTAATGATTTTGATTGAGGTTTTGTTGTTAGTTTGATAAATAGTTGAAATCTTGATAGAAAAGTGGTTTAAAATGTTATTTTTGGAGTTTGATTAATTTGGCTAGTTTGAGATTGTTTCTAAATGAGTTTTGAAAGGTTTTTATTGTTCAAGTGGAGTCTTAATCATAGATATCCCGAAATCGTAGAGATCCTTGGTTTTTGAAGTGTTTTTAGTTGAGTTGTTAGGGTGTTTAGGTGAATCCGAGTTGCTGGATGTATAAGGATGGTTTTAGGGTTTTTTGGATGTAGGTTAATTCTTCAAATTTGTTAGATGTGTTGGGTAATCGCTGGGCTGGGGTTAGAGGTCAATCAATTGAGTTTTCGGTTGTTTCAGATGGGTGATTTGATGTGTTAGAGAAGGGCTGCGGGATTTCTTTTGAGAGTTGATGTTTAGATTCATTTTAACGCATTGAACCTCTGTTTTAATGTGTTGAAAATAGGGGATAGTAATCCGGAAGCAAACGAAGTGTTTTTGGAGGCTTCAGACGATCGATAGTTGCGTCGGCAAGCGTGGTTTCGCAAGTCGGTGAGTGGAACTTGGTTTTCCAACGTGGAAAGATTTTAGAAAATGTTTTGGGAACTTAGTAAGAGGTTGAAATGCATTACTAAGTTCGAAAGTAAGTGAAGTGAATTTCTCTCTCGGATTGTGCTAGTTTTGAACCTTTGGTTGCACTTGATTTTAACTACATTTTACCTACTATTTTAAAGCATGTTTTGAATATATGAAATAAGGTTGATGATTCCACGAGGTTTAAGGATGCACTAGGTAAGTGATTCTTGTATGCATGTGTTGATGCATGAGGTTTGAAGCATGGTTTAATGCTTGATTTATGGCTTATCATGAATGCTTTGTAAAAAAAATAGTGAGGTATGCACGAGGTATGCATGAGATATGCACTATAAACAAGTCGCCTTGGATGTTGAGGGGTTGTGATTGTACCGAAAACTCCATCCAAGTACCTTAACAATTGAAGATTGTTTAAGGTTGTAACAGTTGAGGGTAGCTCCCGGGTGCGAACCTTATGTGTTTCTTGTATATCGTTAATGGGTTATACATCTACCGATGAGTGGTCTTAAGGTGTTGTGATTGTACTGAATACTCCACCACGAGTGTCACAAGGATGGAGGGTTGCTCTCGTGTGTGAACCTTGAGATGCCGGTAGAGTGTATGAAGGGTGTGGGATAGCCCTTGGTAATCCGTGTATCCGATATATGTTTTTGAATGTTGTTTATCACTTGTGAGCAAATATAATGGATTTCAATGTTATGGAAAATGTTGTTGATGCATATTTTGAAAGATGCATGTTTTGGTTTAAGCTTAGCATAAGGGTGTTATGCTTGAAAGGCTTGGAACTTGACTAGCAATGGTTTAACCTTAGCATATTTTGAAAGTTGCATGATGTTTAATAAAATGGTTTTGATGATAAAGTGCATGTTTTGTCAAAGGAAGCATGATGGCTTTGAAAAGAATGAAAAGTGGTTTTTTTTGCATTGATGATGTGTTTGGTTTTTGAGCAATCCTCACTAAGCTTGTATGTTTATGCTCTCTTTGTTCATCAATGCAAATAATTAGACATTTGGAGGCAGCTTCTTCAAGGAATCTTACCAGAACACTCTAAAAGTATGTTGTGTTCTTGAACTAGTGTAATAAAGGCAATGGGGGTGTCCAATGCAATGAATGTTGTTAGTTTGGTATTTTCTGGTTTTTGTGCAAGTTTGAGATGCATAATTGGATATGTAAATGGCCTCTAAGTTTTGGTTTATGCTTGAATTTGGATTTTGGCCTTTTGGTGGTTTTAATTCTTAGGAAGCATGCCTTTAGTGCTCTTGATATTGTGAATGATGATATGTTGATGTATTTGCTTCGTATGTTTAGTGTTTGATGTGTATTTGTGTTGCAAACATGTTTGGGCATGTGTAGGGATGGTTTCGGAGGGTTTAAATTGAATTAAATCAACATCTTAAAACATTGCAGGCCCAAGTATTTCGAAACACGCTTGCTTGTTTTCGAAACGGTGGCTTGAAATGGCCTTGGTGTTTCGTAACGGTGAGGCATGTTTCGAAACATTTTTCCTCTGTGAACCATCTTTCTGAAACGAGCCTAAAAGGATTTCAAAACAAACCTTCGTATCGAAATGACCAGTGCTGTTTCGAAATGGTCGTTCCTACACGGGGCATCCCATTCCGAAACGTCCGACCATTAATTTAGTTTTTGAATTGTTTGGGTTTCTGTTTTCTTACGTTTTGGTCCTTGTTTGCCTTGTATGGAATTGAATGGGTTCTTGAGGTCATTTTGAGCTTAGATTTTACCGAGAAGCATGTAATGAACCTAATTAAATATTGGTAACCTGAATTTGGTAATAACCTTTACAATTTGTCAAATTTACAAAATGGCCATTAAACTGGATATAATTAATATGCAATTGCGATGATATTTTATTCGCTGTTTGTGTGCGTACACATAGGAACCTATGTTGCATCTAGACAAGATAAAAAGTAAAAAAAATCGCTTATTGAGGTAAACCTTCCTGATTTACTTTAATATTCCCTCTGTTATCCGTTCAGTTCGGCCTGTCCGCCCAGTCTGGTCGAGGGGGTTACATTTGGTGGTATCAGAGTCTGGTTACGAAAGGTTGGGATGGTGGTAAGTTGTTGGTAAGTGATGTTATTGTAATCATGTGTGTTTTGGTGATGTTTTCTTTGATTGGTGAATTGTTAAAGCATGTTAACATAAGTATGTGATGGTGATGTGAAATATATATGATGATTGAATATGAATGTGAGTTGTTTATGATGTTTGATTGGGCTGAGTTTTGATGCTTGTAATGCATGATGGTTGTGACATACATGTGGTATGCTTTATGCTATGTTGGGGGTGGGGGAAATTGGACCACCCATTGCCTTATTACCTAAGAGGTTCTTCCTGGAGGAAACTTACCTTTTTCTCCTGCTGCTGGGCAAGTGGGATTGCCATTGGAGCGGTTGAGGAGTCTGGGTGGAGTGGAATTTCGCGGATTATCACCTGAGGCATCCGAGGCTTGGATTGCTAGTACGATCCGGATATGGGATCAAATGGGGTGCAATGATGCACAAAAACTGGGTTGTGCAGTGTTGTTATTGCATGGAGATGCATACACATGGTGGATGACTGCGACCGCGGCATTGGAGCCGGAATGTAACCCACTCAACTCGACCTGGCTGATAGACCGAACCCAACGGATCACACAGAGAATATTGAAGTAAACTGCGAAAATTTACCTTAATAAGCCACATTTTTTTCTTTTAATCTTGTCTAGGTGGAATTTAGGTTCCTAGGTGTTCGTACACAAACAACAGATAAAATCATCATCATAATTGCAAATTCATTAGAACCAATTAAGGATCCATTTTGTAAATTTGTCAATTTTGTAACCCCCTTAGCCCGGCCTAGACGGTTGACCCGAACTACGAAGATTACACGGGGAAAACCACAAGTCTATAGGCATGCATCCTAATATTGAAAACCATCCAAGCACCAAATCACCAAAGCAAACACCAAATGGCCAATTACAACTCCAAAACATCATAGGCATCATGCCAAACTCAGGGAGTCCAAAACATCTCCCAAAAACACAACCTAGGTTCCCATTACCAAATACCAAAAGCTAATAATGTTGTAAAAATAGTCACCATACATGAGCTTAGCCTTTCCTTGGATTCTTAGCCTCCTTGCTGCCCTCAAGGCACTTCATGTAACCCCCTTAACCCGGCCTAGACGATTAACCCGAATTAAGAAGTTTACACGGGGAAAACCAAAGTCAACCCGAAAGTCAACCTTGATTAACGACCTTTTTTTTTCTTTTTAATCTTATCTAAATGCACATTAACCCTAGATATATTCATAGCAACAACATGTTCAAAGATCACAGCAATCAGAACACATTTAGGGACTCGATTGCACAAATCATGAATTTAGGGACCAATTTGTAAATTCTGAAAATTATAAGGACTTAACCCACTTTTAAGTTACCAATATGAAATTAGTCATATTTCATGTACTCTGCCAAATTTCAACTCAAACGGACATCCCAAACTCATTCAATTACATATACAAAAGTTCAGGACCAAAACGCGAAGATTTCAAAACATTTAACCGTCAATTTCAGTGCCCAACGGTCGGGTGTTTCGGAACAGGGATGATCCGTTCCGAAACGCGGGACCGTTCCGAAACCAGTTCCGAAACAGGGTCGGGCAGTAGCAAAACCGTTCCGGAACGGTTCTACCCGTTTCGGAACACCTAGGCCATTTCAGGCCCTCCGTTCCGATACGGTAGCACCTGTTCCGAAACAGGCTGTCCAGATTGCAGAAATTTTGCTGGTTAAATGCACAATTGACCCACCAAACATGCTCCAAAGGCAACCAAATCCTACCAGCAAGTCATTCAACACTCAAGGAACATAATGTCATCAACAATTCATAAACATGTCATCAAACAAGGAAAGCCCCAATTCTATAGGCATGCATCCTATATTGGAAACCATTCAAACACCAAGTAACCAAACAATCCTCATTAAGACCATTTATGTAACACCCCAATTTTGGGCTTAGAAGTTTTGGGTTTGGACCGGACCGGTCGGGTTGCGGTTCGAATATAAAAGGGTGATTTTAGGAAAGCCTAGTTCGGGTTGCATTAAAAATATGGAAAAATGTCTTAAAATTCTCTTTTATTATATATAAGATAAAGGTGAAATCAATTTTACAAAATGAGGTTTGGAAGGGTGACATTTTGGGCTCGTGACCAAAATGTAATTTTCGGAAACTTGGTGACTGTTTTAAAAAGGATTGAAACTTTGAATCTTTAAGGAGCTATTTACCCAAAAGAGTTTCTCCAGATTTTTCTGAATATTTATCAATTAATTAATGGTTTTAAAATAAAGGTAAAAGTGAGGGAAATATATTTTTGGCATTTTAACAAACTTTTCCCAAATTCCATTTTCCTTTTCTCTCAATTTTCTCTCAACCCAAACACATTTCTCCAGCACATTTTCCCTCTGATTTTGACATCCAAATATGAGATTTCAATCCTCTTTTGATCTCTAATCATCTCTTCAACAAAACCTTAGCATTTGCTTATTGGATTTTCAAGAATCTTGGTTCCAAAAAGGGAGAAACTCAAGTTTAGAGGTATGAACGTCCTTCTCCTCTAAATTCTCAGTTCTTTTCTGAAATTCCCAAGTTCTCAATCCTTGAATTATGTTTTATTAAAGGTTTTACAATTGTGTTCTTGATCTTGGCTTTAAAATGCAAGATTTGGTTAATTTGTGATGAAATTCGTATGATCTGATTGGGCATTGTTTTGTGATGTGTTTTTGATGTAAAATGGATGTATAATTGATGAGAAATTGAGATTTAATCAATGCAATCCTGAATAGGTTGATTTTCCTAAGTTTTGTTTAAGTTTTTGGTGGTTTTTGGAGTGATCTTGATGTTCTGCTATAGCTGGAGGTATAAGGACGTGATGAGATCCATTTTGGATGTTAATTGATGTTTAAAAATGGTTAGAAGTGATGGATCTTGGCTGGGTTAAGTTTTGGAAGTGTTTGGATGTGATTTCGGTTGTGTTTGGTAGCCGAAATGTGAGTGTTGATGTGAGCAGCGAGTTTAGGTGTCTTGGTTGAGGATATTAATGCATGATGGTGCATTAATCTACTGTTTTGATGTGTTTAAAACAGGGGAGACATCTTCGGATCCTTGTGGTGTTGATCCGGAAGCTTGATTGGTGTTTCGACAAGTGGCGAAATGGAAATCGGTGAGTGAAGTTGGGTTTTCAGCTTTAAAACCAAGGTTTGGAGGTTTTGGGAGCTTAGTTTAAGTCTAAACAACTTAGCTAAGCTCAAGAGTAAGTAAATGGAATTTCTCTCTTGGGTTGTGTTATGATTCGGTTCTTAAAGCACTTGTGATTGTTGGATGCAATGCGTGTGATTTGCATGTTTTAAATTCTGTTTTGAGAGCATATTTTAGCATGGTTTAATGCTGGTTTTGAAAGCCATGTGTGAAGGATGCTCAAGGTAAGAGATCCTTGGTTTTGTAAATTGAAATTGTGGAATTGTTGCATAGTGTTGCATGTTGTTTAATGGCTTTGTGTAATTCTTCAAAAACAGTGGATTGATGATGGTAATTGGTGGTTTTGGCATTTTGGTTATGCTTGTAAAACAATGGATTAATATGGTAAATTAGTTATATTGGCAAGTGATGTAAGTGGTTCTTGGTTACATGAATCGGATATAGTTAGCCGGCTATAGGATTGGGTGCACCGTGAATAAAGTCGCCTTGGATGTGGAGTGGTTGTGATTGAACCGGTAACTCCATCCAAGTACACTAACGAGATGGTCAAGAACACCATGGTGTTTAAAAGTCCATTGGTGGGTCTTGTGTTAAGGTCATATGGTGGTTAAAATTCCATATGAGGACCTTGTATATATTAAGGTCATATGGTGTTTAAAAGTCCATATGAGGACCTTGTGTATGGTAAGATCACAATGGTGGTGTAAAGTCCATGTGTGGATCTTGTATGTCCCGGGATCTCGTTAGTGATGTTATACAACTACCAATGAGTGATGTTAAGGTCAAATGGTGGTTAAAATTCCATTTGAGGACCTTGTGAATGTTAAGGTCAAATGGTGGTTAAAATTCCATTTGAGGGCCTTGTGAATGTTAAGGTCATATGGTGTTTAAAAGTCCATATGTGGACCTTGTGATTGGTAGTGTGTATGAAGCGTGGGGACAACGCTTGTGATCCGCGTATCCGATTGTGTCATGTGTTATGATGGTTTGTGAATTATCACTTGGAAGCCAATATAATGTTCTTGAATATGATGAAGCATGAGATGCTTGAAATGATGCATGTTTGCATGAGAAGGGTGTAATGTTTTATGAATGCATGTTTACTTGTTAGCTTGTACAAGAGTTTATTCTCTAATGAGAATGGTGCATGTGTGCATGAAGTCTCTTAAGTGCATTGTAGTCTTGTGAAGGCTTGTTTTAAAAGACATGTAATGCAAGTGCTGATTTTGTGGTACATATGTTTCATTTGTTTAATGCATGAGATAGTTTGAATGAGTAAGTGGTTTTCAAAGGTTTCTAGCTTTGAAATGGTTTTCAAGTATGACAAAAGTATGATTTGAAGTGGAAGTGTTTTCCAAGGATCTTGTATTTAACTTTGCATATGATGTTCATGCATGGAATGGTTAAATTGATGGTTTTGCAAGGTTGTGCTTTGAAGTGAATTACTTGGCTTTTCTAAGCTAAGGGTTGGTTTTCATATTTGAGCAATGAATGATTTAAAGCATGTTGTTAAAGGGGTTTTCAAACATTGCTTTGGTTTATCGAATTGTGATGCTTTTAAAAGAGGTTTTATGACTCGCTGCATTGATGGTGTTTTGGTTTTGAGTATTCCTCACTAAGCATTATGTGCTTACGCTCTTTTGTGTCCATCAATGCAGATATTTGAAGTTGGGACAGCGAGAAGCAAGGGATTCAAGGAGAGCTCCATTTGAGATGTATGTCTCGGTAAATAGCTATAGATAATAAAGTCAATGGGGGGAGAATCTCTTATGTTGACGTTTAATGAGATTGTGTATGTTGGACTCCCTAAGTTGATTGTATGTTGTTGTTGATGTTGGAACATGTAAATGGTTTTTATGAGGATTGTTTGGTGATTTGGTGTTTGAATGGTTTTTAATATAGGATGCATGCCTATAGAATTGGGGCTTTCCTTGTTTGATGCCTGTTTATGAATTGTTGATGCCATTATGTTCCTTGAGTGTTGAATGACTTGCTGGTATGATTTGGTTGCCTTTGGAGCATGTTTGGTGGGTCAATTGTGCATTTAACCAGCAAAATTTCTGCAATCTGGGCAGCCTGTTTCGGAACAGGTGCTGCCGTTTCGAAACAGAGGGCCTGAAATGGCCTAGGCGTTTCGAAATGGGCAAAGCCGTTCTGAAACGGTTTTGCCACTGCCAGACCCTGTTTCGGAACTGGTTTCGGAACGGTCCCGCGTTTCGGAACGGACTGTCCCTGTTCCGAAACACCCGACCGTTGGGCACTGAAATTGTTGGTTATATGTTTTGAAATCTTCGCGTTTTGGTCCTGAACTTTGTATATGCAATTGAATGAGTTTGGGATGTCCGTTTGAGTTGAAATTTGGCAGAGAAGCATGAAATATGACTAATTTCATATTGGTAACTTAAAAGTGGGTTAAGTTCTTATAATTTTCAGAATTTACAAATTGGTCCCTAAATTCGTATTTTGTGCAATCGAGTCCCTAAATCTGTTCTGATTGTTGTGATTTTTGAGTATGCTTATCTCAAAGGAATGCCTAGGGTTAATGTTCATTTAGAAAAGATTAAAAAGAAAAAAAAGGGTCGTTAATCAAGGTTGACTTTCGGGTTGACTTTGGTTTTCCCCGTGTAATCTTCGTAGTCCGGGTCAACCGTCTAGGCCGGGCTAAGGGGGTTACATTTGGTGGTATCAGAGCTGAGTTGCGAATGCTTGGGGAAAATGGTAAGTTGTTGTAGTATGTGTTTGATGTTTATTTTGATGTGTGGTTGAAAGTCGGTTGAAATGTGTGCTTGTGAGCGAATTGTTGATGTTTTTAGCATGCTTTTTGTTTGAGAATCTTCATTGAGCTAATGTGGATTTGTGCTGATGATATGCTGGTGATGTGAGCTGATTTTGTGAATGATGAAGTGTGATGGGTATGATATGTGGACATTATGCTGTTGCGAGTGAATGTTGTTTGATGAGAGCATGATCGGAATATGTTGATTGATATGCTCAATGTTGTGATATCCATGTTTTTATTGACTGTTATGTCATGTAAAAGGGGAGAATTTGGGATACCCATTGCCTTATTATTATAGCTAATGTGTTATTTTGGAGTTGGAGCTTTGAATCCTTGCTTAAAGCTGGTCTGATCGATTTGTTTGTTTTGTTATGATTGTTTGTTGTTAATAGCATGGTGAAATCGATGAAAGAATGGCAGTTGGGTGAGATGGTTGCTGCTTTAGAGCAGGTTGTTAAGGCGTGGAATTCACCTTTTGGTGGAGGTGTTTCGTTTCAGCCTACAGTGCCTGGAGTTGAGGTTGTAAGGCAGGAGGAAGAAGTTGGTTCTGTGATGAAGAGTTCATCACCTGTAGTTCAAGAGGTGTTGGGAACATCTCAGGCTGTGGCTAAAGTAAGGCCTGTAGACGTGCCGGCTGTGGGATGTGCGGGTTTGTCGAAACAGCGTTTACATGATTTGGGAGCGGTGGAGTATCATGGTTTGACGCCTGAAATGTTCGAGGTCTGGTTGGCCAGTGTAATTCTGATTTTGGATCAGGAAGGTTGTGACTATGCCTGTAAGCTGGGAAGTGTGGTATCATTGATGTTGGTGGACGCTTGTGCCTGGTAGACATTTGTGGCGGTGGCATCGCACATCCACGATATAGATTGGGACTTCTTTGTGTTTGCCTTTTATGAAAGGTACCTTGGAGAGAAATTCTCAAAGGTTAAGCAATGTGAGGGTGTGGTTTCAGTTTATGAAGGTGAGAAAAGTTTAAGCGAGAGAGTTGTGGGTACTGACCTCGAGAGCAGTCAGCGTAAGAGGCTACGTGATAGGAGGTTTTGCTTGAGTCGAAGTCTGAGTGGTAGTGCAAATCTGGGGCAAGTGTTGCATGATCAAGGAGTGGAAGCTCAGCTACCAGTGTGTGACCGTTGTGGAAGGCGCCATGTTGGAGGTTGTTGTGGCGCAGGAGTTTGTTGGAACTGTGGTTCTAAAGAGCCTGTGAAGCGGGATTGTTCTCAAGTGTTGAGATCAGCTTCAGTAGTAGCAGAAGGGTCTCTGAAGGATCGTGGGCACGACCAAGATAAGGTTCGAAGAAGGCAGGAAAGGCAGAAAGGTGTGAGGAGCTTGCAGAATGAATCTTGTTGGAATTGTGGGTCTGTTGGACATTTGAGACGTAATTGCTTGAAGTTGGCTCGGGGTAGTCAGGGTTCTTTACCGCAGGGAGAGGGTGACGACCTTAATGTGTTAGCTGATGCTGCAGCAGTGCGGCTAGAGGATGGTGGTTCTGCGAGAAAGAGAGCTTGTCTGTTGAAGCTCCGGGGCAGTGAGGTGTTTACAGGTAACCTTGTTAAGTAACCTTTGCTCTAGTATCTTAGTTTGGTTTCAGTTGGTATTTCCTTGCGTAGTGGGTATGGTTTCGTTGCTAGCATGTTTGGGGTAGTAGTTGGTGTTGTTTTGAAAACAACTTTAGTGTGAAGAGGGCATTAGTGAGTATCTTGTGGATAATGGGTTGTTAGAATGGTGGAGTTGGTTAAGTTAGAAGTGAGATAAGAGGTTGTTTTTAGGCGGATTCTGAGGATGTTATTGGTGGGTGTGAACCAACATACATGCACAGTTAAAATCATTTGTTATATGCTATATTATATATGTACTGGTCCATGCATACATGTGACATGACATTAGAGGTTTTGCATGCATGTACATCAGGCATTGATAGGGCATATTGGTGACCATGCATACGAACGTTCACACTCGCTGATAGTTAATCGGGTCCGTTAGTGTTGGGATAGGGTTAAGTTGGGTGATGGGTTTTAAAAGTTGTGTTGGTGCTAGGAGAATGTTTGGAGTAATGTAGGGTATTAAGCGGGCTGACCGTAATGGTGAGTGCGGTATAGCATGTTGGTGGAGGAAGGTGTTTAGCGCTTAATAAGTTTAGCGGTATGGTGGAGAGGAGATTACCGGTTGAAGTTAGAATCGGTTAGAGTAGTTGTGAATAGCTGGTAGAAGTGGTAGTTCTTGGTGTTAAGTGATGTGGTAAGTTAGTGGATGTGTTCCAGAGTGCTGAGGTAACTTGGCATTGTTGTTGTAGTAGAAGGGTTGTTGTTGTAGGTGATGGTTCGTAGCAACCTTCGAAGAGTTGAGAAGAGGTTGTGATGTGGGTTGTAGAAAAGGGTTAGCCGGGGAGAATAGAAGTTTCGTAATCTTACGAATGTATAGAATGGGCGGTGCCCTGGTAAGGCTGGTGTTCTAGTCCAGGCTTGAAGTGGAAAGGCAATGTAAGATCAAAGGCCATTATTGGTTGGACGGGTTCTTGTGAGTAGTGGTTGGCTAGTTGTGTATAAGTAAATTTCGTCTGAAGTCAGCTGGTGGTGTGTGGAACGGCTGGCGGAGTCAAGGTTGGGGTTTTGTGTTGTGATTTTCAGGTGTTAGGTGAGTAGTTCTGGTGAATCGTTATGGTAATGATAGCGGCGGATGTGAAGGAATGTCAGCATTACGTTGAGAAGTTTCGGTAAGCAGTTGATGCTTAAGAATTCTTGCTTGATGTGGTAATCTCTGGAAGAGATTGAGCAGTTGTGCAAGGGGTTTTAGAAGCAGTGAAGGTTGTGGGTCACATGGTGGCTGAACTGGGTTGGTTGGTGTCATTGTGTGAACAAGTTTTGGGAGTTGTGAGCTGAGGTGGTGAATGCTGTAAAAGTTGGAGGTTCTTCAGATTGTTGTTGGGGCTGTGTGCAGTCCGGAAGTGTGAAAGGTTAAGATGTGGTTAACATCTGAGTGTTCTGGAATCTGTGAACAGTATGTGTTGGTGTTGGGTTGGTGGAGTTTTTGGTGAGGAGAGTGTTCAGTGGTGGTTAAGTCTCATGTGTTGCCTTGTGTGTTGCTTGAGAAGTTTGGATGTTCTCTTTTCGCCGGTTGAAATTTCGAGGACGAAATTTCTTAAGGGGGGGAGAGTTGTAACACCCCAATTTTGGGCTTAGAAGTTTTGGGTTTGGACCGGACCGGTCGGGTTGCGGTTCGAATATAAAAGGGTGATTTTAGGAAAGCCTAGTTCGGGTTGCATTAAAAATATGGAAAAATGTCTTAAAATTCTCTTTTATTATATATAAGAGAAAGGTGAAATCAATTTTACAAAATGAGGTTTGGAAGGGTGACATTTTGGGTTAGTGACCAAAATGTAATTTTCAGAAACTTGGTGACTGTTTTAAAAAGGATTGAAACTTTGAATCTTTAAGGAGCTATTTACCCAAAAGAGTTTCTCCAGATTTTTCTGAATATTTATCAATTAATTAATGGTTTTAAAATAAAGGTAAAAGGGAGGGAAAGATATTTTTGGCATTTTAACAAACTTTTCCCAAATTCCATTTTCCTTTTCTCTCAATTTTCTCTCAACCCAAACACATTTCTCCAGCACATTTTCCCTCTGATTTTGACATCCAAATATGAGATTTCAATCCTCTTTTGATCTCTAATCATCTCTTCAACAAAACTTTAGCATTTGCTTATTGGATTTTCAAGAATCTTGGTTCCAAAAAGGGAGAAACTCAAGTTTAGAGGTATGAACGTCCTTCTCCTCTAAATTCTCAGTTCTTTACTAAAATTCCCAAGTTCTCAATCCTTGAATTATGTTTTATTAAAGGTTTTACAATTGTGTTCTTGCTCTTAGCTTTAAAATGCAAGATTTGGTTAATTTGTGATGAAATTCGTATGATCCGATTGGGCATTGTTTTGTGATGTGTTTTTGATGTAAAATGGATGTATAATTGATGAGAAATTGAGGTTTAATCAATGCAATCCCGAATAGGTTGATTTTCCTAAGTTTTGTTTAAGTTTTTGGTGGTTTTTGGAGTGATCTTGATGTTCTGCTATAGCTGGAGGTATAAGGACGTGATGAGATCCATTTTGGATGTTAATTGATGTATAAAAATGGTTAGAAGTGATGGATCTTGGCTGGGTTAAGTTTTGGAAGTGTTTGGATGTGATTTCGGTTGTGTTTGGTAGCCGAAATGTGAGTGTTGATGTGAGCAGCGAGTTTAGGTGTCTTGGTTGAGGATATTAATGCATGATGGTGCATTAATCTACTGTTTTGATGTGTTTAAAACAGGGGAGACATCTTCGGATCCTTGTGGTGTTGATCCGGAAGCTTGATTGGTGTTTCGGCAAGTGGCGAAACGGAAATCGGTGAGTGAAGTTGGGTTTTCAGCTTTAAAACCAAGGTTTTGAGGTTTTGGGAGCTTAGTTTAAGTCTAAACAACTTAGCTAAGCTCAAGAGTAAGTAAATGAAATTTCTCTCTTGGGTTGTGTTATGATTCGGTTCTCAAAGCACTTGTGATTGTTGGATGCAATGCGTGTGATTTGCATGTTTTAAATTCTGTTTTGAGAGCATATTTTAGCATGGTTTAATGCTGGTTTTGAAAGCCATGTGTGAAGGATGCTCAAGGTAAGAGATCCTTGGTTTTGTAAATTGAAATTGTGGAATTGTTGCATAGTGTTGTATGTTGTTTAATGGCTTTGTGTAATGCTTCAAAAACAGTGGATTGATGATGGTAATTGGTGGTTTTGGCATTTTGGTTATGCTTGTAAAACAATGGATTAATATGGTAAATTAGTTATATTGGCAAGTGATGTAAGTGGTTCTTGGTTACATGAATCGGATATAGTTAGCCGGCTATAGGATTGGGTGCACCGTGAATAAAGTCGCCTTGGATGTGGAGTGGTTGTGATTGAACCGGTAACTCCATCCAAGTACACTAACGAGATGGTCAAGAACACCATGGTGTTTAAAAGTCCATGGGTGGGTCTTGTGTTAAGGTCATATGGTGGTTAAAATTCCATATGAGGACCTTGTATACATTAAGGTCATATGGTGTTTAAAAGTCCATATGAGGATCTTGTGTATGGTAAGATCACAATGGTGGTGTAAAGTCCATGTGTGGACTTGTATGTCCCGGGATCTCGTTAGTGATGTTATACAACTACCAATGAGTGATGTTAAGGTCAAATGGTGGTTAAAATTCCATTTGAGGACCTTGTGAATGTTAAGGTCAAATGATGGTTAAAATTCCATTTGAGGACCTTGTGAATGTTAGGGTCAAATGGTGGTTAAAATTCCATTTGAGGACCTTATGAATGTTAAGGTCATATGGTGTTTAAAAGTCCATATGTGGACCTTGTGATTGGTAGTGTGTATGAAGCGTGGGGACAACGCTTGTGATCCGCGTATCCGATTGTGTCATGTGTTATGATGGTTTGTGAATTATCACTTGGAAGCCAATATAATGTTCTTGAATATGATGAAGCATGAGATGCTTGAAATGATGCATGTTTGCATGAGAAGGGTGTAATGTTTTATGAATGCATGTTTACTTGTTAGCTTGTACAAGAGTTTATTCTCTAATGAGAATGGTGCATGTGTGCATGAAGTCTCTTAAGTGCATTGTAGTCTTGTGAAGGCTTGTTTTAAAAGGCATGTAATGCAAGTGTTGATTTTGTGGTACATATGTTGCATTTGTTTAATGCATGAGATAGTTTGAATGAGTAAGTGGTTTTCAAAGGTTTCTTGATTTGAAATGGTTTTCAAGTACGAGAAAAGTATGATGTGAAGTGGAAGTGTTTTCCAAGGATCTTGTATTTAACTTTGCATATGATGTTCATGCATGGAATGGTTAAATTGATGGTTTTGCAAGGTTGTGCTTTGAAGTGAATTACTTGGCTTTTCTAAGCTAAGGGTTGGTTTTCATATTTGAGCAATGAATGATTTAAAGCATGTTGTTAAAGGGGGTTTTCAAACATTACTTTGGTTTATCGAATTGTGATGCTTTTAAAAGAGGTTTTATGACTCGCTGCATTGATGGTGTTTTGGTTTTGAGCATTCCTCACTAAGCATTATGTGCTTACGCTCTTTTGTATCCATCAATGCAGATATTTGAAGTTGGGACAGCGAGAAGCAAGGGATTCAAGGAGAGCTCCATTTGAGATGTATGTCTCGGTAAATAGCTATAGATAATAAAGGCAATGGGGGGAGAATCTCTTATGTTGACGTTTAATGAGATTGTGTATGTTGGACTCCCTAAGTTGATTGTATGTTGTTGTTGATGTTGGAACATGTAAATGGTTTTTATGAGGATTGTTTGGTGATTTGGTGTTTGAATGGTTTTCAATATAGGATGCATGCCTATAGAATTGGGGCTTTCCTTGTTTGATGCCATGTTTATGAATTGTTGATGCCATTATGTTCCTTGAGTGTTGAATGACTTGCTGGTATGATTTGGTTGCCTTTGGAGCATGTTTGGTGGGTCAATTGTGCATTTAACCAGCAAAATTTCTGCAATCTGGGCAGCCTGTTTCGGAACAGGTGCTGCCGTTTCGGAACAGAGGGCCTGAAATGGCCTAGGTGTTTCGAAACGGGCAGAGCCGTTCCGAAACGGTTTTGCCACTGCCAGACCCTGTTTCGGAACTGGTTTTGGAACGGTCCCGCGTTTCGGAACGGACTGTCCCTGTTCCGAAACACCCGACCGTTGGGCACTGAAATTGTTGGTTATATGTTTTGAAAATTTCGCGTTTTGGTCCTGAACTTTGTATATGCAATTGAATGAGTTTGGGATGTCCGTTTGAGTTGAAATTTGGCAGAGAAGCATGAAATATGACTAATTTCATATTGGTAACTTAAAAGTGGGTTAATTCCTTATAATTTTCAGAATTTACAAATTGGTCCGTAAATTCGTATTTTGTGCAATCGAGTCCCTAAATGTGTTCTGATTGCTGTGATTTTTGAGTATGCTTATCTAAAGGGAATGCCTAGGGTTAATGTGCATTTAGAAAAGATTAAAAAGAAAAAAAAGGGTCGTTAATCAAGGTTGACTTTCAGGTTGACTTTGGTTTTCCCCGTGTAATCTTCGTAGTCCGGGTCAACCGTCTAGGTCGGGCTAAGGGGGTTACAATTTACATGTTCCAACGTCAACAACAACATAAAATCAACTTAGGGAGTCCAACATACACAATCTCATTAAACATCAACAAGAGATTCTCCCCCCATTGCCTTTATTATCTATAGCTATTTACCGAGACATACATCTCAAGTGGAGCTCTCCTTGAATCCCTTACTTCTCGCTGTCCCAACTTCAAATCTCTGCATTGATGGACAAAAAGGAGCGTAAGCACATAATGCTTAGTGAGGAATGCTCAAAACCAAAACACCATCAATGCAGGGAGTCATAAAACCTCTTTTAAAAGCATCACAATTCAATAAACCAAAGCAATGTTTGAAAACCCCTTTAGACAACATGCTTTAAATCATGCATTTCTCAAATATGAAAACCAACCATTAGCTTAGAAAAGCCAAGTAATTCACTTCAAAGCACAACCTTGCAAAACCATCAATTTAACCATTCCATGCATGAACATCATATGCAAAGTTAAATACAAGATCCTTGGAAAACACTTCCACTTCACATCATACTTTTCTCATACTTGAAAACCATTCCAAAGCAAGAAACCTTTGAAAACCACTTACTCATTCAAACTATCTCATGCATTAAACATATGCAACATATGAACCACAAAATCAATATTTGCATTTCATGCCTTTAAAACAATTCTTCGCAAGACTACAATGCACTTCAGAGTTTTCATGCACACATGCACCCTTCTCATTAGAGAATAAACTCTTGTTCAAGCTAACAAGTAAACATGCATTCATAAACATTACACCCTTCTCATGCAAACATGCATCATTTCAAGCATCTCATGCTTCATCATATTCAAGAACATTATATTGGCTTCCAAGTGATAATTCACAAACCATCATAACACATGACACAATCGGATACGCGGATCACAAGCGTTGTCCCCACGCTTCATACACACTACCAATCACAAGGTTCACATATGGACTTTTAAACACCATATGACCTTAACATTCACAAGGTCCTCAAATGGAATTTTAACCGCCATTTGACCTTAACATTCACAAGGTCCTCAAATGGAATTTTAACCACCATTTGACCTTAACATTCACAAGGTCCTCAAATGGAATTTTAACCACCATTTGACCTTAACATCACTCATTGGTAGTTGTATAACATCACTAACGAGATCCCGGGACATACAAGATCCACACATGGGCTTTACACCACCATTGTGATCTTACCATACACAAGGTCCTCATATGGACTTTTAAACACCATATGACCTTAATGTATACAAGGTCCTCATATGGAATTTTAACCACCATATGACCTTAACACAAGACCCACCCATGGACTTTTAAGCACCATGGTGTTCTTGACCATCTCGTTAGTGTACTTGGATGGAGTTACCGGTTCAATCACAACCACTCCACATCCAAGGCGACTTTATTCACGGTGCACCCAATCCTATAGCCGGCTAACTATATCCGATTCATGTAACCAAGAACCACTTACATCACTTGCCAATATAACCAATTTACCATATTAATCCATTGTTTTACAAGCATAACCAAAATGCCAAAACCACCAATTACCATCATCAATCCACTGTTTTTGAAGCATTACACAAAGCCATTAAACAACATGCAACACTATGCAACAATTCCACAATTTCAATTTACAAAACCAAGGATCTCTTACCTTGAGCATCCTTCACACATGGCTTTCAAAACCAGCATTAAACCATGCTAAAATATGCTCTCAAGACAGAATTTAAAACATGCAAATCACACGCATTGCATCCAACAATCACAAGTGCTTTAAGAACCAAATCATAACACAACCCAAGAGAGAAATTCCATTTGCTTACTCTTGAGCTTAGCTAAGTTGTTTAGACTTAAACTAAGCTCCCAAAACCTCCAAACCTTGGTTTTAAAGCTGAAAACCCAACTTCACTCACCGATTTCCGTTTCGCCACTTGCCGAAACACCAATCAAGCTTCCGGATCAACACCACGAGGATCCGAAGATGTCTCCCCTGTTTTAAACACATCAAAACAGTAGATTAATGCACCATCATGCATTAATATCCTCAACCAAGACACCTAAACTCGCTGCTCACATCAACACTCACATTTCGGCTACCAAACACAACCGAAATCACATCCAAACACTTCCAAAACTTAACCCAGCCAAGATCCATCACTTCTAACCATTTTTAAACATCAATTAACATCCAAAATGGATCTCATCACGTCCTTATACCTCCAGCTATAGCAGAACATCAAGATCACTCCAAAAACCACCAAAAACTTAAACAAAACTTAGGAAAATCAACCTATTCAGGATTGCATTGATTAAACCTCAATTTCTCATCAATTATACATCCATTTTACATCAAAAACATATCACAAAACAATGCCCAATCAGATCATACGAATTTCATCAAATTTAAAGCAAATCTTGCATTTTAAAGCCAAGATCAAGAACACAATTGCAAAACCTTTAACAAATCATAATTCAAGGATTGAGAACTTGGGAATTTCAGTAAAGAACTGAGAATTTAGAGGAGAAGGATGTTCATACCTCTAAACTTGAGTTTTCTCCCTTTTTGGAACCAAAATCTTGAAAATCCAATAAGCAAATGCTAAGGTTTTGTTGTAGATTTGATTAGAGATCAAATGAGGATAGAAATCTCATCTTAAGTTGTCAAAATCAGAGGAAATTCTGCTGGAGAAATGTGTTTGGGTTGAGAGAAAAGTTGCGAGAAAAGAAAATGGAAAATTTGGGAAAAGTTTGTTAAAATGCCAAAAATATCTTGCCCTCCCTTTTACCTTTATTTTAAAACCATTAATTAATTGATAAATATTCAGAAAAATCTGGAGAAACTCTTTTGGGTAAATAGCTCCTTAAAGATTCAAAGTTTCAATCCTTTTTAAAACAGTCACAAAGTTTCCGAAATTTACATTTTGGTCACTAACCCAAAATGTCACCCTTCCAAACCTCATTTTGTAAAATTGATTTAACCTTTCTCTTATATATAATAAAAGAGGATTTTAAGATATTTTTCCATATTCTTAATGCATCCCGAACTAGGCTTTCCTAAAATCACCCTTTTATATTCGAACCGCAACCCGACCGGTCCGGTCCAAACCCAAAACTTCTAAGCCCAAAATTGGGGTGTTACACTTCAATTCTCTGCATTATTGGTTCAATAAAGAGAGCGTAAGCATAAATGCTTAGTGAGGCATGCTCTAAAGAAACAACACAATAATGCACTTTACAAAACACCTTTCAAAGGCCTTAACATTTATAAACATCATTTCTCATGCAACAATGCATACACAACAAGCATCTCATGCTTCATTAACATAAACATGTCATATTGGCTTCCAAGTGATACCATAACCATTTTCAACATAAAACACAATCTGATACGCGGATTACAAGCGTTGTCTCATACGCTTCATACACACTACCAAACATACAAGGTGGAGTTTATCGGTACAATCACAACCCCTCAACACCCGTGATGGAGTTTAACGGTACAATCACAACCCCTCCACATCACTCATTGGTAGTTGTATAACATCACTAACGAGAACACGGGACACACAACACAAGATCCTCACATGGCATTTTAACCACCATTATGATCTTAGACATCTCGTTAGTGTACTTGGATGGAGTTTTCGGTACCATTACAACCCCTCAACATCCAAGGCGACTTTATTCACGGTGCACCCAATCCTATAGCCGGCTAACTATATCTGATCCAAGTACTTTAAAACCAACACATTACTTGCCAATATACATCAATTATCCTCAACAATCCACTGTTTTAAAGCATTAATCAAGCCATTAACAATCATGCATCACTATCCATCAAACCACATTTATAAATGTCAAACCAAGGATCTCTTACCTTGAGCATCCTTCAACACATGGCTTTCAAACCAACATTAATCATGCTAAAACATGCTTTCAAAAAAGAATTTAAACATGCAAATTAAACACATTGCATCCAACCATTTCATGGTCCAACAAAGAGAGAGTTTCTCCGAAAACTTACTCTTGAGATTAGTTAAGTTGCTTAGACTTAAACTAAGCTCCCAAAACCTTCAAACATTGGTTTCAAAGCTGATAACCAAACTTCACTCACCTATTCCATTTCGCAAGCTTGCCGAAACGCCGATCAAGCCTCCGGATCAACACCACAAGGATCCAAAGATGTCTCCCATGTTTTAATCACATCAAAGCAGAGGATTAATGCATCATCATGCATTAAAATCTTCAGCCACCACACCTAAACTCGCTGCTCTCACCAAATCTAACATTTCGGCTACCAAACACAACCGAAATCACTACCAAACTCATCCACAACATTACCCAGCCAAGATCCATCACTTCTAAACATTCTTAAACATCAATTAACATCCAAAAAGGATCTAAACTCGTCCTTATACCTCCAGCAACAACAGATCACCAAGATCACCCCAAAAACCACCATTTTCACAAGTAAAAACTTAGGAAAATCAACCTATTCGGGATTGCATTGATTAAACCTCAATTACACATCAATAAACATCCAAAATAATTTAAAAAGACATCTCAAAACAGAGCCCAAACATTCATCACGATTTCTTCAAGATTTAATCCAAATCTTGAGTTTTAAGCCAAAATCAAGATCACAACCTTAAAACCTTTTATAAAACTTAATTTAAGGATTGAGAACTTGGGAATTTCAATAAAGAACTGAATATTTAGAGGAGAAGAACATCCTTACCTCTAAATGTAGATTTCTCCTTGTTTAGAGCCAAAATCCTTGAAAATTCAATGAGCAAATGAGGAGGATTTGATGTAGTAAAGCTTAGGAATCAATTGATGATTGAAACCTCATCATTTAGAGTGAAAATCAAAAGAAAAGCTGATGTGGAATTGTGTTTGGCTGAGAGAATTTTGAGAGAAAGTGAAATGGGAAAATTTTAGCAAAAGTTAGTTAAGAAAACTAAAATATGGTTTTTCCCTCTTTCTTTTAATTAATTAAACATTAAATGAGTCATTAAAATTAAGAAAAATCTGGAGAAATCCTTCCTTGGGTAAATTAGCTCCTTAAAGATTCAAAGTTTCAATCCTTACAAAACAGTCACCACTGAACTTTTCAAAAATTACATTTTAGTCACCATTTCGAAATGTTACCCTTCCAAACCTTATTTTGTAAAATTGATTTCACCACTCTCTTATATATATTAAAAGAGGATTTTTAAATATTTTTTCATATTTTTAATGCATCTCGAACTAGGCTTTCCCTAAAACCACCTTTTATATTGGAACCGAAAATCAGACCGGTCTGGTTCAGACCCTAAACTTCCAAGCCCAAAATTGGGGTGTTACAACTCTCTCCCCCTTAAGAAATTTCGTCCTTGAAATTTACCTGGAGGAAAAAGGTATGGAAATTGCTTCAACATGTCAGCCTTCCTTTCCCATGTGGCTTCCTCAGCACCACGATGCTTCCACAACACCTTTACCAACTCAATGGTCTTACCTCGAAGCACTTTACTGTCTGAATCCAGAATTTCTACCGGTTCTTCATCATAGGTCAAATCTGGATTCAACTCCACTTCCTCCACAGGCATAACATGTGAAGGATCTGATCTATACCTCCGAAGCATAGAGACATGAAACACATCATGAATCTTTTCCAACTCTTGCGGTAACCTCAACTTGTACGCAACAGGACCCACACGCTCAATCACCTCGTATGGTCCAATGTACCTAGGGCTCAACTTACCCTTTCGACCAAACCTCATCACCTTCGTCCAAGGCAAAACTTTCAAAAACACACGGTCACCCACCGCATACTCAATCTCCTTACGCTTCAAATCCGCTGCCTTCAACCGCTCACAAATGAGCTTCACCTTCTCGGTGGTTCCTTTCAACAAAGCTGGCATTGAAACCAACTTTTGGCCTATTTCAGCCCAACAAAGAGGAGTCCTACACTTCCTCCCATACAAGGCTTCATAAGGTGCCATTTGAATACTTGCCTGGTAGCTATTGTTATAAGCAAACTCCACCAACGGCAAATGCTTCTCCCAAGAGTTTTGAAACTCAATCACACATCACCTCAACATATCCTCCAGTACTTGGATAACACGCTCAGACTGCCCATCCGACTGTGGATGATAAGAAGTACTAAAATTCAACCGTGTACCCAAAGCCTGATGCAAACACTGCCAGAAACGCGATGTAAACCTCGGATCTCTATCCGATACGATCGACTTTGGCACACCATGCAGCCGCACAATCTCAATAATGTACAGCTCTGCAAGCTTGTCCAAAGTATACATAGTATGCACAGGCAAGAAATGCGCACACTTCGTCAGGCGATCCACAATCACCCACAGCGAATTCTTCTTCGTTGGCGACAAAGGCAAACCAGACACGAAGTCCATGGTAATCCTTTCCCACTTCCACTCAGGAATCCTCAACGGTTGCAAAAACCCAGAAGGAAACTGATGCTCAACTTTAACTCGCTGACAAACCATGCACTTGCTCACATACTCAGCAACATCCTTCTTTAAACCCACCCAATAGTAATCATCACGAAGGTCACGATACATCTTAGTACTACCAGGGTGCATAGCAAAAGGACTACTATGAGCTTCAGTCAGAATAGCAGGCCTCAACTCAGCATCATTGGGCACTACTATTCGACTCCCAAAACACAAAACTCCATCATCATTAAAACAGAAATCCGATGGCCTATCCTCAGCAATATCCTGGACATGTGGCACCAAGGAATCATCCAACAGTTGCTTATCCTTTATCAACCGAACCAAGGATGGTATCACTTGCAATTCAGCCACAAGACCACCATCTCGCGATATACTCAAACTGGCAAACATAGCCCTCAACTCCACTGCTACCTTCCTACTCAAGGAATCCGCTACAACATTAGCTTTTCCCGGATGATACTCGATCGTCAGATCGTAATCTTTAAGCAACTCCACCCAACGTCGTTGCCTAAGATTCAACTCCTTCTGAGACATCAGATACTTCAAACTCTTGTGATCCGTGTACACAGTACACTTCTCACCATACAGGTAATGTCTCAAAATTTTCAAGGCAAAAACCACCGTAGCCAATTCAATGTCATGCGTAGGATAATTGCGCTCATGCACCTTCAACTGGCGCGATGCATAAGCCACCACCTTACCCTCTTGCATCAACACACATCCCAAACCAACGTAGGACGCGTCACTGTACACCACAAACTCTTTCCCTGATTCAAGTTGAACCAAGATAGGAACTTGCGTCAAAGCTGCCTTCAGCTTCTCAAAAGCCTGCTGTCTCACTTCCGTCCACTCAAACTTGACATCCTTCTGCAACAACTTCGTCAAAGGTGCAGCAATCTTTGAAAATCCATCCACGAACCTCCGGTAGTATCCTGCCAAACCAAGGAAACTACGAACTTCATGAACAGACTTAGGAGGCTTCCAATTCATCACCGCCTCAACCTTCTGAGGATCAACACGAATCCCCTCAGCAGAAACCACATGACCAAGGAACACAACCTCCCTGAGCCTGAACTCACACTTGCTTAACTTATCATAAAGCTGATTCTCCAACAAAGCCTGCAACACAATCCTCAAATGCCCCTCATGCTCCTCCTCAGTGCGAGAGTACACGAGGATATCATCAATGAACACCACAACAAACTTGTCCAGATATTCATGGAACACTCTATTCATCATGTCCATGAAAGTTGCAGGAGCATTCGTCAAACCAAACGGCATCACAAGGAACTCATAATGCCTATACCTCGTTCTAAAAGCTGTTTTTGGCACATCCACATCCTTCACCTTCAACTGGTAATACCCTGACCTTAAGTCAATCTTAGAGAACACAGCCGCTCCCCGAAATTGATCAAAAAGATCATCAATCCTCGGCAATGGATACCGATTCTTGATAGTCAACTTGTTCAGCTGACGGTAATCGATGCACATTCTCATAGTGCCATCCTTTTTCTTCACAAACAAGATCGGTGCACCCAAAGGTGACACACTCGGCCGAATGAAACCACGATCAAGCAACTCCTGAAGTTGCGTCTTCAGCTCTTTCAACTTCTTAGGTGCCATTCGATAAGGAGTAATGGAAACTGGAGTTGTATTCTCATACAGCTCAATTCCAAACTCCACCTCTCGATTAGGAGGCAATCCAGGCAACTCCTCCGGAAACACACCAGGAAACTCTCGCACAGTCCTGATATCTTGCACTCGCAACTCCTTAGAGCTAGGATTCATTACAAAGGCTAGGTAGGCTTCACAACCTTGCCTCAGCATCCGGCTCGCCTCCAATGTAGACAACACATTGGCAAGAAACCTCACATTCTCACCAACCACCACTACCTCATAATCATCCGCAAGCTTCAACGAAACTCGCTTGTTCTCAAAATCCACCACAGCTCGATGTTCAACAAGCCAATCCATACCAAGGATTACATCAAAACCATAGAAAGGCAATTCCATAAGATCAACATGAAAAACATGATCTTGAACAACCAAGGGACACCTTCTATACAACTTCCGTGTCACAACGGTCTCACCAAAGGAACTAGTTACACGCATACCAACATCCAAAGACTCAACAGGCAAACCAAGCAATTGAGCATGTTCACGCAATATGTATGAGTGTGTAGATCCAGAATCAATCAAGGAAAGTAATGACAAGGATTGCAAAGTGAAGGTACCTGCGATCACACCCGTGTCATTCCTCTCCTCTCGCTGCGCATACACTCGAGCCTGGCCACCACCCTCAGGTTGAACAGCCACCACATGCGCCACATTCCTTCCACCATCCTCTCTACGCTGGAAGTTACCACGGCCGCGCCCACAACCTCTCTGTGGTGCAACAACTTCAGGAGCACGTCCCTGGCCTCCACCGGCCAACAAGGGACACCCCCTCCTCATGTGGTCTGCCGAACCACACTTCCAGCACGAATTACCAGCTACAAAAACAAGAGCCTGTACCTCCCTCGCTGCTCGAGGACAATCACGCCTCAAATGGCCACGCGATCTACACGTCCAGCATGTGTTCTGATCAGCTCTCGCCCTGTCCCCCTAAACAGGCGCACCATGCCCTCCACCACCACGTCTAGCAGAAGATTGATACCTCTTATCTCGTCCTCTCTTGTTCCATCCTCCACTAGAACTATAATCAGCAGCTCGCTTGCCCGAGCCAGAACCAACACTCATGGAAGATAAACCCAGGTTCTCCTCAATATCCTTCGCCCTACTAACCAGTACATCAAAGTCAGTGTACTCAGCCGCAAGCATATAGGTCTTTACATCCGTCACCAAACCATAACGGAAACGTTCACACCTCTCCCGCTCATCAGGGACAATCTCAGGTGCGTACTAACTGAGACAAACAAACTGGATCTCGTACTCAGCTACTGTCATACTTCCTTGTGTCAGAGACATGAACTCTCTTTTCTTTTCATCCAGGTATCGTACACCCAGATACCTCCGCTTGAACGCATTCAGAAAGAGTCCAAGTCACATCAACATCCTCCATTCCGGAGATAGCAGTCGTCCACCAGGTATACGCATCATCATGTAACAGCGATACCACACATCCTAGCTTCTTCACATCATTGCAGTTCATTTGTCTCAATATTCTCTTGGTACTTTCCAACCAAGATTCGGAACCTTCAGCAGAAAAACCTCTGAACTCAGTCCCTCCCAGACTTCGCAAACGTTCCAAAGGTAGTCTAACACTAGCATCTCCCTTATTCCCAGCTCCATGAGCTCCATCTACTGCCGCCTGAAAGGCTCCCGCAATAGCTTGTATCAAAACTGTCATATCAGGAGCAACTTGCCCTTGTCCAGCTTCAGGTCCAGCGACCCCAGCACCAGCATCAACACCAGCTCAATCACCTCCAGCACCACCACCACCAGGTGGTCCACCACCAGGAGGAGGAGGTAAATCCACTACATTATCAGCATTCTCTTCATTCTCGTTATGAGCCATAGCTCGCGTATTAATCCTCGTCTCTCTACGAGGTCCCATTCATTAAAACAATGCACTAACACAATTGCAATAAACATAATCAGGCTCAGCAAGGTAAGTAATCCAAGCACTCAAGCTCATTTCTCAAAAAGAATTCATTTCATTAGTTTTGATATGGCAATGGGTCCCTCTAACATGCTTCAACACAACATAGCATCACAAATGTAACATACTTTACAATTCACACCTCAAACTTTCACTTAAAAAGCATACAAAGCAATCATACATATATCACCCACACAACCATTCCCATTTACTCGAGAACTCAGCTCTGATACCACCAAATGTAACCCCCTTAGCCCGGCCTAGACGGTTGACCCGAACTACGAAGATTACACGGGGACAACCAAAGTCAACCCGAAAGTCAACCTTGATTAACGACCCTTTTTTTAATCTTGTCTAGATGCATATTAAACCTAAGCGTAACCTTAAGAAGAGCATACTTGAAAAGCACAGCGATCGGAAAACGTTAAGGGACTCAATTGCACAAATCACAACATTTAGGGACCAAAATGTAAATTCTGAAAATTAAGAGGACTTAACTGATTTTTAAGTTACCATTATGAAATTAATTATATTACGTGCTTCTCTGTCTAATTTCACCTCAAACGGACATCACCAACTCAAGCAATTGCATATACAAAATTCAGGACTAAAACGTAAAGCTTGCAAACCTTAAACCATTCAAATCAGTGCCCACGGTCACCTGTTTCGGAACGGGGGTTGACCGTTCCGAAACGTGGGTTCGTTTCGAGACCTGTTTCGAAACAGGGCTTGACAGTGGCAAATCCATTTCGAAACGCCCTCTACCCGTTTCAAAACACGAAGGCCATTTCAGGCCCCCGTTTCGAAACGGTAGTGCCCGTTCCGATACGGACTACCCAGAAAATGCAGATTTTGCTGGTTTATCATACAATTAACCACTCAAACACATCCCCATGACCTCCTAATCATGCGAACAAGTCATCACACATATAAGAAACATACTTGAATCATCAAAACACATTCATGGCATCAATTAGGAAAAACCACAAGTCTATAGGCATGCATCCTAATATTGAAAACCATCCAAGCACCAAATCACCAAAGCAAACACCAAATGGCCAATTACAACTCCAAAACATCATAGGCATCATGCCAAACTCAGGGAGTCCAAAACATCTCCCAAAAACACAACCTAGGTTCCCATTGCCAAATACCAAAAGCTAATAATGTTGTAAAAATAGTCACCATACATGAGCTTAGCCTTTCCTTGGATTCTTAGCCTCCTTGCTGCCCTTAAAGCACTTCAATTCTCTGCATTATTGGTTCAAGAAAGAGAGCGTAAGCATAAATGCTTAGTGAGGCATGCTCTAAAGAAACAACACAATAATTCACTTTACAAAACACCTTTCAAAGGCCTTTAAATTTATAAACATCATTTCTCATGCAACAATGCATACACAACAAGCATCTCATGCTTCATTAACATAAACATGTCATATTGGCTTCCAAGTGATACCATAACCATTTTCAACATAAAACACAATCGGATACGCGGATTACAAGCGTTGTCCCATACGCTTCATACACACTACCAAACATACAAGGTGGAGTTTATCGGTACAATCAGAACCCCTCAACACCCGTGATGGAGTTTAACGGTACAATCACAACCCCTCCACATCACTCATTGGTAGTTGTATAACATCACTAACGAGAACACGGGACACACAACACAAGATCCTCACATGGCATTTTAACCACCATTATGATCTTAGACATCTCGTTAGTGTACTTGGATAGAGTTTTCGGTACCATTACAACCCCTCAACATCCAAGGTGACTTTATTCACGGTGCACCCAATCCTATAGCCGGCTAACTATATCCGATTCAAGTACTTTAAAACCAACACATCACTTGCTAATATACATCAATTATCCTCAACAATCCACTGTTTTAAAGCATTAATCAAGCCATTAACAATCATGCATCACTATGCATCAAACCACATTTATAAATGTCAAACCAAGGATCTCTTACCTTGAGCATCCTTCAACACATGTCTTTCAAAACCAACATTAATCATGCTAAAACATGCTTTCAGAACAGAATTTAAACATGCAAATTAAACACATTGCATCCAACCATCTCATGGTTCATCAAAGCGAGAGTTTCTCCGAAAACTTACTCTTGAGCTTAGTTAAGTTGCTTAGACTTAAACTAAGCTCCCAAAACCTTCAAACATTGGTTTCAAAGCTGATAACCAAACTTCACTCACCGATTCCATTTCGCAAGCTTGCCGAAACGCCGATCAAGCCTCCGGATCAACACCACAAGGATCCAAAGATGTCTCCCCTGTTTTAATCACATCAAAGCAGAGGATTAATGCATCATCATGCATTAAAATCTTCAGCCACCACACCTAAACTCGCTGGTCTCACCAAATCTAACATTTCGGCTACCAAACACAATCGAAATCACTACCAAACTCATCCACAACATTACCCATCCAAGATCCATCACTTCTAAACATTCTTAAACATCAATTAACATCCAAAAAGGATCTAAACTCGTCCTTATACCTCCAGCAACAACAGATCACCCCAAAAACCACCATTTTCACAAGTAAAAACTTAGGAAAATCAACCTATTCGGGATTGCGTTGATTAAACCTCAATTACACATCAATAAACATCCAAAATACTTTAAAAAGACATCTCAAAACAGAGCCCAAACATTCATCACGAATTTTTTCAAGATTTAATCCAAATCTTGAGTTTTAAGCCAAAATCAAGATGACAACATTAAAACCTTTTATAAAACTTAATTTAAGGATTGAGAACTTGGGAATTTCAATAAAGAACTGAATATTTAGAGGAGAAGAACATCCTTACCTCTAAATGTAGATTTCTCCTTGTTTAGAGCCAAAATCCTTGAAAATTCAATGAGCAAATGAAGAGGATTTGATGTAGTAAAGCTTAGGAATCAATTGATGATTGAAACCTCATCATTTAGAGTGAAAATCAAAAGAAAAGATGCTGTGGAATTGTGTTTGGCTTAGAGAATTTTGAGAGAAAATGAAATGGGAAAATTTTAGCAAAAGTTAGTTAAGAAAACTAAAATATGGTTTTTCCCTCTTTCTTTTAATTAATTAAACATTAAATGAGGCATTAAAAATGAGAAAAATCTGGAGAAATCCTTTCTTGGGTAAATTAGCTCCTTAAAGATTCAAAGTTTCAATCCTTACAAAACAGTCACAACTGAACTTTTCAAAAATTACATTTTAGTCACCATTTCGAAATGTTACCCTTCCAAACCTTATTTTGTAAAATTGATTTCACCACTCTCTTATATATATTAAAAGAGGATTTTAAATATTTTTCCATATTTTTAATGCATCCCGAACTAGGCTTTCCCTAAACTTCCAAGCCCAAAATTGGGGTGTTACAAATTTACAAGGGCTTTCACCAAATTCAAGTTACCAATCTTCAATTAGTTTCGTTACATACAATGTCAAAAAGACATTTACAACTAATTCAATTGCATACAAGGAAAACATGGACCAAAATGTAAGAAATAGAACTCGAGACAATCAAATACAGATCTAACGGTCAAGTGTTTCGGAACAGAATGCCCCATATTGGAACGACCGTTTCGAAACATGGCTGACCGTTTCGATACACAGATTCGTTTCGAAACCTCTAGAGACACGTTTCGGTACGATGGTTCACAAAGGCAAAATGTTCCGGAATGAGCCTTAGTGTTCCGAAACACCAAGCCCATTACAGGCCACTATTCCGAAACAGGTAAGGGCGTTCTGAAATGCATGGGCCTGCAACTTTCCAAAAAGCTGGTTTCAATCAGTTTTTACCCTCCAGAATAATCCCGACACATGCCCTAACATACATACAACTTAAATACACATCAATGACCACATATACGAAGCAGAAGTATCGTCCTAGCATCACTCTCACAAGCTACGACACTAAAGGCATATTTCCTAAAAGACAAAAGCACCAAAAGGCCAAAATCCAAATGCAAGCATATAACCAAACTAAAAGGCCATTTACAAAACCAAATACGTATCTCAAACTTGCACAAAACCAAAATAATACAAAACTAACAACATTCAAAGCATTAGACACCCCCATCGCCCTTATTACAGTAGTTCAAAACCACGACATACTTTTAGCAAAATGTCTTGGTGTGATCCCTCGAAGACGCTGCCTCCAAAAGCCTAATTATCTACATTAATGAACAAATAAAGCATAAGCATGCAAGCTTGGTGAGGAATGCTCAAAACCACTTACATCATCAATGCTCAAAATCATTTTACATTCTTTCTAAACCATTACGCCTTTCTTGAAAAAACATGCACTTTTTAATCAATCTCATTGTATTAAACATCATGCAACACGATTAGTATGAATTCAACAACTAAACCATTGGTACTCATTTTCCAAGCTTTCCAAGCATAAACACCATTATGCTAAGTTTAAACCAAAACATGCATCTTTCCAAAACATGCATTAACACTATTTTTCAAAATCATTCATTTCATTATATTGGCTCACAAGTATTAAACAACAATCTCAAAAACATATATCGGATACACGGATTACCAAGGGTTGTCTCGCACCCTTCACACACTCTACCGGCATTACAAGGCTCACACACGAGAGCGACCCTCCATCGTTGTGACACTCGTGGTGGAGTATTTGATACAATTACAACCCTCAACACCACTCATCGGTAGATGTATAATCCACTAACGAGAGACGGGGCAAAACACAAGGTTCGCACCCGGGAGCTACCCTCAATCGTTAGGGTACTTGGATGGAGTATTCGGTACAACCAAAACCCCTCAACACCCAAGGCGACTTGTTTATAGCGCACTCAATCCTATAGCCGACTAACTATATCCAATTTCACTTATAAAACATTTTATTCAACATCAATTGCCAATATAACCCATAACTCATGCATAACTCACTGTTTTTATAAAGCATTCATGATAAGCCATCAACAAGCATTCAACCATGCTTAAAACCTCATGCATCAACACATGCATACAAGGACCACTTACCTAGTGCATCCTTAAACCACATGGCATCATCATACAAAATTTATATTCAAAAAATTTGCTTTAAAATTTAATAGGTAAATGTATTTAAAATCAAGTGCAACCAAAGTCTCATAACTACCACAACCGTGGGAGAAATTTCAGTTTACTTACTTCCAAACTTAATAAAGCGTTTGAAGCTCTTATTAAGTTCCCAAACCTTTTCTAAAACATTTCCACGCTGGAAAACCAAATTCCACTCATCGACTCGTGAATCAACGCTTACCGACGTGACTACCGATCGTTCGGAGCCTCCCAGAGAACCTTGTTTGCTTCCGGATTACTATCCCATGTTTTCAACACATCAAACAGAGGTTCAATGCATTGAAATGCATCCAAAACTCCAGCACACAGAAGAAATCCCACAACCCTGCTCTAAAGCATCAAAACACCCATATGAAACAAGTGAAAACTCAATTGATTGACCTCAAACCTCAGCTTAGCCATTACCCAACTCATCCAACACAATCTAAGCATTAATCAACACCCAAAAACAACATAAAACCATCCTTATACCTCCAACAACTCGAAATCCTCAAGAACACCTCAAAATCTCACCCAAAAACACCTCTGAAACTAAGGATCTCATGGATTTCGGGATCTATATGATTAAGACTCCATATCAACACCAAAAACCATTCAAAATTCATTTAGAAACAATCCCAAATCAGTCAAATCAATCGAAGTCCGAAAATCACATTTTAAACCAATTTTTCATCAAGATTTCAAGAGTTTATCAATCTAAACACAAAACCTCGATCAAAATCAGTATCAAAGAGTCAAATATCTTTGGAATTTCATTAAAGAAATTAGATTAGAGGGATAGCATGAAAATTACCTCCAATCCTTGCTTCTCTTCTAATTTGACAAGATTTGCTTGAAGGAACTTGAACGAAAATGGAATAAATCAATGGAGAAAAGATAGGAATCAATAGAGGGTGTGAGAGAGAAGAAAATATGGAGATTTGAGATAAAATGATAAGTGTTTGGCTGAAGTGAAAGAGATAAATGAAAAAAACCGTGAAAACTTTTTAACCGATTAACTAACTTTTTAAATAAACCAAATTTAAAGCCTTTTTAATTTTTAATAACATTTAAAACACATGCAAAATTAGGTAAAAGGCATAATTTCCAAGTATCTCCCTAAAGATTCAAAGATTTTGACTCTTCTTGAAAAACATTTTTCCAACTTTTTAAAGCTTTACATTTTTGTCACTACCAAAAATCTACTTTTTAGAAAACCTGTTTTGTAAAATGGATTTGACAATCCTCTTAAACTCAATTTTAGAGGATTTTTAGAAATTTTTATCCTATTTTTATTCTATCCCGAACATCGATCTCCCTAAACCACCTTTTAACGGTTCGACAACTGACACCGATTCCACCGGCCCAACCCGACTCGTCAAAATGTCTAATCCCAAAACTGGGGCGTTACAACTCTCCCCCACTTAGGAAATTTCTTCCTCAAAATTTTACCTGAAGGAAAAAGTTGCGGAAATTGCCTCAGCATGTCCACCTTGCTTTCCCACTTGGCCTCCTCAACTCCTCGGTGTCGCCACAACACCTTCACAAGCTGAATCGTCTTGCCACGAAGAATCTTACTACTCGTATCCAGAATTCTCATCGGTTCCTCATTATAAGAAAAATCCATATTCATCTCAATTTCCTCGACCGACATCACATGCGAAGGATCCGATCTATACCTCCGCAACATTGATACATGAAACACATCATGGATCTTTTCCAACTTGGGAGGCAACCTTAACCGATAAGCCACAGGACCGACTCGCTCCACAACCTCATAGGGCCCAATAAACCTCGGACAAAGCTTTCCCTTACGTCCGAACCTCATCACCTTCTTCCAAGGCGATACCTTAAGGAACTTGTGATCTCCAACAACGAACTCAACCTCTTTACGCTTTAAATCCGCGTAAGACTTCTGAAGATTCGATGCAGCCTTCAACCACTCACATATGAGCTTCACCTTCTTTTTTTCCCTTGAGCATATCCGACAAGGAAAGCAACTTTTGCCCAGCCTCAACCTAACAAAGAGGTGTTCTACACTTTCTCCCATACAAGGTCTCATACGGTGTCATTTGTATATTTGCCTGAAAGCTGTTATTATAAGAAAACTCAAGCAACGGCAGGTGCTTTTCCCAAGAACCTTGGAAATCAATCACACAACACCACAACATATCCTATAGCACCTAGATAACTAGTTTCGACTGCCCATCCGACTGAGGATGATATGAAGTGCTAAATTTCAACCGCGCACCCAACGCCTGATGTAAACATTCCCCAAACCTCGTTGTAAACCTTAGATCTCTGTCCGACACTATAGACTTGGGCACACCGTGCAAACGCACAATCTCATCAATATACAACTCAGCTAACTTATCCAACGTATACGTAGTATGTATATCCAAGAAATGCGCATACTTCATAAGGCGATCCACAATCACCCCTACTGAGTTCTTCTTTGATGATGTCAACGGCAACCCGGATACGAAATCCAACGTAATTTTCTCCCATTTCCACTCTGATATCCTTAAAGGCTGTAACAAATCGGAAGGAAACCGATGCTCAGCCTTCACCCATTGGCAAACCATACACTTGCTTACAAAATCAGCCACATCCTTTTTCAATCCCACCCAATAGTACTCATCTTTCAAGCCACGATACATCTTGGTACTACCAGGGTGCATAGAAAAAGGACTGGTATGAGCCTCAGTCAAGATAGTGCGCCTCAACTCAACATCTTCTGGAACCACTATTCGACTTTTGAAACATAGAACCCTATTATCATTAAACCAAAATATGTAGCCTTACCGTCAGCTATGTCCTGAACATGAGGTACCAAAGAATCATCTAACAACTGCTTCTCTTTAATCAATTGAATCAAAGAAGGGTTCACCTGTAACTCAGCTATCAAGCCACCATCACGCGATATACTCAAACGAGCAAACATAGCTCTCAGCTCAACAACCACCTTTCTACTCAAAGCATCAGCCACAACTTTGGCCTTTCTAGGATGATACTCAATGGTCAGGTCCTAATCCTTAAGCAACTCCAACCATCTTCGTTTCCTAAGATTCAACTCCTTTTGAGACATAAGGTACTTCAAACTCTTGTGGTCGGTAAAAACCACACACCTTTCACCATAAAGGTAAGGTCTCTAAATCTTCAAAGCAAACACCACCGCTGCAAGATCAAGATCATACGTAGGATAGTTGCGCTCATTCATTTTCAACTGTCTAGACGAATAAGCAACAACCTTCCCACCTTGCATCAATACACATCCCAAACCAACGTATGATGCATCGCTATAAACTACAAACACCTTACTCGATTCTGGTTGAATCAAGACAGGAGCTTGCGTCAAAGCTTCCTTCAACTTTTCGAAAGCTTGCAGTCGCACATCCGTCGACTTAAAGCGAACATTCTTTTGCAACAACTTGGTCAAAGGGGCAGAAATATTAGAAAAACCTTCGACAAACCTTCGGTAGTAACCAGCCAAGCCAAGGAAACAACGCACTTCAGTCACTGTCTTAGGCGTCTTCTAACTCATCACCGCCTCAACCTTGTGTGGATCAATCCGGATACCTTCGGCCGACACCACATGTCTAAGAAAAACTACTTCTTTGAGCCAAAACTCACACTTGCTCAGCTTAGCGTAAAGCTGATTCTCCAACAACACTTGCAACACAATCCTTAAGTGCCTATCATGATCCTCCTTGGTACGCGAGTACACAAGAATATCATCGATAATCACCACCAAGAAATGGTCCAAAAACACATGGAACACCCTATTCATCATGTCCATGAAAGCAGCCGGTGCATTTGTCAACCCAAACGGCATCACCAAAAACTCATAATAATCGTACCTTGTCCGAAAAGCTATCTTAGGTACATCCACATCCTTAACCTTAAGTTGATAGTACCCAGACCTTAAGTCTGTCTTTGAAAACACTGAAGCACCACAAAACTGATCAAACAAATCATCGATCCTCAGCAAAGGGTACTTGTTCTTAATCGTCAACTTGTTCAGATGCCGATAATCAATGCACATATGCATGGTACCATCTTTCTTCTTAACAAACAAGACCGACGCACCCCGAGGTGAAATACTCGGCCTTATGAACCCTCGGTCAAACAACTCCTGAAGCTGCATTTTCAACTCCTTCAACTCCTTAGGTGCCATGCGATAAGGAGCAATGGACACCGGAGTCGTATTCTCATACAACTCTATACCAAACTCAACCTACTGGTTGGGAGGCAACCCTGGCAAATCCTTCGGAAAGACACCCGTAAACTCACATATAGTTCGTATGTCTTGCACACACACTTCCTTCGTGCCAGGATTCATCACATACGCTAAGAAAGCTTCGCATCCCGATTCCAACATCTGACTCGCTTCAAGAGCCGAAATTGCATTAGGCAAGAACTTCACATTCTCGCCTAAGATTACAACTTCGTAATCATTCGCAAGCTTTAGGGTAACGCGCTTAACATCAAAATCCACCACAGCTTGGTGTTCAACCAACCAATCCATCCCACGAATCACATCAAAGCCATAAAAAAGTAATTCCATCAAATCAATAGAGAAAACATGACCTTGAAATGACAACGGGCACCTCCTATACAGTTTCCTTGTAACAACAGTCTCACAAAAAGAACTAGTTACTTGCATTCCTACATCTAGCATCTCAACAGGAATATCAAGCAAAAGCGCATGCTCACTCAAGATATATGAATGCGTAGATCCAGAATCAATTAATGCTAACAAACACAAGGATTGCAAGGTGAAGGTACCTCCAATCACATCAGTGTCATTGCGTCCCTCACAATGTGCATACACCCTCGCAGGACCACCTCCCTCTGGCTGAACAACTACTACATGGGCTACTCCTCTCTGACCTTCCTCTCTCCTCTTGAAGTTGCCACGGCTGCGCCCACTACCTCTCTACTGTGTAATAGCTGGTGCACGACCCTGACCACTCTTGCTATCAGGGGACACTCTCGTCTCATATGGTCAACATATCCACAGTGCCAACATGAATTAGCTCCAACTGCAGGAGCTTGCACCTCACGAGGGCAATCCCTCCTCAAGTGCTTTCATGAACCACACGTCCAACATGTACCCTGCTCAAACCTCCACCTGCCACCCTGAGCCAGTGCACCTCGTCCAAAGTTACCACGCCTAGCCGCAGGCTGATATCTATGGTCCCGGTTCCTATTACTCTGCCCACCACTAGGGCCAACATCAGCGACTCTCTTGCCCAAACCAGAACCACCCCCACGCGAGGTCAGACCCAAGCATTGCTCTATATCTTTGGCTAAAGTCACGAGCATGTCAAAATCCGTATAATCAGTGGCTAGCATGTACGTCTTTACGTCTGGCACCAGGACATTCCAAACATGGTCGCACTGATGCCTATCACTTGGCACCAACTCTGGAGCATACTGGCTTAACCGTACGAACTAGACCTCGTACTCATATACAATCATACTCCCCTGAACTAGAGACATAAATTCTCTCTTCTTGTCCTCCAAGTACCTATCTCCAAGGTACTTCTTCTTGAAAGCAGACAAGAAGAACGTCCAATCCACCTTTTCTGGCTCCAATGTCGTTGTCGTAGTCGTCCACCATGTATATGCATCAACATGCAACAACGACTCTACGCAACCCAGCTTCTGTGCATCATTGCACCCCATTTGATCCAATATATGGATCATACTGGCTAGCCATGCCTCAGACGCCTCGGAGGATAATTTGTGGAACTCTACTCCTCCCAAACTTCTCAATAGCTCCAATGGAAATCCCACTTGCCCATCATCAAGAGCATGAACATGCACTCCAACAACAACAGCCTGGAATGCCCCAGTCATTTCCCGTACCAGAGGTGTCAAATCTCCTAACTCCGAACCAGCCTGTCCGTGTTGGCCTCTGCCCATCACCCCCAGGTGGTGGTGGCAGAGAAGGAGGTAGATTTTCACAAGGTGGAACCTCGTTCTCCTGATCACGTTGTACCTCAGCAGGAGCTATCGCTCCAAAACGTAACTCACGTCTCGTTCCCATTGTGCTAATTAACATTTAAACATGAACATAAAATAAACAAATGATCAGGCTAGCTCTTAACAATGATCCCAAGACTTTCAAAACCAATTTAAACATTTCACTAGGTAATAAGCAATGGGCGTTCCAATTTCCCCCTATCATAGCATAAAGCATAGAACATGCATACTTCAACATTCATATGACTCAAGCATCAATATTCAGCCCAATCATCATCGTGGAACAATTCACATCTACATTCACTCATCATGCATAGCATCACTCTCGCACATTCAACATAACCATGCTTAAACATTCACCAAACAAAGAAAATATCACCAAAACACATATCTACATCGCAAATCACTTACCAACAACTTACCATCATCCCAACCTTTCGTAACATGGATCTTATACCACCAAATGTACCCCATCGACCCATCCTGGCGAATAGACCGAACCGAACGGATCACACAGGGAAAGTTTACCTCAATAAACGACCTTTTTTTCTTTTAAACTTCTCTAGGTGCAAGTTAGGTTTCTAGGTGTTCATACACAAACAGCGGATAAGACATCAACACAATTGCCAATTAATTAGAACCATTTTGTAAATTTTTCAATTGACAAGGGCTTTTACCAAATTCAAGTTACCAATCTTCAATTAGGTTCATTACATACTTCTCGGTGAAATTTCAGCTCAAAAAGACATTTACAACTCATTCAATTGCATACAAGGAAAACTGAGACCAAAATGCAAGATACATAACTCAAGACAATTCAAATACATATCCAACGATCAAAGTGTTTCGGAATAGAATGCTCCGTATCGGAACGGTCGTTTTGAAACATGGTTGACAGTTTCGATATGCGGGTTCGTTTCGAATCCCTTAGAGACACGTTTCGGTACGATGGTTCATAGAGGCAAAATGTTCCAGAATGAGCCTCACTATTCCGAAACACAAAGGCCATTACGTGCCACTATTCCGAAATAGGTAAGGGCGTTCCGAAACACCTAGGCCTGCAAATTTCCAAAATACTGGTTTTAAACAGTTTTTACCCTCCAGAATCATCCCGACACATGCCCTAACATACATACAACTTAAATACACATCAATGACCATATATACGAAGCACAAGTATCATCATAGCGTTATTCTTACAAGCTACGACACTAAAGTCGTATTTCCTAAAAGACAACAACACCAAAAGGCCAAAATCATAATGCAAGCATAAAACCAAACTCAAAGGCCATTTACAAAACCAAATACGCATCTCAAACTTGCACAAAACTAGAAAATACCAAACTAACAATATTCAAAGCATTGGACACCTCCATCGCCCTTATTACACTAGTTCAAAAGCACGACATACTTTTAGCAAAATGTCTTGGTGTGATCCCTCGAAGACACTGCCTCCAAAAGCCTAATTATTTGCATTGATGAACAAAGAGAGCATAAGCATGCAAGCTTAGTGAGGAATGCTCAAAACCACACTTACATCATCAATGCTCAAAACCATTTTTCATTCTTTCGAAACCATTATGCTTTTATTGACAAAACATTCAATTTTTCATCAATCTCGTTGTATTGAACATCATGCAAAATGATTCATATGAATTCAGCAAATAAACCATTGCTACTTATTTTCAAAGCTTTCCAAGCATAAACACCATTATGCTAAGCTTAAACCAAAACATGCATCTTTCAAAAACATGCATTAACACCATTTTTCACAATCATTCATTTCATTATATTGGCTCACAAGTGATAAACAACAATCTCAAAAACATATATCGGATACACGGATTACCAAGGGTTGTCTCGCACCCTTCACACACTCTACCGGCATTACAAGGCTCACACACGAGAGCGACCCTCCATCGTTGTGACACTCGTGGTGGAGTATTTGATACAATTACAACCCTCAACACCACTCATCGGTAGATGTATAATCCACTAACGAGAGACGGGACAAAACACAAGGTTCGCACCCGGGAGCTACCGTTAATCGTTAGGGTACTTGGATGGAGTATTCGGTACAATCAAAACCCCTCAACATCCAAGGCGACTTGTTTATAGTGCACTCAATCCTATAGCCGACTAACTATATCCAATTTCACTCATAAAACATTTTATTCAACAACAATTGCCAATATAACCCATAACTCATGCATAACTCACTGTTTTTACTCAATCCTATAGCCGTCTTGGTATGATCCCTCGAATACGCTGCCTCCAAAAGCCTAATTATCTACATTAATGAACAAATAGAGCATAAGCATGCAAGCTTAGTGAGGAATGCTCAAAAGCACTTACATCATCAATGCTCAAAATCATTTTACATTCTTTCGAAACCATTATGCCTTTCTTGAAAAAACATGCACTTTTTAATCAATCTCATTGTATTAAACATCATGCAACACGATTAATATGAATTCAACAACTAAACCATTGGTACTCATTTTCCAAGCTTTCCAAGCATAAACACCAATATGCTAAGCTTAAACCAAAAGATGCATATTTCTAAAACATGCATTAACACCATTTTTCAAAATCATTCATTTCATTATATTGGCTCACAAGTGATAAACAACAATATCAAAAATAGTTATCGGATACACAGATTACCGAGGGTTGTCCCACACCCTTCATACACTCTACCGGCATTACAAGGCTCACACACGAGAGCGACCATCCATCGTTGTGACACCCATGATGGAGTGTTCGGTACAATCACAACCCCTCAACACCACTCATCGGTAGATGTATAATCCACTAACGAGAGAAAAGAAAAAATACAAGGTTCGCACCCTAGAGCTACCCTCAACCGTTGCAACCTTAAACAATCCTCAATCATTAGGGTACTTGGATGGAGTATTCGGTACAATCACAACCCCTCAACATCCAAGGTTAATTTATTATAGTGAACTCAATCCTATAGCTGGCTAACTATATCCGATTTCACTTATAGAACATTTTATTCAACATCACTTGCCAATATAACCCATAACTCATACATAACTCAATGTTTTTATAAAGCATTCATGATAAGCCAACAACAAGCATTAAACCATGTTTAAAACCTCATGCATCAACACATGCATACAAGGACCACTTACCTAGTGCATCTTGAAACCACATGGCACCATCATACACAATTTATATTCCCAAAACATGCTTTAAAATAGTAGGAAAATGCATTTAAAATCCAGTGCAACCAACGGCTCATAACTAGCATAATTGAGGAAGAAATTTTGATTTACTTACTTCTGAACTTAATAAAGCGTTTCAAGCTCTTATCAAGTCCCTAAACCTTTTCTAAAACGTTCCCACACTGGAAAACGAAATTCCACTTACCGGCTCGTGAAACCACACTTGCCGACGCGACTACTGATCGTCTAGAGCCTCCAAAACCACCTCGTTTGATTCCAGATTACTAGCCTTGTTTTCAACACACCAAAAACAGAGGTTCAATGCATTAAAATGCATCCAAAAACTCCAGCACACACAAGAAATCCCACATCCCTGCTCTAAAACATCAAAACACCCATCCGAAACAAATAAAAACACAATCAATTGACCTCAAACCTCAGCCCAGCCATTACCCAACTCATCCATCATAATTGAAACATTAATCAACATCCAAAAATAACCTAAAACCATCCTTATACCTTCAGCAACTCGAAATTCTCAAGAACACCTAAAAAACTAAGGATCTCAAGGATTTCACGATCTATATGATTAAGACTCCACTTCAACGCCAAAAACCATTAAAAAATCATTTATAAACAATCCCAAACCAGCCAAATCAATCAAAGTCCGAAAATCACATTTTAAACCAATTTTTCATCAATATTTCAAGAGTTTATCAATATAAACAGAAAACCTCAATCAAAATTAGTATCGAAGAGTCAAATATCTTTGTAATTTCATTAAAGAACTTAGATTAGAGGGATATCACGAAAATTATCTCCAATCCTTGCTTCTCCTCAAATTTAACAAGATTTGCTTGAAGGAACTTGAAGAAAAATAGGAGAAATCAATGGAGAAATGATAGAAATCGGGAGAGGGTTTGAGAGAGAATAAAATATGGAGATTTAAGAGAAAATGAGAAGTGTTTGGCTGAAGTGAAAGAGAGAAATGAAAATGATCGTGAAAACTTTTTAACCGATTAACTAACTTTTTTATTAAACCAAATTAAAAGCCTTTTTAATTTTTAATAACATTTAAAACCCATGCCAAATTAAAGAACCCATTTTGTAAAATTGATTCTAAGATTTTGACTCTTCTTGAACAATATTTTTCCAACTTTTTAAATCTTTACATTTTGAAATATACACTTTAGAAAACCCATTTTGTAAAATTGATTTGACTAACCTCTTAAACACATTTTAGATGATTTTAGTAATTTTTATCATATTTTTATCCTATCCTGATCCTCGATCTCCATAAACCACCTTTTAACGGTTTGAACAACCGACATCAGTTCCACCGACTCAACCCGACTCGCCAAAATGCCTAAGCCCAAAATCGGGGCATTACACGGAAGATGTAGATTGGACGTTCTTCAAGTCCATTTTTAAGAGAAAGTATCTTTGAGTTAGATACTTTGACGATAAGAATAGGGAGTTCATATCTCTGGTTCAGGGGAATATGATCGTAGATGAGTACGAGGTCCAGTTCCTATGATTGAGCCAATATGCTCTGGAGTTGGTGCCGAGTGATATGCATCGATGCGATCATTTCTCGTATGGCTTTGTTCAGGACATGAAGACGTACGTGTAGCAACGAGTTATATAGATTTTGATGTGCACGTGACTCGAGCCAAAGATATAGAGCATAGCTTTGGTGTGACCTCGCGTAGGGGTGGTTCTAATTTGGGCAAGAGAGTTGTTGATGCTGGCTCTAGTGGTGTGCAAAGTAAGAGGAACCGGGATCATAGATATCAGCATGCGGCTGGGTGAGGTAACTTTGGGTGATGTGCACTAGCTCAAGGCAACAAGCTGAGGTTTGAGCAGAGCACATGTTGGACGTGTGGTTCACGTGAGCACTTGAGGCGAGATTGTCCTCGTGCAGCTCGTGAGGTGAAGGCTCTTGTGGTTGGGGCTAACTCGTGCTTGAACTGCGGGTTTGCTGATCACATGAGGCGTGAGTGTCCCATGTTAGTGGGAGGTGGTCAGGGTCGTGCACCAGCTGTTGCACAGCAGAGAGGTCGTGGGTGCGGCTGTGGCAACTTTCAAATTAGAGAGGATGAGCTGAGAGGTGTGACTCATGTAGTTGTTGTTCATCCGGAGGGAGGTGGTCCTGCGAGGGTGTATGCACATCGCGAGGTACACAACGACACCGTTGTGATTGTAGGTACATTCACCTTGCAATCCTTGTCTTTGTTAGCCTTGATTGATTCTGGATCTACGCATTCATACATTTTGAGTGAGCATGCACATTTTCTTGATATTCCTGTTGAGATGCTAGATGTAGGAATGCAAGTAAGAAGTTCTTTTGGTAAGATTGTTGTTACAAGGAGATTATATAAGTGGTGTCCATTGTCTGTTCAAGGTCATGAGTTTTCAGTTGATTTGATGGAACTACCTTTCTATGGTTTTGACGTGATTCTTGGAATAGACTGGTTTGTTGAGCATCAGGCTGTAGTAGATTTTTTTGTTAAGCGAGTTACCCTGAAGCTTGTGGATGATTAGAAGGTGGTAAATCGTAGGCGAGAACGTGAAGTTCTTGTCTAACGCAATTTCAGCTCTGGAAGAGAATCGGATGATGGTGTTGGGATGTGAAGCCTTTTTGGTGTGTGTGATGAATCCTGGTATGAAGGAAGTGCGGGTGTAAGATATACGAATTGTGTGCGAGTTTCCGAGTGTCTTTCCGGAAGAGTTGTCTAGGTTGCCACCAAATCGAGAGGTTGAGTTTGGCATAGAGTTGTACGAGAATACGACTCTGGTGTCCATAGCTCCTTATCGCATGGCACCTTAGGAGTTGAAGACGCAACTTCAGGAGTTGCCTGACCGTGGATTCATACGGCCGAGTATTTTACCTTGGGGTGCACTGGTCTTGTTTATGAAAAAGAAGGATGGTATGATGTGTATGTGCATAGTTTATCGGCAATTGAACAAGTTGACAATTAAGAACAAGTACCCTTTGCCAAGGATTGATGATTTGTTTCACCGGTTTCGTGGTGCTTTGGTTTTTTCAAAGATAGATTTGAGGTCTGGATACTACCAGCTTTTCAGACTAGGTACGACCATTATGAGTTTTTAGTGATGTGGTTTGGGTTGAAAAATGCACCGGCTACATTCATGGATATGATGAATAGGGTGTTCCACGAGTTCCTGGATCATTTCGTTATGGTGTTTATCGATGATATTCTTGTGTACTCGCGTACCGAGGAGGATCATGATAGGCACTTGAGGATTTTGTTTCAAGTGTTGTTGGAGAATCAACTTTATGCTAAGCTGAGCAAGTGTGAGTTTTGCCTCAAGGAAATGGTTTTCCTTGGACATGTGGTGTGAGCCGACGGTATTCGAGTTGATCCACACAAGGTTAAGGCGGTGATGAGTTGTAAGACGCCTAAATTAGAGTCGAAAGTGCGTAGTTTCCTTGGGTTGGCTGGTTACTATCGATGGTTTGTCGAAGGTTATTTTAAGATTGCTGCACCTTTGACCAAGTTATTGCAAAAGAATGTTCACTTTGAGTGGACGGATGTTAGACAACAATCTTTCGAAAAGTTGAAGGAGGCTTTGACACAAGCTCCTATCTTGATTATACCAGAATCGGGTAAGGAGTTTGTAGTCTATAGCGATGTGTAATATGTTGGTTTGGGTTGCATATTGATGCAAGGTGGGAAGGTTATGGTTTATGCATCTAGACAGTTGAAGGTGCGTGAGCGCAACTACCCTACGCATGATTTAGAGCTCACATCGATAGTGTTTTCTTTGAAGATTTGGAGAAAATACCTTTATGGTGAAAGGTGCGTGGTTTATACCAACCAGAAAAGTTTGAAGTATCTTATGTCTCAAAGGGAGTTGAACCTTAGGCAATGTAGGTGGTTGGAGTTGCTTAAGGATTACGACCTGACCATTTAATATCATCCGGGAAAGGCCAATGTTGTGGCCGATGCTTTGAGTAGGAAGGTAGTTGTTGAGCTAAGAGCTATGTTTGCTCGTTTTAGTATATCGCGTGATGGTGGCTTGATAGACGAGTTGCAAGTGAAACGTTCCTTGATTCAGTTGATCAAGGAGAAGCAGTTGCTGGATGATTCGTTGGTGCCTCATGTTCTGGACATAGATGATGGCAAGGCAACAATCTTCGGTTTTAATGATGATGGAGTTCGATGTTTCAAAAGTCGAATAGTGGCGTCGGAAGATGTTGAGGCGCACTATCTTGACAGAGGCTCATAGCAGTCCTTTTATTATGCACCCTGGTAGTAATAAGATGTATCGTGTCCTGAAGGATGAGTACCATTGGGTGGGGTTGAAAAGGATGTAGTTGATTTTGTAAGTAAGTGTATGGTTTGCCAATGGGTGAAAGCTGATCATCAGTTTCCTTCCGGTTTGCTACGGCCTTTGAGTATACCATAGTGGAAATGGGAAGGGATTACGATGGATTTTGTGTCTGGTTTGCCTTTGACACCATCAAAGAAGAACTTCGTATGGGTGATTGTGGATCGTCTCACGAAGTGTGCACATATCTTGGTTGTGCATACTATGTTTACGTTGGATAATTTAGCGGAGTTGTATATTGTTGAGATTGTGTGTTTGCACGGTGTGTCTAAGTCTATAGTGTCGGATAGAGATTCGAGGTTCCCAACGAGGTTTTGGGAATTTTATATAAGGCGTTGGGTACGCGGTTGAATTTCAGCACTACGTATCATCCTCAGACGGATGGACAGTCAGAACGAGTTATCCAGGTGTTGGATGATATGTTGTGATGTTGTGTGATTGATTTCCAAGGTTCTTGGGAAAAACATATTCCTTTGGTTGAGTTTTCCTATAACAACAGTTTTCAGGCGAGTATACAAATGGCTCCATATGAGGCCTTGTATGGAAGGGAGTGTAGAACGCTTCTTTGTTGGGCTGAGGCGGGCAAAAGTTGCTTTCCATGTCGGATATGCTCAAGGGAACAACTGAGAAAGTGAAGCTCATTTGTGAGCGGTTGAAGGCTGCATCAGATCGTCAAAAGTCTTATACGGATTTAAAGCGTAGAGAGATTGACTTTGCGGTTGGAGATCGCGTGTTCCTTAAGGTATCACCTTGGAAGAAGGTGATTCGGTTCGGATGTAAGGGAAAGCTTAGTCTGATGTTTATTGGACCTTATGAGGTAATGGAGCGAGTTGGTCCCATGGCTTATCGGTTTAGGTTGCCTCCCGAGTTTGAAAAGATGCATGATGTGTTTCATGTATCTATGTTGCGGAGGTATAGATCAGATCCTTCGCATATGATGCCAGTTGAAGAAATTGAGTTAAATCCATATTTATCCTATGATGAGGAACCGCTGCGAATTCTGGATTCGAGGAGTAAAGTTCTTCGTGGCAAGACGATTGAGCTTGTGAAGGTGTTGTGGCGACACCGAGGAGTTGAGGAGGCCACGTGGTAAAGCAAGGCGGACATGCTGAGGCAATTCCCGCATCTTTTTTCTGCATGTAAAATTTTGAGGACAAAATTTCCTAAGTGGGGGAGAGTTGTAACACCTCGGTTTTTGGCTTAGGTGTTTTAGCAATTCGGGTTGGGCCGGTGGAACCGGTGTCGGTTGTTCGAACCGTTAAAAGGTGTTTTAGGGAAATCAATGTTCCAAATGGGATAAAAATATGATAAAAATTCCTATAATCCTCTAAAATTATGTTTAAGAGGTTGTTTAAATCAATTTTACAAAACAGGTTTTCGAAAGTATACATTTTGAGCAGTGACCAAAATGTAATGTTTTAAAAGTTGGGAAAAATGTATTTTTCAAGAAGAGTCAAAATCTTAGAATCTTTAGGGAGCACTTGGCAATTAAACATTTTCCCTAATTTGGCATGTATTTTAAATGTTTTATTAAAAATTAAAAAGGTTTTTAATTAATTAATCAAATAGGTAGTTAATCGGTTAAAAGAATTTTGACGAGCTTTTCATTTCTCTCTTTCACTTCAGCCTATCACTGTCCATTTTCTCTCAAATTTCCAAAATTTCTTTACTCTCAAATTCTCTTTTGATTTCCATCTTATCCTTGGTGATTTCTCTCATTTTCCTTCAAGTTCTTTCAAGATAAACTTGCCAAGTTAGAGAAGAAGCAAGGATTGGAGGTAAATTTCACGGTAACCCTCTAATCTAGGTTCTTTAATGAAATTCCAAAGATATTTGACTCTTTATTAATAATTTTGATTGAGGTTTGGTTGTTAGTTTGATAAACTATTTAAATCTTGATAGAAAAGTTGTTTAAAACGTGATTTTCGGAGTTTGATTGATTTTTCTAGTTTGAGATTGTTTCTAAATGAGTTTTGAAAGGTTTTTAGTGTTGAAGTGGAGTCTTAATCATAGAGATTCTGAAATCCTTGAGATCCTTGGTTTTTGAAGCGTTTTTTGTTGCGTTTTGGGGTGTTTAGGTGAATCTGAGTTGCTCGAGGTATAAGGACGGTTTTAGGTTGTTTTTGGATGTTGGTTAATGCTTAAAATGTGTTGGAAGTGTTGGGTAATCGTTGGGTTGGGGTTAGAGGTCAATCGATTGAGTTTTCGGTTGTTTTGGATGGGTGATTTGATGCGTTAGAGCAGGGCTGCGGGATTTCTTTTGAGAGCTGGTGTTTGGATGCATTTTAATGCATTCAACCTTTGTTTTAATGTGTTGAAAATAGGGAATAGTAATCCCGAAGCAAACAAAGTGTTTTTGGAGGCTTCAGACGATCGATAGTTGTGTCGGCGAGTGTTTTTGGATGGGTGAGTGGGACTTGGTTTTCCAACATGGAAACATTTTAGAAAAGGTTTTTGGAAATTAGTAAGAGCTTGAAACGCTTTAGTAAGTTCGAAAGTATGTAAAGTGAATTTCTCTGTCGGATTGTGCTTGTTTTTGAGCCTTTGGTTGCACTTGATTTTAATTGCATTTACCTACTGTTTTAAAGCATGTTTTGAATATATGAAATGAGGTTGATGATGTGATTTGGTTTAAGGATGCACTAGGTCAGTGATCCTTGTATGCATGTGTTGATGCATGAGGTTTGAAGCATGGTTTAATGCTTGATTTATGGCATATCAAGAATGCTTTGTAAAAAAAAATAGTGAGGTATGCATGAGATATGGATTATATTGGCAAGTGATGTTGAATAAAGTGTTTTATAAATGAAATCGGATATAGTTAGTCGGCTATAGGATTGAGTGCACTATAAACAAGTTGCCTTAGATGTTGAGGGGTTGTGATTGTACCGAAAATTCCATCCAAGTACCCTAATGATTGAGGATTGTTTAAGATTGCAACGGTTAAGGGTAGCTCTCGGGTGCGATCCATATGTGTGTCTCGTCTCTCGTTAGTGGGTTATACATCTACCGATGAGTGGTTTTGAGGGGTTGTGATTGTACCGAATACTCCACCACGGGTGTCACAACGATGGAGGGTTGCTCTCGTGTGTGAACCTTGAGATGCTGGTAGAGTGTATGAAGGGTGTGGGACAACCCTTCGTAATCTGTGTATCCGATATATGTTTTTGAATGTTGTTTATCACTTGTGAGCCAATATAATGGATTTGAATGTTATGGAAAATGTTGTTGATGCATATTTTGAAAGGTGCATGTTTTGGTTTAAGCTTAGCATTAGGGTGTTATGCTTGAAAGGCTTGGAACTTGAGTAGCAATGGTTTAATTGCTGGAACGTTACGAATCACGTTGCATGATGTTTAATACAATGGTTTTGATGATAAAGTGCATGTTTTGTCAAAAATTAAGCATGATGGTTTTGAAAAGAATGAAATGTGATTTTGTGCATTGATGATGTGTTTGGTTTTTGAGCAATCCTCACTGAGCTTGTATGCTTATGCTCTCTTTGTTCATCAATGCAGTTAATTAGACATTTGGAGGCTGCATCTTCAAGGAATCATACCAAGACACTCTCTTAAAGTATGTTGTGTTCTTGAACTAGTGTAATAAAGGCAATGGGGGTGTCCAATGCAATGAATGTTGTTAGTTTGGTATTTTCTGGTTTTGTGCAAGTTTGAGATGCATAATTGGATATGTAAATGGCCTCTAAGTTTTGGTTTATGCTTGAATTTTGATTTTGGCCTTTTGGTGCTTTTAATTCTTAAGAAACATGCCTTTAGTGCTCTTAATATTGTGAATGATGCAATGCTAATGCATTTGCTTCGTATGTTTAGTGTTTGATTTGTATTTTTATTGAAAACATGTTTGGGCATGTGACGGGATGGTTTCGGAGGGTTTAAATTGAATTAAATTAGCATCTTAAAACATTGCAAGCCCAGGTGTTTCGAAACACCCTTGCCTATTTCGAAAAGGTGGCTTGAATTGGCCTTGATGTTTCGAAACAGTGAGGTATGTTCCGAAACATTTTGCCTCTGTGAACCATCATTCCGAAACAAGCCTAAAAGGGTTTAGAAACAAACCCGCGTATCAAAACGGCCATGCGTGTTTCGAAACGGCCATTTCGATACGGGGCATCCTGTTCCGAAAGGTCCGACCGTTACTTCAGTTTTTGAATTGTTTGGGTTTCTGTTTTCTTAGGTTTTGGTCCCTGCTTGCCTTGTATGCAATTGGATGGGTTCTTGAGGTCATTTTGAGCTGAGATTTTACCGAGAAGCATGTAATGAACCTAATTAAAGATTGGTAACCCGAATTTGACAATATGTCAAATTTACAAAATGGCCCTTAAACCTTAAATTAGATATAAATAATAGGCTATTGCGATGATGTTTTATCCGCTGCTTGTGTGCGTACACATAGGAACCTAAGTTGCATCTAGACAAGATAAAAAGAAAAAAAAAGGTCGCTTATTAAGGTAAACCTTCCCGGTTTACTTCAATATTTCATGTCTGATCCGTTCGGTTCGGCTTGTCAGCCAGGCCGGGTCGAGGGGGTTACACTTCATACACGTAAGAGGAAAGGCAATAAGGGGGCCAGACCAGACGGCTCAGTTTCCACCCTTCCCTAATGTTGTCACCACCACCGCCATCCCTGACACCGAGAAAAAGCAACCTATGTCGCAGCCACCGCCCCGGAATCCAAAGTACCCACTGTCGTGGCCTCTAACACTCCTTCTGCCACGGAACGCAAAGGCAAGTGCAAGGTCGACTTGGATACACCTGTCAGATCTCTACACTACGATGTCTCCAGTTGGTTCAACACAAATCATTCTGTCAGTCGGGTCTTTGAGGAACTAAAATGCAAGGCAGAAATCGTGGAGAAAAATTTACCCAGACTGAAAAGACGAGGAAGTCACAGCGCCTACAGCAAAGCCCACCCCACCATCACGCATCCAGCCACCCCAAGAATCCAAACGAGTCAAGCACTCGGCATCCAGACCGAAGAGGCTGATATTGCAGAGCGAAAGTGACTAGGAAGATAAATCTTCCAAGTCACCATCCATCTAAATTCGTCTTCTTTATGCCATTTATTTTTATTGCCCTTATATTTTTTCTGTTCTAAATTTGTCTATCTTAATGTATGCGATGTAAGCATTGAGGGCAATGCTTGATTCGAGTTTGGAGGTGTAGGTTCAGTTGCCAAGGCATGGCCATGCCGCAGCATTTTAATATAATTGCCATGCAGTTCTGTTCTTTTACTTGTTCAAAAAAAATTCTTTTTTTAACTGCATTGCCTTAACCAAATTTTGCTTATGCCTCAACAGTACTTTCTATCAATTGCCTTAGTTTAATTTTAATTGAATATTCTTATTTGGCAATCGAACTCTCTCTTCTTACCATAGTTTAGAACTGTTTAGAGCCTTTAATTTTAGGATGCTTAAGGAAGACAACTTAGGATCATACTATAAGATTAGAACTTTAAAACACCTTTGTGACTTGTATGATTTAAGGAGTTATAGTACACTTAGGGCATAGACTTTCTTAGGAAGAAAAAAATTCGGTAAAAGTAAGAGGTGCCTAACACTAGCTCTAGCTTAAGGAAGCCCTAGAGGTGCCTGAAACCAGCTCTAGGTCAATCACTAGAGGTTCCCAAAACTGGCTCTAGTAGGTTAGATTGCTAAAAAATATCCAAGTTAAGTAGTTTAATGCTTAAGTGTTTGCTTAGAATCCTTATAATCATCTTGTTCACAATGCATGCACACACTTACAAATCTTATAGTTTGATTCCAGGGAAATCATAAGGCATCCAAAGATTTAAGGGGTGAGCATTCTTTGCTATGGTTTGGAGAGAGAAGGAAAAGTAAGACCAAGGAGACTGTTTATAAAAATTAAGGTTTGTCAATTGTTGGTTTGCATTGCTTGAGGACAAGCAATAGTTCGAGTTTGGGGTGTGATAATTGCCCAAAAGTCCTATATTGTTATCCATTTTTCATGGCAATTATTACTCAACCTACACTCATTTGAGCTTCATTATGGCCCTTCATGCATTAATTTTATAATTTATGCCTTTGATCATTGTATTCTATTTATTTTATGAAAAAAGGTCATGTTTGATGCATGTTTAGTGGTTTTGTAGATTTGCACGTTGCTAGGGCAGGAGATGACGTGAGGGCAGTGAAGGAAAAAGAAGGATGAGGCAGAACCAGCTAGTGACAGAACCTGATTGAGCCAATCCACATCTTACAGCTTCTACTGAGGGAAGCTGATGAAGCCTTGTGGAGCAGAACCAATCACATACCAATGCCGAGGCAACATAATGCGATGTCGCGGCCCTGTGCTATTCAACTTGTCAAAGGGAAAAATAGGCAAAGTGGTAGTCGATTTGTATAGCTTTAAATGTCGAATTTTTCTACACACTTTGTGTGGCAGTTGGAGGTCAATAAGAAGACAAAAGCATGGAATGAAGGATAAAGTTGGACTTTTGACCAAAAGTAGATAATGTATTAAATTAAAGAGATTCGCCTCTTTAACAAAGTTAAGTCTAATTCCAACTTAACTTCCTCTCCAAGAAGGATTTGTGCCTACACCTTCCCCTATAAAAAGGAGGCTTGCCACCATCATCGAAGACAATTAGAAGAGATAGAGCCTAGGGTTAAGTTTGTGTTTTCTTCCCATTCATTTTGTTCTAATTTTCCTCAGGGTTAGGATTAGTTTGATTAGTAGTCTTGTGAAGACTATTGTACTCTGTTTAAGTTCTTAATGCAAATAAGTTAAGCTTTGCTTATTCTTGTCTTTAATCATTCTTGCATACTTATCGAGGGAGAGCTTGTGAGACTATCTATTTGTTCAATATCGAGAGAGTTTAACTCACGAAACGATTAAGCACGGTTTTCATCCCATGTGGTGTTAACTAACTCGACCTATAGATTGATTAAGAGTTTCAACAGCTAAGAGAAACATGTGATTGGTTGGTGTTTTTCTTTGGTTAATTCCGAGATGTATGGTCATAGTTCAGCCATCAACAGTGTTTCGAGCTTAGAGATAATGAGAAGTCATTCATGGACGCTTTGTCGAACCTTAACAACATCTGCCCAAGAGAAAGAGATTGTCGTGGCAGAGACTCGTCTTTTGCATCCGCAACAGGGACTTAGGTTACTGCCACGACTGTTTTGTGTTGCTGCAATCAAGAACGAAGAAAAGTCAATAGGAGTCCACGCTACGACGCATTCTAATCTGACCCATTCTCTCAACTTGATTCTCTCTTTTACTTTATTTCCTGGCTTATTTTAGTTTTAGTATTTTAGTTTATTCAACATCCCAACTCATCTGTGTTTTTACTTTAATTGTTTTGCAGTGCGAGGAAGTAAGACCAAAAGGCTAGCTCAATCCATGTGGAGACGATACTCGATATACTTATCATGATATTACTTGAGACGTTTACACTTGCTCTATTGCTGGGCACTTTTACGCGAGCATCAGATTCCTTGGTAGCTAGTGAGTCATAGGTATGATGGCATGCCATAAAGTCTAGAGCTCTTTGTGTTTGGGAGGACTAAGGTCCTGGGCCAAGGCCCTTATTGGCGACAGTAGGAGGGATGTGTGTTATTGTCACTGGTGACAGTAGGAGGGATATGACCAGATACTTGATTTGGTGACAGCTTGGTTGGTGACTCGATAACCTAGACTTGACTATATACCAAGGCCTAAACTTGAATTGATGGTCTAATCTTGCTATTGTAAAGCTTGAATATCATATGAACATGTAATAAAACCTGACTTGATTCTAATCTTGTTACATGCCATGAAACTTGAACTAGTTGATCTAATTGCTTGATTTACATGCATTGAAATGTGTCTTGAAATAGAAGAATGTATTTTTAATATCATGCTTTGCTTGGCTTGAAATTGAAATGTATTATTTAAACATGGTATTGAAATGTTATACCTGATTGGTTGACAATTACATGATATGATACTTGTCATTTTCCTAGACTGGTCGAATGCCATCAAAACTAGATTGCCCTGTACAATTCGAACCTGGATAGGTCTTCTCTTGGATAAGATACACTTGAAAATGAAATGAACTAGCCTAGCTTAGGTTGCTACCTCACTAAGTACTTAAGGGTACTTATCACTCTTGTTTCCATTCTTCCCAATCTACATGTTAAGTGGATTGAAAGCTATCCTAGATTTGAGGCGAGGAAAGACAAGATCAAGAAAAAAGTATGGCTCATGTTCTTTTGTAAGCTCCTAGTTGGTGGCCTTAGTCATGTATCTAGTCTAGCTATCATGCATTTTGAATCCTTGAAAGGCTTGTATATATTTGATATGTTATGGTGATGTATAAACATGTTGTTATGACTTTGAACTTGTAGCCTAGTTGTTCTAGGTGTTATGTTGATATATAAGCATGTATGGTTATATGGTGTGATATGTGATGTCTTGAAATGCTTAGAAGAATGCTAAATGGCTTGATCCATGTTTTGTTTTCTTGATTATGAGATGTATAAGGCTTGTATACATGCTTCATCTTGTGTTGTTATGCCATGTTAAAATGGAGTATACTATGCCAAGTTTTAGTATGTAAAATGGATAAATTACGATCATATATGATATGTTCTTGTTGCCATGGTTTAGGATGATATGGATGTGCTATTGATTCATGTATTAAGGCTATGTATAAGTGTTTGATATCTTGATTAATGAGCATGTCTATTCGAATGTAACTATAAGGATATGTTGGGTTCTTGTGTTTGTGTCTATTCGAATGGAACATGTTTAGCTTGTATGTACATAGTTGACCCTTGGTATTGTATTACATGATTAGGATAAATTTCAAAGCATGATAGTATGGTAACATGTTTGATTGGTTTTTGAACTAATTGACTTTAGTGATACATGTCTTGCTTCGAATGCTATGTTTGCATATGATGAAATGTTTACACTTCCTTGTTTTAGACTATGATGTTTAGGTTGATTAGTAGTAACATATATGGCTTGTTTACTTGTTTTCTAATTTCGATTGATATGTGATTCATGTTGTTTCTTGTTTGATTATAAGTCTACTCACCTATTAGGGGTGAGTTATAAAAAGTTGTAATTGGTTCGTGTTTTCCTTGTTTCAGTAATACTTCTTAGCCGGTTTACAACTAAACTGGGTGAGGTGTTTTACACATCCTGGTAGTACTAAGATGTATCGTGAATTGAAGGACGAGTACTATTGGGTTGGGTTGAAGAAGGATGTTGTTGATTTTGTGAGTAAGTGTATGGTTTGTCAGCGCGTGAAAGCTGAGCATCAATTTCCTTCTAGGCTGTTGCAACATTTGAAGGTACCAAAATGGAAATGGGAGAGGATTACGATGGATTTCGTTTTGGGTTTGCCTTTGACCACATCAAAGAAGAACTTTATTTGGGCGATTGTCAACCGTCTTGCGAAGTGTGCGCATTTCATAGCTGTGCATACTACGTATACGTTGGATAAGTTGGCAAAGTTGTACATTGCGGAAGTTGTGAGGTTACATGCTATACCTAAATCCATAGTTTCGGATAGAGATATGAGGTTTACAGTGAGGTTTTGGGAGTGTTTTCATAGAGCTTTGGGTACACGGCTCAACTCTAGTACCTCGTATCATCCTCAGACGGATGGTCAGTCTGAGCGAGTTATCCAAGTGCTTGAGGATATGTTGAGGTGTTGTGTTATAGATTTCCACGGTTCTTGGGAGAATCAATTGCCTTTGGTGGAGTTCGCTTATAATAATAGCTATCAATCAAGAAATTTGTGGATCGTTTAGATTACCAGGAATAAATCCGGAGATACTGAGGCTTCGGTTATTTCCTCATTCATTGAGGGACAAAGCGAAAACTTGGTGGAACAAACTAACGTCGGGTTCAATACGAACTTGGGCGGATCTAACTCGTGAATTTTTATCTCGTTTTAATCCTTCCCATTTATCTGAGCGATTACGTAACGAAATTGCTACTTTTCAATAGGAAGATGATGAGCCAATGCACGAGGCACGGGACAGGTTTACCACTCTTCTAAGGAATTGCCCGATGCACGGATTCCCTGTTTGGAATCAAGTAATTAAATTTTACAATGCTGCCAACACACATACCCGTATGAGGATAGATTCAGCAGCCAATGGATTGCTGTTGGATAAAGATCCAGATGAAGTCATGGTAGTATTGAAGAATTTGGCAAAGAATGAAGAGCAATTTTCCACATTAAGGAGAGGTAAACGAGTGATAGTTGTGAAGGACTATGAAGCCGACAATTCCCTAAAGACAACGGTTGCGTACCTCACAAGGGCAATAGAAAACTTGCTGAAGATAGATTCACAACCGGTCTATGCTATAGAAGAGGTATATTGTACTTGCAGTGGGAATCATAGCTCGGAAGACTGCCCGCTATAGCTAGAGGAAGGGATGTATGTTGGGAAATATAACAAGCCAAGGAACTATGACTCCAACAATTGCAATCCCAACTGGAGGAAAGACCCCAAGTTCTCCTGGAGTAACCTAAACAACGCCTTGAATCCTCAAGTACAGGACACTCAAAATCATGGGGCACATAGAATTCTGACACGGCAGCAGCCGCAACAGCAGCCGGCAGCCGCACCTAGTATACTAGAGCAGACTTTGGCCACATTCATGTCACAGACAGGAGCTTACATGGAAAACATGGATCACTTTGTTAAAAAGACTGAGTCATTCATGGATAAAACAGAGATGAGAATGACTAACAATGAAGCTACACTGAAATCACTGGAGACACATATGGGTTAGGTTTCCCAGCATATTAAGCCAAGGCAGAACGGATGATTCCCTAACGATACTGAGGTCGCTAGACAACCCACACATAAGCAATGCAAAGCCATTACAACAAGGAGTGGGAAACAACTGCCAGGGCCGGAGAAGAAAGCCGAACCAATTAAGGAACCAGCCTTAGAAAAATCTGTCGCGAACACTGCCTCGACAGACGATAAACAGCCTGTTGACGCCATACCTATCACGACAGCAGAAGGGACAAAGAAGAAGGATGAAGAACCTAAGCCTCCTCAGATCTGAATACCATGTGAAGGACGAATCGAAGATTATCGTCCTCCACCTCCTTTTCCACAGCGACTACAGAAGTAGAAACGGGAGTACCAGCTCAAAAAGATCTATGATATTTTTAAGAAGTTTCACATCAATATTCCGCTGTTAGATGCAATCAAGGAGATGCCCGGTTATGCCAAATTTCTCAAGGATGCTATGTCGAAGAGATCCAGACTTGGGGAATTTGAAACGATTAAAATGACAGAGGGATGCATGACTATTCTGCACAGGCATCCACCCCAGAAAAAGAAGGATCCTGGGAGCTTCATCATACCGTGCATAATTGGTGATAAATTCGTGGGTAAGGCACTTTGTGATCTAGGTGCTAGTATTAATTTAATGTCAAAATCTGTATTTCAGAAATTAGGTATTGGACGAGCACGGCCCACGATAGTTATGCTGCAGCTGGTAGACCGCTCTTACGTGCAACTAGAAGGGAAGATTGAAGATATTCTGGTAAGAGTGGATAAGTTTATTTTTCCTGCTGACTTTCTTGTTTTAGATTGTGAAGCAGATGAGAATGCACCAATCATCCTGGGGCGACCCTTTTTAGCCACATGCAGTCACTCATTGATTTAGAAAAGGGAGAACTTACAATGAAAGTGAATGATCAAGAGATCAAGCTAAAAGTTCTCCAAGCAATAAAACATGCAAATACAGAAGAAGAATGCAAGGCTATCACTGAAGTAATCCTTGACCAACCCTGCATCAGGTCGAGCTGCCATGACATCAAATTTGGTCACTGCCACAGCAGCCATCTGGAAGTCTGTCACGACAGCGACGACGACAACAGCTTCTCAGATTCTGACATATCTGATACTAAAGGTCATGAGGAGGTAAACTGGATAGGCAATCGTCCAGGTAAGTTATTCGAGCCCTTAAACTATACGTCGAATGAGCATATCATCCAAAAGCCCTCAACTGTAGAACCACTTGTTTTAAACCTTAAGCCCCTGCCAGGGCAGCACAAATATGTTTTCCTTGGATTAAATGATACGTTGCCCGTAATCATCTCTTCCAAGTTAATGCGGGAACATGAACAGCAGCTGATAAGGATGCTGCAGCAGCATAAAAAGGCTATTGGATGGACGATAGCTGATATCCAAGGCATCAGTCCGGCACTATGTATGCAAAAAATTCTCTTAGAGGATGATCATAAGCCGACCATTGATGCCCAGAGACGCTTGAATGACGCTATGCGAGAAGTGGTTCGAAAAGAAATTATCAAATGGCTAGACACTGAGATAATTTATGCCATCTCGGATAGTAAGTGGGTGAGCCCGGTGCATTGTGTTCCTAAAAAGATAGGAATAACCGTGGTGACCAATGAGGAGAACGAATTAATCCCAACCAGGACTGTGATCGGTTGGAGGGTTTGTATGGACTACCGGAAGCTTAACAAAGCTACCCGAAAAGACCATTTTTCCCTGCCTTTTATTGATCAATTGCTTGATAGATTAGCGGGAAAGCCTTATTATTGTTTTCTTGATGGTTACTCAGGTTATAACCAAATAGCTATCGCACCGGAGGATCAAGAGAAAACGACTTTCACTTGCCCATACGGCACTTATGCTTTTCGGAGAATGCCATTTGGACTATGAAACGCACCAGCAACATTCCAGAGGTGTATGATGGCGATATTCTCCGACATGGTGGAAGATTTCACGGAAATATTTATGGACGATTTTTCCGTCTTTGGAGATAGTTTTGAAAGCTGCTTAGGCAACTTACAGAAGGTGCTCGAAAGATGTGAGAAAGCAAACTTGGTGTTAAACTGGGAAAATGTCACTTCATGGTGGATGAGGGAATAGTCCTAGGCCACAAGGTAAGCTGCCGCGGCATAGAAGTCGACAGAGCAAAGATAGAGGTGATTGAAAAGCTGCCGCCACCCACCACAGTCAAGGGAATTCGGAGTTTCTTAGGGCATGCAGGGTTTTATCGAAGGTTTATAGCAAATTTTTCGAAGATCACCAAGCCTTTATGCCACCTACTAGAGCAGAATCGTCCCTTTGACTTCAATACTGAATGTACTAAGGCATTCAGAATCCTGAAAGAGAAACTAGTAACAGCCCCAATCGTACAGCCACCGGACTGAAGTTTGCCATTTGAAATTATGTGTGATACCAATGATTATGCTGTAGGGGCAGCACTTGGGCAGAGGAAGGACAAGCTATTCTACGTAATTTATTACGCAAGCAAAGCACTAAACGACGCCCAAGTGAATTACACCACAACAGAAAAGGAACTATTAGCAGTGGTGTTTTCAATTAACAAGTTCCGTTCATACATAATTGGAACGAAAGTGGTGTTCCACACAGACCACTCTGCACTGAAGTATTTATTTGCTAAAAAAGACTCAAAGCCCAGACTGATACGTTGGATTCTATTGCTGCAAGAATTCGATATTGAAATCAAGGATAAAAAGGGGACAGAGAACCAAGTTGTAGACCACTTGTCAAGATTAGAAAGGGGAAAGAGTCTGCCAACAGACAAGACACACATACTTGAGACCTTCCCTGACGAGCAGTTGTTTGCTGCCACGAGCACTGCCGCGACAGCCATGGCGGCAGGTAAGTTTTCTAAACTCCCCTGGTATGTTGATTTCGTTAATTATATAGTTAGCGGAATATTTCCTCCTGGACTTAATTATCAAGCCAGAAAGAGGTTCCAAAATGATGTTAAGCATTATTATTGGGACGAACCTCTTCTTTTCAAACATTGTGCAGATCAGATCATCAGGAGATGTGTACCACAATATGAGAAAGAAGTTGTGCTTCACCACTGTCATGCTTCACCATATGGAGGACACTTAGGTGGTAACAAAACTGCTGTCAAGGTTTTGCAGTCTGGCTTTTATTGGCCCATATTGTTTAAGGATGCCCAAGCATTCTACAAAAGCTGTGACAAATGCCAACAAACTGGAAACATCTCAAGGAGACATGAGATGTCGCTGCAAAATATTTTAGAAGTCAAGATCTTCGATGTATGGGGGATTGATTTCATGGGACCATTCCCAGCATCATGTGGGAATCTATATATCCTCCTGGCAGTGGACTATGTGTCCAAATGGGTCGAAGCGATCGCCACACAAAAAACGATGCCAAGACTGTTCAGAGATTTCTGCACAAGAACATTTTTTCCAGATTTGGCATACCTAAGGCGATCATCAGTGATGAAGGGAGACATTTCGACAATAGGGTTATTGTTGCTACCTTAAGAAAATATGGCGTAAAGCATCGGATCGCAACAGCATATCACCCTCAGACCAATGGACAGGCCGAAATATCCAACAAGGAGGTAAAGAACATTCTTGAGAAGATGGTTAAACCCACTCGAAAGGACTGGTCCTTACACCTCAATGATGCACTGTGGGCCTATAGAACAGCATTCAAGACACCATTGGGAATGTCGCCCTACCGGCTGATATATGGAAAAACATGCCATTTACCTGTTGAGTTAGAGCACAGAGCTTACTGGGCTATCAAGGCAGTGAACATGGACTTAGATAAGGCAGGACATAAGAGGTTACTTAACTTGAATGAAATTGAAGAAATTCGAGCAATGGCCTATGATAACCCAAGGATTTACAAGGACAAGACAAAGAGGTGGCATGACAAGAAGTTGCTGCCACGACAGTTCTGCCCAGGGCAGCTTGTGTGGTTATTTAACTCTAGGTTGAAACTCTTCCCAGGGAAGCTGAAATCTAGATGGCCCGACCCTTTCCAAGTTGTGCAAGTTTTTCCTCATGGTGCCATCACGATCAAATCCTTAAAAGAAGGGCACCAATTTAAAGTCAACGGACAGAGACTGAAGCATTATCAGGGGACTGAAGCCCCAAGGATGCAGGAAGTGGTTACTTTAGGAGATGCCCCTCCAGGCATCCCTAATTTAACTTGATTTTATTTTTTTTATTTTTATTTATTTATATATATATTTATTTAGAATTTATAATTATTTTATTTTAAAGATGTTGCGTGTAAAAGAGTCTATCGCAATTGTAGTGCAAGTGTACACGACGCAAGTAGTAAAGTGATACAAAGTATCGGATATCGTCTCCACAGGGATTGGGCTAATAGTTTCACCTAAATTCACTGCACGAAGTAAAGAGAATAGTTTAGGAAGTTGTCACGAAAATATTGAATAAAACGTAAATAAAAGAGTAGGAATATCAAGATAGAGAGAATGGGCTGGTATTGAATTGCTCAGTAGTGCAGGTATTGTATCGCTTAGGAACTCCAGTTCTGTCGTCGCGCCTGTCGCTGGCAGCACCTGTCGCGGCAGCTGTCCGTTGGTCGTCGCGGCAGCAAACACAACAACTCAGTACTTTCAAGTTTGGCAAGAATCCCAGATCTGCCTTGGCCTATCCCTAGGTCCAAGTCTATCGATGATCACGTCTTGATGATACCTCCCGGCGTGAATCGAAGGATGAACACCGATGTGTATGAATTCTTCCTTAGCCACTTAACCTTGCCCTATCCCTAGGCACAAGATAGCTCAACTATAAACTAGAGAGCTCGCTCTTATTTCTTTCGTATACTTAACTCTCCCGATGCTAAGTAAATAGATAACCTCACAATGCTCTCCCGATGCTCTTGCAAGATATTAAAACCAAAATAAGAGAACTTGAAGTTTATTTTATTGAACTTGGAAAATCCTAAAACAAAACAACCCTTGCAACAACTTTACAAATCAACCCGTGGCCCTAGGGGGTTTTTAGAACATGTCGACGACGGGTAAACGGCGGAGGGGTTTGGTTATCGGTTATGGGGTATGTTCTCTTCCTAGGTTAAAATCTATGCCCTTATATAAGCTTTGGGCTCAAGTATTCTAAAGTAACAAGGATTACAACTTTAATTAAAAGTAAGATTCTAATAAAGACTTAATCTCTAAGGATCCTACTTTTCAGCCGCCTCCTTGTTTCATGGGATTTCCTCTCCTTGAGCTTTGGCTTGACATATCTTTTGATCCGGGGCTTGGAAAAATATATGGTTTTCACACGACAGACGAGCATAATTTTCTCTATCTATCGAGGTCCACTTTGCTTTTCCTCTCCGCAAAACTGTTGTCCCCATGCTGTCACGACAGATCCATGGCAGCCTCGTCCTCATCGTCTGCTTGTCCAGTTCAGCTCTTCTGCTTTTCTGCCCTGCGCCCGCCTTCTTCGTCTACTATGGCAGCAACCTGCAAAATAAGCCATCTTTTAGTAGAATCCGTGCCTTTAATATATTTGTGATGTTTTGCTGTAAACTAACCTAAATGCAATGCAATGATGCTTGAATGCAGCAGAAATATGGGTTAAAAAGGGTGTAAATAATAGAACTTTTACACACTCAACACACCCCCAAACTCAAGTTTTTGCTTGCCCTCAAGCAACTAAGGCCTAAAAGAAAAAAAATTTTGTGTTGGCCTTCAAACAGTGAACTGTCCCTTACCCGTCGCTCATTCTCTGTAACGGCAGCAACCTATTTGAAAGATTAGGATTTGTCCGGAATCTCCCTATAGCCCTCGTGTAGTGTGTGCATGCTTGTGAACAGTTATATGCCAAGACTCTCTTAGTTTCACTAGAATATTAAACTCTTAACTTGAATTTTTATGCCAAAGTTTATCTTTTTGAAGGCACATTTTCATGCTTCTCTGTTTTGACTTGATTTTTATTTTTCAAGCTAGAGTTTTACTAGAGCTGGTTTCGGGCACCTCTAGCTAACTTCCTAGAGCCGGTTTCGGGCACCTCTAGGGCTATTGAGTCTATTTTTGCTAAACTTCTTTCCTAGAGCCAGTTTTAGGTACCTCTAGGGGCTATTCAAGTACTAAGCATCCTATTCCAGTTTGGCTAAAAGACATCTAAGCAATATAACAGTCACAATGGTGTTTAAGTTTTCAGAACTATAGAAAGGCTCTAAACTTCTCCTTAATCTGTCCTAAAGATGCTGCCACGGCAGAGCTGTCATGACAGGTAAGTTACTTCACAGTTTTAAGCCAACAGTTTAATCTTTTTTTAGAGAACTTAAATAAATGAAAGACACAACAAATAATTAAAAATGTACTAAGACTCCATTAAAATGGAGGGTTGCCACCCCCAAACTCGAGGGTTGCATTGCCCTCAATGCAAATGACAGATAAAATGAAGGCAGGTACATCACAAAATATAAATAAAGCAGGCATCAATAAAAAGAAGATAAAAACTTAAATTTCAATCGCTGTCTTCACTGCTGCTGCTAACACAGATCTGGTGGCGGCGTCTGGTCGATGGGGCTGGCTGGGCAGGTTGCTCCACGACTTGGATGTCTGAGCTGCTGCCACTATCCCAAGTGCTGCTGCTGCCGGTGGTGCTGGCCTTGGGCATTAGTTGTCTGTCTGCCACATGTTTCTGCCTCTTGACAGGCGTGAACTCCTCCTCCAAATTCCTCCTAATATGAGGGTCTGTCTCGATGTCATCGGAGGCAGGTCGCTTCCTTCCTCGGGCAGAGGTTTCGGCCGTTGGACTGCCAGCTGCCGGCTGGGTAGGTGATGGGGTGGAAGCAGTAGAATGTGTGTGTGGGGAGACAGGTGGTGTAGGTGTGTGGGCAGGGGAGGGGATGTGGAAATAATGGGCAGGGAAGGTGGGGAAAATAACATCGGGATAATTCAAAGTGTTGGTAATGAAATTTACCGTCGAGTTAGCGAAATCCCGGATGAATGTCATCAGTCCCATTTGTCTGTCTTCCACTCGTTGTATCGCAGCAAGGATCTGGGCAGATTGGTCTGTCGGGGCAGCTGCTGTGGCAGGTTCATGGGCAGGCTCATGAGCAGGCTCCTCGGACGATTCTGCTGCGGAGGCAGCCGGATTGAAGGAGGAGAGGGGGTAGCGACTATCAGCTCCATGAGGCTGTTAATGTTGTTGTCTATCCAGCCTCTGCCCTGGATCAGTTTGTCGGTGGTGGCCTCTGGGACGGCAGCGCAGCGGCAAAGAGAAGTGATTGTGAACGGTCGGCAAAGGCGGGAAGTGGAGCGGAATGTGCAATCCAAGATGCTTTCCCTCATATAGCGGCCCATGTTGATAACCTGATCGTGCATGATCGAATGGATAAGGGCTAGCCGCTGCTGATCCACTGTTGTGTGATGGGAGGATGGCAGGATGCGCTTCTTGATGAAAGCGTTCTAGAGTTTGGCTTCTGGGAGTAGCTGCCCCCTTTTTACAGAGTTGGGGTTCTTTTTGCTCGTGGTCCATGTTGTTCCTTCCTCTGTCACCTCCGCCATGACAGCTCCGTAGGCAGCAGCGTCGAGGGTGTCTAAAAATTGATGATGGTCATCATCGTTTGGACCAAAATATAGGCCATACATGTGGTTAATGCTGTCAGCTGTAAAGGGTACCTCTACCCCTCGGATGGTGACTGATGTTGTCGTTCTGCTGCCGATGGCAGCATAAAACTCCCTCACCAACGTATCATTTAGTTCTGCAGGTTATTCTGCGAACTACTCCCATAGTTGAGCTCGTATTGCCCTCGCGATGAATGGTCAAAGCCCCATGTTGGCTGCCTTGCGGACGTAGATGAATCCTCTTTCCTCCCATAATTCCTTGGTTGCGAAGGCTGACGGTGTGGGTGCTGCTTGTGAAGAGGTTGAGGCAGCACTGCGGCGGGTTTGTCTAGACGACATGTTAGTTGCAAGGGTTTGAAAGCAAAGAAAACTAATAAAACGAGAGGAGAAAGCAAGTAAGAATAAGCAGAAGTTATGAAAAATGGAAATGAAAACGGGGTTTTATAGCGGTCGAGTTACTGCCCGTTTAATGTTGTAACGACAGGCGGGAATAACGGGGCGACTGTTGGGATTTGGCGTGTCTGACGCGTCTGACACGTAATTATGCGTCTGTTACGCGTCTGCCACACATTTCTGCGTCTGCCGTGTCAGTCTGTTGACAGCCTGTCTTATCCGTGTCTGCGGCGGCAGCTGGAACGACAGGCTTCAATAAATGGGCTCTGTTGGGCTGATGGATGGATGGTGGGCTTAGGTCACTTCTTCTTTTCTTCTTGACTCCTTTATTTGCTGAAAAATAGAAAATATAAAGAAACATTATTTAAATAAACTAAACCTAATTTCCTAATAAATAATACTAAATAATAAAATAAATGAAAATAAAATTTAGGTTAAATTAGGGATGTCTTGTGGGGCATCTCCTAAAGTAACCACTTCCTGTATTCCTGGGGCTTCAGTCCCCTGATAATGCTTGAGGCGTTGTCCGTTGACTTTGAATTGATGCCCGTCTTTTAATGATTGGATTGTGATGGCACCATGGGGAAAAACTTGTACCACTTGGAACGGGCCAGACCATCTAGACTTTAGCTTTCCTGGGAAGAGTTTCAGTCTAGAATTGAATAACAACACAAGCTGCCCTGGGCAGAACTGTCGTGGCAGCAACTTCCTGTCATGCCACTTCTTAGTTTTCTCCTTGTAGATTCTTGCATTGTCGTAGGCCATTGTCCGTATTTCCTCAAGCTCGTTCAGATCTAACAGCCTTTTCTGGCCTGCCTTGTCCAAGTCCATATTCAAGGCCTTGATTGCCCAATATGCTTTGTGCTCTATCTCGACAGGCAAGTGACAGGTTTTCCCATAGATCAATCGGTATGGAGACATGCCCAATGGAGTTTTAAAAGCTGTCCTATATGCCCATAATGCATCATTAAGAAGTAAAGACCAATCTTTCCTAGTTGGCTTAACCATCTTTTCAAGAATGTTCTTAACTTCCCTATTAGATATCTCAGCTTGTCCATTGGTCTGTGGGTGTTATGCTGTCGCGATCCTGTGCTTGACACCATATTTCTTCAAGGCGGCAGCAATAACCCTATTGTCAAAATGTCTCCCTTCATCACTGATAATCGCCTTAGGGATGCCAAATCTAGAAAAAATGTTTTTGTGCAAAAACTTTTGGACTGTCTTGGCATCGTTCTTTTGAGTGGTGATGGCTTCAACCCACTTAGAGACATAATCCACTGCTAGGAGGATGTATAGATTTCCACATGAAGATGGAAAAGGTCCCATGAAGTCAATCCCCCAAACGTCGAAGATCTCGACTTCCAGAATGTTCTGCAGTGGCATCTCGTTTCTCCTCGAGATGTTGCCTATCCGCTGGCACCTGTCACAGTTCTTGTAGAAGTTCTGTGCATCTTTATACAGTGTCGGCCAGTAGAACCCTGACTGCAGCACCTTGGCAGCAGTTTTATTGCCTCCTAAGTGACCTCCATATTGTGAAGCATGGCAGTGATGGAGAATGTCTTCTTGCTCTTCTTGTGGTACACACCTCCTTATAACCTGATCTGCGCATAGTTTGAAAAGAAGAGGTTCGTCCCAATAATAATGCTTAACATCATTTTGGAACCTCTTCCTGGCTTGATAATTAAGATCAGAAGGAAGTAATCCGCTAACTATAAAATTAATGAAATCAGCATACCAGGGGAGTTCAGAAGACTTACCTGCCGCCATGGCTGTCGCGGCAGCGATTGCGGCAGCGAAGAGCTGCTCATCTGGGAAGGTCTCCAGTATGTTTGTCTCATCGATTGGTAGACTCTGTCCCTTCTCCAACCTTGACATGTGGTCTGCCACTTGATTTTCTGTCCCCTTTTTGTCCTTGATCTCAAGGTCGAACTCTTGCAATAGCAGGATCCACCGTATCAATCTAGGCTTTGCATCTTTCTTTGCGAACAAATACTTAAGGGCAGAATGGTCTGTGTGCACTATTACTTTCGTCCCAAGTATGTAAGAACGAAACTTGTCGATGGAGAACACCACAGCTAATAGCTCCTTTTCTGTGGTGGTGTAGTTCACTTGGGCATCATTTAATGTCTTGATGGCGTAGTATATGACATGAAACAGCTTATCTCTGCGCTGCCCAAGTGCTGCCCCGACAGCATAGTCACTAGCATCACACATAATCTCAAATGGCTGTGTCCAGTCTGGTGGCTGTACTATGGGGGCTGTTACTAGTTTTTCCTTCAGAACCTTGAATGCTTCAGTACATTCATCATTAAAGTCAAAGGGTCGGTTCTGCTCCAAGAGATGGCATAGGGGCTTGGTGATTTTTGAGAAATTTGCAATAAACCTTCGATAAAAACCAGCATGCCCTAAAAAACTTCTAATGCCCTTGACTGTAGTCGGTGGTGGCAGCTTCTCGATCACTTCTATTTTAGCCCTGTCGATTTCTATCCCACGGCAGCTAATCTTATGGCCTAGGACTATCCCTTCATCCACCATAAAGTGGCATTTTTCCCAATTCAAAACTAGATTAGCTTTTTCACATCTTTCAAGTACCTTTTGTAAGTTGCCGAGGCAGCTCTCAAAATCGTCTCCAAAGACGGAAAAATCATCCATAAATATCTCAAGGAAGTCCTCTACCATATCGGAGAATATGGCCATCATGCACCTTTGGAAGGTGGCGGGTGCATTACATAGTCCAAATGGCATCCTTCTAAAAGCGTACGTTCCGTAGGGGCAGGTGAAAGTCGTCTTTTCTTGATCCTCCGGTGCGATAGCAATTTGGTTGTAACCTGAGTAACCATCAAGAAAACAATAGTAAGGTTTACCCGCTAATCTATCAAGCATTTGATCAATAAAGGGTAAAGGAAAGTGGTCCTTTCGGGTAGCTTTGTTGAGCTTCCGATAGTCCATACAAACCCTCCAACCGGTCACAGTCCTGGTTGGGATTAACTCATTATTCTCGTTGGTCACCACGGTCATTCCTCCTTTCTTTGGAACACATTGCACCGGGCTCACCCATTTGCTGTCGGAGATGGCATAAATAATACCAGCATCGAGCCACTTTATTATCTCTTTACGCACTACCTCCTTCATCTCATGGTTTAGCCGCCTTTGGGCATCAATAGTCGGCTTATGATCTTCCTCAAGGAGGATTTTGTGCATGCACAACGCCGGACTAATGCCTTGAATGTCTGCTATCGTCCATCCAATCGCCTTCTTGTGCTGCCTTAGCATGCCGATTAGCTGCCGTTCATGTTCCTGCGGCAGCTTAGAAGAGATGATTACGGGCAACGTATCATTTGAACCAAGAAAAGCATATTTAAGCTGCCCTGGTAGGGGCTTCAGTTCTAAGGCAAGTGGTTCAATAGTAGATGGCTTTTGGATTAAATGGTTATCCGAAGTGTAATTTAAAGGTTCGAATAACTTACCTGGACGATGGCCTAACCAGTTTACCTCCTCCTGATCTTCAGTATCAGATGTATCGGAGTCAGATGAGTTGCTGTCGTCGGTGCTGTCGTCCGTGCTGTCGTGACAGGCCTGTAGGTGGCTGTCGCAGCAGTGACCAAATTTTATATCATGACATCCCGACCTAATGTAGGGATGATCAAGGGTCACTTCAATGATGGCCTTGCATTCCTCGTCCAAATCAGCATGTTTCATTGATTGGAGAACATTCAACTTAATCTCTTGATCGTTCACTCGCATGGTGAGTTCTCCTTTCTCCACATCAATCAGTGATCTTCCCGTGGCTAAGAAGGGTCGCCCAAGGATGACTGGTGCGTTTTCATCTGCCTCACAATCTAGAACAAGAAAGTCAGCAGGAAAAATAAACTTATCCACTCTTACCAGAATATCTTCAATCTTTCCCTCTGGATGAACGTAAGAGCGGTCTGCCAGCTGCAGAGTTACTGTCGTAGGCCGCGCCTTTCCAATACCTAATTTCTGAAAAACAGACTTTGGCATTAAATTAACACTAGCACCAAGATCACAAAGTGCCTTACCCACAAATTTGTCTCCGATTACACAAGGTATGATGAAGCTCCCCGGATCCTTCTTTTTCTGGGGTGGCTGCCGATGAAGAATACTCATGCAACCATCTGCCATCCTTACCGTTTCAAATTCCCCCAGTTTATATTTTTTGACATGACATTCTTGAGAAATTTGGCGTAACCAGGCATCTCCCTAACGGCATCTAACAGCGGAATATTAATTTGAACTTGCTTAAAAATATCATAAATCTTTTTAAGTTGAGATTCCTGCTTAGCTTGTTGTATCCGTTGAGGAAAGGGTGGTGGGGGACGGTAATCAGCAATACGTCCTTCCCACTGCATACGAATCTGAGGATGATGTTCTTCATTTTTCTCCTCTGTCTCTTCTGCTGTCGTGACAGGCTCATCGGCAGCAGTCTGTTTATCACCTGTCGGGGCAGCTTCCTCGGCAGGTTTGTCCAAGGCTGGTTCCTTTACTGTTTCAGCTTCTTTTTCCGGCCCTGGTAATTTCTTCCCACTCCTAGTAGTAATTGCCTTACATTGCTCATGTGTGGGCGGTCTAGCATTTTCAGTATTGCTAGGGAATCCTCCATTCTGCCTCGGCTTAATATGTTGAGAAACTTGACCCATTTGTGTCTCCAGAGATTTCAAAGTAGCTTCATGATTTGTCATCCTCATTTCGGTTTTATCCATGAAGTTCTCTGTCTTCTTAACAAACTGATTCATATTCTCAATATAAGTACCGGTCTGAGACATAAAGGTGGCCAGAGTCTATTCCAATATACTGCTCGTGGCAGGTGGTGGCTGCTGTTGCTGCTGCGGCGGCAGGTGCGGTGGCAGTTGCTGTCGCGTCAGCAATCTAGGTCCTCCCTGATTCTGATTATGTGCTTGCGGATTCAGGGCGTTATTGGGGTTACTCCAGGAAAATTTGGGATCCTTCCTCCAATTGGGATTATAATTGTTGGAGTTGTAATTCGGCTTGTTGTAATTTCCAACATATTTTCCCTCTTCTAACTGTATTGGGCACTCATCCCGACTATGATTTCCCTTACAGATATCACATACTTCCTCTACAGTAAATCCTTGTTGACCATCATCATTCAATAACCTTTTCATTGCTTTAGTAAGGAATGCTACCTGTGATTTCAACGTGCTGTCGGCTTCATAGTCCTTGACAGCAAGTACCCGTTTACCCCCTCTTCTTGCGGTCGGAAATTGTTCCTCATTCTTGGCCAGATTTTTCAAAACTTGCAATGCCTCGTCTGGATCTTTATCCAATAATAGTCCATTTGCTGCAGAATCAATTCGAATACGAGTTTGTAAGTTAGCAGCATTATAGAACTTAGTTACCTGATTCCAAACGTGGAATCCATGCATTGGGCAGTTCCGAAGAAGAGTAGTAAATCTGTCCCAGGCCTCGTGCATTGGCTCGTCATCTTCCTGTTGAAAAGTAGCAATTTCATTACGTAATCGCTCAGATAAATGCGAAGGATTAAAACGAGATAAAAATTCACGAGATAAATCTGCCCAAGTCATAATTGAACCCGGTGTAAGTTTATTCCACCAAGTTTTAGCTCTGTCCCTCAAAGAATGGGGGAATAACCGAAGCCTCAATATCTCCGGATTAACTCCTGGTAGTCTAAACGAACCACAGATCTCCTGGAACGTTTTGAGATGCTCCCTAGCATCTTCTGTCACAGCACCACTAAACTGTCCGGCATTGTTGATCATACTAAACATGACAGGTTTAAGCTCAAAGTTATCAACTTCAATATCCGGCAGCGTGGTCTCCAGTTCTACATGATCGTTTAACATGTAGTCACGACAGGACCGTCGTCCGGCTACTGCAGGCGGGTCGCCGACAGGCGGTATACCATCACCGGCGGGCGGATTACGGGCCATCTGCTCTAGCTGTTCCTCAAGGTATTCGTTCCTGTCTAAAAGGTGGCGAAGTCGTTTCTTTAGATTGAATGAACGCTCGATTTCTGGATCTAATTTATACTCAGGATCTTCACCTCTTTTAGATCTGTGCATAAACAAGAATACCTCGTGAAAAGCAAGAGTTGAAAATACTAATAAAAAATAGAAAAAGAAAAATTAAAAGAAAAACAAAAACAAAACAAAAAACGAAAAGTGCAATAAAAGAAAGGTGTAGTTATGTTGCCAATCCCCGGCAGTGGCGCCAAAAACTTGTTGCGTGTAAAAGAGTCTATCGCAATTGTAGTGCAAGTGTACACGACGCAAGTAGTAAAGCGATACAAAGTATCGGATATCGTCTCCACAAGGATTGGGCTAATAGTTTCACCTAAATTCACTGCACAAAGTAAAGAGAATAGTTTAGGAAGTTGTCACGAAAATATTGAATAAAACGTAAATAAAATAGTAGGAATATCAAGATAGGGAGAATGGGCTGGTATTGAATTGCTCAGTAGTGCAGGTATTGTATCGCTTAGGAACTCCAGTTCTGTCGTCGCGCCTGTCGCTGGCAGCACCTGTCGCGGTAGCTGTCCGTTGGTCGTCGCGGCAGCAAACACACCAACTCAGTACTTTCAAGTTTGGCAAGAATCCAAGATCTGCCTTGGCCTATCCCTAGGTCCAAGTCTATCGATGATCACGTCTTGATGATACCTCCCGGCGTGAATCGAAGGATGAACACCGATGTGTATGAATTCTTCCTTAGCCACTTAACCTTGCCCTATCCCTAGGCACAAGATAGCTCAACTATAAACTAGAGAGCTCGCTCTTATTTCTTTCGTATACTTAACTCTCCCGATGCTAAGTAAATAGATAACCTCACAATGCTCTCCCGATGCTCTTGCAAGATATTAAAACCAAAATAAGAGAACTTGAAGTTTATTTTATTGAACTTGGAAAATCCTAAAACAAAACAACCCTTGCAACTACTTTACAAATCAACCCGTGGCCCTAGGGGGTTTTTAGAACATGTAGACGACGGGTAAACGATGGAGGGGTTTGGTTATCGGTTATGGGGTATGTTCTTTTCCTAGGTTAAAATCTATGCCCTTATATAAGCTTTGGGCTCAAGTATTCTAAAGTAACAAGGATTACAACTTTAATTAAAAGTAAGATTCTAATAAAGACTTAATCTCTAAGGATCCTACTTTTCAGCCGCCTCCTTGTTTCATGGGATTTCCTCTCCTTGAGCTTTGGCTTGACATATCTTTTGATCCGGGGCTTGGAAAAATATATGGTTTTCACACGACATACGAGCATAATTTTCTCTATCTATCGAGGTCCACTTTGCTTTTCCTCTCCGCAAAACTGCTGTCCCCATGCCGTCATGACAGATCCATGGCAGCCTCGTCCTCATCGTCTGCTTGTCCAGTTCAGCTCTTCTGCTTTTCTGCCCTGCGCCCGCCTTCTTCGTCTACTATGGCAGCAACCTGCAAAATAAGCCATCTTTTAGTAGAATCCATGCCTTTAATATATTTGTGATGTTTTGCTGTAAACTAACCTAAATGCAATGCAATGATGCTTTAATGCAACAGAAATATAGGTTAAAAAGGGTGTAAATAATAGAACTTTTACACACTCAACAAAAGAACTAAGTTTTTTATTTATTTCAATTATTTTTAGGAGATAAGGGAAACAAGGAGAGGAGAAGAAGTGAACCAGCCAACCATCTCACCAGCAGCCCAAAAAGCCCAAAGGAGGAGTCTGTCGTCACAGCTGTCGTGACAGACGCGGAAAAGAGAGCCTGTCACCACACTGTCGTGGCAGACACGCAAATGCATAACAGACGCGCAGCAGACACGGAAACGCGTGACAGACGCGTTAGACCGCATAACAGCTGGCTCTATTATTTGCGCATGTCGTTACAGCTCCAACGGGTAGCAAACCCTTCCTCTATATAAACCTCATTTTACTATTCATTTTTCACCTCACTTTTACTCTCTCAACTTGCTTTCTCTCTAGATCTTAGATTTTTCTTTCATTTTTCTACAAACTTGCAACTATGAGTACCAGACAAACAAGACGAAGTGATGCCTCCAGCTCTCTCGCAGCAGCAGGCACACCTAGCCACGATAGACTCCCCAACCGCTTCGCCACCTATGACTCCGTCGACCGCTACTAGACCTTCTTCCAAAAAAGGGAGATGTGGGAAGATAGAGGGTTCCTCTACGCCAAACGCACGGAAAATTTCGGGCTCGAACCGTTCATAGCTCGGAAAATTAAAGCTCTCAAATGGCAGATGTTTGCTGCCCAGCCCGAGGAGATGAATATCACTTTGGTCCGAGAATTCTACGCTGCCATCGACAGCAAGGACACACAGACCGTGACAGTGCGAGGTAAGGAAGTCACCTTCGAACCAGAATACATCAATACCCTCTACGGCATCTATGTCGGCAAGAAGGAAGACGGGCACAAGAGTTTCGCGGAAAGTCTGTCACCGGCAGACTACGATGCTGTCATGGCAGAAGTAACTAAAGAGGGGACATAGTGGAATACTGATCCCAAGCATCGTTGGACAGACAAACGCACTCAACTCACTCCAGAAGCAAAACTATAGAACCACTTTGTCAAGAAGAGGATTATGCCTTCTTCCCACAACAGCACGGTCGACAGACCCAGGTTAGCTCTCATTCACTCCATTTTAAATGAGAGACCTATTCATGTCGGCCGGTATATACGAGAGGGAACTTTGGAGTGTGCCCTTAAGCCATCAGGACCCATTTTCTTCCCGTACCTCATCACCGAGATCTGTTGCGGCCACAACGTTCCCGAAATCCCTGAAGATTACAAGGTCCAAGGGAAACGATGGGCGGAACGCAACATATTCAGTTTGATGGAGCTGAAAGCTGCTACACCCATCTCCTGCTTCAACCCGTCTGCCGCGGCAGAGGAGCCAGCAGAGCCCACTCAGACAGAACCTGCCGCCGCAGAGCAGTAGCGGCCGACTGCAGACTCCTCCACTCAAATCCTAGCCACCCTCCAAAAGATGGAGGAACGATAGCTTGGTCTAATGAGTTTTGTCAGAGACTTCACAGCAGCAACGGTACATTTTATTCAAAACAATTTAAATTTTGCAAATGTACAGTTTCCTGCTTTCCCAGAGCATTATTTTGCTGCTCCTACACCTGCCCATACCCCTACCCCTGCTGCCACACCAAAAACACCCTCTACCGCATCCACTCCAACCCCGGCCGCAACAGCCGAAGGCGGCAGCCACATCACCCATGTCTCTGCCAGAGGAGAGAAATGAAAGGAGCCGCTGACCGACCTTGATGATTTTATTGCTGGGTTCTCTTCCTCCTCCATCTGGGAGGAATCTGATGGAGAGCCTTCTGTCAAAAGAAACCTTTCAAAGGAGTTCACTCCGATGAAAAGGCAGAAGCCCAACACCGGTGCAGGACCATCCGGCCAGGGCAAGTCTGGCAGCAGCAGCAGCAGCTCTTCTAAAGAGGTACAAGTTCTGGAAAGACCACCCCAGATCTCACCTACCCGTATCCAGCCCCCGAGGGAAGCTAAGAAGAAGACTGCCTCCGCCTCTCCGATCATTCTGTCGGCACCCACAACGAAGGTTACTGCCCGCCGGCAGCTAGAGATCAGCAGCAGCGACGAAAGCACCTAAATTTAAGTTTCTATCTTCTTTTTGATGTTCTATTGTTTTATTATAATTGTGATGTATTTTGCTTTTATTTTCTGTTTTTATTTATTTATTTTGTCATCATGCATTGGGGGCAATGCAACCCTTGAGTTTGGGGGTGGCATCCCTCCAGTAATATGAAATGTTTTTAGGTTCAAAATTGTGTCTAAGTGTTTAGTTTATTTTTGTTAAAAAATGATGAAAAAATAAAAATTTGGCTTAAGTCTGTGAACTGAACTTACCTGCGTGACAACCTCTGTCGTGGCAGTGCCTTTAGGATAGTTTTAGGAGCAGTTTAGAGCCTTACTATAGTTCTAATCCTTAAACACTCTTTGTGACTCTTATACTCTCTAGAACTCTACTGGTAAACTAGAATAAGAAAAAGCTTAAACACTTGAGTTGCCCCTAGAGGTGCCTAACACTGGCTCTAGGAAAAGAAGTTAAGAAAAAAATAGACTCAATACACCTAGAGGTGCCCGAAACCGGCTCTAGGAAGTTAGCTAGAGGTGCCCGAAACAGGCTCTAGTCAAACTTAAATTAAGAAAAGAGAATCGAGTCTAAGTAAAAACTAAAGGAGCCTAAGAATTGCCTCCAAAAAATGAAAGTTGGCATAAAAATTCAAGTTAGAGGCTTAGCTATTCTAGTAAACTAAGGGAGTCTAGGCATATAATTGTTCGCAAAACATGCACACAATACACGAGAATTATAGCAAGGTTCCGAATGAATCCTGAATTATCCAACAAGGTGTTGTTTGCAATAGGGCATGAAGGGTAGGTAAGGAAAAGTTCACTGTTTTAAGCCAAACAAAAATTTTTCTTTTTATCTTTAGGTCTTAATTGCTTGAGGACAAGCAAGAACTTGAGTTTGGGGGTGTGTTGAGTGTGCAAAAGTTCTACTTCTTACCCCTTATTTAACCCATATTCCTGATGCATTCAAGCATAATTCATTGTATTTATGATAGATTTCATATATACATCACAATTATATAAAATGACAAAGTTGCTACTGATTTTGGTTACTTTTGCAGGTAGCTGTTGTAGCAGACTCGGGGCAGTGGAGAAGCAGAGCTGGAACACAGGACTGCAGTCGAGAAAAATGACGCTGTCGTGGTCGATGTCGTGGCAGCCAATGACGACAGCAATAATGAAGGGAAAAAGTGAAGTGGAGCTCGATAGAAAGAGGAAATTAAGCTGGTCTGTCGTGGGTCACTCCTATATTTTTCTGAGCCCTAGATCAAAATGAAGGCCAAGCCCAAAGTTCAAGGAAGAAACCCAAAGCAAGAAAAGAGGACGAATTAAAGGCATCTACTCTGAAGATTTAGACTTTAATAGAGTTGTACTTTAATTTAAACTTGTATTCTTGCCATATTAGAAAACTTGAACCCAAGGCCTATATAAAGGCATGTAATTCGACCTAGGAAAAGATCATCTCATTCTCTAGTCGTCTTCCCCAAAACCCTAGTCGTTTTCCCCCTTCTCATCATGTTCTAAACTTCCCCTAGGGCTAAGGGTTGATTTTGTAAAGTAGTTGCAAGGATTGTACTATTTTAGGATTTTTTCTGTTCAATAAAATATACTTCAAGTTTGCTTATTATGGTTTTCAACATCTTGCAAGAGTTTCGGGAGAGCATTGTGAGATTATACATTTACTTAATATCTGAAGAGTTAAGTATATGAAAGGAATAAGTACGGGTTCTCCAGTTTATGGTTGATCTATCTCGGACCTAGGGATAGGACGAGGTTAAGTGGCTAAAGAAGAATTCAACAACATTAGTGTTCATCCTTCGATTCACGTTGGGAGGTATCATCTAAGACGTGTTCATCGACTGACTTGGACCTAGGGATAGGACGAGTCACAGCAGGGATTCTTGCCAAGCTTGAAGTGCAGAGTTGTGTGATCGCTGCCACGACAACAACAGACTGCTGCCGTCGTAGGTGCTGCCGCAACAGGGACGACGACAGAACAGGAAGTCCTTTACAGTGCAACACCTGCACTACTAAGCAAATCAATGTCGGCCTATTTCTTTACCCTAAATCTTTTACTCTTTTATCTTCAGTATTCTTTGATATTTTCCTACAAACATTTAAATTCTCTTTTTCTTTCTTGTGCAACAATCCAAGGATAAAGCTATTTCCAGTCCCTGTGGATTCGACATCCGATACTTCGTGTATCACTTTACTACTTGCGTCGTGTACACTTGCACTCTATTGCGATAGACTCTTTTACACGCAACACATATGAGATTTTGAGATTTATGAAATGCTTTTGGATATCAAGCATGTGTGTGGCTTTGCCGTGAGATTTGCATTGGTTGAATGCATAAGATAGATAGATAGATGGTACATGTGATTTTCAAATGGTGATTTTCTTTGAAATGGTGTTCAAGCATGAGATAGAAAGAGCATGGTTTAGAAATGATTTTGGAGAAAGAGTTTTAAAAGCTTGCATTGTTTTGTTGGTGTTTTTAGAGTATGCCTCACTAAGCTATCGTGCTTACGCTCTCTTTTACCAACAATACAGATAATTGAGACATTTTGGGTAGCAAGGAGGGTTAAGAGGATCCAAGGAATAGTTAAGCTCAAGTATGGTGATGTTTTACGTTTACTTTAGTAATGATATTTGGCAATGGGATTTAATGGTTTGCTTTGGGAGATGTGTTTTGGACTCCCTTGTGTTGTTGCAAGTTATATGTGCTCCATTCGGTTTGTAAAAGGCCATTATTTTGGTTTTGATGATTTACCTTGCCTTTTGGGATGCTTATGGTCTTTTTGTATTTTTGTCTCTTAGGGTGCATGCTTTAGAAGTCAATTTTTATGATGATGATGTTAGACGTTTTTCCTTAGCTTGTACCTTTGAGTGTTGATGCATATTTGTGTGCAAGCATGTTTAACTATATGTTTGAATGGTTTGGATGGGTCGTTGGGGTTCAAAATCTGCATTTTGGGCATTTGTAGACTGCAGCGTATCGGTACACCTCAGAGAGTATCGTTACGACCTGCTTGTTTTGTGAGGGTTGTACCGGTACATGGGGTCGTATCGATACCCTCTTTAGTCACTGAACGAGGGCGTACCGATACGGTACCTCAGCGTACCGATACGGTCTGGTGATGCAGGCCTGGGATGTTTGATCACTGAGGGAGTATCGATACCCTTCTTAAGAGTATCGATACGTGGGTCGTTAAGTTGGTTAAACCTCACTTGTGAATGTCCTGAAACATTGTATTTTAGTCCTTGAACTTCATGAATGCAATTGGATATGATTCATTGGTTAGATTGTGATGAAAATTTACAGAGAAGCATGAAATATGACTAATTGTATAGAGGTAACCTTAAAATCGGAGAAGTCCTTGTAATTTGCAGAAATTACATTTTGGTCCCTAAATGTATAGTTTGTACAATTAAACCCCTAAACAAAATCAGATCACTGAGCCGTTTCTTCCTATGCTCTTTGGTGATCACATAGGACTTAAGTTGCATTTAGAAAAGATAAAAATAAAAAAAGGTCATCAATCGGATTCGGCTTGAACGAGTTGGCTTCGGTTTTCCTTGTGTAATCACCTCGGTTCGGGTCAACCGTCTAGACCAGGCTAAGGGGGTTACACTCTCACTTGCTACTCCTCAGCCCTCAAACTTAGTTATCTGCATTGTTGGAAAAAAGAGTGTAAGCACTCTTGCTTAGTGAGGGAAAGCTCAACACACATCAACAATGCACTTTTTAAAACACAAGTTGAAACCATATCATGCTCAATCTAAATTCAAGCTTTCAAAACCAAAGCAAACCATTCTTTAACCATGTTCCACATGTATCATTAGTCATGTGCATTGTTCACAATGCAAATCCACATTAAGCCTCACTTGCTTAATTCACATGCATAGATTTGTCCTATGCAACATCTCATCACCAATCATCTCATGCACAATAATCCATTATGCATTCATTATAATCATGATACATAGGCAACACTAAACACATATATTGGCTTACAAGATCCCGGCATAGGCTCACCCCTATCCATTGTGATAGACTCACCTCTATCACTTTAACAAACAATATCAGATACACGGACTTGTATAGGCTCACCCCTAACTCAATGATGGGCTCACCTCCAACTTAATGGCTACGAATAGAATTAAGCTCACCCCTAACCCATAGTGATACACTCACCTCTACCACCCGCAATAGGCTCACCCCTATTACGTCACATAGCAAGACACACGTACGATTTATAGATTATAGTACACTCATATCCTATTGGTCGACCAACGTATCCGTATATTAGAAATAGATCGTCCACTTGCCAATATACCCATAAAACCATGTTAACTCACTGCTTACAATGCATCATTAAAAATCATCTCATATCCCAAAATTAAACATGCTTTTAAATAGCAAAAACCATCTCATACAAGATCATACCATCTTGTATCAAACCAAACCATTTCATGGGATAAAAACAAGCAAAACCATGATTAAAACCATGCATAACAGTGAATAACAACCATTATTAAAACATGAGCATGATAAACCATGGAGTCTATTTCAAACCGAAAACCGAGAGTTCAAGTAACCATACTTACTTCTGAGATTAGCTAAGCGTTTCAAGCTTACACTAACCTCCCAACACCTCGTATCCAAGCTTAACAAAGCTTTAAAACACATCCACTCACCGATACGTGAAACTTCACGTGCCGACGCGAAGATCACTCATCCGAAGCTTCCAAAATCGCTTCTCTAGCTTCCAGATCAATTTCCCCTGCTTTTAGATCATCAAAAAATAGAGATCCAATGTATTACAATGCATTCTAACTCCAGCAACTAAACAAAAACCCGTTTCCTAGTAAAACTACATCAATTTACCCATCCAAAACAATCGAAAACTCATTTGACTGCTTCCTAAACCATTCCCAGCTAACAATCAACACTTTCAATCATTAATATTCATCAAATCACATCCAAAAACAACCTAAACCCTTCATTATATCTCCAGCAAGCATTTAACCATCAAATCACTTCAAAAACACAGCTAAAACTATCATAAATCTTAAGGATTTTGGGATCTAAATCATTAAAACTCTTTTACATCATAATAATCACCTCAAAACTCAATTATAATTCATCTAAAACCGAGCTCGTCAACAACACTCCGAAAATCAAGAATTAAACCTTAGTTTTGCAAGATTTTGATTTCAAATCAAAACTTAGTTAAAAACAACAATTGAGAGTCGAAAATCTTGGGAATTCCAATAAAGAACCTTGATTAGAGGTTGAGAATGGGATTTACCTCCAATCCTTGCTTTCCTTAAGATTTGACAAGTTTTACTTCACAATTCTTGAAGAAATTGAAGAGAAATCTTTAAAATGGTTATGAGATCAAAATGAGAGTGTTTTGGAGAAAATAAATCTGGAGAAAAGATTTTAGATAGGTGTTTTGCTGAAAATGAAGAGTGAAAAGGTAGTTACGTAAATGAAACTTCCAAATTTATTTATTTATTTAATAAATAAATTAAATCCCCTCTTTAAACAATTACTTAAAATTCATTAAAAACACATGTCAATTTAAGGAAATGTGTAATTGCACAACAGCACCCTAAAGATTCTAATATTTTGACTCTTCTATTGAAATTTGCATTTTTCCACAGTTTTAAAACTTTACATTTTGGTCACTGCCCAAAATGTACCACTTACAAAACTTATTTTGTAAAATTGATTTGACCACCCTCTTAGACATGGTTTTAGAGGATTTTATCAATTTTTTCCAAATTTGTATCCTATCCCAAGCATTGATTTCAATAAACTACCTAATACGATTCGAACCGTTTCTAACCGGCCCGATCCGATGTCTAAAATACCTAGGCCCAAAACCAGGGTGTTACACGATATATGTTTTGAGAATGTTGTTTATCACTTGTGAGCCAATATAATGAAATGTGATATTGTGGAAAATGTTATTAATGCATATTTTGAAAGATGCATATTTTGGTTAAGCTTAGCAAGATGGTGTTTATGCTTGGAAGGCTTGGAATTTGAGTAGCAATGGTTTAATTGTTGGGTTTATATAAATCATGTTGCATGATATTCAATACCATGAACTTGATGATAAGGTTCATGATTTGTCAAGAAATGCATGATGGCTTTGAAAGAGTGAAAAACGGTTTTGTGCATTGATGATGTTTGTGGTTTTGAGCACCTCTCACTAAGCTTGTATACTTATGCTCTCTTTGTACAACAATGCAGATAATTAGGCTTATGGAGGCAGCATCTTCAAGGAATCTTACCAAGACACTCTCTAAAAGTATGTTTTGTTATTGAACTAGTGTAATAAGGGCAATGGGGGTGTCCAATACAATGAATGTTGTTAGTTTGGTGTTCTCTGCTTTTGTGCAAGTTTGAGATGCATTTTTGGACATGTAAATGGCCTCTAAGTTTGGTTTATGCTTTAAATTGGATTATGACCTTTTGGTGTTTTTAAATTTTACGAAGCATGCCTTTAGTGCTTATGATTGTGTGAAAGGTGCTATGATGTTGTCTATGCTTCGTATATGTTGTCTTTGGTGTATATTTAGGTTTCTATTATGTTTGGACTTGTATCAGGATGGTTTCTGATGGTTTGAATCAAGTTTAAACAGCGTTTTAAAACATTACAGGCCTAGGTTTTTCGAAACACCCTTGCATGTTTCGAAACGGTGGCTTGAATTGGCCTTGGTGTTTCGAAACGGGAAGGCATGTTCTGAAACATTTCGCCTCTGTGAACCATCGTTTCAAAACAAGCTTTAGGGGTTTCAAAACAAGCTTTAGGGGTTTCAAAACGAACCCGTGTATCGAAACGATCAGTTGTGTTTCGAAACGGTCGTTCTGATACGGATCTTTTTGTTCCGAAACGCCCGACCGTTAGTGCAGTTTTTTTGAATTGCTCTGAGTTTCTGTTTCTTACGTTTAAGTCCCTATTTGCCTTGTATGCAGTTGAATGGGTTCTAAAGGCCATTTTGAGCTGAGATTTCACCGAGAAGCATGTAAGGAATCTAATTAAAGAAGGGTACCTTGAATTTGGCAATAATCCTTGTAATTTTTCAAAATTTACAAATTGATCCCTAAACGTTAGTTTGGTTATAATCGAGGGCTATTGTGTTGTTTTTCAATCCGTTGCTTGTATGCGTACACATAGGAACCTAAGTTGCATCTAGACAAGATAAAAAGAAAAAAAGGTCGTTTATTGTGGTAAACCTTCTCGGTTTACTTCAATATTCCCCATGTGATCCGTTTGGTTCAGTCTATCGGCCAGGCCGGGTCGAGGGGGTTACACCACAACTCCTCAAAAACCCAATTCTAGCAACCTAGAAATTTAGAGATTCCCCTAGTTTTGGGATTCCAATATTAAAATCAACTTATTAACATTATTAAACTTCAATACCATGTTCTAATCTGATCAAGAACCCAACAAAATAGATCCAAAACGAATCTAACTCGATTTCACCAATTAAATCTCAATTAAACCAAATTTCCACAATTAAATCACCAAAACCCATTAAAATCATATGTAAAGGATCAAGAACTTGGGAATTTCAGTAAAGAACCATTCACTAAAGGAGAAGAATGAAATTCACCAAAACCCATTAGAAAAAATATGTAAAGCATCAAGAACATGGGAATTTTAGTAAAGAACCATTCATTAAAGGAGAAGAATGAACCTCACCTACAATGATTGAAATTCCTCTCAATTGGATGATTTTACTCTTAAAAAACAAAGGAATCTATGAGATTTTGTAAGAGCTAGTTAAGAAATCTATTACAAATCATTAGTTTGAGAAAACAAGATTATTACCTCAAATCTTTGCTGGAAAATAAGTGTTTGGCTGAAGAGATTTTGAGAGAAAAGTTACGTCAAATTTGCTTTTAAGAATAACTACATTCTTTTTATTAAAACCCCTTTTAATCATTTAATGAAAAAACTTTAGAACTAATCCAATTGAGATAAAAATCTAATAAAAACATTTAGGTATATTAGCTCCTTAAAGATTCAAAGTTTTGACCCTTTTACAAAACAGCCACTAAAATAGTTTTACAATTTTACATTTTGGTCACTAGTCCCAAAACTCATTTTCCAAAATTGATTTCACCAAAATCACTAATATATTAAATGAGGATTTTAGAACATTTTTCCCTATTTTATCATTCTAAAAAATAGGCTAAAGGGTTAAATTTGTCCATGTAGTAATCCGAAATCAGCAATGTTGCCCCTACTTTTTTTTCTTCGTAATTTTGCCCTCAAAGTCAGTCAATTGTAACAATGTTGCCCTTTGACCGACGTTGACCGTTAAAGTGCTGACGTGGCAGTTAACTGTGAAGTCATTCATGCAATTTTGCCCTCAAAGTCATACAATTGCAGCAATTTTACCCTCGGTTTATTTAGTTTTTGAATAAAATTGCATAAAGAATTTAGTTTTTTGAGTTGAACTTTTACAAATAGAATATATGAAAAATCGATAAACAAATTGGCGTAAATATCATTTGGGTCCCCGATAATTTTAAAAATAAGCAAAGTGAGAACTCTCAAAAAAATCAAAACATTCTTCAATTTTTTAAAAAAATCCATAAACTTAATAAAAATAAAGAAAATATTCAAAAAAATATTGAAAACAAAAGCTAATATAAAAATTAAAATATATTAGAAATTATAAAATAATAAAATATAAATATAAAAAATTAAAAAGTATTTAGTATTAAAAAATTGAAGAATTTTACCAATTTTTTCCGTTTTTCTACGTCAATTTTGATTATTTTTTATTTATAACTTTATGTTTATATTTTATCATTTGATGAAATTGTTCATTTTTAATACTTTATAAATACTTTTAAAAATTTTGTATTTATATTTTTATTATTTTATAATTTCTAATACATTTTATTTTTTATATTGGTTTTTATTTTTAATATTTTTGAATATCTTATTTATTTTTATTAAGTTTATATATTTTTTAAAAATTGAAGAATATTTTGTGAGAGTTATCAATTTGTTTATTTTTAAAATTAGCAGGGACCCAAAGGATATTTACACCAATTTTTAATGGATTTTTTATATATTCTATTTGTAAAAGTTCAACTCGAAAAACTAAATAAACCGAGGGCAAAATTGCTGCAATTGTATGACTTTGAGGGCAAAATTGCATGACTGACTTCATCGTTAACTGCCACGTCAGCACTTTAACGGTCAACGTCGGTCAAAGGGCAACATTGTTACAATTGACTGACTTTGAGGGCAAAATTACGAAGAAAAAAAAGTAGGGGCAACATTTCTGATTTCGAATTACTACAGGGGCAAATTTGACCCTTTAGCCTAAAAAATATTTACTCCAACAGTTCCCCCGAACCGTCTAATCTTTCAGGCTAACTTCTAGGCCCAAAATCGAGGCGTTACAAGAATAATAATTTTTTTATATGGAAACTATATTATGGAGGATTATGAAACATAATAATATAAAAAGATATGAACTTTCGTACTTTGGAGCTTTCTGCTCATCATCGATATGTATATGGATCATTGGAGCTTTGTGCTCATCATTGTTAAGTACATGGATCATTGGAGCTAATGGCTCACTCATGCTACAAGATACTATGAAGTTACAATGTTGAGTGCTAAGGCTCAATCATGTTATGAGAATGCTTTCCTAAAGCTAAAGCGTAAAATGTATATGTTACCAATGAAATGGAAGTCTTTGGACACTTTTGCATGGTACATGGTATATGTTACATGATTATGGCGATGCTGTGAGGTTTGGGGGAGATGATGGGAGAGAAGAAGATTCATTGATATGCTCAAACACTAGCCATTGCTTTGTGCGTTGTGCTATGTGTAACACAGACCAATATGGTCAAACACAGACCAATACTATCATGGCCAAATGTGATCCGAGGCGAATGTTATTAAAAGACATGACCAAGATAAGATTATGATCTTTAATAAGACATGTTCAAGATATGACTATGATCTCAAATAAGACATGCTCAAGATATAATAAATGTGTAATGATGTCACCATGTGCTTTGATTTCCTTGTATGTATTGGTGCCACTTTATGCTTGATTTTATCGAATTCTATAATTATTCATAATATGATGTTATTCAAGGTTGCTACCTCACTTAGGCTAAGTAAGCCTAATGCATTCCATTGACATGCATTTTCAGGTTATAAGCTTTAAAAAGATCGATCGTGGATGAAGGATGCAAGTTACTTCTCAAGGTTCCAAGTAAGGTTTATGTTCTCCATATAACTCCTAGAATTGTTGCATATGTCATGGACATGTATGAATGAGTTACAGTATAGATATGTGTGTTGTTATGTTGCATAGTTTGATCTTAAATGCTCACTTGATGACATGAAATAATTATATGCTAAATGTATGTTTGAGCATGTCAAAGATGTGTCCATACGATTTATGTGTAAGGTAAGCAAGGAAAATAGCTTATCATGGTTAAGCTAGGAAATATGCATTGAGGGACCCTAAAATGACCCTAAAGGTACTCAAGTGGTAAAACTATGCAAATAATGTTAAAATTATGCAAGATTTGATATGTGATAAGTTTAACACCTTAAAAATGTATCCCAAAAATTTGGTAATGTTTAAACATGATTTGGATGGGTAAATTGACTAAAAACAAGTAAAATTATGTCATGTTGGTACAAGGCGTACCGGTACGGGTCATGGCGTACCGTTACGGTCGTGCCTATAATGTCATTATAAGACAATGCGTACCAGTACAGGTTGTTCCATACCGATAAAGAGTTTCGTCACTGGAGAATAGTGCATAAGAGGAATTTATATGGGGTATCGGTACAGAATGTATGTGTATCGGTACGATCACTCAAGCGTCGATACGGAGATCCTCGTTCTGATACAGAGTATTGTCTCTAGAGTTTGTATCTAAAACTGGTTTATATGGCATACCGGTACGGCCTCTCGAGTATCGATACCGAAAGTAGGTAATTTTGTTATTGGCCTGAATTGGTTTTGTAAACTTTATAAAATAGACCTTAATATTGGTAGGGTTAATTGAGCATGATGTAGAGCTCAAAACTCAGTGAATTTTGGCATGTATGTATATTATGAATTTAACTTAATATTCGTACTGTTAATTACTAGTAAGGACCTCAAATTTTTATGTTTTACAACTTAGTCTCTAAGTATTGAATAAATAGCAATAAAGCCCTTAATGAAAATTGATTAAATAATTGGATTCCTTATGGTTATGTTTGATGAAATTTTGCAGCATTGATATTCATTGATTGAATTATTGTTCATATAGAATCGGTTTTCATTGTACAATTTCTGGCATTGGTCATCGGTGACGCTTTCAACCCGATTCTCTACCAGACCGGGAAGGAAGTGTTACATGGTCTCAGTGAAAAATTTGTTGAAAAACATGTTATAGATCTACATTTCCTTAATGAAGTCACATATAAACATTCATGACTTAATAGATATGTTTAATGTTTAAATTATTTTTGATAATTAACCTAAAAATAAAATGTCTAGTTCCACCACTACTATCCGTTGACTAAACAATCTATTCGAATTGAAAAAGTGATATATCACTTTAGGCCAATCCCAATTCGATTTTAATAATAAAAGAATTAATTTGAATTTAATACAAATTATATTAGTATTAATATAAAATATTTATTTTAATAATATATATACCTTGTTTGACAATTAGCTGATATGTGATTACATTAGCTGATAATTGATAGCATTAACTGATTTAACTAGCGAATTACATTAGTTGATTGTATAAAAGTATTTGGTAAAATTAACTGATAGTTAATCGTTGTTTAATTATTTAAACAAGTAAAATGACTTATAAAGATATGATTATATTTCATACTTGTTTAAATAATTTATTAGTTATTAATATTTTGTGTCTATTAATATTAATTAGATTCTGAAAATATTTTTTTTAAATTTCATAACTTTTTTTTTGACAAATCATAATTCTAATCTTATTTCTACCTAGAGGGAGGGGAGATGAGGGGAAGGGGATCTAGGGGAAGGAAGTGGGTGCTCCTAGTGGGTCTAAAACCTATGACCTAAGATAAATGATGGAACAAAGATGAGTAGTTTGACCAACCAATCAAATGTGCTTGCTCCATTTGAATGATGTATACATTAATTTATCATTTATGAAATTGTCTTTTTAATATAATTTTAATAATTATTAAATTTAGATGCATATATTAATTTCTTATTTAAGAAATTTTATTTTGAATATAATTTCAATAATTATTAAATTTGGATGTATACATTAATTTCTTATTTACGAAATTATCTTTTTAATTTACCAATAACTAGTTTGTCTAGCGAGATGAGGCGCTAGGTCCTTTAAGCAAAGACAAAAGTTTGAATCCTAGCGTTGTGAATGGAGAAAACTCTGTTGGAAGGGTCGCTCCATAATGGACCTCTGCAAAACTCGATTTAGATTAGTCGACCAATGGGTCAGAAACCAGTGGTTAAATAAAAAATTATCTTTTTAATTTTATTAATTATTCAAATTTATGTTATTTAGAAAAAAAAATATAATTGTCAAGGATAAAAGAATCTTTACAACTATTTTATATAATCATTTAACTCAAAAACTCCTAAAAAAACTTTATCAAATTAAAAACTTTTACCCCAATTCATTGTTACAATCTTCTTATTTACCAAACATAAATAATAAAACAAATTAATGGATTCGACCGTATCTTGAAAAATTAATATATTTAATCATATAGTTTCATTATAATTAATGTATTTAATGATGTAGTTTCATTATAATTACTGTATTTAATGATATATTTAATATTTTATATATAATACATCAATATGATTTATTGGTTAGAAAAAAAAAACAAATAATGCACCGCTTTCTTCAATCTCAACGCTATTCAATATCTCTTACTCTGACGGTTAGCTAAAAATTCTATGCACCTTTTCAGTGTCACTTTCTATACTCCAATATTAAAAAATTAATAAAAAATTAAATTTAAAATCTTAACTCTAAATTTTAAATTCTAAACTCTACATTCTATATTTTAAAAATACACTCTAATCCAAATTATCTGAAATTTAATCACAAATTCTAACTTTAAACCCTAAATAATTTTTAATTGGGAGCATAAACAATACACCGAAAAAGATAAAGGATTTATGTATGTGATTGTTACTCCTAAATATAAACGAGCTAATCCCCCAGTATGTAATTGTTTTTGTCTATACAACTACAAGAGATCTTCACAAATAATCAAATTGTCCTTGAATCGATTTGGTATTGTAATAAATGGTTCACCCCAAAGCAAGTGGTCCTTGAATCGATTCCTGTTAGTGTGAAAGTGACTGTAATTTTTCTTTCTTTTATTTTTATTTTGGTAATATGCATGTCTATCTTACGGTCCATGCAGAGGCGACTCAAAGATTGTAACGCCCCGATTTAGGGCCCATGTAACCCCCTAGTCCCGGTCTGGACGACTGACCGGTCCGAGTAGGCTACACGGGGAAAACTAAAATGAAACCCGCTAGGGCCCCACTTCGATTAGCAACCCTGGGAAATTTTCTTTTTATTTTTATCTTGTCTAAAGGCACTCATACATCCTATACGTGGCACGACAGCGGAAAGACACCAAGCGATGCGAACAACCAAGCAAACAAATGAAAAGAGTCCATTTTAAGTTATTCAGCAGGCCGTATTGATACTCTTGAAGAGGGTATCGATACACCTTGACCAGGTCAACAACCCATAGTCAACGTAGGGAGACTGTATCGGTACACATGCTGACCGTACCGATACGACCTTACTAGTCAACTTCTCACGGTCAACGATACAAGACCGTACCGATACACCCTAGACCCGTACCGATACGCCAAAATCTCAGATTTCCAGTGAGGCTTTGGCGTATCGATACACCCACGCGTATTGGTACGCTAGGCTTAAATTGAGCCCCTTAAGTGTAGGACCGTATCGATACGACCCTTGGGCGTACCGATACGCCCTGCACTGCAACACTAAAAAATTCAACGAAAAGCAACAAGACCCGACCCTAGATGCAATTTATGACTCTCCTAACCACACGCAATCATACATACAACATTCAACAACCAAGATTCAGCATACGAGGCATTCAAAACGAACAAGGACCATACATTCAAAGAATTCAAGCAATTACTCAAAAGGAGGCATACTTAGCATTTATAAGGTTTCATGCTTTAAACATCCATACATAAGGCATCCATAGGTCAAGTTCATAGACTCTTAAACACAAACAATTAAGCAACAAATAAGCATGGTTCTCAATCCACGGCATAAAGCATAACGCATCCGAACATAACATCAACAATTTAACATGCTCATCTAAACACAAATAAACTAAGGAGTTTGACACCAACTCCTACAAGTCTATACCTCCATCGTCTAGGCATTATTACAAATACGTAAATCATACTTGAGCTAATTTGAGAACTCCAGAAGCTCCTCCCTTGCCCACTTGCCTCCCGAACTCTAACGATATGCATGTTGGAGACAAAAGAAAGCGTAAGCTAACTAGCTTAGTGAGAGAGGCTCTACAATTCAACAAGCATGCAGTTTTCAAAACACTTTTCATAATTGACAAAAATTCAATGAATGCACGAAGAATTATCACAACCAGACTACAGATGGCTTGCACATACACAACCAACATACACACGGTGGGACCACACATCAAAACCGTAAAAGAGCTAGTATCACCAAAAGAGCTAGTATCTACAAACCGGAAATACGTGGCCCTGAACCATCAAGGGACACCTCCTATACACTTTCCTAACTACCATAGTATCACCAAAAGAGCTAGTGACATTTACACCTACCTCTAACCAATCACATGGTAACCCTAACGACCTTGCGTGCTCACCCAAAATATACGAATGTGTTGACCCCGAATCTACCAAAGAAAGCAAACTCAAAGACCGTAATGAGAAATTACCTGCAATGACATCAGTGTCATTCCCAGCCTCTCGCTGAGCATACACCCTAGCCGGTCCACCTCCCTCGGGCTGGACTGCTACAACATGAGCCAAGTTCCTCTGACCCTCATTCCTTGGCTGAAAGTTTCCGCGACCGCGCCCACGGCCTCTATAATGCTCAAAGCCCCTAGCTGGAGTCGGTCCACCCCTAACCGGGTGTGGTCAGTTACGCCTCATGTGGTCTCGAGATCCACAGTTCCAACACGGCCCAAAGGTACCCGCACACTCGCCCTGGTGGCGTCTCCCACACCTATTGCACTCTGGTGTGTGCATAACAGCTCCTTGGCCCTGATGGCCCTGACCATAGTTACCACCCTTATGCCTCGAATCCGGCCGGTACCTCCTATCCCTATGCCTCTTGGCCTGTCTCTATCCCAATTCGCATATCTCTTTCCAGAATCGGACCCACTAGCACGTGCTCTAGAGTGTAGGTTCTGCTCTATATCCTTGGCCCTAGAGACCAAGACATCGAACTCAGTGTAGTCAGAGGCAAGCATGTAGGTCTTCACATCTGTAGTCAACCCATACCTGAAGCGGTCACACCGTTCCTTCTCACTAGGAACCAACTCAGGTGCATACTGGCTCAATCTCACAAACTGAACCTTGTATTCAGACACGGTCTTATTTCCTTGAACCAAAGCCATAAACTCTCTCTTCTTTTCATCTAAGTACCGGACTCCAAGATACCTCCTCTTGAAGGCATTTCTGAAGAACTCCCATGTGATATCCGCCTCGGCCATACCAGAGGTAACAGTGGTCCACCAAGTATAAGCGTTCCCTTGAAGCAAGGAGACAATGCACCCCCAACTTACGAGCGTCTGAACACTCCATCTGACCCAAGATGCGAGTAGTTCTCTCAAGCCACCCCTCCGAACCCTCGGGAGTTAACCCACGAAACTCAACTGCTCACAAGTTATGTAGCCTCTCTAGGGGTAATCTTGTCCCCGCACCCTGAGGTGGTGTTGCAGCTTGCATACCAGCCAAAGATGTCTGAAAAGCTCCGGCTATGGTCTGAATCAAATGGGCCACATCTGCACCTGCCTGACCCTGGCCCGCTTAAGCCTCGTTTCCTCCCACATTTGCATCAACCTGAGGCCCATTACCATCACCTCCAGCATTTACCCCATTACCATCGGGAGCATGAGGAGCAGGAGGCACATCCTCGGGTGCCTCGTCACCCGCTCTAGGTCGTCCCCTCGGTCTCACCATAGCAAAAAAAGATCTAATACAGCAAACACACAACAACAAGGGAAACGTTAGGTTAGCAAAAGGGTAAGGACTCCGGTTCTCAAGCTCGTTAAACCAAAAAAAAAATTCCTTTTTATTTTTACAACAACGCCTAACAACGGGGACATTAGACCAACTCTCAAACATCAACAAGGTCATTACAGCATGCATTCATACACCGTGCTAGTAACAGATTTTAAGCATACATGCCAAAACACTCACCGAGATACAACAACACATAACACATTAACTTACCTCACTTACCTGCCCGAGGTCTCGGAAACCTCAGGCTTTGATACCACTAAATGTAACCCCCTCGTCCTGGTCTGGACGACTGACCGGTCCGAGTAGGCTACACGGGAAAAACCGAAATGAAACCCGCTAGGGCCCCACTTCGGTTAGCAACCCTAGGAAAATTTCTTTTTATTTTTATCTTGTCTAAAGTCACTCATATATCCTATACGTGGCACGACAGCGGAAAGACACCAAGCGATGCGAACAACCAAGCAAATAAATGAAAAGAGTCCATTTTAAGTTATTCAGCATGCCATATCGATACTCTTGAAGAGGGTATCGATACACCTTGACCAGGTCAACAACCCATAGTCAACGTAGGGAGACCGTATCGGTACACATGCTGACCGTACTGATACGACCTTACTAGTCAACTTCTCACGGTCAACGATACGAGACCGTACCGATATACCCTAGACCCGTATCGATACGCCAAAATCTCGTCAAAATCTCAGATTTCCAGTGAGGCTTTGGCGTATCGATACACCCACGCGTATTGGTACGCTAGGCTTAAATTGAGCCCCCTAAGTGTAGGACCGTATCAATACGGCCCTTGGGCGTACCGATACGCCCTGCACTGCAACAATAAAAAATTCAACGAAAAACAACAAGACCCGACCCTAGATGCAATTTATGACTCTCCTAACCACACGCAATCATACATACAACATTCAACAACCAAGATTCAGCGCACGAGGCATTCGAAATGAACAAGGACCATACATTCAAAGAATTCGGGCAATTACTCAAAAGGAGGCATACTTAGCATTTATAAGGTTTCATGCTTTAAACATCCATACATAAGGCATCCATAGGTCAAGTTCATAGACTCTTAAACACAAACAATTAAGCAACAAATAAGCATGGTTCTCAATCCACGGCATAAAGCATAACGCATCTGAACATAACATCAACAATTTAACATGCTCATCTAAACACAAATAAACTAAGGAGTTTGACACCAACTCTTACAAGTCTATACCCCCATCATCTAGGCATTATTACAAATACGTAAATCATACTTGAGCTAATTTGAGAACTCCAGAAGCTCCTCCCTTGCCCACTTGCCTCCCAAACTCTAACGATCTGCATGTTGGAGACAAAAGAGAGCGTAAGCTAACTAACTTAGTGAGAGAGGCTCTACAATTCAACAAGCATGCAGTTTTCAAAACACTTTTTATAATTGACAAAAATTCAATGAATGCACGAAGGATTATCACAACAAGACTACACATGGCTTGCACATACACAACCAACATACACACGGTGGGACCACACATCACCGTTCGACTAGTAGTTTTATGATGGGACCACTCATCACCTTACTCTACTACAAGTCACTACCGGTGGGACCACTCATCACCGTAGTTTAGACAACCATCACGTGAGGCTCGACTTCTACACGAATACACAACAACAACAATGTAAACAACTCGAGATGCACAAGACCACATCATACAACCATTCATCAACACATAACAAAGATGTAGGAGTAGTAACTTACACTCGGGTTTAGGTGAACCCTCGAGGTCCCACCCAAACCCCCAAGAGTTCTGTTTCGAAAACAAATCAAAGGTTAACGTTTCTACTCACCGTTGCTACCCAAAGAAGGCTGAAAACCACGCTCAAGTCTCCAAAACCTCCGGATTTGTCCCCGAAGCTTCACCAACTAAATTCCTTGCTTCTAATCATCCCAACACAATCAAAACAACCGCAAATCAGTTCACATGTCAAATTAACAACCCGGAACACAATTCAAGCGCATAAACACATGATTTCAAGCTAAGAACAACTCCTAAAACCTCAATCCCGAGCAGCCCTTTAGCACAGTCCAAAACTCTTGATTTCAACCTTTTTAACACACTTAAAAGCTCCCAAAACAACCCCTAACTATCACACTAACATCAGCTCTCAATTTCCAACACATAGCAACCCCAAAACCAACCTTTAAACCCTCCTAAAACCCCACTTAATCCCAAATCCGAGAATCGTCATAAAACCCTTTAAAATTCATATATGTTGGACCTTATAGTTTACAAACAACTAATCTAACAACAATAAATCAAGAGCTTAGTTAAAAACCCATAAAGTCACAACCTTTAATAAAATCTTTGAAAAACCCAAAATACAAAATACTTTGTTTTATTGAAAACTAATGGTACCAACACGAGGAGAAAGGTAAGGGTAAGTCAAAAACGTATTTACCTTTCGAAAATCACCAACAAAGAGCAAGTAAGATTGATGGAATAGTGAACTTGGAGGGGAAAGGGGTTTTGACGTGAAAAGTGGAAAAGGAAGAAGAAGAAGATGAAATAAAAGTGGCCTTTTAAGTAAAAAAGGGGTTTTAATTGAAAGACCACATAATTACACTTTTTTCCATTAATGGGGATAGCTATCTCAATTTCCAAATTCCATGGAATTGGGCTTTAAAATCAAAACATGTCCAACATAGATTATTTGATTTGAAAACCCGAGGCCCAAAATATTATTTTATTATTTTAATTATGAAACCGAAACCCGAAACATTATTTTTATATTATTTTCACCCAACCCCCAAACTCGGGTGTTACAGCCCAAGAGTTTATCGGTGTTGATCTAGGATTAGTCCGAGTTAAAATTAGATTTAAAATGATGATTTTATAAAAGTTGTCATTAATTAAAAAAAAATGTCATTAATGAATTTGTTGATGGAAATTTGAGTAAAAAGACTAAAGAAAAAAAGTTTGAAAAAAAAGGTGTCATCTTCTCCAAAAGAAAATCCACTTATTCCACAAAACCTCTCTTAAACCCTAAAACATTATTCAATTGCCCAAATCCCTCTTTCAAGCAAGTTTTCCAAGGTAAGCATTTCATTGTTTTAATTCTTCCCCTACGTTGTCACTTGTTAGATTTTCCTTAAAAATCCATTATTTTGGGTTATTTCAAAATGTTTTGAGTTTGAAAAATGGTAAAATGGAGGGATTTTCGTGTGGGTATTCTAATGTAATGTTAAAGGGTGTTTTTAATCATTATTGGGTGTCTTAAAAATGTTAAAAAGATTGCAAATGGTGGGAAACCCGAAATGGGTATAAAAATGGGATTTTTAGGTTAAAAAGATTAAGTTTTGGGTTGGTTTTGGGTCGAAAATGTGGCTGGTGGTTCCTTCAATGTTGGGGGATGTTTCTAGATGATTATTGATGTGTTTTGATGGTTTAAATGGTTGGTTTCAATGTGGGGTTTATCTAGAACGAAAGTGGTGAAGTTTGGATGAAATTTGGGTTTGAATCAATGTGTTTTGGTTGCAAGGAGTAGATTTCCGGATTGTTGCTGGTTTACAAGTGTGTTAGCATCCTAATAGTTTGTTTTGGGTTGTCTTGAAGCAGCGGATATTGATTCGGGTACTTCGGGTGCGATACTGGGTGCTAAGGAAGCTTGAGATCGACGTTTTGGCTTTCGTTTAGGCTCAATCGGTGAGTGGTAATGTTTGAAGTTTTAAATGATTTCAAAGTGGGTTCTTGAGGGGTTTGGTGGAGCTTTAAGGGCTAACTTAAACCCAAGTGTATGTTTGCTAATTCACCTTGTTCGTTAAGTGTTGGTGTGTGCAATTGTTTGTGATGTTGTGTGAAATATGGATTGCCTTTACTCTTTGTTTAATGTTGTTGTGTAGTCGTTGTTGGTGTCGAGCCTCACGTGATGGTTGTCGTTACTACGGTGATGTGTAGTCTCACTGGTAGTGACTAGTATAAGAGTACGGTGATGTGTAGTCCCATCGGAAAATTACTAGTTGTTGTGAACGGTGATGTGTAGTCCCACTGGGTTTTGGTTATGCATGTACATACCATGTATTGGTTATGTTTGTGCTTCGTTATATCTTCTCCTTAAATTGTTTGCTTTAAATCTAAAAATATAGTTTGAAACTGCATTATTGTTGTGTTTTAGAGCTCCATTCACTAAGCTTTTAAGCTTACGCTCTCTCTTTTTCCAACAATGCAGATCGTTAGCGGCTTGGGGGCAAGTGGGCAAAGGAAGAGTTTCTCGGAGTTCTCAGATGGCTCAAAGTATGGTTTTATTAGTGTGTAATGACACTTAGACAATAGGATTGCTAGGCTTGTTTTTAGAGAGTTGGTGTTCAAACTCCTATATTTTGGTTATGTTTATGTTTCTAGCATGCTTTAAATGATGGTACTATGTTATGTTGAGGTTTAATATGGCCATGTATGAATTGCTTTGTGTTTTGGCATGTTAGTGTTTTTTGAAACTAAGTGTCTTTGTGAGACTTGGACTTGAAATCCACTTTATTGCTTGAATGCATGTCTAATGATGTGATTAGGATATTTTGCATCTAGAATGTATGTATGATATGTTGCTATGTGGTTTTTGATGATTCGAGACAAGTTTGGGGACGTTTTGAGGTGTCAAAGTATGATTTTGGGACAAATTGTGTGTAGACGTTTTGAAATGCTCGACATGGTTTCAGAACGGTCGACAGTTCCAGGGGTACTCGTATCGAAATAGGGGTGGTGCCGTTTCGATACGATTTGTCACTGTGAGACCCCGTTTCGGAACTCGTTTCGATACGATTTGTCACTGTGAGACCCTGTTTCGGAACTAGTTCCAATATGTTTTACCACTGCAGACTTCCGTTCTGAAACAAGGTGGGACCGTTTCGAAACGACCTGGTCTTACCTTTTAAATGGAGCTCGCGTTTCGGAATGGGCAAGCCTGTTTCGAAACCTAGGCAGTTAATCGGCTAAATGACATCTTCAAAGGTTCCTAAACGTTACATTTTAGTCCTTATGGCTTGTATGTTCCCTAATTAAGTTTATATGTATCCTTTATGTGATGGTTTTGCCTCGTGTGCATGGAACTTGAACAATTAAGCTACTTGGTAAATTTAAGTTGTCGTATGCTCTGCTCGGATTGTATTCGTTTTCGCTTTTCTGCTGTCGTCTTCACATTTAGGATTAATTGTGACATTTAGACAAGATAAATATAGATAAAAATAGGGTTGCTAATCGGAGTGAGGTCTTAGCGGGTTTCGCTTCGGTTTTCCCCGTGTAACTCGTTCGGTCCGGTCTGTTGGCTAGGTCGGGACGAGAGGGTTACATTTGGTTGTATTAGAGTCTCGGTTACGAGGTCTCCCGGGAAGGTAAGTCAGGTAAGTTGGTTTTTTTGGTTGTTTGTTATTGCACGGTGTATGAAAGCATGCTTTAATGATCTTGTTGTTGGTTGAGGTTTAATCGAGTGTTCCCATTGCTAGGCGTTGTTATTGAAAAATGGTTTTGGTTTAAAGAGCTGAGAACTTGGATCTTTGCCCTTGCTAACCTCATGTTTTCTTGTGTGTGATGTGTTTATTGTTTAGATTTTATCTCGTTATGGTAAGACCGAGAGGACAGCCTAGAGCGGGTGACAAGGCACTCGGGGATGTGCCTCATGTTTCTCCCGCTCCCGATGGTAATGGAGTGGGTGGCAAAGGTAATGTGCCTCAGGCCAGTGTACATGCTGGAGGTGATGGTAACGGACCTCATGTCGGTGCAAATGTTGGGGGTAATGGAGCTCAGGCGGGTCAGGGTCTGGCAAGTGCGGACATGACTCATTTGATTCATATTATAGTCGAAGCTTTTCAGACAGCTTTGGCCGGTATGCAAGCTGCAGCACCACCTCAGGGTGCAGGGACTGGGTTACCCCTTGAGAGACTCCGTAGTTTGGGCGGAGTTGAGTTATGTGGTTTGACTCCCGATGGTTCAGAGGCTTGGCTCGCAAGTACTACACGCATCTTAGGCCAGATGGAGTGCTTAGAATCTCGTAAGTTGGGTTGTGTTGTCTCTTTGCTTCAGGGAGATACGTACGCTTAGTGGACTACCGTTACTTCGGGTATGGCCAAAGCGGATGTCACTTTGGAATTCTTCATAACAACTTTTAAGAAGAAGTATCTCGGAGTTCGATATCAAGATGAGAAGAAGAGAGAATTTATGGCCTTGGTTCAGGGTAGCAAGACGATGTCGGAGTACGAGGTTCAGTTTGTGAGGTTGAGCCAGTATGCTCCCGAGTTGATTCCTAGTGAGAGGGAACGGTGTGAGAGTTTTTGATATGGGTTGACTAGAGATGTGAAGACTTATATTCTTATCTCTGACTACATCGAGTTTGATTTTTTGGTCTCTAGAGCCAAGGATATTGAGCAAAACTTAGGCTCGAGTGCTCGTGCTAGCGGGTCTGACTCCGGGAAGAGACACATGGATTGGGACAGAGATCATGCCAAGAGGCATAGATATGGGAGGTATCAGCCCAATTCGAGGCATAGGGGCGGTAACCATTGACGGGGCCATCAGGGCCAAGGAGCTGTTGTTCACACTCCTGAGTGCACTAGATGCGAGAGACGCCATCAGGGCGAGTGTATGGGTACCTTTGGGGTATGTTGGAACTATGGTTCCCGAGATCATTTGAGGTGTAACTGTCCACACCCGGATAGGGGCGGACCGGCTCCAGCTAGGGGTTTTGAGCATCAGAGAGGCCGTGGGTGCGGCCGTGGTAATTTTCAGCCAAGGAACGATGGTCAAAGGAATTTAGCTCATGTGGTGGCAGTTCAGCCCGAGGGTGGCGGACCGGCTAGGGTGTATGCACAGCGAGAGGCTGGGAATGACACGGATGTCATTGCAGGTAATTTCTCGTTACAGTGTTTGACTTTGCTTTCTTTGATAAATTCAGGGTCGACACATTCGTAATTTTTGGTGAGCATGCAAGGTCTCTAGGGTTACCGTATGAGTGGTTATAAGTAGGTGTAAATGTTACTAGTTCTTTCGGTGATATCGTGGTAGTTAGGAAGATGTATAGGAGGTGTCCCTTGATGATTTAGGGCCATGTGTTTCCGGTTGACATGATGGAGTTATTGTTCTATGGTTTTGATGTGATTTTGGGCATGGATTGGCTCATAGTGCATAGAGCTAGGGTAGACTTTGAGACCAAGAGAGTCTTCTTGAGGCTTACGGATGAATTTGAAATTGTAGTGGTGGGCGAGAACATTAAGTTCTTGTCCAATGTTGTTTCTGCTCTAGAAGCGCAGAGATTGATGGATTCGAGTTGTCAGGCTTACTTGGCTTATGTGATGAATTCGAATATTAGTGAGGTTAGACCGCAAGACATTAGAACAGTTTGTGATTTTCCGAGTGTTTTTCGGAAGAGTTGTCAGGTTTGCCTCCAGATAGGGAAGTTGAATTTGCTATTGAGACGTATTCCGATTTTGCACCCGTGTCTATTGCTCTGTATAGAATGGCACCAAAAGATTTGAAAGAGTTGAAGACACAACTTCAGGAGTTGTCAGATAGAGGTTTCATTAGGCCTAGTATTTCTCCGTGGGGTGCTCTGGTCTTGTTTGTGAAGAAAAAGGACGGCAGTATAAGGTTGTGTATAGACTATAGGTAGTTGAACAAGGTAACAGTGAAAAAAAAAGTATCCTTTGCCTCGGATAGATGACTTGCTTGATCAGTTGAGAGGTGCTTTAGTGTTTTCGAAGATTGATTTTAGATCTGGTTACTATCAGTTGAAGGTGAAAGATGTGGACATACCGAAGACCGCTTTTCGTACATGTTATGGGCACTATGAGTTCTTGATAATGCCTTTCGGTTTGACTAATTCTCCAGCTACATTTATGGATATGATGAACCGAGTGTTCCATGAGTTTTTGGATAGGTTTGTGGTAGTGTCCATAGATGATATCTTAGTGTACTCTAGGACCGAGGAAGAGCATGATGAGCATTTGCGGCTAGTGCTTCAGACTTTGCTTGAGAAGCAGTTGTATGCCAAGTTGAGTAAATGCGAGTTTTGGATTAAGGAGGTAGTCTTCCTAGGTCATATGATCTCAGCCAATGGGATTAGTGTGGATCCCAAGAAAATAGAAGCCATAGTGAGTTGGAAACAACCGAAGTCAATGACAGAAATCTGTAGTTTCCTAGGCTTGGCGGGGTATTATTGAAGATTTGTCGAAGGATTTTCGAAGATTGCGGCACCTTTGACTAAATTGCTTCAGAAGAATGTTCCGTATGAGTGGTCGGATGCAAGACAACAAACGTTTGAGAAGTTGAAGAAAGCTTTAACTGAAGCTCCTATCTTGATTCAGCCTGAACCGGGAAAAGAGTTTGTGATTTACAGTGATGCTTCGTATGTAGGTTTAGGTTGTGTGCTCATGCAAGAAGGTAAGGTTGTAGCTTACGCTTCGAGACAGTTGAAGGTTCACGAGAATAACTATCCCACTCATGATATAGAGTTAGCCGCAGTAGTGTTTGCTTTGAAAATTTGGAGACATCACCTTTATGGTGAGAAGTGCACCGTTTATACCAACCACAAGAGTTTGAAATACTTGATGACTCAGAGAGAGTTGAATCTTAGACAGTGTAGGTGGATAGAACTTCTTAAGGACTATGAACTTACGATAGAGTATCATCCGGGTAAGGCAAATGTAGTGGCCGATGCTTTGAGTAGAAAAGTGGCAGTTGAGTTGCGAGCTATGTTTGCGAGATTGAGTATGTCACGAGATGGTGGTTTGATAGCCGAGTTACAGGTTAAACCTTCGTTAGCTCAGTTGATTCAAGAGAAATAGTTGCAAAACGAGTCTTTGGCACCTCACGTGCAAGATATAGCCGAGGGTAGGCCTACAGATTTATGCTTTGGTGAGAATGGGATCCTATGTTTCAAGAATAGGATAGTAGTTCCAGAAGATGCCGAGTTAAGGCGCACCATCTTGAATGAAGCCCATAATAGTCCCTTTGTTATGCATCCGGGTAGACGAAGATGTATCGTGGTTTAAAAGAAGAGTACTATTAGATTGGGTTGAAGAATGGCGTGGTCGAGTTTGTGAGTAGGTGTATGGTTTTTCAGCGAGTTAAGGCTGAACATCAGTTTTCTTCAGGGTTGGTACAGCCGTTGAAGATTCCATAATGGAAGTGGGAACGTATCACCATGGATTTTGTATCGGGTTTACCGTTGACTCCTTCAAAGAAGAATTCAGTGTGGGTGATAGTCAATAGATTCACTAAGTGTGCTCATTTTGTACTTGTTCATACTACCTACACCTTAGATAAGTTGGCCGATCTGTACATTAGTGAGATAGTGAGATTGCATGGGGTACCGAAATCGATTGTATCAGACTGAGATCCGAGGTTTACAGCTAGATTTTGGGAGTGTTTGCATCGTGCCTTGGGTACTTGGTTGAATTTTAGTACTTCGTATCATCCGCAGTCAGATGGTCAGTTAGAGAGAGTTATTCAGGTGTTGGAGGACATGTTGAGGTGTTGTATCATCGACTTCCAGGGTTCATGGCAGAAGCACCTATCGTTGGTAGAGTTTGCATACAACAACAGTTATCAGGCTAGTATTTAGATGGCACCGTATGAGGCTCTCTGTATGGTAGGAGATGTAGAACACCTATTTGTTGGGTTGAGGTCGGACAGAAGCTTGTACCGATGCCCGACTTGCTTAAGGGCACTACCGAGAAGGTAAAACTGATATGTGATCGCTTGAAAGCAGCTTCAGTCCGACAGAAATCGTATGCCGATTTGAAGAGAAAGGAGATAGAGTATGACGTGGGCAAAAAAGTGTTTTCAAAAGTCTCACCTTGGAAGAAGGTGGTGAGGTTTGGTAGGAAGGGTAAGTTGAGTCCGAGATTCATTGGACCTTACGAGGTAGTTGAGAGGATTGGTCCCGTTGCGTATAGATTGAGACTCTCGGTCGAGTTGGAGAAGATTCACGATGTGTTCCATGTTTCAATGCTTCAGAAGTATAGATTGGATTCGTCTCATGTAATGCCAGTGGAGGAGATTGAGTTGAACCCCGACTAGTCCGGATTAAAATTAGATTTAAAATGATGATTTTATAAAAGTTTCCATTAATTACAAAAATGTCATTAATGAATTTGTAGATGGGAATTTGAGTAAAAAAACTAAAGAAGAGAAGTTTGAAAAAAATGGGTGTCATCTTCTCCATAAGAAAAACCCCTTTTTCCACAAACCCTCTCTTAAACCCTAAACCACTATTCGATTGCCCAAATCCCTCTTTCAAGCAAGTTTTCCAAGGTAAACATTCCATTGTTTTAATTCTTCTTCCCCTAAGTTGTCACTAGTTAGATTTTCCTTAAAAATTCATTATTTTGGGGTTATTTCAAAATGCTTTGAGTTTGAAAAATGGTAAAATGGAGGGATTTTCATGTGGGTATTCTAATGTAATGTTTAAAGGTGTTTTTAATCATGTTTGGATGTCTTAAAAATGTTAAAAAGATGGGAAATGGTGGGAAACCCGAAATGGGTATAAAAATAGGATTTTTAGGTAAAAAAGGTTTAGTATTTGGGTTGGTTTTGGGTCGAAACGTGGCTGGTGGTTCCTTCGATGTTGGGAGATGTTTCTAGATGATTATGGATGTGTTTTGATGGTTGAAATGGCTGGTTTCAGTGTGGGGTTTGTCTAGAACAAAATGGTGAAGTTTGGATGAAATTTGGGTTTGAATCAATGTGTTTTGGTTGCGAGTAGATTTCCGGGTTGTTGCTGGTTTACAAGTGTGTTAGCATCCTAACAGTTTGTTTTGGGTTGTCTTGAAGCAGCGGATATTGATTCGGGTACTTTGGGTGCGATACCGGGTGCTACGAAGGCTTGAGATCGACGTTTTTGCTTTTGTTTGGGCTTAATCGGTGAGTGGTAATGTTTGAAGTTTTAAATGATTTCAAAGTGGGTTCTTGAGGGTTTGGGTGGAGCCTTAAGGGCTAACCTAAACCCAAGTGTAAGTTTGCTAATTCACCTTGTTCGTTAAGTGTTGGTGTGTGCGATTGTTTGTGATGTTGTGTGAAATATGGATTGTCTTTACTCTTCGTTTAATGTTGTTGTGTAGTCGTTGTTAGTGTCGAGCCTCACGTGATGGTTGTCGTTACTACGGTGAAGTGTAGTCCTACCGGTAGTGAGTAGTAGAAGAGTACGGCGATGTGTAGTCCATCGGAAAACTACTAGTTGTTGTGAACGGTGATGTGTAGTCCCACCGGGTTTTGGTTATACATGTGCATACCATGTATTGGTTATGTTTGTGCTTCGTTATATCTTCTCCTTAAATGGATTTGCTTTAAATCTAAAAATCTAGTTTGAAACTGCATTGTTGTTGTGTTTTAGAGCTCCGCTCACTAAGCTTTTAAGCTTACGCTCTCTCCTTTTCCAACAATGCAGATCGTTAGCGACTTGGGAGGCAAGTGGGCAAGAAAGGAGTTTCTCGGAGTTCTCGGGTGGCTCAAAGTATGGTTTTATTAGTGTGTAGTAACACTTAGACAATGGGATTGTTAGGCTTGTTGTTAGGGAGTTGGTGTTCAAACTCCTATATTTTGGCTATGTTTATGTTTCTAGCATGCTTTAAATGATAGTACTATGTTATGTTGAGGTTTAATGTGGCCATGTATGAATTGCTTTGTGTTTTGGCATGTTAGTGTTTTTTGAAACTAAGTGTCTTTGTGAGCCTTGGACTTGAAATCCACTTTATTGCTTGAATGCATGTATAATGATGTGATTAGGATATTTTGCATCTAGAATGTATCTGTTGCTATGTGGTTTTTGATGATTCGGGACAAGTTTGGGGACGTTTGGAGGTGTCAAAGTATGATTTCGGGCCAAACCGTGTGCATGCGTTTCGAAACGCTCGACATGGTTTAAGAACGGTCGACAACTCCAGGGGTACTCGTATCGGAACGAGGGTGGTGCCGTTTCGATACGATTTGCCACTGTGAGACCCCGTTTCAGAACCCGTTTTGATATGATTTGTCACTGTGAGACCCTGTTTCGGAACCAGTTCCAATACGTTTTGCAACTGTAGACTTCCGTTCCAAAACAAGGTGGGACCGTTTCGGAACGGCTTGGTCTTACCTTTTAAATGGAGCCTATGTTTCGGAACGGGCAAGCCTGTTCCGAAACGAAGGCAGTTAAATCAGCTAAATGGCATCTTCAAAGGTTCCTGAACGTTATGTTTTAGTCCCTATGGCTTGTATGCTCCCTAATTAAGTTTATATGTATCCTTTATTATTGTTTTGCCCCGTGTGCATGGAACTTGAACAATTAAGCTACTTGGTAAATTTATGTTGTTGTATGCTATGCTCGGATTGTATTCATTTTTTGCTTTTCTGTTGTCGTCTTCACATTTAGGATTAATTGTGACATTTAGACAAGATAAATATAGATTAAAAAATAGGGTTGCTAATCATAGTGAAGCCTTAGCGGGTTTCGTTTCGGTTTTCCCCGTGTAACCCGTTCAGTCCGGTCTGTTGGCTAGGCTGGGACGAGGAGGTTACAAAGATTTAGGGGGCTCTGTGCAATTTATTAAAGTAAGGCCCTTAGTTTATAGTCTGTAAGAAATATTTTTTCAAAAAAATTATCATAATACAAAAATTTGTTTAATTATCCTCTTGAATAACAAAAATTCACTTATAAACATCTAAAAATATAACATTTTCACTTAAAAGTGCTGCTCTTTTTGCATGTTTTAAAGCAAAATCATTTATAACATTTTCAATATCAACTTCTTCCAAAAGATCACTCTCGATTGTCATCAAAGCAAGTTCATTTAACATTTCTTGCGACGTAGTTGTCTGTAAGTATAACTTCAACAACTTCAATTTCGAAAAACTTTGTTTTGTAGAAGCAACAATAATAGAAATAGTCAATAAAATTCTATAAACAATTGTCACAATTGGGAAGCAATTAAAACGTTTAATTTTTTTTTAATAAATCATCTTTCTTAAGAGTATTTTCAAAATTATTACAATGAGTTTAGTGATTAATGTGGTCCAATGAATGTGATCTATCAGAATGAAACAAAAGTCAAAAAAATTGTCATATAATTGACATTGTTCAAATCTTGTATCCAAAGAAATAATGGCTTGATTGAAAATATACAAGAAGTATTCGATTCTAAATGACTTCTTAGGAGATATTAATGTTCGTATTATGCAATTAATTTGAAGGACGTTGTAAGTTGTTCGCAAGTTGTTAATTATCGAATATAAAAAATTATGAGTATTTAATTTATGTTTGGTCCTTAATTTTGGGGCCCATCTTTTTTCGTGGGCTCTATGCAGTCACTCCACTTACACATGTCCAAAACCCCCACTGAGTCAATGTTCGGGGGGCATGGCTACCTCTTCCAACAATATCGTCTCCAAGGTTTGAACTCATGTTCTCTCTTTCGGAATGCAATGTGTCTTACCAATGCACCCAACACTTGTTGGTTCTTTCTTTTATTTTAACAGTACTTAATTGGTTCGAATAAAAATATTACAAAATTACACATAAACTGCTTACGAGGAGAGAGAAATTGAAATGGAAAATTGAAAAAAAGAATCACGTCAACAATTCCGTTAATTTTTCAACGGCCGGTGACTAAATTAGAAAAAATAAGATAATGTTAGTGGCGTGTTTACCAAAAAATTAGTTCGGTAACCAAAATAAAAAAGAAAAATATTCCGTTGACTACTGGTGTAGTTTATCCATTAAATTAATTCTGGTTTTGATTTCATAAAATCAAGTTTAGATTATCAATAAAACTATAAGAAATCTTCGTAACACCCAAGAAAACTTAAAGACAGAAATTTCTTGTTTTAATCTTAAATCTTTTTCATCTCACAGTCCAAAAATGAGAAATTATGTTTGAGTTCCACTTCTTATTTTCATATGTGTGAAATTAGAAAGATTGTGTTAATCTTGGGGCAATGTTCAATTATTGGATTACACCCATCCGGATGTAGATGCTTATAGGTAGTGACTACGTAACAACTTCCATTTATTTTTGGGTTCTTTATACTTTATATTGTAATTGTTAGTGCTAAAGATTTCGTTTTGCAGTGCAATTTTACTTACATTTAGTTCGATTCAAATTATCGTCAGAATAATATGAGTGGACGTAAGATCAAATATATTTAAGTAATCAAATATCTTTCAATTTATGAAGAGAGAAGAGTTCGAATAGTATAAAATTTATGTGTTCAAAATGTAAGCTAGAAAAAATCTTTGTGTTCATATTATTTTTGTTACCAATGTCTTTAATGTGTTTTTTATTTATACAAGATTGGAAAATCCATTCCGTTTTTAATCAAAATTATTAATTTTTTGAATGGAATGATCTTAGTAAAAAAGAAAATATTATTCTCTATAAAAAAAATTTAAGTATAACTTTGTCGATAAAGTGTATAAAAATTTATTGAGGGCTAAAAAATAGAATAAATACTATTATAAAATGGCATTAAAAACTCTACAAGAATCAGTCACCTTTTAGCACTTAGTAGTTGGGCATTGTTAGGCAACGAATTTAATCTTGAACAACTCAATTTCATAGGTTTGGTGCTAACCAACTTATATAACCTTAGGCATCTTCTGGGGTTGACCTTTATTTTTACAAACTACATAGATTGAAAATTACTTGATCTTATTAAAGAATTTAAGAATTAAAATGACGATTCGTTTATGAAGTTATGAATTCAATAAAAAATATTAAGTTATGAATTTCATTTATCAAAAAATCAAAAGAAATAAAAGAAGTGACAAAATTAAAAGTATAAGAATAATTAAGGTAAAATGTCAAAAATAGCCCCCAACGTTTGATATTTTGGTCATTTTAGCACTTATTTTTTTCTTTTTTTTGCGAACAACCACCTAAAGTTTCTTTTTTGTGCAATTTTCACCCTCGTTGGATGGAAACCGTTAGCCAATTAACGGTCAACTTTCTTCGATAACGTGACATGACCACATGTATGGAAATACTAACGTGGCATCAACAATTTTTTTTAAAATAATTATTTTTTAAAATTTAAGATTTTAGTTTGTTAGGAATCGAACCCAAGTCGTCTGGTTAAAAAGCTTAACATCTAACACTTAACCACTAGGCTAAACTACTAATTTGTTAGTATTTTACCAGATATTTTATTTATCACATTAAAAAAGCTCTAATAAACCCGAAAAAAAAAACAGATAATTTATTTATCGCCTAACCCTTTTTTAACCCCGCTCTAACCCCTTTCTTTCTTCAAATCTAAATAAACCCCTAATAAATTTAGATGGGCTTTGACTCCTGCCTCTTGGAGCTGATGACGTGGACTGTCGCATCCGTCCTTCATTGTCTGAATCACTAATCGTCGTCGCTTTCTCAACGCGTGGAATGGGACGGATTGTGGGATTCTTGGTAACCAATGAAGCCCGAGAAAGACTACTGGATCTTGATTTTTTTTAAAAACATGATTTTTTTATGAACAAATTAGAGTTGGAGAGTGAAATCGAAATTTTTGCAGGTTTCTGTTTGTAGGCGTACAAGTCTCTTTGCCAGCGAACAGAAGACAATGACATTTTTCTTTTTTTCTGAATCAATTTGTAAAGTTTAAATTTTTTAGAAGATTGACTGGTTTTGGCATTTTTAACGGTTTCTTCTTTTAAGTTTTATTTTGTTTGAATGTGATAAATAAAATATTTGATAAAATATTAACAAATTAGTAATTTAGCCTAATGGTTAGATGTTATGCCTTCCAACCATAAGGCTTGGGTTCAATTCCTAGTAAACTCAAATCTTAAATTTTACTTCTTTATATTTATTTCCTTTGACTTTGAACTAACCAGATGATACCACGTGGTATTATCTGGTTGGTTAAAAAATAATTATTTTTTAAAAAAAATTATTGATGCCACGTTAGCAAAGTGTCACGTCAGCATCTTCATACATGTGGCATCACCACGTCAGCATGTCCATACATGTGGTCATGCCATGTCATCAAAGAAAGTTGACCGTTAATTGACTAACGATTTTCATCCAACGAGGGTGAAAATTGCACAAAAATGAAACATTAGGTGGTTGTTCGCACCAAAAAAAGAATAGGTGCTAAAGTGACCAAAAGGTCAAACGTTGGGGGGCTATATTTGACCAGCCAAAAATTAAAGATAGAAATTTAAATTCACATTTTTATGATTTTTTTTGGATTAATATCCTATTCACGAAAGTTTCCACAAGCGCCTTAGTTTTAGGGAATAGGGAGATAGTTTAGGGTATATAGTTTAGGGGTTTAGGTGTAGGGGTTTAGAATTTAGGGATAGTTGTTTTAATTTAAGATTTAGGGTTATAATTTAGGGTTTATAGGTTAGGGTTTATTTTTTAGGGTAATATGGTGAGGATTTAGGTTTTAACCTATAAGCCCTAAATTATAACCCTAAACCTTAAATTAAAACAACTATCCCTAAATTCTAACCCCATACACCTAAACCCTTAAATCGTATACCCTAAACTAACTCCCTATACCCTAAAATTAAGGCGTTTGTAGAAACTTTCAGTTTCCACCGCTTGTGTATAGAATATTTATCCTTTTTTTACAAATCAGTTAAGTTATAGATAGAAATTAATTTTTTAAAAATATACTTTGATTTTATTTAAATAAATATGTAGATAATAAAATAATTTATTTTTATTGAAGAATAAAATTATAAAATTTCAAAACTATATAATACTTTTGCGTTAATTTATATATTGGCTTAGCCGATGATTTTTTTTTATATTCGCCACTATATTTAATGTTTTTAAATAAAATGTATCATTATAATTTAATATTTAACTACAAACAAATAATGTACCGTTGTATCAACAAATATTGAGTGTGTTGATAAGGGACATTGCACTCTCAAGGTGAGAACATAAGTTCGAATTTTAAAAACAATATTTTTGAGAGAAATAATTTTACACCCCAAATATATATCATAAAATGAACATGAATGTTAAAAAAATAATGCACCGCTGTCTTTAATCTCATTGCTATACAATATTTCTGATTGTAATTGTTAATTTTGAATTTAATGAGCTAATATCTCCCCAAGAAAAAGTTGAATAATTGTTTGTCTATATAAGAGATCTTCACAAGTAATCAAATTATCATTTTTCAACACATAAACCAAACCACAAATTCTTTTTAATAATTATCTAAAAAAAAATTGTTTTCATATCAATGGAACTCCTATTGCCAAATCCTGTAAACTCAACCCCTTTAACAACCTTAGGCTTCTTGGAGAGAGCTGCTACAGCCTACAGCGACTCTCCATCCGTCGTTTACAATAATGTTTCGTACACGTGGTCTCAAACCCACCGTCGATGTCTCCAGATGGCGTCGTCTTTGACATCTCTCGGCGTCCAACGGGGCCAAGTGGTTTCAGTTGTCGCCCCCAATGTCCCTTCCATGTACGAGCTCCAGTTTGCTGTGCCCATGTCCGGAGCTGTCCTTAATAACATCAATACCCGCATTGATGCCAACACTTTGTCGGTACTCTTACAACATAGCGAATCCAAGCTTGTTTTCGTGGATCACCAGTCCAGTTCGCTTGTTCTTGAGGCAATCTCGTTGTTTCCGAGGAACACCAAGCCCCCACAACTGGTCCTCATCGATGACGAGAAGGACCTAACATCAACCACTGGTTTTGTTGATCATTACGAGGGGATATTGGAAGATGGTGATCCAAAATTCAAGTGGGTAAGGCCTAAGAGTGAGTGGGATCCAATGGTGTTGAACTACACATCAGGCACAACATCTTGTCCCAAAGGCGTGAGCTTAAGCCATAGGGCTGTTTTCTTAAACACCATGAATTCTTTGATTAATTGGTCGGTTCCAAATCAGCCTGTTTACTTGTGGTCTTTACCCATTTTCCATCTTAATGGGTGGAGTTTAACTTGGGGTATGGCTGCCGTAGGAGGGACCAATATTTGTCTCCGCAAAGTTGAGCCTTCACTGATTTACAGTTTGATTAAAAAGCACAAGGTAACCCATATGTGTGGTGCACCTGTGGTTCTTAACATGCTATCAAATTCACCAGATGTTGAACCATTGGAAAACCCTGTTCAAATTCTAACCGGTGGTTCACCCCCACCAGCATCGGTTCTGGCCAAAACGGAGTCAAAGGGATTTGTAGTGGATCATGGTTATGGGTTAACTGAAACTGGAGGAATTGTTGTCTCGTGTGCGTGGAAAAAGGAATGGAATGAGCTTCCATTGACAGAAAGAGCCCGGCTAAAGTCAAGACAAGGAGTTAAGTCTGTTGCTTTAACAGAAGTCGATGTTTTGGATCCTGAGACGGGGGAAAGTGTGAAACGCGATGGGAAGACAATCGGCGAGGTTGTTTTACGAGGTGGGTGTCTCATGTTAGGGTATCTCAAAGACACCGAAGCGACGTCCAAATCTATGCGTGAAAATGGGTGGTTTTACACCGGAGATCTTGGTGTAATTCACGAGGATGGTTATTTGGAAATCAAGGACCGATCCAAGGATATAATTATAAGTGGTGGGGAAAATATAAGCAGTCCCGAAGTAGAGTCGGTGTTGTATTCGCATCCGGCAGTTAATGAGGCAGCGGTGGTGGCTAAACCTGATACGTTTTGGGGTGAAACGCCGTGTGCGTTTGTCAGTTTGAAGAAGAATCATGAGTTGAGTGAGAGGGAGATCATAGAGTATTGTAGGGATAAGTTGCCGCATTATATGGTGCCCAAGACCGTCGTGTTTCAAAATGAGCTTCCCAAGACATCAACGGGGAAAGTACAGAAGTTCATCCTCAGGGGAATTGCCAAGTCTTTGACTTGACCTGCACCGCACTGCCTTTGGTATAATAAATTTGTTTTAGGTTAAACGACATAAATGGTCACCAAACTTTTAAATATTTTTATTTTAGTCACAAAACTTTTACAACTTGCATTATAATCACCAGACTTTTAGTTCGCTTTCAGCAGGCCCAACCCTAGGCTTTTGGTGGCCCTGAGCGAACCTAAAAATTGGGCCTTAAATTAGAGATTTAAATTGTAATTTCAGTTGTATTTTCAGCCGTGTTGCGTTTATCGCTATTACGGATGTAACCGATGTTATTTCAATCATTGCGAGTATCGCAATTGTGAAATTTTCTATAACATATACTATTGTGAACATAACAATTGCAGATATCGCAGTTTCAGATGGTACCACTATTTTTATACAACGGTCGTTGTTGTGGTTACATACCACTATTTAAATATTTGTCCCTAATAACAGGTAATGAAAAAATAGCCATATTTTAAGAGTAGGTCCATAGTAACAAGTATTGAAAAAATTTGGACCTTAATAACAAGTATTGAAAATAAAACTGAATTATAAGACTATGTCCATAATAACAAATATTGAAAAAATGGAGACCTAATAACAATTAAAAGAAAAAATTGAATATTATGAATACACCCCTAATAATAAATATTTGAAAAAAAAACTTAGTTCCTATTAACAAGTATTAAAAAATAGACTCTTAATAACAAGTATTAGAAAAAATTGAATCCTTAATAATAAATATAATTCGAAAAAATACAAATAGTATTTAATTTTCCCGAGCGATGGGCCCTGTGCCCTTATTGCCCTTGCCCAGGGCCAAGTCTGGCTTTCAATATGGTCCCTCAAGTTATCTTCCGTTAGAAGCTGTTGATGTGGCATGTTCATCACTCAACTTTTTTTCTTACTCCTATTTTAGTGACTGAAATTTAAAAAAATCAATTTATTTTTATAAAATCAATATAAATTAAATAATTAGTTATTTATTTTTATAAAATTTATATTAAATTATTTTAAAAACTAAATTAATAATATTTATCTATAGTAGAATATAAATTTAAAATTTAGATCTAAATAATCATTTTAAGTAATTTAAAATATACATTCTATATTAAATAAAGTATTATTTTTAAAAATTTTAAAAATAATATTTATTATTATATATTGTAAATTTTATATTATTTACAAATAATTATTTAGATCTTAATTTTAAATTTAAATAATTTAAATTTTATTTAGAATAATTGTTTAAAATAATATTTCGGCATACGATAATTTTAGCCTTTTAATGTTTACGATTCTTGTAATTTTGGCCCTCATCCTATTTTTAGGATAAATTTAACCATCAACATATATTTTTTTTTGTCAAATTACACATTTTTAACTAACATACTGACTAGACCATTAAAATTTAACAGTGATGAGATCATGAACAGAGGCACATTACTAGGGGAAACTTTTTTTAGCTTTAATTCTTTATATTTTTTTTGAAAATTAAGAATAATTATGAATTTGTCCTCCCACCTTTTAAAATTTATGTTTTGGCCCCTAACCTCAAATCATGGCTCTATTCATGGACGACATGACATATACGCATAACAATACATTTTAAATGATATGGTCTCTAACATATCACATGTTTACACGTGAAATATAATTTTATTTTAGTATAAAATATATAAAAAGTTTAAACTTTAAATAAGAATTCTTAAAAACAATTAAAATTTAGAGCAAAAACAAACGTGGAAAAAACTTCGATTTTGAATAAAATCTTCTTTCCTAAAGATGAATCATTTGAATCAAATCTTTTCTTTAAAACATAAATCACTTTGAATCAATGGACAACATAGGGATTGCGGTGAACATCTTCGACATCATTTAAAAGAAGTTAAATTGCAATCCAACCAATGTTTTAATGAGTTAACCAAAATTAATGAAGATATCAAAGCAAACGAAAGAACTAGAAGAAAAGCAAACATATTTGTTGGTCTCTTTGGCTTTCATTAATTTTTTAAGAGAAAAATATATATTTAGTATCTCAACTATATACGAGTTATTGTTTTAGTAGCTTACCTATTATTTTTAGTAAAACGATATCTAAAGTTATGTTTTGTATTGTTTTAGTACCCTGACCGTTAAAAACTAATAAATATGATGATGTGGCTTGATATAATCATAATTTTAGTCTAAAACACTTATATATATTATCAGTTTAGCCTAAAATCCATCAATTTAAAACATCATATTAATTTTGATTGAATTTGTCTCATCCCTTTCCCACCCCTCGTATTCTCGTCGGTATCCCAATCGTGGAATTTGGGTCCTCTAATGTACCTTGCATTAGCCCCTTATTGATATGCAAATCCTAAAGTTTTTATTGTCCCTAGAGTATTTTTTAAACTCCAAAACCCCAGAAAATATTTGACCGGAAGAAGAAGAAAAATGAAGAATTTACAATTTTAATCTAAAATTAAAATAATGTTTAAGTTGATAGAATTTTAGACTAAATTGATAGATTGTATAAGTTTTTGGACTAAAAATATTATTAACCCAAGCCACGTCATTATTTCTGTTAGTTTTAAACGGCAGAGGTACTAAACCAGAACAAAAACGTAACGTTAGGTACCATTTTACCAAAAATAATAGTTGAGATACTAAAATAGTAATGCGAGTATAGTTAGAGTACTAAATATGTAGTTTTTCCGTTTTTTAATTGGTGTAGAGCGGAACTCTGGTTGTTGTACTTGAACATTTAAATTTAGGTGAAAGGCTATAGTTCCGATTTGCCCTGTTGGTTGACCCGTGTGAGAGTTGGATGTCGAAGAACGACGAGGTTTTCTTCTTGGAGAGGAGGTGGAAGCTAGGGGAGTTTAAAGAACGATAAGATTGTATACGGCTGGGTTTTTACAATTGTTGGATGAGTATTTTTAAAAAAAAATAATTTTGACCATTAGATCAAGAAAAAAAAAGTGTGCAACTGAGAGTGTGTGTAGTTGGTAAGTGTTGGGTTTTTCGGGGCTCGATTCGATCAACCGTTCTTGCTCGCCAAGTGTGGAGAAGTTGGATTTTTGGGTGGAAGGGTTTAGGAAGCTAGAAGAATAAAAACACACTGATTTATAGTGGTTCAACCTTCTAACCAAGGTCTACATCCACTACCTTAGCTCCCCACTAAGGATTTCACAACCAATTCCACTAATTGATTCGTCCCCTTTTCTAGGCTTAGGAGGAAACCCTTTACACCGATCAAGCTTCTACCCAAAGCCTTGATCAAAACCTTCTTTTACAAAGAGATAAACAAAGCAAACTCAAACCCTCTAATAGGTATTTGTTTGCACAATTAAGCACTCACCCAAAACCTAAACACTTGAGCAAATTTAACAATGTAAGCTCACAAGTGTTGTCTAAGCAAGAAATGAACGATTTAAGCTCTAGACAAGTTTTTCACTCATAATGTTGTAACAATTGAAGCTCTTATCAATCTTGATGCTTGGAGGTCCCTTTTATACTCTCAATTGAGTTTGTAGCTGTTTATGGCCGTTGGGGATGTTACCGTTTATAGCCGTTGGGAATATAGCCGTTTATAGCCGTTGGAATAGTACCATTTATAGCCATTGGAAATAGTACCATTTATAGCCGTTGGGAATAGTTCCATTTATGGCCGTTGGGAATAGTACCATTTATGGCCGTTGGGAATAGTACCATTTATGGCCGTTGGGCTATTTCAAAGCACACCGTATCGATACGGCTAAGCGTATCGGTACGGGTTTTAGCTACTGGAATTCTGGTAGTTTGAAAACCATAAGGCGTATCGGTACGGTTCAATGCCGTATCGGTACGGTCACTTAAAATGCACGGTTTTGACCACTTTAAATGTACTTTAAGTCCATTCCAAAGCTTTAAAAACCCTTAAACATATTTTCAAGTTGTTTTTGACTAAAAACACATTTTAAATTCTTTTCAATTTAGTCCAAAACATTTTTCAAATATTATATCAAAACCTTGGTTCTACAATCTCCCCCTTTTTGATATAATAAAACCAACTTGAAAAATTTGTTTGGGATTCTCCCCCTTTAGCTTTAAAATTGTGAATAAGAGATTAAGATATGAAATCATATAAAGCTCCCCCTTATTCATTTGAAAATTCAATTTTTCAAACCATTTCTCCCCCTTTTTTGTTATATCAAAAAGAATTTAAAATGACATTTAAGTTCAAGATAGCATAGGAGGCAAAAAAAAATTTGAAACTTAAAATTTTGGTTTTAAAAAATTGGCTCCCCCTTACTCAAAGCATCATGAGAATGTTAGTTCAACATATATGAATATCTAGTTGACATAAAAGAAAATAAATCAAATAAACACTAAAGCAACTAGATTTTTACCAACACTTGAACCCAATGGAGGATGTGAAGCCTTCCTCTTCAAGTGTTCTTCCTTGTGTGCATGGAGCTCCCCCTCAATGTTTGACTTGTTGAACATCTCCATCACACCTAGCAAAAAACAATCAAGTAATTTTTGGTATCCAAATTGCTTTGGATCCATAAACGTTAGTAGCACAAATTTTTGACCCTTTAGGAATCCATTTTTCAATATCATCCTTTTTAATTGAAGTGGTTAGTCCTTTTGGGACCCAAACACTTCTAAAACATTTACCGTTTTTAAATCTAGGGGCACTAGATTGTCTAACATAGAAATTTGATTTTCCAAAATTGTTTTTCTTTTCAAGCTCTTTGGAAATCAAATCTTTTTCCTTTTTAAGATCATCAACTTCTTTTTGATGATCTTTTTCAATCGTTTGAAGCAAATTTTGTAAATCTAAAACTTTAAGCTCAAAATCTTTGATTTTTGCTTCAAACTCTAAATTGGTTTTAGAAAGCAAATCATTTTCGATTTTTAACTTTGAAATCAATTTCTTGTTTTTCAAAAATGAAGCCTTGAACTCAAAAACCAATTCATCGTAGGCTTCTTGTAACTGATCAAATGTATAAGAATTTGAAATAGATGAGTTAGAAGTTACCTCCCCCTCATTGCGGGCCATAAAGCATAGGTGGGCTACTTCATTATCGGTGGAGTCTTCATCACTCCAAGTGGCCACATATGCTTGTTTTGAAGTCTCCTTGACTTCATTGGTCCCCTCGTATGTGACTTCAAGCTTGTCCCATACTTCCTTGGCATTCTCACAAGAAGACATCTTCTCATAGATAGTTGGGCCAAAAGCACAAAAGAGCATGTGCAAGGCTCTACAATTAAGCTCCATCTTCTTGCGATCGTCGGCACTCCATTCCGCTTTGCTTCCTTGAGGCACGAACGGACCATCTTCAACTATGTCCCATAGCTTGTAATCTCTTGACTTCAAGAAGAATTTCATCTTTGTCTTCTAATGGGCATAGTGATCTCCGTCGAAGAGAGGCGGTATGTTGATGGATTGCGCCATTTGAGCCGGTTGGTGAAATGTTGATCGAGCTTGCCGGATCTTCTCAATAGGATGTGAATCCCCTTCGATTGAACCTGGCTCTGATACCAATTGTTGGGTTTTTCAGGGCTCGATTCGATCAACCGTTCTTGCTCGCCAAGTGTGGAGAAGTTGGATTTTTGGGTGGAAGGGTTTAGGAAGCTAGAAGAATAAAAACACAATGATTTATAGTGGTTCAACCTTCTAACCAAGGTCTACATCCACTACCTTAGCTCCCCACTAAGGATTTCACAACCAATTCCACTAATTGATTCGTCCCCTTTTCTAGGCTTAGGAGGAAACCCTTTACACCGATCAAGCTTCTACCCAAAGCCTTGATCAAAACCCTCTTTTACAAAGAGATAAACAAAGCAAACTCAAACCCTCTAATAGGTATTTGTTTGCACAATTAAGCACTCACCCAAAACCTAAACACTTGAGCAAATTTAACAATGTAAGCTCACAAGTGTTGTCTAAGCAAGAAATGAACGATTTAAGCTCTAGACAAGTTTTTCACTCATAATGTTGTAACAATTGAAGCTCTTATCAATCTTGATGCTTGGAGGTCCCTTTTATACTCTCAATTGAGTTTGTAGCCGTTTATGGCCGTTGGGGATGTTACCGTTTATAGCCGTTGGGAATATAGCCGTTTATAGCCGTTGGAATAGTACCATTTATAGCCGTTGGAAATAGTACCATTTATAGCCGTTGGAAATAGTACCATTTATAGCCGTTGGGAATAGTTCCATTTATGGCCGTTGGGAATAGTACCATTTATGGCTGTTGGGAATAGTACCATTTATGGCCGTTGGGCTATTTCAAAGCACACCGTATCGATACGGCTAAGCGTATCGGTACGGGTTTTAGCTACTGGAATTCTGGTAGTTTGAAAACCATAAGGCGTATCGGTACGGTTCAATACCGTATCGGTACGGTCACTTAAAATACACGGTTTTGACCACTTTAAATGTACTTTAAGTCCATTCCAAAGCCTTAAAAACCCTTAAACATATTTTCAAGTTGTTTTTGACTAAAAACACATTTTAAATTCTTTTCAATTTAGTCCAAAACATTTTTCAAATATTATATCAAAACCTTGGTTCTACAGTAAGTTAAAAAAACACGGAACTTAAAATGTTACCCGCCAACCTAAATGTTACCGAAATATATAACATTTTAAATTGACATGGTAAATTTCGAAACTTACTAACAAGTATGAAAACTTACCATAATATATAACATTTTCGGTTGCAACCTAAAATTTTAAAAATACAGAACTTAAAATGTTACCCACCAACCTAAATGTTAAGTTAACATGGTAGGTTTAGAAACTTATTAACAAGTATCGAAACTTACTATAATATATACCCACCAACCTAAATATTACCATAAGATATAAACATTTTAAGTTGACATAGTAAGTTTTGAAACTTATTAATAAGTATAGAAACTTACCATAATATGTAACATTTATGTTAGCATTATATATAACATTTTAGGTTGCAACCTAAAATTTAAAAGCTTAGATAATATTTCCGGTTGCAACCTAAAATGTTACCAAAAGATATAACATTTTAAGTTGAAACCTAAAATGTAACTACTATGGATAACACTTTAAGTTGGAATGATACAATTTTTATAAGTTTTGAAACTTCCGACTAAGTTTTGATACTTGTTGCGAGTCTAGCCTAGTTTCAAGTTCTTTAACTCTTTAATGGTGATTTTATAAATTCCGAATTAAAGCTAAAATTTTCTATTGGGCAATGAAAATTTCTTAGAATATATGAGTAATCTAAACTTGGTTTTAACAAATTAAACCCATAAATAAGTATTTGAAGAAATAACTTATTTTCAAGTTTTTAACTTTTTAATGGTGATTTTGTTAATTCCAAACTAAAGCTAAGATTTTCTATTGGGTAATCTAGATTTTCTTAGAGTATATGAGTAATCTAAACTTGTTTTAACAAATTAAACTTAGAATTAGGCAATTGATGAAAGAAATAGCTTATGTTCAAGTTTTTTTAAACTCTTTAATGGTGATTTTATTAATTCCAACCTAAAACTAAGATTTTGTATTGGGTAATGAAGATTTCCTAGAATATATGAGTAATCTAAACTTGATTTTAACAATTCAAACCCAAAATTTGGTAATTGATGAAAATTATAATATTGTTTTTAAGCTAGAATTCTTGATTTTCAGTAAAATTTGGAGCAAAGTTTCGATACTTATCGTGAAATATTTTTATTCTTGGATGGTCAAATCTCATATAATAATTTAGGTTGAAGTGAGTAAAATGTTAAGTTAATTTCAACATAAAATGTTATACAAAATTATAACAATTTAAGTTGCAACCTAAAATGTTACCAATTTAGGTTTCAACATAAAATATTACTAATACATATAATATTTTAGTTTTAAAACCTAAACCTGAAAACCCAAAATCAGAACATTTAGTAAAATTTTAAGTTTTAGCCTAAAATGTTATACAAAATTATAATAATTTAAGTTGCGACCTAAAATGTTACCAATTTACGTTTCAACCTAAAATGTTACCAATAAATATAACATTTTAGTTTGGAAACCCTAAACCTAAAATATTGCCCAAAATCATAACAATTTAAGTTGCAACTGAAATTGTTACTAATATATATAATATTTTAGGTTGATAATCGGACAAAAAAAAACGATAATACCGTATATTAGCCACATTTTAACCAGCCGTACGGTAGACCTACCCTAGAAGCTAACCCCGCTCAATAACTCACAATTTATTGGTCCTCTGCATCAAACAAAATAAGTTGACAAATATGCATATCATTCCATATACATCAAATATAACATAAAAGAAGAATCGTAAGGTTGTTATTACTGAAAATTTTGTTGCTTCAACGCCTACATTTTGATCTAGATTTTTGTTCTGCTGCAAATAAATAATATAAATGTTAAAAATATACATATCCTTAAAATATAACCTGGGCACTTATTTTAGCCAAAAATATTTTAGGCATTTATTACAAAAAAATCATGACACTTATTTTATAGTTAAGCTTTTTTACTAAGACATAGCTATATGATTAATAAACATTTATTGATTTAGAAATTTTATATCTTTTCATGAAAACTTTATTAAACAAAAACTATTTTAAATTTTTTATAATTTCATGAAACACGTATAATTATTAAACACATTTTTTAAATTACTTATATTTTTACAATAATTTAAGTTAATATATTTCATATATTATAATATTAATGAACTTGAATATCCTTTACATGTATATTTTTCAACTTACAACATTATGTCTGAATGGTCATGCATCTTCTAATTTACGAACGATGGAGAATCTGAATACTATAAACATTATATATTCAAATAGTAAGCTCAAGAAACCTTTGTATTCCTACTATTATCCTTTATTATTGATGTCTTTAATGTTTTACTTATTTGTACAAGTTCAAAAAATTCATTTCCCTTTTAAATTAAAATTTATCAGACTCTTGAATTAGAAAAATATTCCATTTAAAAGGGAATGTTATTTTCTATAAGAGTCTCGAGTATAAATTTTTTTATCTATAGTATATACATAAATTTACTATGGGCTGAAAACATAACAAATATTATCATTAAAACACTTTAAAAAAATATTTCTAAGGTTTAGTGGCAACCAACTTATGGCCCTCACCATTAACAAGCTCTTTTAGGACCAAAAATTCTTTTGGGCCTATAAGCCAGGCTAAACATCTTTCAGAGAATAATGTGTGTCTAAAAAGTATTTTTTCAACCCAAACGCAAAGGTTAAAATTTATCTTTTGTGTTTGAAAAAAATGTTTTGGGGTCAAATTATACTTTTAACTTTCAAATTACAAATTTTTTACTAAGATATAATTATATGATTGATAAATATTCATTGATTCAAAAATATATATCTTTTCATGAGAACTTTTTAAATAAGAATTATTTTAAATTTTTTATATTTCTATGAAAAACGTACAATTACCAAACAATATTTTTTTATTAAAAATATTATATATATATTATCATAATTTAATTTGATATATTTCGTATATTGTAACATTAAATAATTTGAATATCCTTTACATATATATATTTTTAACTTTTAACAATATGTCTAAAATTGTCATGTATCTTCTTATTTATGAGAGATGGAGAATCTGAATAGTATAAACATTAGGAAAATTCTACAGCGCTCGACGATAACCACTAATGATGAGCACCGATGAACACTAAGGATTAAACGTATAATTATAACTTTTTTTAAAATCAAAAAGGTAAATTAATTTAAATATATTTTGTTATTTTTAATTTTCTTTTAAACATTATTAAATCAAAATATCTATCTCCAAATCATAAAACCCTTATTTTTTCTTTGAAAATCAATTGGTCGTCGCCGTCGTTGCCGCATTCTGACCCCGTCGCCACACATCCGTGGCCGCCATTCAGCCCTGCCGCCGTTCCCAACTTTTCTTGCAATAAGGTATTTTTTAATTCCCAAACCCTAACCACCACCCAACCTTAATTTTTCAAATTAGGCCAATGTAGAACCCTAATTCCCAAATTGAGTACCACAATTATCAGAATAGAACCCCAATTAAAGCAATAATTAATTTAAAGACAAAAACTGAATAAATAAATTGATGGAACAAAGAAACAAATAAATGACACACAAAGCATATTAGAAAACCTAACAACATGAATTCTAATTCACTACGGTATTTTTTAGACATGTGAGTTTTTTTTTAGACAAAGGTACCCGAACCGTTTTTAATACCTACTAAGGCAAAAAAAATTCAATTGTAGCCCATTACAGACTTACAAATCGAATTCAATTTGATATGACCTAATGACGCGGAGGGTTACTCACAAATCAAAAGGCATTGATTCTATAAGTGAATTGTTGATTCGCGAAGGATTACGTATGAATGTATGTAGCTTTCACTTCTACATAAGGGACTAAACTTGAGTAGAAATTTTGATGATATGATGCAACACATGTCGACAATTCCATATAAATCAAACAAATAATTAACGCAAAACCCATTGATTATTAAAATCCATTTTATCAAAAATATTGTCTTTAATAAAAAGTATAATTCTATTAAGATTCAATTTTAATTTCAACAATTTCCATCAATAAAAGCAACACATAATTATTTTGACCTAACTCTCAAAAAGTCCCCATTAAAGTCGCCAAGCTTTCAAAATGATTTTTAGTTTGACGATTTAAGTTTGGGGTTGTTTTGGGAAATTTGAAAATGTTTTAAAAACTAGAGTCACCACTGATCACTTTGGTAGACCAGACATTATAAAACAAAACCAGAGACTCATTTAGAATAGTTTAAGAGTTGGTTACGCGTGGGGTATGATTAACACCTAACATCGCCTAAAATTGATACCAAAATTATGCGTTGCGTTCATTGATAAAAAAATGTTAAAATTCAACTTGAACTTTAATTAAACGTTTTTATAGAATACAAACTTTTATCAAGGGATTTCAATATTTAATGAATTTTGGTTAATCATTCATTTAATTAATAAGGGTGTTCTTAAATCTGGACAATAGATTAAATCGACATTAATGAGTTTGACTGTCGTTTAATTTATTGTCCAAAGTAAAAATATTTCCTTTTATATGTGATGCAAACAAATAATTATGATGTCATAGCTTGTCAAATTTATTAGTCAATTTATTATTACCTTCAGACAATATATTAATACGAATCTTCAGTCACATTCGATTAAGTCTAGACACTGTTATCTAAATAACTGCATTAATAAATATCTCCTCTTTATTGGTAAGATTAATTAATTATGAATTTGTCAAATTAAAAATAAAAAGTTAATAAGTTCAATTTAAAGGTAAACATTTATTAATTTAATTAAATTAAAGGAAACATCTAAATAGGGTATTCCTTTAAAATAATTTTAAAAAATAGAAACTCTTAAATATAAATTATTAAATTTTAATAACTTAATTAATTAATGGTCAAATGAATGGCCATTTAATTATGAATGTCACATAAAAGCATTAAGGTAAACAAACAAGGCCAATGATATACTGTGGAGAATCGGTTTTGACTACAGGTAAGATTAACTCCTATTGCTGTTCCTAGTACCTTTTATGTTTTGGTGAAGGAAATCAGAGAATGGATAGACAGGTGCAAGTGGAGAATCGGTTTTGACTACAGGGAAAATAATGGCCCAGCTCACATATTGGCAAACCAGGGAGTGAACAGAACTACTGATCTCGTGTGGTTTTAAAATTCCAGTAGCTGATTATGTGAAGGGGAGATGCTGACACAGGTATGGTTTTGATATACTGTCTCGATCCTTCAAGGCACGTGATGGTGAATTTGCGGTGATGGTATAGTATAGTAAAGAAGCATGGTTGATATCCTGTTGCGTTTTGTGTAAACCCTCATATCAGGGTAGTATTGTGGGAAATGGCAGTAGGCCAATGATGGCAATGTAATTGGTTTTAGACATTCAACATCAACGTGGTGCCCTCTTTTTCCTCCATATAAGATTAGGAAGGTTTTTTTACACCTATCGATGATGTGAGTTTGTTCATGAATAAAATTATACATTAACTTTCAAAAAAAAAACAAGGCCTATTATAAATAAATTAAAATTCTAATATAAAAAGGCTTAAGTTATGAAAAATTTAATTACTAATTGACCAAATACTGTTAAAAAAAAACTAATTGACCAAATACTGTAAAAAAAAAAAAACTAATTGCCGGAATGAGAGTACAGTTACTAGATTGGGAGAGAAAAAATTAGGTCACCAATGCGGAGAAAATGTAAGTACAGGAAATAGTAGCCCAAAGACATCTCATGTCTTTACCAATACCAATCCACTAAAACTGTATATCGACACAAATTAATCCGATGAAGAGAAATAGTGGCCCTTCCTTTGTTGTTCCTCGTTTAATTATTTACAATTACCAATCGAACTAATATTTCCTTTTCTTAATCAACACAATTTCTTTAATAATAAACTACAATTTACTTTTATAAATAAATAAATAAAGGAAAATGAGAATGAGAATAAAAGAGAAAGGAGATAAATTTATATTGTATTCTCAATCTAAAGTGTGTACGATGTCATCTCTAAATCCTATATTTATAAGCATAACATGAAAATGTCATATGAAACTCAATTAGCGGATAGCAGATTGTATTAGCTGACAACTGATTGCGTTAGTTGATTTGACTAGCTGATTGTATTAGCTGATTGTATAAAAATGTTTGGTAAATATTAACTAATAGCTGATAGTTGTTTGATTAATTAAACAAGCAAAAAGACATATAAGAGCATGATTATATTCAATACTTGTTTGAATAGTCTATTAGTTATCAATATTTGTATCTACTAATATTAATTAGATTATGAAAAATAATTTTTTAATATAACATCATTACTAAGCGTATTTGAAGGATCTATATATTAATTTATTATTTATATAATTATTTTTAATATAATTTAATTCATTATTAAATTTGAATACAAATATAAATGTGTGAGAATAAAAAGAAAAAAATATTACTTTAGAAATATCACAACATAAATATGTGGGGTGAAGAATTAAACTAGAAAAAGGTTAAATTTAGGTTATTGGGAGATTTTTGATAATTGTTAAAGGTGAGATGATCTTTATAACTCTTATGTCAAAACCTCTAATTTCAAAAACTCTTATAGCAACTTTTTCAAAACTAGAAGTTTCACCCCAATCCACTATTCACCAAACATCTAAATTAGAAGATTTGACTGGTCAAACCTTTAATACTAGCTCAAACCTATAATTTTAGCTCAAGCTACTATTTACCAAACATAGCCTAAATCTAATGAAGATTAAATTCCTAATAATAAAATAAATCAAACTCTTAGATAAAATTCTTATCATGATAAACATCCACATAACAAATATAAATATGCTATTATTCTATATACTAGAACTTTAATTGCACTCAATTTTGGAACTTTGGAATGGAAAGAAGTGAAGCAGAACTTAAGCAGCCTAATTTTAAAAAACAGAAGGTGTGTTTTTAATCCCCGAGATATGTGATTGTTTCTGTTCTTGTACCAACATATATACTCTCTTCCATATCTAATGGCATTTAAGAGAGAATTTGATGGCAGAGATAGGATAAGTGGTCTACCAGATGATGTTTTGGTTTCCATTCTGTCTCGCTTGCCAACACAAGTAGCAGCAAGAACAAGTCTCCTTTCACGACGATGGAGACGGGTGTGGACTTCGCTTCCACGTTTGGAGTTTGATTCTTCAAAAACATTGCATACAATTAAAACCCGAACTTTAGGTTCATTGAGTATTAGTGAATTTAATGATTCAGAAAAGGTTAGATTCGTGAGTTTGGTGAATCATTTCCTCTACCTGCTATTGACGAATTCAAAGTTTACTTTGATCTTGATACAAGTCATAAGCATGGCATTGATAAATGGGTCAAGTTTGTTTTTGAAAAGAAAGCTAAAAGAATAGAATTGGATTCAAAACTTCCAAATTACTTAAGTTGCCACCAACCTTTTAACTCTCAAATATTCCGGACCATATATAAACATTCCCTTTGAGAATGTTCCAAATCTCACAGAATTATCCATCAAGAATGACGATGATGATCTCACATTTATACTTAAGTTGCGGCTGATTTTAACATTTTCCCCTCGGCTCCAGAAGCTTGCACTAAACATAGAAGATGATGTGTTCAGTTTGAATAATTGAGTTTCCTTGTGTAGCTCTAAATTTGTTGCCTTCGTCTTTAGCTTTTAAATTCTAACTCCTAGTTTGATACTTCAGGGTATGGTGAGATTATTAAATTCCCTATAATGATTCAGCTGAAGTAGATGGAATTGAGTATATGTGCAGATAATATGGATAGCCTTCTTTTATTGTCTTCTTGGATAAAGGCTTGCCCTTCCTTGCATCAGTTCACTTTGGATGTAAGTGTTGTGGCGGCACTGGTGATCGGAAACACGAATACAGACAACCATGGTGAGGCAGATTGATGAAGAAGATGGGAAAGAGAAATGACGCGGTGAAGAAAGAATTTTTTTTAATCAAAGTGTAGGCCAAAAGAGATATTGGGCCAGTCTAAATTTTGGTTAATATAGCCCACTATCCTAACAGAATAGACACCGGAAAGTTCTATATGTTTTCAAAAGTTGGGTTGTTATAAACGTTTGTCCAACAATCATAAACTACATCAGCAAGGCTAATCTAATATCCTAATATTCACCCCACTTTCTCCTTTCCTTGAAATTGTGAAAGAGGCCATACATTAAGAGAATGTCAAAGAGCTTGGAACCTTTATGTAGGTAGAGGCTTGGTGAGAGAATCATCAATTTGATCACATGCTGGAACATAATTAACTTGAAGTTGTTGGTGCATAACTTTTTCTCTTACAAAATGTAGATAAAGCTCCACATGCTTCATTTTGGCATGTAAAACATGGTTGGCTGCCATATAAATCGTGCTCGTGTTGTCACACCAAATCTTAGGGATGTCTTCTAGTTAGATTCCCATGTTCAAGAGGATTGCTTGAACCCAAATCACTTCATAGGAAACGTCCGCAAGGCTTTGATACTCGGCTTCGACTGCAGACCTTGAGACCGATCGTTGTTTTTTGGAGCTCCAAAAGAGAAGATGCATGCCAAGATAGACACAATGACCAAAAATCAACCGGCGATCATCAACGTCACTTTCCCAGTCTGCATTAGAGAAGGTTGTAAAGTGCAAAGGAAAAGTCAGAGGCAAGAACCAAAGGCCAAAATCAGAGGTACCCTTGAGATATCTGAGTATTCTCTTCACATCAAACCAATGAGACTCAGTTGGTTGCTGCATGTATTGAGAGACTTTATTGACGGCAAACACAATATCAGGACGAGTGTGGCAGATATACAATAATGCCCCAACAGTGCTTCAATACTGCTCAGGATAGGCATACACAACTCCATCCCCTTTACAAAGTTTAGGGAAAGCAACTAAAGGTATATCCACAAGCTTCACGTTGACCATATCTGTCTTAGCAAGAAGTTCAGTAATGAATTTCCTTTGACACAAAAAAATACATTTACCCATAGAAAGTGCCTCAATGCCATGGAAAAAATGAACATCACCAAGATCTTTTAGAGAAAATCTATCATAGAGAGCATGCACTATATGATCTATTTTTTATGGTGAGGCCTCAGTGACAAGAATGTCATCCACATAAAAAGAAACATAAGTGTCTACCTCGGCCTCCCTATGGACAAATAAAGAAGTGTCAGCATTAGATGGTTGAAAGTGTAGACTACAAATGAACTCTTTAAGTTTCTGGAACCAGTTTCTAGGGGCCTAACGCAACCCATAGAGTGATCGTTTGAGTTTACACATTAATGGTGATCCATCTTCAGCATACTTAACAAAGCCTTCAGGCTAAGCCATGTAGACTTCTTCAAGAAGGCCCCCTTAAGGAATGCATTGTTAACGTCCACTTGGCGAACCTGCCAATGATGAGTAACAACAAGTGAAAGCAGAATATTCAATGTGAAAAACTTAATGACAGGGCTAAAGTATCAGCAAAATCATAACTTGGAATTTGAGAGTAGCCTTTAGCTACTAGACATGCTTTATAACTTTCCACAGAACCATCTGAGTTGAAATTTACTTTGAACAACCATTTTGAACCTATAGCCTTTCGATTGACATGTAGAGAGACTAACTCCCAAGCGTGATTCTTGACCAGTGCATCATATTTAGATTGAACAGCTAACCTCCACTGAGGGTGCCCCAGAGCCTTCTGAATTGTATTGGGGGGCACATGACTGACTGCACTATAGATCTTTGGTTTGTAAATACCGAGCTTGCTACTAGTGAGCATTGCATGAGTGTTCCTTGGCTGAGCTGTGTCTGTAGTAATGTTGGTTGGAGCAGTAGTGTCCATGTCATAATCACCAGCTTGAGTAACCAATTTGTTTTCAAGAGGATCTGTGATAGTGTGCTAAGAGAAATCTGAGGTGTGATCTTCATCAATGAAAGTTGAAGTGTGCTCAACACCAGGATCAACAATGTGCTTAGGAGTATCAATATGTATAGGTGGATCTGGCAGAAAGCCTTGATCAGGGGTTACAACACCAGAATCTTCAGCAATAGCTGCAGGTTGAGAAAAAGGTGTTCTTTCTAATGGAATGAGATTATGTGCAACATCATCAGTTGTTGGACAATACATAGCCTTATCAGAGAACATTCACCAGCATGTACAGGTTCTAGAGATGTGGCATCAACAGGCTCAGCTGATGCCAAGTTTCACTATTGGCAAAACATTATGGAAATATAGCTGAAGTACAAGTAACCCTAGTGGGAGGCACCTGTGGAGAACTTGTATTTAGAGAAAAGGGAAAAACTTCTTCATTAAATTGAACATTGCGAGAAAAAAATACCCTTCTACTGGGTTCTAAACACAAATACCCTTGATGCTCAGGTGAATAACCTAAGAATGTATACACCTTAGATCTATAGTCAAACTTGTGCTTATTGAAAGACCTTAAGGCAAGGGAAACATTGAAATCCAAAGACCTTTAGAAGCTTGTAATTAGGAGCCTTACCATACAACTTTTGATATGGTCAAACACTCCCTAAAGTTTCTGAGGGCAACCTATTTATAAGATAGACATCACTAAGGACAACAAAGGTCTAGTATTTAAAAGGTACAGAAGCCTGAGCTAAAAGGGTTAAGGTTGTCTCAATTATATGCCTATATTTGCGTTCAACAACCATATTCTGAGCTGAAGTGTGAGGACATGAGTGACGATGTTGAACTCTCAACTCAACTAACTCGTGTTCTAGAGTGGTGAATTCACCTTCTCCATCAGTCTGTAGAGCAACAATATTTGCAGAAAATTGATTCTTAACTAGAGCATGAAAGGCTTTAAATACAATTCGAGCTTCAGATTTATTGCGCAACAAAAAATCCAGCAATTTCTGGAGCACATATCAATAAAGAAAACATAGTACTACCAACCTAGAGACCTAATGGGTGTAGGGCCCCAAACATCAGCCTCAACAAGTTCAAAAGGCTTGGTGTAAACTGTAGAGGAAGCAACAAAAGGTAAAGCATGATTTTTTCCTAATTGGCAAGCAACACAAGAAACATTATTATGAACAAGAACAAATTTATTCAAGACTAAACTGACAATATGTGGTGATGGATGACCTAAACGCTGATGCCATAACCAATAGTTGGAGTGAGATTTATTATCACCAATAAAATAATCTGAAGCAGTAATAGTATTGTAGAGACGAGACTGAGGAGGACAAGCAACTATAAAGGAATACAATCCACCTTCTAGTTCCCCTTGCAATAGAATCTAACCCGTATCCTCATTCTTAACAAAGCAGCTAGTAGCATGAAACTAAAAATACACTTTGTTATCACAAGTAAAGCGAGACACAAACATCAAATTCCTCGTTATTTGAGGCACACATAACAAGTGATCAATAGTCAAATTACGAGAAGCAATGGATATGGAAGAACGACCTATGTGAGTGATGGGAATAGTGGAACCATCACCCAAATAGACTTTACTCATACCTGTGTAATATTGTTGTTGTTGAGCCGAGAGAGGAGAGTGTGCTACATGATGCGTAGCTCCGGAATCCGGGTACCAAATGTCACTCGTCAAAAGCACTCCTCTGACAATCAAAGAGTTAATATGAACAATATTAGTTGTAGCCTCCACTTGGGCATCATGATCACCTCCTGAAGCACTAATAAATGGATTATAACAAGGATCGTCAGTTTCCTCAACAAAGTGGCATATGTTAGCCTGTGTATTAGGGGTGTTGCTGAAATTAGTTGGATATTGTGAGGATATGCCCTTGAAATTTTGGTCAAATCGATGCCAGCACCGATCTACAAGGTAACCAAGCTTGCCGCACAACAGACATTGGAACCTAGGGTGCCCTTTGAATCTTCCACCAATCTGTTTCCCCTTGCTCTATTGGCATAATAGGGTCGTGAACCACCTCTCTGCTTAGCTGATACACCATATAATCTCTCACCAAAGTATTGTGTCATGTTAATACATATAGGGATACACACAGAATCCAGAAGCTTGGTTTCGGCATCATGGAGTGCAAAGGTAACATATTCTAACGTATATGGCTCTTTGTTGACAGTTATAGCTGCAATAAAGGGCTCATATTCTGAAGGTAAATCGTTGAGCTTCATGGCAATTTGCTCCACTTTAGCAACTTGACTTCCACTCGTTGCCAAAAGATTGCACAACTCCTTGATATGCGTTGTATATTCCTGGATCGTCTGTGCCCCCTTCTTGATTGCTCTAAGTCGGCAATGCAGGTTCATGATTTTTGTCATGGAGAACTTTGAGTACAATTTTTGAACAACACTCCAAATTCCAAACGAAGACTCAACTCCAACTAATCGAGGTAAGATGTTAGGGCTTATAGTGGATAAAAGCCAAGAGGCTAAAGAACTGTCTTTTTTTTTTTAAAATCTGCGAAACTCAGAATTGAGAACCAATTGCCCAATAGAGTTCGTGATAACCTTGGGAGGAACCAGAGTATCTGCATCCAAATAATGCTCCATTTTATGTCCACGAATCATTGGAATTACTTGTTGCTTCCACAACAGATAATTATAGTCATCAAGCCAGATGTTGACCTGCTTATTGCCAAAGTGCGAGTCGGATTGGTTGTCCGTCAATGTAGCCATATCAATCTCAATTTCATCTGGTTGAGTGACGATGTTATCTGGATTCAGCATCTCAAGCAACAAATGAAGCACAAAAAACACGAAGGAAAACAAAACTCGCAAATAAGAACACAGAAACCCTAGAATCAAAGCTAACACGAACCAAAGGAAAATACAGAGGTTACCTAAGAAAAAGATGACGGTCTGCCTCAGATACAAGATGCAACAATATTTCGTAGCTCTGATACCATGTTGTGGCGGCACCGGTGATCAGAAACATGAATACAGACGACCATGGTGAGGTAGATTGATGAAGAAGATGGGAAAGAGAAACAACACGGTGAAGAGAGAAAAGGAATTTTATCAAAATTTCATAAAAAAATCTAAATTCTAATTCTATATAGTTAAGGGTAAAGTTCACAAATTGTCATGTAATGAGATTTGTTACAAGAGGGACAAAAATTAAATACACCGAACAAAGATCCATCGAGAAGAGTGAAAATCCATACCTTTTTTAACCTTACAAAACTCTACAACACATCAAAACATAGTGCTTTTAATCTCTAATCTTAATTTTACCCCATGTTATAGATCTCGTAAGTTGGTATCGGTCAAACTTAGGGTTCCTCAAATATCCTGCATTCTTTGTTATTCATTATAATTGTACGACATCTACTTTCATTTATTGTAATATAGGATAGGAAAAGGCATGGAATTATAAGAGTACTTGTTTTTCTTATTCTATAATCAGTATTTTATGTAATTAAATTTATTTATGTTTTTCATATTGAACAACCAATGAATCATGTAATGTATTTTTGTGTTACCGTATTCAAAACATATTTGTCTTCCACTTTGCTTCAATGGGGATATAGGTATAAGAGTACTTGTTTGCTACTGCATACTCGTCTTCCACTTTGCTTCAATGGGGATATAGGTATTATAAAGTTTGGAAGAACAAACCTCGCTAATACGTTAAATTCGCTTTCCTATTTTTTTATTTTCTAATTAAAAATATGACTAAATTAATAGGACGTGTAAATAATGAAAACTGAATTTATTGATTGATATAATGTGAAAATATGAACGACTAAATGTGTTGTTATACAAATTTTCTTGGCTACCACGCCATCTTTAACGGAACGATGACCATTTTGTAACAAAATCATAAGTTTAATGCTTATTTTATAACAATTGAAATTTAAACGATTAAAATATACATTCTAGAATTCAGTGACCATTTTTGAACTTTACCATATAATTAAAGCTATTAAACTTGTAACCCCCTTAGCCCGGCATAGACGGTCGACCCGAACTACGAAGATTACACGGGGAAACCAAAGTCAACCCGAAAGTCAACCTTGATTAACGACCCTTTTTTATTTTAAACTTGTCTAAATGCATATTATTCCTAGGTGAACTCTTGAGAAGAACATACTCAAAAATCACAGCAATCGGAAAACATTTAGGGACTCGATTGCACAACATACAAATTTAGGGACCAAATTGCAAATTTTGGAAATTAAGAGGACTTAACATGTTTTAAAGTTATCATTATAAAATTAATCATACTCCATGCCTTTCTGTCAAATTTCATCCCAAACGGACGTCACAAACTCAACCAATTGCATATACAAAGTTTGGGACCAAAACGTAAGAGTTTCAAAACATATAACCATCAAATTCAGTGCCCAACGGTCGAGTGTTCCGAAACGGGGATCATCCGTTTCGAAACGCGGGACCGTTCCAAAACTTGTTGTGGAACAGGGCTTGGCAGTGGCAAAACCGTTTCGGAACAGCTCTACCTGTTTCGAAACGCCAAGGCCATTTCAGGCCACCTGTTCCGAAACAGTAGCACCCGTTCCGAAACGAGATGCCCAGAATTGCAGAATTTTGCTGGTTTAACAAGCAATTGACCCATCAAACACATTCCGATGACACTCAAATCGTACCAGCAAGTCATCAAGCACTTAAGAAACATATTAGCATCAACTAAACACAATCATGGCATCATTCAAAGAAAAACCCAATTCTATAGGCATGCTTCCTATATTGAAAACCATGCAACCATCAAATCACCAAAACCAAATACCAAAAGGCCATTTACATGTTCCAACATCATCAAAAGCATTAGCCAAACTTAGGGAGTCCAAAACATCTCCCAAAAACACAATCTAGGTTCCCATTGCCAAATGCCAAAAGCTAATAGTGTTAGGAAAACATTCACCATACATGAGCTTAATCTCTCACTTGGATCCTTGACCTCCTTGCTGCCCTTTAAGCACCTCAATGCTCTGCATTATTGGTTTAAGAAAGAGAGAGCGTAAGCACATAGCTTAGTGAGGAAATGCTCAATTAAAACATCACAATAATGCATTTGTAAAACACCTTTTCAAGGCCTTTAGTTTCAAAACAACATTTACCATGCAATTAAGCATACAAACCAAGAATCTCATGCTTCATATCATCAACATGTCATATTGGCTTACAAGTGATAATCAATAACATTTTACAACTCAAAACACAATCGGATACGCGGATTACAAGCGTTGTCCCATACGCTTCATATACACTACCAATATCAAGGTGGAGCATGGTACAATCACAACCCCTCAACACCCGTGATGAAGACTATGGTACAATCACAACCCCTCAACATCACTAATTGGTAGTTGTATAACATCACTAACGAGAACACGGGACATACAACACAAGATCCACACATGGACTTTTAACCACCATTGTGATCTTAACACAAGATCCACTCATGGACTTTTAACCACCATGATGATCTTAACCATCTCGTTAGTGTACTTGGATGGAGTTACGGTACAATCACAACCCCTCAACATCCAAGGCGACTTTATTCACGGTGCACCCAATCCTATAGCCGGCTAACTATATCCGATTCAAGTACTTTAAACCAACACATCACTTGCCAATATACATCATATAACATCATTAATCCACTGTTTTAAAGCATTTAACAAAGCCATTAAATCATCATGCATTACAATGCATCAAACCACATTTATCAATGTTCAAAACAAGGATCTCTTACCTTGAGCATCCTTCAACACATGGCTTATAAAACCAGCATCAAACATGCTAAAATATGCTTTCAAAACAGAATTTAAACATGCAAATAAAACACATTGCATCCAACCAACTCATGGTTCATCAACAAGAGAGTTTCTTCGAAAAACTTACTCTTGAGCTTAGCTAAGTTGTTTAGACTTAAACTAAGCTCTCAAAACCTTCCAACATTGGTTTCAAAGCTGAAAACCAAACTTCACTCACCGATTCCGTTTCGCAAGCTTGCCGAAACACCGATCAAGCCTCCGGATCAACACCACAAAGATCCGATGATGACTCCCCTGTTTTAAACACATCAAAGCAGTGGATTAATGCATCATCATGCATTAATATCTTCAACCAAGACAGCTAAACCCACTGCTCTCATCAACACTCACATTTCGGCTACCAAACACAACCGAAATCACATCCAAACACCTCTACAACCTTACCCAGCCAAGATCCATCAATTCCAAACATTCTTATACATCAATTAACATCCAAAAAGGATCTAATCACGTCCTTATACCTCCAGCTATAGCAGATCATCAAAATCACCCCAAAAACCACCATTAACTCAATCAAACACTTAGGAAAATTAACCTATCCGAGATTGCATTGATTAAACCTCAATTTCACATCATTTATATATTCAATAAACATCAAAAAGACATCTCAAATCACAGCCCAATCACTTAGTACGAATTTAATCAAAATTAAATCCAAATCTTGCATTTTAAGCCAAAATCAAGAACACAACATAAAAACCTTTATTAAAACTCAAATCAAGGATTGAGAACTTGGGAATTTCAGTAAAGAACTGAGTATTTAGAGGAGAAGGACGTTCATACCTCTAAATGTGAGTTTCTCCTTGTTTAAAGCCAAGATTCTTGAAAATTCAATAAGCAAATGGAAATGATTTGATGTAGGAATGATTAGAAACCAATTGGAGATTGAAATCTCATCTTTAGGTGTTAAAATCAGAGGGAAAATGGCTGGGGAAAATGTGTTTGGCTGAGAGAAAAGGGAGAGAAAATGAAGAGGGAAAATTTTGAGAAAAGTTAGTTATGAACTCAAAATATCTATTTCCCCTTTTTCATTTTATTAAATATCATTTAATAAATGTTTAATATTAAGAAAAATCTGGAGAAAACTCTTCTTGGGTAAATTAGCTCCTTAAAGATTCAAAGTTTCAATCCTTTTAAAACAGTCACCAACTTTTCAAAAATTACATTTTAGTCACTAACTTGAAATGTCACATTTCGAAACCTCATTTTGTAAAATTGATTTCACCACTCTCTTATATATAATAAAAGAGGATTTTAAGATATTTTTCCATATTTTTAATGCATCCCGAACTAGGCTTTCCCTAAAAACCACCTTTTATATTCGAACCAAAATTCGACCGGTCCGATTCAAACCCAAAACCTCTAAGCCCAAAATTGGGGTGTTACAACTCTCCCCCCTTAAGAAATTTCGTCCTCGAAATTTACCTGAAGGAAAGAGATACGGAAACTGCTTCAACATGTCATCCTTCCGTTCCCAAGTGGCTTCCTCAACACCACGATGCTTCCACAACACCTTTACCAACTCAATGGTCTTGCCTCGAAGAACCTTACTATCCGAATCCAGAATCTTCACCGGTTCCTCATCATAAGTCAAATCCAAATTCAATTCCACTTCCTCCACAGGCATCACATGCGAAGGATCCGATCTATACTTCCGAAGCATAGAAACATGAAACACATCATGAATCTTTTCCAACTCCTGCGGTAACCTCAACTTGTACGCAACAGGACCCACCCGCTCAATCACCTCGTATGGTCCAATGTACCTAGGGCTCAACTTACCCTTTCGACCAAACCTCATCACCTTTTTCCAAGGCGAAACTTTCAAAAACACACGGTCACCCACCGCATACTCAATCTCCTTACGCTTCAAATCCGCGTAAGACTTTTGCCGATCAGAAGCTGCCTTCAAACACTCACAAATGAGCTTCACCTTCTCGGTGGTTCCTTTCAACAAAGCTGGCATCGAAACCAACTTCTGACTCGTTTCAGCCCAACAAAAAGGAGTCCTACACTTCCTCCCGTACAAAGCTTCATAAGGTGCCATTTGAATACTTGCCTGATAACTGTTATTATAGGCAAACTCCACCAAAGATAGATGTTTCTCCCAAGAACCCTGAAACTCAATCACGCAGCACCTCAACATATCCTCCAACACCTGGATAACACGCTCAGACTGTCCATCCGACTGTGGATGATAAGAAGTGCTGAAATTCAACCGTGTACCCAAAGCCTGATGCAAACACTGCCAGAAACGCGATGTAAACCTCGGATCCCTATCCGACACAATCGACTTAGGCACACCATGCAGCCGCACAATCTCAGCAATGTACAGCTCCGCAAGCTTATCCAAAGTGTACGTAGTATGCACAGGCAAGAAATGCGCACACTTCGTCAGGCGATCGACAATCACCCACACCGAATTCTTCTTCGATGGCGACAAAGGCAAACCATACACAAAGTCCATGGTAATCCTTTCCCACTTCCACTCAGGAATCCTCAACGGTTGCAACAACCCTGAAGGAAACTGATGCTCAGCTTTAACTCGCTGGCAAACCATGCACTTGCTTACAAACTCAGCAACATCTTTCTTTAAACCCACCCAATAGTACTCATCACGAAGATCACGGTACATCTTAGTACTACCAGGATGCATAGCAAAAGGACTACTATGACCTTCAGTCAGAATAGCACGCCTCAACTCAGCATCATTGGGCACTACTATCCGAATCCCAAAACATAAAACCCCATCATCATTAAAGCAAAAATCCGATGGCCTACCCTCTGCAATATCCTGAACATGTGGCACCAAGGAATCATCCAACAACTGCTTCTCCTTAATCAACTGAACCAAGGATGGTTTCACTTGCAACTCAGCCACAAGACCACCATCACGCGAAATGCTCAAACTGGCAAACATAGCCCTCAACTCCACAGCTACCTTCCTACTCAAGGCATCCGCTACAACATTAGCTTTACCCGGATGGTACTCGATCGTCAAATCATAATCCTTAAGCAACTCCACCCAACGTCGTTGCCTAAGATTTAACTCCTTCTGAGACATCAGATACTTCAAACTCTTGTGGTCCGTGTACACCGTACACTTCTCACCATACAGGTAATGTCTCCAGATTTTCAAAGCAAAAACCACCGCAGCTAACTCAATGTCATGCGTAGGGTAATTGCGCTCATGCACCTTCAACTACCGTGATGCATAAGCCACCACCTTACCCTCTTGCATCAACACACATCCCAAACCAACGTAGGACGCATCACTATACACCACAAACTCTTTCCCTGATTCAGGTTGAACCAAGATAGGAGCTTGCGTCAAAGCCGCCTTAAGCTTCTCAAAAGCCTGCTGTCTTGCTTCTGTCCACTCATACTTAACATCTTTCTGCAACAACTTCGTCAAAGGTGCAGCAATCTTGGAAAACCCTTCCACGAACCTTCGATAGTATCCTGCCAAACCCAGGAAACTACGGACTTCATGAACAGACTTAGGAGGCTTCCAATTCATCACTGCCTCAATCTTTTAAGGATCAACACGAATCCCCTCCGCAGAAACCACATGACCAAGATTCACCACTTCTTTAAGCCAGAACTCACACTTGCTCAGCTTAGCATAGAGCTGATTCTCCAACAAAGCTTGTAACACAATTCTCAAATGCCCTTCATGCTCCTCCTCAGTATGAGAGTACACGAGGATATCATCAATGAACACCACGACAAATTTATCCAAGTATTCATGGAATACTCTATTCATCATATCCATGAAAGCTGCAGGAGCATTCGTCAAACCAAACGGCATCACCAGGAACTCATAATGCCCATACCTCGTCCTGAAAGCTGTCTTTGGCACATCCACATCCTTCACCTTCAACTGGTAATACCCTGACCTTAAGTCAATTTTAGAGAACACAGCCGCTCCCCGAAATTGATCAAAAAGATCATCAATTCTCAGCAATGGATACCGATTCTTGATAGTCAACTTGTTAAGCTGACGGTAATCAATGCACATTCTCATAGTGCCATCCTTCTTCTTCACAAACAACACTGGTGCACCCCAAGGTGACACACTCGGCCGAATGAAACCACGATCAAGCAACTCCTGAAGCTGCGTCTTCAGCTCTTTCAACTCTTTAGGTGCCATTCGATAAGGAGTAATGGACACTGGAGTTGTGTTTTCATACAGCTCAATCCCAAACTCCACTTCTCGATTAGGAGGTAACCCATGCAACTCCTCCGGAAACACACCAGGAAACTCTTGCACAATCATGATATCTTGCACTCGCAACTCCTTAGAGCTAGGATTCATCACGAAGGCTAGGTAAGCTTCATAGCCTTGCCTCAGCATCCGGCTCGCTTCCAAGGTAGACACCACATTGGCAAGAAACTTCACATTCTCACCAACCACCACCACTTCATAATCATCCGCAAGCTTCAACGAAACTCGCTTATTCTCAAAATCCACTACCGCTCGATGCTCAACAAGCCAATCCATACCAAGGATTACATCAAAGCCATAGAAAGGCAATTCCATAAGATCAACATGAAAAACATGATCTTGTACAACCAAGGGACATCTTCTATAAAGCTTTCGTGTCACAACAGTCTCACCAAAAGAACTAGTTACACGCATACCAACATCCAAAGACTCAACAGGCAAACCAAGCAATTGAGCATGCTCACGCAATATGTATGAGTGTGTAGATCCAGAATCAATCAAGGAAAGTAATGACAAGGATTGCAAAGTAAAAGTACCTGCGATCACATCCGTGTCATTCCTCCCCTCTCTCTGAGCATACACTCTGGCCTGGCCACCACCCTCAGGCTGAACAGCTACCACATGAGCCACATTCCTTCCACCATCCTCTCTACGCTGGAAGTTACCACGGCCGCGCCCACGACCTCTCTGTGGTGCAACAACTCCAGGAGCACGTCCTTGGCCACCACCGGCTAACAGAAGACACTCCCTCCTCATATGATCCGCCGAACCACAGTTCCAGCACGAGTTACCGGCCGCCACAACAGGAGCCTGAACCTCCCTCGCTGCTCGAGGACAATCACGCCTCAGGTGTCCACGCGATCCACATGTCCAGCATGTGTTCGGATCAGCTCTCGCCCTATCTCCCTGAACAGGCGCACCTTGCCCTCCACCACCTCGCCTAGCCGAAGACTGATACTTCCGATCACATTCTCTCTTGTTCCGTCCGCCATCGGAACTATACTCAGCAGCTCGCTTGCCCACACTAGGACCAGCTCCTCTAGAAGATAAACTCAAATTCAACTCAATGCCCTTTACCCTTCCAACCAGCACATCAAAATCAGTGTACTCAGCAGCCAGCATATAAGTCTTCACTTCCGTCACCAGACCATAACAGAAACGTTCACACCTCTCCCGCTCATCAGGAACAAGCTCAGGTGCGTACTGACTGAGTCGGACAAACTGAACCTCGTACTCAGCCACTGTCGTACTCCCTTGAGTAAGAGACATGAATTCCCTTTTCTTCTCATCCAGGTATCGCACACCCAGATACCTCCTCTTGAACGCGTTCAGAAAGAACGTCCAAGTTACATCAGCTTCCTCCGTTCCGGAAATAGTGGTTGTCCACCAAGTATACGCATCGTCATGCAATAGTGATATCACACAACCCAGCTTCTGCACATCATTGCAGTTCATTTGTCCCAAGATTCTCTTGGTACTTTCCAACCAAGATTCAGAACCTTCAGCAGACAATCCCCTGAACTTAGTCCCTCCCAGACTGCGCAAACGTTCCAGAGGTAGTCTTACATTAGCATCTCCCTGATGCCCAGCTCCTTGAGCTCCAGCTACCGCCGCCCGAAAGGCTCCAGCAATAGCTTGTATCAACATTGTCATGTCAGGAGCAGCTTGCCCCTGCCCAGCTTCAGGTCCAGCGACCCCAGCACCATCAGCAACACCAGCTCCTTCACCCCCAGCACCACCACCGCCAGGTGGAGGAGGTAAATCCACTACATTCTCAGTGTTCTCCTCATTCTCATTTTGAGCCATAGCTCGCGTATTAATCCTCGTTTCTCTACGAGGTCCCATTCACTAAACAATGCAATCACAATGCAATAAACAAAGTCAGGTTCAGCAAGGTAAGTAATCCAAGTACTCGAGCTCATTTCCAATTAAAAACAAATCATTTCATTAGCTTTGATTTGGCAATGGGTCCCTCTAACATGCTTCACCACAACATACACCACAATTGCCACATACTTACAATTTATACATCATACTTTCACTCATCATACATACATAGCAATCATGCACATATCACCCACATAACCATTCCCAATTACTCGAGAACTCATCTCTGATACCACCAAATGTAACCCCCTTAGCCCAGCCTAGACGGTCGACCCGAACTACGAAGATTACACGGGGAAACCAAAGTCAACCCGAAAGTCAACCTTGATTAACGACCTTTTTTATTTTAAACTTGTCTAAATGCATATTATTCCTAGGTGAACTCTTGAGAAGAACATACTCAAAAATCACAGCAATCAGAAAACATTTAGGGACTCGATTGCACAATATACAAATTTAGGGACCAAATTGCAAATTCTGGAAATTAAGAGGACTTAACATGTTTTAAAGTTACCATTATAAAATTAATCATATTCCATGCCTTTCTGTCAAATTTCATCCCAAACGGACGTCACAAACTCAACCAATTGCATATACAAAGTTTGGGACCAAAACGTAAGAGTTTCAAAACATATAACCATCAAATTCAGTGCCCAACGGTCGAGTGTTCCGAAACGGGGATCATCCGTTCCGAAACGCGGGACCGTTCCAAAACTTGTTGCGGAACAGGGCTTGGCAGTGGCAAAACCGTTTCGGAACAGCTCTACCTGTTTCGAAACGCCCAGGCCATTTCAGGCCACCTGTTCCGAAACAGTAGCACCCGTTCCGAAACGAGATGCCCAGAATTGCAGAATTTTGCTGGTTTAACAAGCAATTGACCCATCAAACACATTCCGATGACACTCAAATCGTACCAGCAAGTCATCAAGCACTTAAGAAACATATTAGCATCAACTAAACACAATCATGGCATCATTCAAAGAAAAACCCAATTCTATAGGCATGCTTCCTATATTGAAAACCATGCAACCATCAAATCACCAAAACCAAATACCAAAAGGCCATTTACATGTTCCAACATCATCAAAAGCATTAGCCAAACTTAGGGAGTCCAAAACATCTCCCAAAAACACAATCTAGGTTCCCATTGCCAAATGCCAAAAGCTAATAGTGTTAGGAAAACATTCACCATACATGAGCTTAATCTCTCACTTGGATCCTTGACCTCCTTGCTGCCCTTTAAGCACCTCAATGCTCTGCATTATTGGTTTAAGAAAGAGAGAGCGTAAGCACATAGCTTAGTGAGGAAATGCTCAATTAAAACATCACAATAATGCATTTGTAAAACACCTTTTCAAGGCCTTTAGTTTCAAAACAACATTTACCATGCAATTAAGCATACAAACCAAGAATCTCATGCTTCATATCATCAACATGTCATATTGGCTTACAAGTGATAATCAATAACATTTTACAACTCAAAACACAATCGGATACGCGGATTACAAGCGTTGTCCCATACGCTTCATATACACTACCAATATCAAGGTGGAGCATGGTACAATCACAACCCCTCAACACCCGTGATGGAGACTATGGTACAATCACAACCCCTCAACATCACTAATTGGTAGTTGTATAACATCACTAACGAGAACACGGGATATACAACACAAGATCCACACATGGACTTTTAACCACCATTGTGATCTTAACACAAGATCCACTCATGGACTTTTAACCACCATGATGATCTTAACCATCTCGTTAGTGTACTTGGATGGAGTTACGGTACAATCACAACCCCTCAACATCCAAGGCGACTTTATTCACGGTGCACCCAATCCTATAGCCGGCTAACTATATCCGATTCAAGTACTTTAAACCAACACATCACTTGCCAATATACATCATATAACATCATTAATCCACTGTTTTAAAGCATTTAACAAAGCCATTAAATCATCATGCATTACAATGCATCAAACCACATTTATCAATGTTCAAAACAAGGATCTCTTACCTTGAGCATCCTTCAACACATGGCTTATAAAACCAGCATCAAACATGCTAAAATATGCTTTCAAAACAGAATTTAAACATGCAAATAAAACACATTGCATCCAACCAACTCATGGTTCATCAACAAGAGAGTTTCTTCGAAAAACTTACTTTTGAGCTTAGATAAGTTTTTTAGACTTAAACTAAGCTCCCAAAACCTTCCAACATTGGTTTCAAAGCTGAAAACCAAACTTCACTCACCGATTCCGTTTCGCAAGCTTGCCGAAACACCTAAACCCACTGCTCTCATCAACACTCACATTTCGGCTACCAAACACAACCGAAATCACATCCAAACACCTCTACAACCTTACCCAGCCAAGACCCATCAATTCCAAACATTCTTATACATCAATTAACATCCAAAAAGGATCTAATCACGTCCTTATACCTCCAGCTATAGCAGATCATCAAAATCACCCCAAAAACCACCATTAACTCAATCAAACACTTAGGAAAATTAACCTATCCGGGATTGCATTGATTAAACCTCAATTTCACATCATTTATACATTCAATAAACATCAAAAAGACATCTCAAATCACAGCCCAATCACTTAGTACGAATTTAATCAAAATTAAATCCAAATCTTGCATTTTAAGCCAAAATCAAGAACACAACATAAAAACCTTTATTAAAACTCAAATCAAGGATTGAGAACTTGGGAATTTCAGTAAAGAACTGAGTATTTAGAGGAGAAGCATGTTCATACCTCTAAATGTGAGTTTCTCCTTGTTTAAAGCCAAGATTCTTGAAAATTCAATAAGCAAATGGAAATGATTTGATGTAGGAATGATTAGAAACCAATTGGAGATTGAAATCTCATCTTTAGGTGTTAAAATCAGAGGGAAAATGGCTGGGGAAAATGTGTTTGGCTGAGAGAAAAGGGAGAGAAAATGAAGAGGGAAAATTTTGAGAAAAGTTAGTTATGAACTCAAAATATCTATTTCCCCTTTTTCCTTTTATTAAATATCATTTAATAAATGTTTAATATTAAGAAAAATCTGGAGAAAACTCTTCTTGGGTAAATTAGCTCCTTAAAGATTCAAAGTTTCAATCCTTTTAAAACAGTCACCAACTTTTCAAAAATTACATTTTAGTCACTAACTTGAAATGTCACATTTCAAAACCTCATTTTGTAAAATTGATTTCACCACTCTCTTATATATAATAAAATAGGATTTTAAGATATTTTTCCATATTTTTAATGCATCCCGAACTAGGCTTTCCCTAAAAACCACCTTTTATATTCGAACCAAAATTCGACCGGTCCGATTCAAACCCAAAACCTCTAAGCCCAAAATTGGGGTGTTACAAAACTTACTTATCGGAGGATGCTAAAGTTAGTTCAAAGCAGGGAGCAAGGGTAAGTTGCTGAACTGAGTATAGCATGTTTTTTTGGGACAACCTTTTATCCTAAAGTTCTTGGTTCGAGCTTTTCTTTTAATATAAGGATATTGATTTTATTTTTTCATTTTAATTATTTTATTAAAAAAATAGTATAGCATATTTTTTGGATTGAATTTGTTGTTGTAAATAAAAAATCCTAATTAAAATGGGTATTAAACCCTAATAAAAAATTAGAAGAGCAAAAGAAGAGCAAGAACAAAGGATGAGAGACAAATAAATTGTATTATAAAAAAGCAAAAGAAGACAAAGAAATTATATTAATAAAAAAAGAAGTTATTGTCGTAAATAATGTAAAGAAGAGCAAGAACAAAGGATGAGAGACAAAGAGAGAGACTTGTATTATAATCTCAATTTAGGGTTGTGTACAATGCTTTCTCTAATCTTTATATTTATAGGTAAAAAAGAAAACCCTAATTAAAATAGGTATTAATCCTTAATAATAAAGTACATTAAAGTCTCATTTAATACATGAATATTCACCATAAATAAATATTCATAACACTTCCCCTTAGATATCCATGAAGATAATGTGCCTAGTTAAAACCATAGTAAGAAAAAAAAATCAATGGAAAAAATTCTTAGTGAAGGAAAAATACACATATCTTTGATACGCAAAAAATGTTCCCTGTTGAGTGTGCAAAAGTTCTACTTTCTACACCATATTTAACCCATATTTCTGCTGCATTCAAGAATAATTCATTGCATTTAGGTACAGTTTCACATATACATCACAATTATATAAAATGGCACGGTTACTACTGATTTTGGTTACTTTTGCCGGTAGCTGCTGTAGCAGACTCAGGGCAGTGAAGAAGCAGAGCTGGAACACAGGACTGAAGTTGAGAAGGAAGACGTTGCCGTGGCCCCTGCCATTGCAGCCAATGACGACAGCAATGGTGAAGGGAAAAGTAAAGTGGAGCTCGACAGAAAGAGGAAATTAAGCCGGTTTGTCGTGGGTCACTCCTATATTTTTCTGAGCCCTAGATCAGAATGAAGGCCAAGCCCAAAGTTCAAGGAAGAAACTCAAAGCAAGAAAAGAGGACGAATTAAAGGCATCTACTCTGAAGATTTAGTCTTTAATAGAGTTGTACTTTAGTTTAAACTTGTATTCTTGCCATATTAGAAAACTTGAACCCAAGGCCTATATAAAGGCATGTAATTTGACTTAGGGAAGGACATCTCATTCTCTAGCCATCTTCCCCTAAACCCTAGTCGTTTTCCCATTCTCATCATGTTCTAAACTTCCCCTAGGGCTAAGGGTTGATTCTGTAAAGTAGTTGCAAGGATTGTACTATTTTAGGATTTTTTTCTGTTCAATAAAATAAACTTCAAGTTTGCTTATTATGGTTTTCAACATCTTGCAAGAGTATCGGGAGAGCTTTGTGAGATTATACATTTACTTATTATCGGGAGAGTTAAGTATACAAAAAGAATAAGTACGAGTTCTCCAGTTTATGATTGAACTATCTCGGACCTAGGGATATGATGAGGTTAAGTGGCTAAGGAAGAATTCAACAACATCGGTGTTCATCCTTCGATTCACGCCGGGAGGTATCATCTAAGACGTGTTCATCGACAGACTTGGACCTAGGGATAGACAAGTCACAAAAGGGATTCTTGCCAAGCTTGAAGTACGGAGTTGTGTGATCGCTGCCGCGACAACAACAGACTGCTGCCGCCGCAGGTGCTGCCGTGACAGGAACGACGATAGAACATGAAGACCTATACAGTGCAACACCTGCACTACTAAGCAAATCAATACCGACCTATTTCTTTACCCTAAATCTTTTAATCTTTTATCTTCAGTACTCTTCAATATTTCCATACAAACAATTAAACTCTCTTCTTTCTATTTTGTGCAGCAATCCAAGGATAAAGCTATTTCCAGTCCCTGTGGATTCAACATCCGATACTTCGTGTATCACTTTACTACTTGCGTCGTGTACACTTGCACTCTATTGCGATAGACTCTTTTACACGCAACAAGTTTTTGGCGCCGTTGCCGGGGACTGGCAACATAACTTTACCCTACTTTTACTGCACTTTCTTTTTAATTTTTCTGTTTTTATTTGGATTGTTCACCCTGTGCTTTTCACAAGGTTTTTCGTTTGCTTATGCGCAGATCGAGACGAGGCAAAGAACCTGAGTATCAACTAGGTCCTGAAATCGAACGATCGTACAATCTCAGGAATCGAGACCGTCTTTTGATAGCCAGAAACGATTATCTTGAGGAACAATTAGAAGCCATGCATAATGGGAGGAACAACCAAGGGAATCCCGAAGATCCTATCGGGGATGAAGGAAACGGACAACCTGAAGCTGCCGTGGCCGCACGACGGTCATGCCGTGATTACATGATCAATGATCATGTGGAACTGGAGACCACCCTGCCAGACGTGGAAGCTGAAAATTTCGAGCTGAAACCTGTGATGTTCAGCATGATAAATTCCGCTGGCCAATTTAGTGGTGCTGCTACAGAGGATGCCAGAGAACATCTAAAAACGTTCCAAGAAATCTGTGGATCGTTTAGATTACCAGGAGTAAATCCGGAGATACTGAGGCTTCAGTTATTTCCTCATTCATTGAGGGACAGAGCGAAAACTTGGTGGAACAAACTAACACCGGGTTCAATACGAACTTGGACGGATCTAACTCGTGAATTTTTATCTCGTTTTAATCCTTCCCATTTATCTGAGCGATTACGTAATGAAATTTCTACTTTTCAACAGGAAGATGATGAGCCAATGCACGAAGCATGGGACAGGTTTACCACTCTTTTGATGAATTGCCCGATGCACGGATTCCCTGTTTGGAATCAAGTCATCAAATTTTATAATGCTGCCAACACACATACCCGTTTGAGAATAGATTCAGCAGCAAATGGACTGTTGTTGGACAAAGATCCAGATGAAGCCATGGTAGTATTGAAAAATTTGGCAAAGAATGAAGAGCAATTTCCCACAGTGAGGAGAGGTAAACGAGTACTAGCTGTGAAGGATTATGAAGCCGACAATTCTCTAAAGACACAGGTTGCGTACCTCACAAAGGCAGTAGAAAACTTGCTAAAGAAAGACTCAAAACCTGTCTACTCTGCAGAAGAGGTATGTGAAACTTGCAGTGGGAATCATAGCTCGGAAGATTGCCCGCTACAATTAGAGGAAGGGATGCATGTTGGAAACTATAACAAGCCGAGAAACTACGACTCCAACAATTACAATCCCAACTGGAGGAAGGACCCCAAGTTCTCCTAGAGTAACCCAAACAACGCACTGAATCCTCAAGTGCAGAACACTCAAAACCAGGGGGCACCCAAAATTCTGACACGACAGCAACCGCAACAGCAGCCGGCAGCCGCACCTAGTATATTGGAGTAGACTTTGGCCACATTTATGTCACAGACAGGAGCTTACATGGAAAACATGGATCACTTCATCAAAAAGACTGAGTCATTCATGGATAAAACAGAGATGAGAATGACTAACCATGAAGCTACACTGAAATCACTGGAGACACAGATAGGTCAGGTTTCCCAGCATATTAAGCCAAGGCAGAATGAAGGATTTTCTAGCGATACTGAGGTTGCTAGACAACCCACACATGAGCAGTGCAAAGCCATTACAACAAGGAGTGAGAAACAACTGCCAGGGCCGGAGAAGAAAGCCGAACCGGTTAAGGAACCAGCCCTAGAATCGACTGCTGCGAACACTGCCCAAGCAGATGATAAACAACCTGCTGCCGCCACACCTGTCGCGACAACAGAAGGGACAAAGGAGAAAGACAAGAAGGATGAAGGACCTAAGCCTCCTCAGATCCGAATACCATGTGAAGGACGATTCGAAGATTACCGTCCTCCACCTCCTTTTCCACAATGGTTACAGAAGCAGAAACAAGAGTACCAGCTCAAGAAGATATATGATATTTTTAAGCAGGTTCACATCAATATTCTGCTGTTAGAGGCCATCAAGGGGATGCCTGATTATGCGAAATTTCTTAAGGTTCTAAGTCGAAAAGATCCAGACTTGGGGAATTCGAAACGGTAAAAATGACAGAAGGATGCATGACTATTCTGCACAGGCATCCATCCCAGAAAAAGAAGGATCCTGAGAGCTTCATCATACCATGCATAATTGGTGATAAATTCGTGGGTAAGGCACTTTGTGATCTAGGTGCTAGTATTAATCTAATGCAAAAATCTGTGTTTCAGAAACTAGGTATTGGACGAGCACGGCCCATGACAATTATGCTGCAGCTGGCAGACTGCTCTTACGTGCAACCAGAAGGGAAGATTGAATATATTCTGGTAAGAGTGGATAAGTTTATTTTTCCCGCTGACTTTCTTGTTTTAGATTGTGAAGTAGATGGGAATGCACAAATCATCCTGAGGCGACTCTTCCTAGCCACAAGCAGATCACATATTGATGTAGAAAAGAGAGAACTTGCAATGAGAGTGAATGATCAAGAGATCAAGCTAAATGTTCTCCAGGCAATCAAACATGCTGATGCAGAAGAAGAATGCAAGGCTATCACTGAAGTAATCCTTGACCAACCCTGCATCAGGTCGAGCTGCCATGACATCAAATTTGGTCACTGCCACAGCAGCCATCTGGAAGACTGTCACGGCAGCAACGACGACAACAGCTCCTCAGATTCTGACATATCTGACGCTGAAGGTCAAGAGGAGGTAAACTGGATAGGCAATCGTCCAGGTAAGTTATTCGAGCCCTTAAACTATACCTCGAATGAACACATCATCCAAAAGCCCTCAACTGTAGAACCACCTGTTTTAGACCTTAAGCCCATGCCATGGCAGCTCAAATATGTTTTCCTTGGATTAAATGATACGTTGCCCGTAATCATCTCTTCCAAGCTAATGCAGGAACAAGAACAACAGCTGATAGGGATGCTGCAGCAGCACAAAAAGGCTATTGGATGGACGATAGCTGATATCCAAGGCATTAGTCCGGCACTATGCATGCACAAAATTCTCTTAGAGGATGATCATAAGCCGACCATTGATGCTCAGAGACGATTAAACGACGCTATGCGAGAAGTGGTTCGAAAAGAAATTATCAAATGGCTTGACGCTGGGATAATTTATGCCATCTCGGATAGTAAGTGGGTGAGCCCGGTGCAGTGCGTTCCTAAAAAGGGAGGAATAACCGTGGTGACCAATGAAGAGAACGAACTAATCCCAACCAGGACTGTGACCGATTGGAGGGTTTGTATGGATTACCAGAAGCTTAACAAAGCTACTCGAAAAGACCATTTTCCCCTACCTTTTATTGATCAAATGCTTGATAGATTAGCGGGAAAGCCTTATTATTGTTTTCTTGATGGTTACTCAGGTTATAACCAGATAGCTATCGCACCGGAGGATCAAGAGAAAACGACTTTCACTTGCCCATACGACACTTACGCTTTCCGGAGAATGCCATTTGGACTCTGCAATGCACCAAAAACATTCCAGAGGTGTATGATGGTAATATTCTCTGACATGGTGGAGGATTTCCTGGAAATATTCATGGACGATTTTTTCGTCTTTGGAGACAGTTTTGAAAGCTTCTTAGGCAACCTACAGAAGGTGCTCGAAAGATGCGAGAAAACGAACTTGGTATTAAACTGGGAGAAATGTTACTTCATGGTGGATGAGGGGATAGTCCTAGGCCACAAGGTAAGCTGCCGCGGCATAGAAGTCGACAGAGCCAAAATAGAAGTGATTGAAAAGCTTCCGCCACCCACCACAGTCAAGGGAATTCGGAGTTTCTTAGGGCATGCTGGGTTTTATCGAAGGTTTATAGCAAAATTTTCGAAGATCACCAAGCCCTTATGCCACCTACTAGAGCAGAATCGTCCCTTTGACTTCAATACTGAATGTACTGAGGCATTCAGAATCCTGAAAGAGAAGCTGGTAACAGCCCCAGGTGTACAGCAACCAGACTGGAGTTTGCCATTTGAAATTATGTGTGATGCCAGTGATTACGCTGTAGGGGCAGCACTTGGGCAGAGGAAAGACAAGCTATTCCATGTAATTTATTATGCCAGCAAAACACTAAACGATGCCCAAGTGAATTACACCACAACAAAAAAGGAGCTGTTAGCAGTGGTGTTTCCGATTGACAAGTTTCGTTCTTACATACTTGGAACAAAGGTGGTGGTCCATACAGACCACTCAGCACTAAAGTATCTGTTCGCTAAAAAAGATGCAAAGCCTAGACTAATACGTTGGATTCTGCTGCTTCAAGAGTTCGACATTGAAATCAAGGATAAAAAGGGGACAGAAAACCAAGTTGCAGACCACTTGTCAATATTGGAGATGGGAAAAAGTCTACCGACAGACAAGACTCACATACTGGAGATTTTCCCTGATGAGCAGCTATTTGCTGCCACGAGCACTGTCGCGACAACCATGGCAACATGTAAGTTTTCTGAACTTCCTTGGTATGCTGATTTCTTTAATTACATAGTTAGCAGCATATTACCTCCTAAACTTAATTACCAAGCAAGGAAGAGGTTCCAAAATGATGTTAAACATTATTATTTGGACGAACCTCTTCTTTTCAAACATTGTGCAGATCAGATCATCAGGAGATGTGTACCACAAGATGAGCAGGAAGCTGTGCTTCACCACTACCATGCTTCACCATATGGAGGACCCTTAGGTGGTAACAAAACCGCTGCCAAGGTTTTGTAGTCTGGCTTTTATTGGCCCTCACTGTTTAAGGATGCCCAAGCATTCTACAAAAGCTGTTACAAATGCAAACGGATAGGAAACATCTCAAGGAGACATGAGATGCCACTGCAAAACATTTTAGAAGTCGAGATCTTCGATGTATGGGGGATTGATTTCATGGGACCATTCCCAACATCATGTTGGAACCTCTACATCTTACTGGCAGCAGACTATGTGTCCAAATGGGTTGAAGCGACCGCCACACAGAAAAACGATGCCAAGACTGTTCATAGATTTTTGCACAAAAATATTTTTTCCAGGTTTGACATACCTAAGGCGATCATCAGTGATGAAGGGAGACATTTCGACAATAGGGTAATAGCTGCTGCCTTAAGAAAATATGGCGTAAAGCATCGGATCGCAACATCATATCACCCTCAGACCAATGGACAGGCCGAAATATCCAACAAGGAAGTGAAGAACATTCTTGAAAAGATGGTTAAACCTACTCGAAAGGACTGGTCTTTACACCTCAATGATGCACTCTAAGCCTATAGAACAACATTTAAGACACCATTGGGAATGTCACCCTACCGGCTGATATATGGAAAAACATGCCATTTACCTGTTGAGATAGATCACAAAGCTTACTGGGCTATCAAGGCAGTGAACATGGACTTAGATAAGGCAGGACAAAAGAGGTTACTTGACTTGAATGAAATTGAAGAAATTCGAGCAATGACCTACGATAACGCAAGAATTTACAAGGACAAGACAAAGAGGTGGCATGCCAAGAAGTTGCTGCCACGACAGTTCTGCCCAGGGCAACTTGTGTTGTTATTTAACTCTAGGTTGAAACTCTTCCCAGCGAAGCTGAAATCTAGATGGTCCGGCCCATTCCAAGTTGTGCAAGTTTTTCCCCATGGTGCCATCACGATCAAATCCTTAAAAGACGGGCACCAATTTAAAGTCAATGGACAGAGACTGAAGCATTATCAGGGGACTGAAGCCCCAAGAATGCAGGAAGTGGTTACTTTAGGAGATGCCCCTCAAGGCATCCCTAATTTAACTTAATTTTATTTTTATTATTATTTCTATTATATATATATATTTATTTATTAGGAAATTAGAATTATTTTATTTTTAAGAACTAAGTTTTTATTTTAATTATTTTTAGGAAATAAGGGAAACAAGGAGAGGAGAAGAAGTGAAACAGCCCACCATCTCACAAGCAGCCCAAAAAGCCCAAAGGAGGAGTCTGTCGTCACAGCCTGTCAACAGCTGTCGCGACAGACGCGGAAAAGAAAGCATGTCACCACGCTGTCGCGGCAGACACGCAAACGCGTAACAGACACGCAATAGACACGAAAACACGTGACAGACGCGTCAGAAACCGTATAACAGCTGGCCCCATTATTCGCGCCTACCATTACAGCTCCAACGGGCAGCAAACCATTCATCTATATAAACCCCATTTTACTATTCATTTTTCACCTCACTTTTACTCTCTCAACTTGCTTTCTCTCTAGATCTCAAATTTCTTTTATTTTCTACAGCTTTGCAACAATGAGTACCAGACAGACAAGACGAAGTGCTGCCTCCAGCTCTGCCGCAGCAGCAGGCACACCCAACAACGCTAGACTCCCTAACCGCTTTGCCACCACTGACTCCGTCGACCGATACTACACCTCCTTCAAAAAGAGGGAGATGTGGGAAGAGAGATGGTTCCTTTATACCAAACGCACGAAAGATTTCGGGCTCGAACCATTCATAGCTCGAAAGATCAGAGCCTTCAAATGGCAGATGTTTGCTGCCCAGCTCGAGGAGATGAATGTCACTTTGGTCCGAGAATTTTATGCTACTGTCGACAGCAAGGATACGAAGACCGTGACCGTACGAGATAAAGAGGTTAATTTCGAGCCGGAATACATCAATACCCTGTATAGAATCTACGTTAGTAAAAAGGAGAACAGACACAAGAGGTTCGTGGAAAGTCTGTCGCCGGCAGACTACGATGCTGTCATGACAGAATTAACTGAAGAGGGGACAGAGTGGAATACTGATCCCAAGCATCGGTGGACGGTGAAACACACTCAACTCACTCTGGAGGCCAAACTTTGGAACCACTTCGTAAAGAAGATGATAATGCCTTCTTCCCACAACAGCACGGTCGACCGACCCAGGTTAGCTCTCGTTCATTCTATTTTAAATGAGAGACCCATAAACGTCGGCCGGTATATACGAGAGGGAATTTTGGAGTGTGCCCTTAGACCATCGGGACCCCTTGCCTTCCCGTACCTCATCACTGAGATCTGCCGCAGCCACAACGTTCCAGAAATCCCCGAAGATTCCAAGGTCCGAGGGAAGGGATGGACGGAGTGTAACATTTTCAGTTTGATGGAGCTGAAAGCAGCCACACCCTCTCCTTCTTCAACCCGTCGGCCGCAGCAGAAGAGCCAACAGAGCCCATTGACCCAGAACCTGCCGCCGCAGAGCAGTAGCAGCCAACGGCAGCAGCACCTCTAGAAGCTCCTCCACTCAAATCCTAGCCACCCTGCAAAAGATGGAGGAACAACAGCTTGGTCTGATGAGTTTCGTCAGAGACTTCACAGCAACAACGGTACATTTTATTCAAAACAATTTAAATTTTGCAAATGTACAATTTCCTGCTTTCCCAGAGCATTACTTTGCTGTCCCTACGCCTGCCCATACTCCTACTCCTGCTGCCACACCAAAAACACCCTGTGCTGCATCTACTCCAACCCCGGCCGCGACAGCTGAAGGCAGAAGCCGCACCGCCACTGCCTCTTCCAGAGGAGAGAAACGAAAGGAGCCGTTGGCCGAAATTGATGATTTTATCGTCGGGTTCTCTTCCTCCTCCATCTGACAGGAATCTGATGGGGAGCCCTCTGTCAAAAGAAACCTTTCAAAGGAGTTCACTCCGATGGAAAGGCAGAAGCCCAACACTAGTGAAATACCATCCGGCCAGGGCAAGTCTGGCAGCAGCAGCAGCAGCAGTGGCAGCATCAGCAGCTCTTCTAAAGAGGTACAAGTGCTGGAAAGGCCACCCCAGATCTCTCCCACTCATATCCAGCCCCAAGCAAAGCTAAGAAGAAGACTGCCTCCGCCTCTCCGATCACTCTACCGGCACCCACAACGAAGGTCACTGCCCACCGGTAGCTACAGATCAGCAGCAGCAGCGACGACAACACCTAAAATTAAGTTTCTATCTTATTTTTGTTGTTCTGCTGTTTTATTATAATTGTGATGTATTGTGTTTTTATTTTTTGTTTTTTTTATTTTCTATCATCATGCATTGAGAGCAATGCAACCCTTGAGTTTGGGGTGGCATCCCTCCAGTAATGAAGTATTTTTAGGTTCAAAAATTGTGTCTAAGTGTTAATCATTATTTAAGTTTATTTTTGTCAAAAAAAAAATGGCTTAAGTCTTTGAACTGAACTTACCTGCCGTGACAGCCTCTGTCGTGGCAGTGCCTTTAGGATATTTTTAGGAGCAGTTTAGAGCCTTACTATAGTTCTGATCCTTAAACACCCTTTGTGACTCTTATACTGTCTAGAACTCTACTGGTAAACTAGAATAGGAAAAAGCTTAAAACACTTGAGTTGCCCCTAGACGTGCCTAACACTGGCTCTAGGAAAAGAAGTTAAGAAAAAATAGACTCAATACACCTAGAGGTGCCCGAAACCAGCTCTTGGAAGTTATCTAGAGGTGCCTGAAACAGGCCCTAGTCAAACTTAAATTAAGAAAAGAAAATCGAGTCTAAGAAAAAAACTAAATGAGCCTAAGAATTGCCTCCAAGAAAATGAAAGTTGGCATAAAAATTCAAGTGAGTGGCTTAGCTATTCTAGTAAACTAAGGGAGTCTAGGCATATAATTGTTCACAAAACATGCACACACTACACAAGAATTATAGCAAGGTTCCGAATGAATCATGAATTATCTAATAGGGTGCTGTTCACAATAGGGCATGAATGATAGGTAAGGAAAAGTTCACTGTTTTAAGCCAACAAAAAGTTTTATTTATTTTTCTTTTTAGGTCTTAATTGCTTGAGGACAAGCAAGAACTTGAGTTTGAGGGTGTGTTGAGTGTGCAAAAGTTCTACTTTCTACCCTCTATTTAACCCATATTTCTGCTGCATTCAAGAATAATTCATTGCATTTAGGTACAGTTTCACATATACATCACAATTATATAAAATGGCACAGTTACTACTGATTTTGGTTACTTTTGCAGGTAGCTGCTGTAGCAGACTCATGGCAGTGAAGAAGCAGAGCTGGAACACAGGACTGAAGTCGAGACGGAAGACGTTGTCATGGCAGCCAATGACGACAGCAATGGTGAAGGGAAAAGTAAAGTGGAGCTCGACATAAAGAGGAAATTAAGCCGGTCTGTCGTAGGTCACTCCTATATTTTTCTGAGCCCTAGATCAGAATGAAGGCCAAGCCCAAAGTTCAAGGAAGAAACTCAAAGCAAGAAAAGAGTACGAATTAAAGGCATCTACTCTAAAGATTTAGTCTTTAATAGAGTTGTACTTTAGTTTAAACTTGTATTCTTGCCATATTAGAAAACTTGAACCCAAGGCCTATATAAAGGCATGTAATTCGACCTAGGGAAGGACATCTCATTCTCTAGCCGTCTTCCCCTAAACCCTATTCGTTTTCCCATTCTCATAATGTTCTAAACTTCCCCTAGGGCTAAGGGTTGATTCTGTAAAGTAGTTGCAAGGATTGTACTATTTTAGGATTTTTTTCTGTTCAATAAAATAAACTTCAAGTTTGCTTATTCTGGTTTTCAACATCTTGCAAGAGTATCGGGAGAGCTTTGTGAGATTATACATTTACTTAATATCGGGAGAGTTAAGTATACGAAAGGAATAAGTATGGGTTCTCTAGTTTATGGTTGAACTATCTCGGACCTAGGGATAGGACGAGGTTAAGTGGCTAATGAAGAATTCAACAACATCGGTGTTCATCCTTCGATTCACACCGAGAGGTATCATCTAAGACGTGTTCATCGACAGACTTGGACCTAGATAGGACAGGTCACAACATGGATTCTTGCCAAGCTTGAAGTACAGAGTTGTGTGATCGCTGCCGCGACAACAACAGACTGCTGCCGCCGCAGGTGCTGCCGTGACAGGAACGACGACAGAACATGAAGACCTATACAGTGCAACACCTGCACTCCTAAGCAAATCAATACCGGCCTATTTCTTTACCCTAAATCTTTTAATCTTTTATCTTCAGTACTCTTCAATATTTTCCTACAAACAATTAAACTCTCTTCTTTCTCTTTTGTGCAGCAATCCAAGGATAAAGCTATTTCCAGTCCTTGTGGATTCGACATCCGATACTTTGTGTATCACTTTACTACTTGCGTCGTGTACACTTGCACTCTATTGCGATAGACTCTTTTACACGCAACATTGCCTCATTAAAAACCTTTTCTAGGAAAATCCAATGTTGTAAATTCACTTCTCAAATGGAGAAGTAGGGAGCGCCTTAGTAAATAGATTTGTTAAATTATCACATGAATGAATCTGTTGGACATCAATGACTCCATTCTTTTGTAGATCATGAGTGAAGAAGAATTTTGGTGAGATGTGTTTTGTTCTATCACCCTTTATTTATCATTGCTTAAGTTGGGCAATGCATGTTTTATTATCAACATATAAGACTGTCGGAGCTACTTTTCCAAAGTGTAAACCATAATTTTCTCGAATGTGATAGGTTACAGACCTTAGCCACACACATTCATGACTTATCTAGTTAGGGGAGTTGAACCATGATTTTCCTAGAAGCCTTGTTTTGTTGCTACCATGAAAGAAAAACTCGCTACGAATCATAGACATCAGCCTAGCCGGTCATCCTTTCGCACCCCATCGTCGATAGAGACCTAGATTTCGAGATTTCACCATTCTCCTAAAAGACATATGAAATTACAACCTCCTCTGTCTCACTCAAGTGAATTGCTTTCGAGAGAATTATGCAGGTTTTTGGCAACTTTCACTTTCAACCAGATTCACCGCCTACGTGTCTTTTAATAGCAGTCATTCCAAAGAACACTTACCCCACCATCTTACCACGGTTGCTGGCACGGAGTTAGCCGGGGCTTCATCCTCGAGTCTTGTCATGATCACGCACTCAACGAAAGAGATTTACAAGAGGGGCTTGCCCTTTTCCACTCACGTGATATTGCTGGATCGGGAATTCACCCACTGTCCAAGATTTCCCACTGCTGCCCCCCCCCGTGAGAGTCTGGGCCGTGTCTCAGTCCTAGTGTGGCTGATCATATGAAAAGACCAACTAAGCATAATTGGCTTGGTTAACCTTTACATGACCAACTACCTAATACTACGCAGGCTCATCAAATAATGCTTTTTAGCTTTCTTCAGGATTTGGCCCGAAATGTTTGGCAGATTCCCACGCGTTACGCATTATGGATAGCCAAAATCTCAGCATGATTAGAGGAAGCGGCAGTAACTGTTTGTTTCATTGAGCACCAAGAAATTGTGGTACCAACATATTTAAATAAATAACCAGCCTATGATCAAGCACTCTTAGGATTAAATAAGTACCCTTCATCTACAAACCAACCAATTCTATTTTTGATAAATTATGGAAAAATAATCTCATGTCTTTTGTACTTGAAAATAACGAAATATGTGCTTAACCTCATTCTAATGTTTTCTGGTTGGACATGAGCTAAATCTTGCCAACAAATTGAAAACAAATGATATGACAGGTCGTGTGTGACTAGAAAGATACATCAATGCACCAATGACACTTAAGTATGACACTTCTAGACCAAGAATATCTTCATCCTTTTCTCGAGAAAAAAAGACCTTTGTTAACATCAAGTGACCTAACAATCATATGGGTTCTCAACGGATGTACGTTGTGCATGTAAAACCTCTTTATCTTTCTTTCTCTGTGTATGTTGATTGATGCATAAGGATTCTATCCTTTAAGTGCTCAATGTGTAACCCAAGACAAAATCTTGTTTTCTGAGATCTTTCATTTCAAATTCTTTCTTTAAATATTCTATTGTCAAGGAGATCTCTTCAAGAGTCCCAATGATATTCAAATCATCAATATACACAACAATAATGATAAGTATGAAGCTAAATCTATTAATAAAAATGGAAGGGGAAATTGAATCATTCTTATAGCATTCTGCTAATAAGTATTCATGGAGGGGATTATACCACATGCCCATAGATTGTTTTAATCCACAAAGGGATTTGTTCAATTTGATTGAATAATGTTCCCAAGAACTTGAATTAACTACGTTTGATAGTTTAAATCCTTCCGAAAGTTTCATGTACATATTATTATCAAGAGGCTCATACAAATAGGTTGTAACAACATCCATTAAGCGAAAAGTAAGTCTTTCTTTTATTTCTAGACTAATAAAAAATCTAAAAGTAGTTGCATCCACCACTGGGGAGTATGTTTCCTCATAATCGATTCCAGGTCTTTGTGAGAAACTTTGTGCAACCAAACAAGCTTTATATCTCACAATTTCCCATTTTCATTTCTCTTTCTCACAAAGACCGATTTATATCACACATGTTTTACACCTTCTGGTGTATGGACTATAGGTCCGAATACTTCCCTATTTGAAAGAGATTTTAGTTATGCATTAATTACATCTTTCCATTTTGGTCAATCATTTATTTTCTACATTGTCCAATTGACAATGTTTTATGATCCACATTAGCATCCAAAATCTCTAGTGCTATATTGCATGCAAAAGTATTATCGACGTCAATTTTATTTTGGTTCCATTTGTTACCAGACATGACATAATTTATTGAGATCCCATCATTATCAGGTACCTGAGTTATGTCTGATATCTATTCTGGGGACCTTTCAATCTCTTCTCGAGATCTTTCATAATTTATTGATTCCTCGATTAGACCATAATAAGATATAACTCATTTTCTTTTTCTAGGATTTTATCTTTGGAACCTACTGGTCTACCACGCTTCAAGCGTGCTTTTGACTCAGTAGCAACTAGAGTTTGTCCTTCTAGGACATCAATTTTAATTAGAGCATTCACAACTGGTATATGTGACTTAGTCACTCCTTTAGGGTCAACAAAAGCATCTGACAATTGATTTGCTAAGTTTTGCAAATGAGTTATTCTTTGAACTTCTAGTTCACATTGTTGGTTACATAGATCAAAATGAGATAATGATAATTCATTCCAACTTTTTTCTTTCCCCAGCTGTTTATTTTCTTCCCCTAATGTTGGGAAAACCGACTCATTAAAATGACAACAAGAAAATCGAGCTGTAAATAAATTCCCCGTCAAAGGCTAAAGATATTTAATTATCGAGGGGGATTCAAATCTGACATATATTCCCAACCTTCTTTGAAGAACCATCTTTGTGTGTTGTGGTGGAGCAATCAGAATGTATACCACTCACCAAAAAAATTTGAGATGGGAAATATTTGGTTCCTGTCCAAAAACCATTTTTAATAGGGAGAAATTATGATAACTTATTGGTCTGATGCGAATCAGTTATGCTTCATGTAAAATGGCATGTCCCCATGCAGAAATTGGTAGTTTTGACTTCATCAGTAATGGTCTTGCAATTGATCGAAGTCATTTAATAAATGACTTTGAAAGACCATTTTGTGTATGATCATGAGCTACAATATGTTCAACACATATTCCAATTAACATGCAAAAATCATCAAAAGCCTGAGAAGTAAATTCACCAACATTATCAAGACGAATTGTCTTTATTGTAACACCCTAAACTCGGATGTCATATTTGGGCACTAAGCCCAAACCAAAACCATAAAATTTCTTCACTTGGTTTAGCCCAAATAAAATATTTTCCAAAAAACATTTAAACCCAACAGTTGAAAATATAAATAAATGATTAAATCGTTGCAAAGGAGCTCCAATTTCATTTAAAATATTGAACATTCGACTTGATTAATACAATTCCAGAATAAGAGTTACAGACTCGACCCTGTAAGGTACTATGTATACAAAGCCCACTAAATAAAAGTAGTTTACTCTAGCAATCATTGCTTGTTGGAATCCCAAACTGAAAAATGCTCCTTGAGCTCTCCATCGATCTACCAAACTACGCACTGTAACGACTTAGATTTTTGGGTTAATGAATCGGGTCTCGGACCCGAGTTATGAGCCTTTATTTTAGAAGGCCAAGTTGAGGTGGTTATGTTAGGCCCATTATTTTGAGGAAGAAGCTTTGAAATTTAAAAAGGATGAAGATAGGACAAAAGGGGATATTATGTTGGAAATAGAGAAAATGTAAAAAAGTGATTTGATGGGGTGAGATAGAAGAAAGAGTGGAAGAGTAAATGGGTTTGTAGAGAGTGAGAGAGGATATGTTAAAGAGTATTTTCATCACCTACTACACCGATGTCCCTCTCACTGCTGCCGCCATCGTCTTTAGCTCGCCGAGAGAAGTCCGACGATGATCCTCGCGTCGCCGAAGTCGTCGTCGTTCGTCGGGGTAGGTGAAAGAAAGGTTTGACCTAGTTGAAAGCACCGTGCTCTGCCGTCTTCCTCCAGAAACTGATGCCACCACGAGACTCACCGGCCGACCACCGGAGCATGCCTAGCGCCCTCACCAAATTCTGAGTCCATTAGTGCAGTCTGTTTCACCAAATTCGAACTTGATAAGTTTTTTTTATGCATTTGACCTTGTGAATTGAATAGGGGATAGATGAAATTAATGTGTTTTCATATTTGTTTTTATATGAGGGTTATTCGGGATCGAATATCGGGAAAATATGAGTAATCAGGAAGTTTATATAAGGATTTATCGCTTTGGCTTAAGGTTAGTACACCTTGAACTCATATTGCTTCTTGGGTATCATAAATGTGATTGCTTTGCGTGTTAGTATCTGCAAAATAGGTAGACAATAACTAAGTATGAGTAGAGACCAGTATTATGAGACTCGTTATTTTTAAGATGCGTGATGATGTTACGGTTATGATAAGACTCATATAAGCTTTAGAGACCCTTTAGGGTCATTTGAGATGCTCATATGATTATTTGATGATTGTTTGATTGGTTGATAAATTGTGATGCATGGTATGCTTGTTCGAATAGATTGACGGGAATTGATGGGAATTATGCATAAGAGATAAATACTCGATTATATGATGATGAAGCTGGTAATTAATATTAATTGATTAAACGTGGTAGTAAACAAACACTAATGACTTTCATAAGCTTTAGGGATCGAATAAAGTGTTGTAATATCGTAATGCGAGGGAATTGTGGGAACCCGTGAATAGGGTATCGATACGAGCCTTAGCCGTACCAGTACACGATTGGGGGACGTATTAGTACAAGGTTGACCCGTATCGGTACTTGAGAAAATCTAGGATTTCTAGTAAGTAATATTTGTATCCGTATGCATGTTAGTATCATTACCTAAGGGTACCATATTGATACTCGTATTTGAGTACATGTACCCACTGAACGAAATAACCTATAATGCTGATAAAAGATGAAAATTGACGTGGGATGAGAATGAGATAATATGGATTAATAGAGATAATTAATGTGGATGGTTAATATATGTACTTCATACTATATTAACACTTGGTAAACTTAAATGATGGCTTGATAATTGATAGAAACCATAGAGTTTGGTAATCATGTAATGTTGTGTGGAAATCGTGTACATGTTGTGTGCTCTTTGGACACTTGATTGGTTGTGTTACCTTTGATTGATGGGATCGGGATACCCAGTGAGAGAATGAGTGTGCTGCAACACCATGGTTGAAGATTTCTTAATGTAGGATCTCAATGTTGTGTGGATGAGAGCCTCATCCCTACGAGTATAGGATCCCAATGCTGTTTGGACGTGGGCCTCACTCGGAGTGTACGATCCCGATACTATACGGAGGCGGGCGTCACTCCAGGTTTATGGTATGACTTGTGTGCTTTCGCTCAGATGATCTGGTGAGATCCCGAGTATGGTTGGGCCTTGTGGGCCATGTTTGATGTTTTTCTATGTTGAGAGTATGTGTTTAGGCAGCTAGTGGTAATACAATGTATTTATTTATGTCTCCTTATTGCTCGTACTAGCTTGCATGCTTATGTTTTTTTATTAGCATGAAGTATAGTATAGTATAGTATAGTATAGTATAGTATAGTATAGTATAGTATAGTATAGTATAGTATAGTATAGTATAGTATAGTATAGTATAGTATAGTATAGTATAGGTGTACCACTAAGTTTTGTAAGCTCAGCGCTCGAAATCATTGTTTATGTGTGTAGGTTGATCGTCGGATCATGGGTTCAAGAATGTTTTCAGAGTATGGTACTTGCGTTTAATGGGCTATGTATTCTTAGGGCCTTACATGGTCGAGTCTGTAATTCATACTTTTGAAATTGTATTAATCAAAGAAAATGTTTAAATGATTTAAATTAAAGTGAAGCTCCTTTGTAATGATTGAAATTGCTTTCTATATTTTCTACCAATAGATCTAAATGTTTTGGAAAAACCTTGTTTGGGCTAAATCTATGTGCCAAATTTTATGGTTTTGGATTGGACTTGAGGCCCAATTGTGACATCCGGGTCGAGGGTGTTACAAAAATGGTATCAGAGCCTAGGTTTAGCCAGTTCTAGAAAACTTCGGGGTGGTATAGATGTCTTACTAAGGTGTCTAGTGAATACAAGCCCTTATATTAAGTCTGTATTCTTTAAGACTAGAATCCCGATGGTACGTCCAATTTTGTGACGTCAAGATGGTTATGATTGTGGTCAAGAGTGGCCAAGTTTAAGTGTTGAGTCACTCATGGGGGCGATTCCGGGGGCGACGTCGCCTCAGATTGTTTAGATGTGAGTTAGTTGAATGATGCTGCAGTCGAGGATGTGTCCTCCTCCCTCCACCTGATTGGTGTCTTCATTGCGTGTTGTAGACGTTTCGAAGCCCGCAGATACACCATGAGAGTTTGTAAGGAATTTTTATTGTTATTCATTGATAACATTTATGAAGCAAGTATGGATAACTCACTTTCAAAATTGATCATTGGATGCACGTTGGGTGAAAGACCCTTTGTTCGTGTAAAAAAGAGTCTTGTTGATACTTGGGAAGTATCATCGCCTCCTCAAGGGAATTTCTCGAAGATAGTGGATTTTGGATCCACTAGTTCGTTAGAGTGTGACCGAAGTTAGACGTTCTACCGGTTTGAGAGTTCTACCTTCTTGGGAGTTGTTGCACCTTGAAAATTGCTTTGGTTAATCAAGCGTGATGTAAGCCAATAATGTCAAGAGTGGGCTTGAGGCTCCGAGACCTCAAGGGAACCAAACCTTTGATTATGAGAATGTTGAACTGTCGCCCTTCTACCGTGGTTTTTGTAGTGGTTGTTTTGAGAATGGCACAATAGGGTTGTGAGATATGTTTGACCGTTTGGTAGATGCCAACATGTGTAGTTCAACACTCGAGATCCTTCAGATTGTCAGAATGTTTGTTTACGCTTCTTGGAGGAGTCGTCAGAACTTCCTTCTTGTTAAGAACGTAAGCAGATGTCGAGATAAGACTGAGTCGGATGTTTGTGCCCATCGCCCTTGTTAGAGGACACCAACCCAGTTGAGAGAGTCAGAGATTTAGTTGCAAAGGTGCAACTCAAATGAGGTTTCTTTTTTCTAAGTGTTTCGCCCAAGGGAGAACTAGGCTTGTTCGCTAGTAAGAAGTTTGTTCGTTGAGGTGGTGCTTAAATCGTTGATAGCTTGTTAAGAGGCAGTGAATGACCGTTACGTATCTCCTATGGTAGATGACTCATTTAACTGATTGCAAAGTACCCGCGTGTTTTTCCGAGGTTGGTTCAAGAATAAGATGTTTATGGTTAAAGTTTTTGAAGCTAATAGTTTCGAAATGAATTTTGGAATGAGGATTTCTCTCTTTAAAGTGTGTTATTGTAATGGTTGATGTCTGCAGCGATGTTTGAGGTGTTTCAGTGATGATAGGGTGGGGGACACCATATTGTCTCTCAAATATAAGTTTGATGCTTTGCTTGACAAGTGTGAATGTATAAAGAAAATGGAAAGATGAGCGTTAGCAAGATAATACCTTAATGACCTTGTGTGTTGGAAAGGTTAGTTACCGTGTAATCAATTAAGGAGGGGTTTGAGACTTCGTAAGTGTTTTTAATTTGTATCACAATTTTCTTGAGGCAAGGTGAGGAACATTGGTGGACATCCGAGCTGCGTGAGACCGTTTTGTTTTGATAGTGGTGGTGACCCAATTAAGTCGAGTAAGATCTCGAGACCTTTGATGACGTTTTGTTGTGTTGTCAAGGCTGTAATTTTGTGCTAGAAGAGGGAAGGTTGTGTTCACCTCAACAATATGAAATTTTGGGTGCTTGATCTTTAAGGAATTTGAGATTTGGACAACGACATGAGTCAAAGTGATTAAGAGATGTTGATTGCGTGGGATCGATCACCACCTAACTAAAGTGAACTTGATGAGTGATGAATTGTATGGAGTTAGTTCGGGTTAGAGTATCATGCTTCCCATGTGGGGTGGTCAAGGATCGCAAGTGATGGTCATGTAAGGGAGTACCGATGCTAGCTCCATGCGGTACTGATACTCGATTCACCTGGTGTTGATACTTTTTGGTCAGTAGCGGTATTCGTGTGCTTGTTAGTTCAGCTTCGAGTTAATGATTGATTTGCTTTGGAAGCCGCAAGAAGTAGCATATTATTCTAAATAAGAGGACACAATGTTATAATTCGATTTCAGTCCGATGGTTTCTGATGGACCTTGGATCCTGTTGTGGGTGTTTTAGAGAAAGATGTATTAAGGCAAGAGATTCTTCCTAAATAGTACAGTGGTCAGTATATGGTGAATTTTTAGAGCGACTGTTTGTGCCAAATTTTTTCCACGTGTTTCGGGAGATAGTGTGGATTTGTGCGTTTGAGATAATGATAAGTGTTTGACTTGCCATCAGTTGGGAGTCTAACACTGAGTTTCTTATAGTTGTTGTGATGCTTCGATATTCATTAGTGGGAGTTAAGTAGATGACTGTGGATCTTGAAAAGGATTGTGAGCACACAGTTTCGTTGGGATTACGTTAAGTAATGATATAGCACTAGTAGGTACCGTTCGATATTTTCGGCAACAATGAGATCCAGATAGAAAGTCTTCTTCGATTGAAACTTTATACCTTAGTGGGATTCCATGAGATGACAAATCTGAGTGAGGGTACGAATGGTGTGTTTTTCTAGACACGTTAAAAATTGGAGAGTAAGACTCTTGCATGGACCGAGTTAGTGGGAGGTGTATTATTTGCCGATATGAGTTATCATGCCTAGTTTAAGGTAAGTTCTTGATGCAATTTGAGATTCCGTTCGTTTTAGAAGTGTTGCACCGTGAAAGCAATGATTTTTTTATAAAGGATGTCATTAGAGTTAGAGTCTTCTTTAAGGAGTCACCACGAGATGAATCATTTTGTTTTGGATTCAATGGATGTTTAAACCTCATGTTATTTTATATCATATTGAGTTGTGGAAGGATTTTAGTGAGCAACAACCTTTTGGGTTCTACAGGATAAGTTAAGTTCCTTGATTACGTTTTTGTGTGACAGTTTTGTCGGGCTTCCACTGGGTCTTGTTTGTCATTTGTAATGCACCGAGCGAAGATGGATTCCTTCTAAGAGAAATAATCAGTTGAAATTATGTTTGTATCGTTAAAAGACAAGGGTTATAATTGACAAGTGTTATGAGGGATCAGAGTAGCGCAGTGGAAATTAATAAAAATCTTGGTACAATCATCTAAGTTTGGGCTTCTTCTATGGTTTATTAATACAAATTTTGAAGATGAAAATTCTTTTAAAGAGATGAGAGTTGTAACGAACCGAATTTTTGGGTTATTGAATTAGGTCTCAGACCTGGGTTATGGGCCTTTATTTTAGAAGCCCAAGTTGAGGTGGTTATGTTAGGCCCATTATTTTGAGGAAGAAGCTTTGAAATTAAAATGGATGAGGATATGAGAAAAGGGGGGAATATTATGTTGGAAAAAGAGAAAAAGTAAAAATGTTATTTGATGGGAGAGTGAGAGAGAAGAAAAAGTGGAAGAGTAAATGGGATTTTAGAGAAGAGATATGTTCAAGGGGGTTTTCTTAACCTTCCACGCTGTCGTTCGTCTCACCACCGCCACCATCATCTCCAGCTCACTGAGAGGAGTCCGACTGTGGTCCTCGCGTATGTGGAGCCGTTTCCGTTTGCCGGGGTGGGGAAAAGAAACGTTCGACCTAGTTGAAAGCACCACGCTCTGCAGTCTTCCTCCAGAATTCGACGCCACCACGGGACTCATCGGCCGGAGAAGAGCGGATCTGGAGCTCGTCGCCGCCTGACCACTATAGCATGCCCCACACGCTGCTAGGAAGGGTGGGTGTTGATTTGCCCAGGCGAGTGCACCATGTTGCGGTGCACCGCGCCACATCGAACCAGCCTCATCAGGTGCACGTGCAGTCGCCCTCACTGGAACACATCCCTCGGGTGCACCCAGGCTAGAGTGCACTTGCGCACACTGGATCATATACCTAGGGTGCACCAAGCTTCCCATGCACTTGCGCCGCACCAAATCACCAAGGCCGTTGACCAGCTGTTGACTTTTTCTGGGAGACCTTACCCTTGGGTTTCTCGACGTTATGAGTTTGTTGGCGCAGTCCGTTTTGCAGAATTTGAACTCAGTAAGTTGTTTTTACGCATTTGACATTGTGAATTGAATAAGGGATGCATGAAATTAATGTGCTTTTGTATTCGTTTTTATATGAGGGTTATTCAGGATTGGATATCGGACCAAGGGGAGTAATCATGAAGTTTATATAAGGATTTGTCGCATTGGCTTAAGGTTAGTACACCTCAAACTCATATTGCTTCATGAACATCATAAATGTGATTGCTTTGCGTGTTAGTATCTACAAAATAGGTAGACGATAATTAAGCATGAGTAGAGATTGGTATTTTGAGACTCATTATTTATAAGATGCATGATGATGTTACAGATATGATAAGACTCATGGAGGCTTTAGAGATCGTTTAGGGTCATTTGAGATTCCCTTATGATTATTTGATGATTGTTTGATTGGTTGATAAATTGTGATGCTTGGTATACTTGTTCTAATAGATTGACGGGAATTGATGAGAATTATGTGTAAGGGATAAATGCTCAATTATATGATGATGAAGTCGGTAATTAATGTTAATTGATTAAACGTGTTAGAAAACAAACCCTAATGACTTTCATAAGCTTTAGGGATCGAAAAAAGTGTTGTAATATCATAATGCGAGGGAATTGTGCGAACTCATGAATAGGGTATCGGTCTGATCTTTCACCGTACCGGTACACGATTGGGGTACATATCGGTACAGAGTCAACCTATATCAGTACTTAAGGAAATCTAGGATTTCTAGTAGGTAATATTTGTGTCGGTATGCGTGTGAGTACCAATACCTAAGGGTATCGTATCGGTACTCGTATTTGAGTATCGGTACCCACTTAACAAAATAACCTATAATGTTAATAAAAGATGAAAATTAACGTGGGATGATAATGACATAATATGGATTAATAGAGATAGTTAATGTGGATGATATATATACTTTCATATTGTATTAACATGTTGGTAAACTTAAATGATGGCTAGATAATTAATAGAAACCATAGAGTTTGGCAATCATGTAATGTTGTGTGTTGTGTGGAATCATGTCCATTTTGTGTGGTATTTTGACTCTTGATAGGTTTTGTTACCTTTGATTGATGGGATCCGGATACCCATTGTAACTATGAGTGTCTTGCAACACCACAATTAAAGATTACCGAATGTAGGATCCTGATGATATGCGTACGCGAACCTCTCTCGGAGTGTATGATCCCGATGATATGTGGACGTGGGCCTCACTCCAAATTTATGGTATGACTTGTGTGCTTTTGCTCAGCTGATCTGTTGAGATCTCGAGTGTGGTTTTTCCTTGTGGGCCATGTTTGATGTTTTGATATGTTGAGAGCATGTGTTTAGGCGACTAGTGGTAGTGCCACGTGTTTATTTATCTCTCTTTATTGGCTGTACTAGCTTGTATGCTTATGTTTATAATTAGCATGAAGTATAGTAGAGCAGATGTGCAACACTAAGCTTTGTTAGCTCAGTGCTCGGAATTGTTTTTTCCATGCATAGGTTGATCGTCGGATCGTTGGTTCAAGGAGCACTATTAGTATGGAATTCCAATAAGTGGAAGTTTTTAGAGAACGATACTTGCGTTTAGTGGGCTATTTATTCATATGAACTTACGTGGTCGAGTCTATAATTCTTACTTTTGGAATTGTATTAATCAAGACAAATGTTTAAATATTTTAAATTAAAGATGAGCTCTTTTGTAATGATTTCTATTGCTTATCTATATTTTCAGCTAATGAATCTAAATGTTTTGGAAATACATTGTTTGGGCTAAATCTATTTGCAAAATTTTATGATTTTGGATTAGGCTTGAGGCCCAATTGTGACATCGGGGTCGAGGGTGTTACATGCACATAAACAACAATTTTGAGCACTGAGCTTACGAATCTCAGTGGTACACATCTACTCTACTATACTTCATGCTAATCATAAACATAAGCATGCAAGCTAGTATGAGAAAAAGAAGATTTAAATAAACATGTGGCGCTACCACTAGTCGCCTAAACACATGCTCTCATCATGCAAGTCATCATACATAGCACACAAGGCCCAACCATACTTGAAATCTCACCAGATCATCCGGGAAAAAGCACACAAAGTCATAACCCCAAACTTGGATTAAGGCATGGTATCACACAACCTTGGGAACGTACACTTTCTTTGGGTGAGGCCCGTTGTCACACAACCTCGGGAACATACACCCATACACGTCATCTCTCCTCGAGTATCATCGAATGAGGCTCGATGTCACACATCTTCAGGAATGTACATTCAACATCTCTGACCATGGTGTTGCAACACGCTCTCTAGTTTTTTGGATCCCAACAATCAAATGTGACTCAACCAAAAAAGTGTCCATATAGTGCACAACATTTACACAATTACCAAACGAGTGCCCTCACTTGGCACGAAACATCTAACGATCCACCAAGGATCCCTATGGTTACTAATACAATAAGTCACCCAAAGTTTACCAAGTTGTTAATACAATGTGGAAGAGTACATTAATCATTTTTATCAATTATCTTCATTAATCCAAATTATCTAATTAATTAAGGCATAAAACAATTCATTATTTTAATGCCCCGATTTTGGGCCTAGATGTTAACCGAGAAGGTTAGACGGTTCGGGAGAACCGAGTTAGTCGATTCAAGCTGGTTTCGAGATTTAATTGGTATTAAATGTTTTAATGATGAATAAAATATGGAAAAATGTTCGAAAACACCTAATTATTATAATTAGGGATTTGGTAAAGTCAATTTGAAGAAATGAATTTGAATTTAAATACATGTAAAGTTTCAAAATTATTTTTAGTGATTGTTTTGTAAAAGAGTCAAAACTTTGAATCTTTAAGGAGCTATTGTACCAAAGCTTTAAATCATACTTTTCCCTTAATTTAGGCTATTTTAAAATGATTTTAAAAAGGAAAATTAAATGGGATTAATAGGGATTTAATAAAAAAAGGTTTATTAAACAAATCATTTTTTCTTACGTAACTACTTTTGATCTTAACTTTCTCTCCATTTTCTCAGCATCCAAACTATATTTTCTACTCTAAAATGATCAAAGAATAACTCTCTTGATTTATCTTTTTGATTCTTCCATTGATTCTTGAATTTCTTCTTGGAGATTTCGCTCTAATCATGCCCACTAAGGGGAAAGCCAACTGTTAGAGGCGATTTCCGTTTCTCTCCTCTAATCAAAGGTTCTTTACTGAAATTCCCAAGTTCTTGACTCTTTTGATTTGTTTTCTAATGAGTTTTAATGATTTAATTAAAGAAATTGGTTAAATCAAGGTTTAATAAATGAGATTATGTGATTTCCTTATTGGAGCTGTTTTGCTGAGTTCTTGATCGATTCTAAACATGATTTTGATGTTAAATGATGTCAATATGATAGTTTGAACATTAGAATCCTGAACCTATGTGAAATAATTTTCTAGGTTAATAGTTATATGTTATTAAGGTATTGAGGTGGTTTAATGAGTGCTGGAGATATAAGGTTGATGTTAGGTTGCTTTTGAATGTTAATTGAAGGCAATTAATGGATTAAATCGCTAGGTTTTTGTTGGGTTAAGTGTGATGGTATTTGATGTTGATTTCGATAGTTTTGGAGAGGTTTCAACTAGTGTTTGAAGAAGATTGTTATGAATTGTTGTTGCTAGGTTTGTGAATCCATTTTGATGCACTAGATCCTCTATTTTTTTGTGGTAAAATTAGGGGAGGTCGACGCTCAAGCTTGTAGCATTTCTTAGGAGACTTTGGAGGAGTAATTTTGTAACAACGAATGAGGCTTTGCATTGTTGTTGAGTGAGAATGCGGTTTAAAGTGTTGAAATGGTCTAAAGGTTGTTTCGAGAGTTTAAACTTAGCCTGCAACGCTGGTTTAAACTCAGAAGTAAGTATATTGAGATTTTCCCTCGGTCATACTTTGGCAAAATTAGTTTTATGCACTTGTTTTTGAATTACATGGTACATACAGTTAAAGCATGTTGAAAGTATGATTTATACTGATTTTGTTCATATATTGATGATGGATGCATTTGGTAAATGATCCATGTAAGTATGATTTATGCTTGTAAGTGCATGGTTTGATGCATTGGAAATGGTTTTGGTATGTTGCTTTAAAAATAGTAAGGTACATGTTTATAATGAATTATATTGGCAAGTGATGTGGTTTAAAATGTTATTGGATATAGTTGGCCGACCATAGGATTGATAGTGCACTATAAATAAGTCACCTCGAGTGTTGAGAGGTTTATGTGTACAGAATACTCCACCACGAGTACCCTAACGGTCGAGGGGTTATATGGTACCGAAAACTCTCGTTAGTGGATTATGCATCTAACCGATGATTGGGGTTGTGATTGTAATCGGTTGTGAATGTACCTTTATTATGGTTGAAATGGCATGAAGTGTTGAGAGGACACTTGTTGAAACTGTGTATCGGATGTATTATTTTGAAAAGTGGAATTGGTTTATGATCACTTGAAAGCCAATATAATTGTTAATGTATCATGTTGATAGATTATGATGTTGGTTTATACATGTTTTATCTTTAAGCCTTGCATATGGGTTGTTGTGCATGGGGAAGCTTAAATTGAGGGTTAGCAAATGGGATTTTACTGTTGATCCATGATACATGTTGCATATGGTTTAATATGATGGTTTTTGGAAATGTTAAGTGCATGGTTTTCAAGGCATGATGTTTTGTAAATGATTGAAATAATGTTTTCAATGTGGTTTTGAAAAATAGTTTTAAAATGCATTGATGATGTGTTGTTTGAGCACTCCTCACTAAGCCTAGTGTGCTTATGCTCTCTCTGTCCATCAATGCAGAGAACTAAAGCTTGGAGACAGCGTGCGAGCGAAGGAAATCCAAGGACTTCGGCTAATCGAAAGTATGGTTTTAAACTAGACTAGTAGTAATAAGGGCAATGTGGTTCATTGTGGTTTTCGGAGGATTTATGTTAAACTCCCTGTTTGAGCAAGTTTGTATTGTTGTTTTGAAGTTGTAATTGGCCTTATATGTTTGGTTGTTGGCTTGAATTGGTAATTCATTCTTTGGATGGATTGATTCTAGGATGCATGCCTCTAGATTCTTGGGTGAAGCATGATGCTATGTTTTGATTATATACCCTTGTAGTATTAGTGAGGTTTGATCCCTGGTATAGTGTGAATATGCTTAAGGCATGTTAGTATGTGTTTGAACCCTTGAAATCATGTAAAACCAACAATTTTGGACATTTCAAGTACAAGTGTTTCGATACACGTACCCCTGTACCGAAAAGGGTATGCACAAATTGAACATGTGTTTCGGTACGCGAGTTGGTGTTTCGGTACGGGCCTTGTATTTTGGCTAGGTGTACTGATACACGAGGAAGGGTATTAGTACGGTTTTGAGCTACTAGAATCTGGGATTTAAGAAATGTAAAATTGTACCGATACACTTGCTCGTGTATCGATACGGGCAGCCGTTATTATGGTTAAAGTAAGATTTGAAGATTCTAATTCTTTCATTTTGGTCCCTGATTCATGTGAATGTAATTGTATGAGTTTGGATGATCATTTTGAGCTGAATTTTGGCAAGTAAGCATGTAATCTTATTAAATGAAGATTGGTAACCTAAAATTTGGTTAAGTCCTTCTATTACATTGAAATTGCGTTTTAGTCCCTAAAACGTATATCCGTGTAATTGGATGCCTTTCCCTTATCCGTTTTCTTTTATATATCACACGCTACAAGCATGCTCATCATAGGTTAATATTTTTCACCTAGACAAGATAAAAGAAAAAAAATAGATGTAATTCGAGTAATCTTTTCACGAGTTTGTTTCGCCAAACCCAATATAGCTCGCTCGACTAGGTCAGGTGGATAGGTCGGGTCGAGGGGGTTACAATTAATCTTCCATATCGATTTCCATTTTTAACTAGCATTAGAGATTATTCAGTTCAGTGGGTACCGGCACTCGAACACGAGTACCGGTACGGTACCCCTGTTTACATGTACTCACACGTGTACCGATACTGACATTGCTTACTAGAAATCCTAGATTTCCACAAATTACCAGTACATGTCGACTCATACCGATATTGTCCCCAAACGCGTACCGGTATGGCCAAAGCTCGTATCGATACCCTACTCACGGGTTTGTACCATTTCATTGAATTACGATTTTACAACACTTTATTCGATCTCTAAAGGTTATAGAAGTCATTAGGGTTGGTTTACTAATGCATTAAATCAATTAATATTAATTATCAGCTTCATAATCATGTAATCAAGTAATTTCCTGTATTTATCCCTTAAGAACAATTACCAACAAACACGCCAATTTCCATATCACTAGCACTCATGCAACGCAACATATAAATGAACCAGTAAGATAATCATACGAATATTTAGACAACCCTACACGATCTCTAAATTCTCTACGAGTCTCAATATATTCACATCATCACCAAGCATCCCATAATTATCAAGTTCCATAATACGGGTCACTACGCATGTTCATTTCTCATTTACCTATTTTGCAACCACTAACATGCAAGACAATTATATTTATGATGCTCATGAAGCATTAAGAGTTCGAGGTGTACTAACCTTAAGCCAAAGAGATAAATCTTCATCCAAGCTCTTCCAATCATCTCTATAAATCCAATATTTGATTCTACATAACCATCTAATAAAACAAACACAACTCCATAAATCACATTATCGAACTACTTTAGGATATAAAATGCGTAACACCAACTTACCGGGTTTGAATTTGGCGAAACGGATTGTGCCAACGAACTCAAAACGTCAAAAACCCCCAGGTAGGAACCCTCGAAAAAAGTCAATGTCGGTCAACGGCGGCGGCTCGGCCCATCGGCTTGGGCTCGACTTGGTAGGCTGACTCGTTGGGCTTGCATCTCGGCTCAACAGGCTGACTTAAGCAGATGGCCCAACAATTGACCCAACAACCCAGATGATGATGATGAAAGCCCATATCAGCTATGTTGTCACTAAATTTTTACCTCAGTTTTAAATAATTTGAAAAAATAAAAAAATAAATAAAATCCTTTTGAAGACCACCTTTTAAATAAATAAAATCCCTTTAAAGCCCACCTTTTAAATAAATAAAACCCATTTTTAGAAATTTCCATTTCACAAGCCCACCTTTAAAGAAATAAACAAAGCCCACTTTGGAAAAAAAATCTCATCTTTTAAAAAGGAAAAAAGAAAAAATGTGATAAAAATTTAAAAAAGTAAATAGTAATAATAATAATAATAATAATAATGAAGAAAAAGGGAACAAAATTAAAACAAAAAATAATAAATGAAAAAACCAATAAAAAAACAGCAAAGAAAGACAGCCAAAAATAGAAAAAAAGGGAAAAAGAAACAGCAAAAAAATAGAGAATCACGCGAACGGAAACACGCTCGATTTAGCAGCCAAAAGCTCAGCCCCGACAACCTAGGCGCGACACTGAGGGACTCCGTCTGCCGTCTATCGGTCACGGCTGGTACCGGCCGGTCTGCCTTGCCGTCGCTGTCACATGGCCACCAACCCTGCTCTCCGCCGTCGCTTGTGCTCGCCGAAATCTGCAAAAAACCGAGACAAGTGGTCAAACCATAGGCTCGATTCAAGGAGAAAATTTAGCTTCAAATCTGAACCAAATCGGATAGAATTTGAGGGTTTTTTCCTATAATCAAGTTTCTTGTCTGATTTTAGCTTCAATTCGGGGATTGAAATCCGGATTTGGCTTGAATTGAAGCTAGAAATCAACTATAAAAATCCCACAATGCTTCATTGTTGAACACACCAAATTTGAGAGAAAAACCACTAAAAACGGTTCAAGAAAAATCCGAAAAATTCTCTGAATTTTTCTTGAGTTGGCTGGAAATTTTTGGTGAGGAAATTTGAGTTTAAGAGCAATTTTCCGGAGTTGGTTTGGAGCATTTCGAGAAGCTTGAGATCGAGTTCATCGTTCGTCGATTTCTCGGTAAATTATCTATCCTTTCTTTGTTTTTTATGTTGATTTTATTGTTGTTCTTGGTTGAGTTTTGGTATTTTTGTTTGTGATTTTTAGGTTGCTTTCTCAAGGTTGAAAATTGTTCGCAATTTCGGTAACCTTTTTTGTTTTGAATTTTGTTTAAATTTCTAGTTTGATCTTATTTGTTTTGCATGACTTTAAAAATGTTGTTAAAGTGATTTTGATCTTTAGAAATGTAGAAAATAATTTGAAGGGTGTTTAAATTTTTAATGCATGAAATAAAAATGAATAAGTGTGGTTAATTTGAAAAACTTGAAATTAGGGATTTAATTAGAAGAAATAATAATGTGAGGTGTTAGATAATAAAAGAATTGATTTTAAAAAAAAAATATTTTTATGATTTGTTTTAAATAATAGATGGGTAAAAATGATTTTAAAAAGAAAAATAAATAAAGATGTTTTTTAGAAAAAAAGGGAAATGAAATAAGTTTTCAAGAAAAAGAAAATAAAAGGGTTTTAATGTAAAAATTAGGGTCTATGATTTAAATAAATTTTTGAAAAGAGAAAACTTAAAAAGAAGTTCTTGAGGAAAAATAAAGTTGTTGAGTGGATCGATTGAATGATCAAGACCAAGAGGGGGTGAATTGGGATTTTAAAACTTTGTGGGAATAAATGGTCAATTAAAAATGAAGAACAAAGGATTTTAGAGTGGTTCAAGTTCCAAATGAACTCTACATCCACTACATTAGCTACCACTAAGGATTTGCAACAATTCACTATTTGTTCTTCTCCTTTTCAAGGCTTAGGAGGTAACCTTTACACAACCGGTCAAATTTTCTACCCAAAATTTGACCAAACCCTCACAAATAAACAAAGAAGAAATTGGACAAGAAATATATCTCTCAAATACAACTTTTCCCTTGAAGTACAACACTCAACCCAAATTTGGAGATAGAATAAGAATTGAATACAACTAAATTTGGGGTTTGCAAGAAATTGGAAAATAGGCACACATGAGGTTGGATTTTTGCTTGGATGTTTGTCTTTAATGCAATAGTTGTTGCTGGTCTTCAAAGAGCTTCAATTTATACCTTTTCTATCAATTCTAGCCATTTGGGTGGTTAGGGAATTGATTATACCCGTTGGGACCCTCTCTTTCCACCATAAATGCACTTTTGCAGCTATCCGTATCGGTACACGGGGAGTCGTATCGATACCTGTCTCAAAATAGAAAGAGCCGTTGTACAGAATAAAGAGGGCGTATCAAAACACACGTAAGCGTATCGGTACGGGACATGGACCGTTTCGATATGGAAGAGACCGTATCGATACCTTTTTTTTCAATTTAGCTCACTGAAAGTCTCCGTTTCGATACGAGGGTTTACCGTATCGATACGGGTCAACTGCCACTTTAAATGTTAGTTACCTAACGACTGACACCAACGGTCGAAAACATTTAAAACACTTCAAATTAAAAGTTCAATTAAAACCGTATCGATACGGGTTCAGCCGTATCGGTACACCATTCAAACTCCTTCAGTTTTGCAGAGGGGCGTATCGATACAGATTGAATCTGTTTCGATACGCCGTTTCGATACGGTTAAGAGCGTATCGAAACGCGTCTTTCCAGTAGCCAACTTTGTAAAAAAGGTATCGATACGGCTGGAAGCGTATCGATACACCTGACCGATTTTCAATACTTTGGACTTGAAACACTTAGAAAATATTTGGAGTTTGAGTTTTTCAAATCAGTTTTAAAGTGTTGGTTATTTATAAATTATTAAAGGGACTTAGAAATCAATTTCAAGTTTTCAATTTAATCCTTAACAATTTAATTATATCAAAATCAAACATAGGTTTTACAATCTCCCCTTTCTGATATAACAAAACCAAAACTTGAAATTTTTGACACTTTGAAAAACTTTGCAAAATAACTCCCCCTTAATATTAGCTAGGTAACTTTTAAGTTGAAAATCAAAATTTTTAAGTGTTGTGAGCTTCCCTCTCCCCCTTTTTGTTAGATCAAAAAATAATTGAGACATAATGTAAAGTGCATAAATAGGCAATATGTATAAGTAAGCAAGCAACATAATATCATTAAGTTCAAATAAGGATAATATCAACTTAAAAATCCAAACAACATAAAATCAAAGCATAGGTTTAAAATAATTCAAACTTAATCCTAAAAACATAAAGCAAAGGTGCATAAAATAAATATCCTAGATGATATGAATGGTATGCAAAGATAGGCTACTATGCATCATCATCGCCTTCTTAATCATCTTCATCATCATCCTTAATTGGATCATCATTCCTCAAGGTTTGACGCCACTCGTCATGGAAAGCGGTGAGAGAGATATTCATTGAATTGTGACTGCCTTCAAGAGAGGTGAGTCGAGTCTCCACGTTCGTCATCCGTTCTTCAAGGCTTGTGAAACGAGTATCAATCGTGGTAAACCCTGAAGCCATGTCCGTGCACAATCCCATGAATTTCTCATTGAGGAAAGTCATTAGAGCATCCATGGAAGGTGGAGGAGGAGGAGCTTGAGGAACTTGTTCAACTTGAGGATTAGCAAATTGTTCCGCGACCTTACTAGGGAGCTCGGATAGACGTAGTCAATTACCATTAAAGTAATAGAACTTACCCCTTGCAAGAGAGCGTTCATCGATGGGATCGGTGAGGGGAGTTGGGAAGTCATGTGAGCAATCAATCTCCTTTTGTTGGAAAAAGTAGCTTAGGGCCGTGCCATAGGTGAAGGAAGTGACAAGTGTGGTGTGGCGATGTTGAACGAGATAGACGATCTCCGCAAATATGATACGAGCAATGTTCGGACGTTTTCTCTCACGGAAGCATTGAATCCAAAAGTCATTCACTTGACGGATAGTAGAATACTTCCCTCCGGAGGGCCTAAAACACCAAGAGGCCATCAAATGGAGGATCCGATCCTGAGCATTTAGGGCGGTGACGGAACCACTAAGAACATGGCCAAGAGCATTCTCATCATCAAGGCCTTCATCCTCCAACTTAAAGACATCACAAATAGATTTAACATCTATAGTGACCTTTTTACCTATAATATAGGAATTAACAGCCGTAACAACACCATCTCGATTGGCACAACATTTGGCATTAGCATAAAAGATTAAAACCAAAATATGAAAATAAAACCCGGGAATAGAGAGAAAATCCATAAACTTCCATTCTTAGAGCAAAGGTAGATATTCAAACTTGAATCGCTCCGAGTTAAGAAAAGGAATAGAGATTACCCTCTCCGGACGGATCTTATAGGTTTTGAATTGACGAAAATAGGTAAGAGCTCCGGGGGATTGAAAAGAGTGTTGATACATTTGAGTGAGATTCGGACGAGCACCATCTCCGGTATTGGATCCTTCACCGGTTTCATTAAGACGTGATCTCTTCCTAGAAGGTGCCATGAGCTAGAGAAAACAATGTATGCATTAAGATTTCTTCATTCAACTCATTGAAAAACCAAGAATCAAGGTTAAAAAAAATTTAAAACCAAAATTTGAAAAGAAATTTTAAAACCAAGTTTGGTTGAGAAGACAAAAAAATATAAAAACAAAACAAGAAAAAGTTTGAAAACGAAAATAATAAGAAAAAGAAAAAGAAAAAGAAAGAGTTTTACCTTGATTTTGATTTGAGAGGAATGGAAGAAAGTCTTAGCACCAAATTGATGAAAAAGCCTTAGAGCTTTGCTTGATTTTGAAACCCTCTTGATATTTTGAGTTGTGGTGTGAAAATATGAGGGAGGAAGAGGCTATTTATAGGCTGAAAACGGCTAGGGTTTTTAGGGTTTTGAGAAATTTTAATTTTGGTAAAAGTTGAACTCTTAAATGCCAAATTAAAGTTGTCTGCGCAATCACGTATCGATACGCCTGAGGGTGTATCGATACGGGGGTAAAAATATAATTCCAATAAAAATGCCCGTTGAAGGATCGTATCGAAACGGATGCAATCCGTATCGAAACGATTGTAGCTCGTATCGAAACGAGTTTAACCGTATCGATACCCTTTAAGGCAAAATGAAGTCTGGGAAGCTAATGAAGTACTCGTATCGATACGCGTAGGGCCGTATCGATACCCTATGCCCAGAAATACATTTTAGGCCTAAAGAACAACCAAAAGCTCGATTCTAACACCTCCTAAAGGAATGCAAATGATGAATTAGCAGTTCTAAGTATATTTTAACAGAATCATACTCCCCCTAGCTATAGGCATGGATATTTTCAAGAGTTACAACACACAAACATGCAATTTCACAAGATCAAACAATTTTAAGCACAAAAGAGGTCCTAAAAGGTCAAGATAGGCTAGTTAGACCTAACTCTCTCCTAAGGGACCAAAAACGCTCTTTATCTAAAGGTTTTGTAAAGATGTCCGCTAATTGATTTAAGGTGTCAACATACTCTATAACAACATCTTCTTTAAGGACATGATCTCTAATTAAATGATGCCTTATTTCTATATGTTTGGTTCTAGAGTGTTGGATGGGATTTTTTGTCAAACATATGGCGCTAGTGTTATCACACTTAAGGGGTATGGTTTCAACTTTAATACCATAATCTAAGAGTTGTTGCTTCATCCAAAGGACTTGAGCACAACAACTCCCTAAGGATATGTACTCGACTTCGGTGGTAGATAAGGCTACACTATTTTGTTTCTTAGAGAACCAAGATATGAGCATACTACCTAAGAATTGACAAGTTCTCGAAGTACTCTTCATATCGATTTTACAACCCCCATAATCTGCATCCGAATAAGCATGAAGGTTGAAGGTGGAGTCTCTAGGGTACCAAAGACCTAAACAATAAGTATCTCTAAGGTACCTAAAGATTCTCTTAACGGCTATAAGGTGAGACTCTCTAGGACTAGCTTGAAACATAGCACACAAGCAAACACTAAACAAGATATCCGGTCAACTTGCGGTAAGGTAAAGAAATGATCCAATCATAGAACGGTAAAGCTTAGAGTCAATACACTTACCTCCTTCATCCTTGTCAAGCTTTGTAGATGAGCTCATATGTGTGGCTTGAGGCTTTGCATTCTCCAAGCCAAACTTCTTGAGCATATCCTTGATGTACTTTGTTTGATTGATGAAGGTGCCATCCTTCCTTTGCTTGATTTGGAGTCCCAAAAAGAATGAGAGCTCCCCCATCATGCTCATCTCAAATTCACCTTGCATTAGCTTAGCAAACTCTTTGCAATGACATTCGTTAGTAGAACCAAAAATAATATCATCAACATAAATTTGTACTACTAAGATGTCATTTTTATACCTTTTTATGAAAAGTGTAGTGTCCACCTTACCTTTTTCAAAACCTTTTTCAATTAAAAAGTTTGAAAGTCTTTCATATCAAGCTCTAGGAGCTTGTTTTTAACCATAAAGAGCTTTAGTAAGTTTGAAAACATGAATTGGAAATTTTGAGTCTTCAAAACCCGGTGGTTGTTCCACATACACTTCCTCATTTATAAAACCATTTAAAAATGCGCTTTTAACATCCATTTGAAAAAGCTTGAAATCATGATAACATGCATATACAAGCAACATCCTAATGGCTTCCATTCTAGCTACGGGTGCATAGGTTTCATCAAAATCTATTCCCTCTTCTTGAGTGTAACCTTGTGCTACTAATCTAGCTTTATTTCTTACAATGTTACCACTCTCATCTAGTTTGTTCCTAAAGACCCATTTAGTTCCTATAGTAGATTGATTACTAGGCCTATCAACTAATGTCCAAACATTACTTCTCTCAAATTGATTTAACTCTTCTTGCATAGCCATAATCCAAAAATCATCTTTCAATGCTTCTTTTATATTCTTAGGCTCTATGCATGAGATAAATGCAACATGGTTCATAAGTTTAAGAGAAGATCTAGTGGTTACCCCCTTGGATGGATCACCCAAGATTTCACCATCTTTGACATAGTCGAACTCCATTGGGTAGCTCACTTCCTTTTCCTCAAGAGCCAAGTCCTTCAAGGCTTCAAGAGGTGGATCTTGTGTGTCCTCTGCTTTTGTTGGAATCTCATCCTCCTTTGAAGTTTGTCCTCCATCAAAGGCATTTATGATTCCTACATCATCATCATCACAAGAATCCTTCCTTGGAAGGAGGTTATCATCCAATACAACATGCATAGATTCTTCTACTACTAAAGTTCTGTAACCCCCTCGTCCCGGTCCGGACGCTTGACCGATCCGAGTGGACTACACGGGGATAACCGAGGCGAAACCTGTTAAGGCTCCACTTCGGTTACCGACCCGAGGAAAACTTTTTCTTTAATTATCTTTTCTAGATGCCTTATTACATAGCCTATGTGAACAAACGACAGCAGAAGCAACAAGCAAAGAGAACGAACGAACTTAAGACATAAAACATCCCATTTTACCTTTTTAAAGCAGGCCGTATCGATACTCTAAGAGAGGGTATCGATACGCCTTGACCAAGTCAACCCTTACAGTCAACTCAGGGGAGACCGTATCGATACAGCCCTTGGGCGTATCGATACACCCTCCTCGGTCAACATCTCATGGTCAACGAGACAAAATCGTATCGATACGCCCTAACATCGTACCGATACGCCAGAATCTCACCAAAATCTCAAAATTCCAGAGAGTTTTGGGCGTATCGATACACCCCCGCGTATCGATACACAAAGCCAAAACTGAGTCCTGAAGGCAAGACCGTATCGATACGGCCCTTAGGTGTATCGATACGCCCTGCACTGCAAGTCTCCAAATTTCAGCAAAACAACACAAGACTCAACTCTAAATGCATTTTAGGACTTCCCTAGCCACATACAAACATTCATACAACCCTAACATCCAAAATCTAAGCATATGAGGCACCCAACACAAACAAACATCATTCATTCAAGGAATACAAGCATTCACTCAAAAGGAGACATACATAGCATATATGAGGTTCATGCCTTATCAAACAAACATAAAGCATTCATAGAAGGCAGTCTAAACATGGTTTTACAGGCCAAGCATGGCATCCAAGCCAAAACAACACAAGCATTTAAAGGAGTCTAACATGCTCTTAAACAAACCAACATTTAACATACTTCAAAAACATCACACCACAATTACATATCCCATTGCTTGACCATTACATCATAACAAAAATACGCATACTTGATAGCTAAGCTAGCACCACGAAGCACACTTGGAGGCCCCTTCTTGCACTAGCAACCCACGAACTAAAGATCTGCATTGTCGAACAAAAGAGAGCGTAAGCATAAAGCTTAGTGAGGGTAAGCTCATTAAAAACAAACCTCGACAATGCAGGGTCCAGCACGAGCACAACAAGGTAAATGCATGTTCTTACCTTCGATCCATAAGAGCCAAAATGTCAATGATGCATGAACATAAATTCACAATATGTCATGCCCAACAAGCTCATTCCACATCATATGTAAACACATATATTAATTTAAATAGGAATCATATTTCATATCACATAGATACACATATCAACTCATATTGGCACCTAGCTATGACTCGAATACGCGGATAAACACGTTGGAACTCACATCCAACAACAACTTTACCTCACGGTGGTATTACACTCATCACCGTTCTCGCGGAGGGGATTCCACTCATCCTCACGCCCCGTCGATGGGATTACACTAATCACCGACTAACATTTATACATGAAGAATTTCCGGGCGAACCCGTACTCCCTCTTGATGACTACCATCATCAAGACCACGCGCGCATTTGACTCTCCTATGCACACTAACATCCTAGTGATCGATCATTTGTACCCAAGCATACTAGTGCCAACATTAAACAAATCCACAACATCTCATATCACTTCCGTGCTTAGCACGTACTCACCATGATCACAATCATGAACAATCCACATGCATATCACAATGCATCAATATCATGCCTCAACATAATGTATAACATATTTATACACAACCATCACCAACACAAATCATCATGAGGCATAAACATTAATTATAGAGTTCAACCAATGTCTCTAACTAAAGCTTGGGATTAGGCTACCACTCTAATCCCAACTCTAGGTGGGTCTACCAAGCTCAATCTAGTCCACATGCTTGAACCAAATGCTCAAAACCATTTTAAAACATTAAACCACTCACCTTTAATTCCAAGCTCAACTACCAAGCAACCAACAACTTCAAGCTTCTGGATTCACTCCCGATGCTTCACCAACACAAGCTCTTGCCTCTAATCATCCCAACACAATCAAAATAATCTCAAATCAGTCCATACATCAATGTAGCAAACCCGAAACACAAATCAAGCACCAAACACATGATTACAAGCCAAGAACAACCCCCAAAATCATCAAACCCGAGCAGCCCTATAGCACAGTCCAAAACCTTTGATTTCAACACTTTTAACACCCCCAAATGATTTCAAAACAACCCTTAACTAACATACTAACATTAGTCTTCCATTTCCAACCTAGAACACACCCAAAATCCACTCCAAAACCCTCAAAAACCCCCCATTAAACCCAAATCCGGGAATGTTTATAAAACCAAGTAAAAATCACATATGTTGGACCATTTGGGTTGCTAATAACATAAATACTAATAAGGAATCAAAATCTTCAACATAGAACAACAAAGTTTGGATTTTTAACTTAAAATCTCAAAAACTCAAATAACAAAATCATGGATGAAAATGAAAACTAGTTGTACTTTCAAAGAGAGGAAGATGAGAGCAAGATGGGGATGTATTTACCTTTCAAAACCGAGCCAAAATGAAGAAGCAAGGAAATGGAATAGTAACTCAATGGTGGGAGGGGTTTCTCACATTGGAAAACAAGGAGGTAGAAGATGATGGAAATTTTGGGTGTTTGAAATAAAAGGAAAAAGGGTTTTATTTTGCAAGTCAAAGTATTTACAGAAACACCATTAATGAGATGGCCAATCTCATCTATTTGTAAATTCCATGGAGTTGGGCCTTAATATCAAAACATGTCCAACATAATATTTGTTTTGAAACCCGAGGCCCAAAAGATTATTTTAATTATAAACCCGAACTAAAAATATTATTTTATTATTATTTTCACCCTACCCCTAAACCCGAGTGTTACAAGTTCTCTTGTTAAATACACGATAGGCTTTAGAGGTTAAAGAATATCCTATGAAAATAGCTTCATCACTTTTTGCATCAAATTTACTTAAGTTGTCTTTTCCATTATTTAAAACAAAACACTTGCAACCAAATGGATAAAAATAGCTAATGTTAGGCTTTTTAGATTTTTATCCATTTTTATCCATTATTTACCTAAGTTGGCCTAATCATTACTCGGTTTACAATGTAGCAAGCGGTGTTTGTGGCTTCCGCCCAAAAATATTTAGGTAAATTGTTTTCACAAAGCATGGTTCTAGCCATTTCTTGTAAAGTTCTATTTTTCCTCTCAACTACCCCATTTTGTTGAGGAGTTCGAGGAGCCGAAAAATTGTGGCTAATACCATTTTCATTTAAAAACTCTTCAAACCCTAAATTTTGAAATTCGGTTCCATGATCACTTCTAATATGAGAAATTCTAAGTTCAAGATAATTTTGGGTTAGTTTTGAAAATGTGATGAATTTTTCTAAAGCCTCATCTTTAGTACTTAAAAATAGAACCCAAGTAAATCTAGAAAAATCATCTACAAGAACAAATGCATAAGATTTACCACCCAAGCTCATAGTCTTAATTGGCCCAAATAAATCCATGTGGATAAGTTGTAAACACCTACTTGTAGAAACATCATTAATGGATTTAAAGGATGACTTATATTGTTTACCCTTAGAGCATGCATCACAAATTTTATCGTTTGAGAACTTAATCTTGGGTAAACCTCTAACTAGATCAAGGGAAGCTAATTTTTATAAAACACTAATGCTAGCATGTCCTAGTTTCCTATGCCATAACCATGCATCATTTTCATTTTGAGCTACTAAACATGCATGGGATGTATGTATGTCATCTAGATGCACCATGTAAATGTTACCTATGCGATGACCTATGAGCATAATGTTATTAGATTTAATGTCAACAATTTTGCATCCATTTTTATCAAATAAAACATTAAATCCTTTATCACATAATTGGCTTATGCTCAACAAATTATGTTTAAGACCATCGACACACTTTTTTTCAAAAAAGATTGGTGGTGACTCCGTTGATTTTAAAGGTGTTTTCCAAAATAGTCGAAGCCTCCCGTAAAAAGGCGGTTGTGACAGGCTACCTTACACCGGCGATCACGATGGTAGCCTCAGTTTTTCGTTTTGAGCACTCGAACCACCCTAACTTAACAACCCAAAACTTCTTCATCCTCAACCCCTCTGACGGCGGCTCTACGGCCATCGGACGACTCGTCTCGGCGAGGTGAACACAATGGTGTGAGAGGTTTCGAACAAGGACACTCCAATGGCGGTAGATTGGACATGGAAGCTTGTGGAAGAAAAGAAAAAAGAGAGAAAATATAAGGGAGAAAAGAGGAGAGAGAGAGAGAGAAATATGAAATTTGATTTTTCCCTCCCCTTTTCCCCACTTTATTTCAAACTATTGCCTCTCATGCAAAGATGGGTAAATTGCACTCAAGGTCCTCCGTCTCCTATCCTCACACAAAATTATCATAATTTTTCTTAATAAAATTAATCTTCCAAAAATACATTTCCTTCAAATTTAATACTCAAATTAAAATATCCAACTCGAACCCAAGATCCCCAAGATTGACCTAGAAATTGGGTCGTTACATTTATAGGGGAATTTGGAAAATGTGCTCGTAATTTTATCAACTGAGCAAGTAATCTCGCAAACGTTAAGTTGCGGGTTGATAAAAAGGATACATGTGACCATCTAGTCGATGCATCGATTAAAACTATAAAATATCTAAATGTTCCACAAGAAAGGTATATGGGCCCATATATATCATCATGTATCTAGTTTAGAAAATTGATAGATTCATAGTCTATCTTAGTTGGTGATGGTCAAATAATTAGTTTGCCTTGAGAGCAAGCATTACATGTAATGGCATTACTTTGAATAATCTATTGGTTCTTCAATAAATGGCCAAATGAATTGTCAATAATTTTTCACATCATAATCAAACCTGGATTGTCTTACCGGTCATGCCAAATAATAAAGTTATCAGTAAACTTCTGGTTTACAGTAGCATGTGCTTCAATTGCACTAATTCTTGTGTAGTACAATTCGAATGATGGTGCATGTAATTTTTCTAAAAAATTTCTTATTGCCTTGGGTTATACTCGTAATATAAAGATATTCAGCATCTTCTTGACTAATAGTCTCAATATGATATCCATTTTTGTGAATATCTTTAAAACTTAATAAGTTTCTTTGTGACTTTGGAGAGTATAACACATTGTGAATATGGAATTGAGTTCCATTTGGCAATAACATATTTGCTCTTCTAGAGCCTTCTATATTACTAGCACTTCCGGATATAGTACTCACATTATTCTTTTGCGTTGTTAAATGGGAACAATTCTTCTGCTTAATTATAGTATGATTACTTGCAATGTCTGCTAAGTATAAGTCCTCACCATTTATTGTGAATTGTATTTGGGATGTAATCATATTCTTCAAAGAAAAATAAATAAATGTTACCAAAGTATTCAAAATATAAAAATAAATAAATAAATAACATCCATGATATTAATAAAGTAAACATTAAATATATTCTTACAAAATAAAAAGACAAATATTAGCTGATAAAATAATTTTATCTTATTAACAAACATTTCCTAATAAAGTATATACGAAAATAATTAATTAAAAAATCAGGTATTCCTCATAGGGGATATGATGAAATCGTCAACATTTATGTTTGTAATGCCATAATTGTCTTTGCCAAAGCCAGTAATGCCATAATAATCTTTTTCAAACCCATAATTATCTTTGTCATTGAAATAAACAAAATTTGTTTCAACCTTCTTTCTTTTACAATTTATTGATTGTTGGTAAATGTCCATGATGATGGTCAAAATGTACAGAGACCGGAGTTGGTGACATCATGGTGGTCGAGATGGCCGTTCTGGGTAGGGGTTACATATTGCTCTTGTTTTTCAGATGACAATGGTGCTTAGTGTGTTCGATCTTAGCTCCCTCTTGTAGCATGTATAGTTTTATATTGCTCAGACATGTGTCGTGATAGGGTTATCGTAGTGTGTTGATTGGACTAGCTATGACTTGACGTCCTAGGTTCTCCTTGGCATCTGTAATGGGCACATGTATAGCCACGTGGCCACAGGGTGAGGCACGATGTTGTTCGTGGTCTTGTCTGTTAATCGTGGGTTGTGAAGGGTATCGCACAGTTCGCGGGTGATCATGTGCGTTGTGGTCCACATGCATTGTGACGCCCATAGCCGAACGTCCCTTGTATTATATTGTCCACAATCTTACTCATTCTGGTTTCGACACGTGGCGTCAGGTGTTTATAGGTACTAACAATTGCCCCCTTGGTGAGGAAAGGTTATAAAGTGACCTTGGCAAACATGAGGAATTTAAAGAGGGCTCGATATACGAGTTTTTTTAGTTTGCAAAATTTTGAGTGTAAATTGTTTTATATGGGAGCCGTGAGTGTTTTACGAAACCCCGCGTAAGTGGAATTTATTGACGGACCGGTCATTTTTCTTTCGGAGTAAGCCGTTGCATGTGAAACATTACATGATGAACCTCTTCAGTAGCGAAACGTGTCAAGAAAGACACAGTTCTTAGTTATAAATGGATCTTAGTTTGCATTCTTTGGGTTTCACTTTACTTATCTTATTTGTTGTTTAAAGTTTTTTGAGAAGATTAAAGGAAAACTTTGGGAATGGAAATACATTATTTCCTGTGTTAATGGCTAAATCATTCGTTGTGGTGAGCGATGAGGTACGTTGTACTACCGAACCAAACGAATAGTTTTCAGCGTTGGAGTGTTGGAGTTTTCTTGTTGTTAACCATTTTCGTTATTGGTTTAGTGTGGCAGTTGGGACATTTCGCCTGAGTACATGTTCTGATGAGAGGAGGTCGTGGATTTTTGTCCCTCTGTTTGCTTTTAAAGTTGGGCCCCATTTGCTGCTGCATCCCTTCTTTGTGGACTATTTAAACTGGTTTGATGTAGCACCGGGTCAATTAAGCGAAACTAGTTAGTGGAATTTGGTGACTTATTTCTTGAATTTTAATATTTATGGGGATGAACCTTCTATCGATGTGTTCCGCTACTTTTATAATGTGATGGCTGGCCATGGCAAGAATGCGAAGTGTTTCGTTACTATTTGTCACCGTAGAGGGAAAGGGTCGTTGATGAGTAATTGAACTACCAATCTTCATCTGGATAGGACGAAGTATATCAAAGTGGAGTGTATCGTTGGAAGTTTTTCGTTCCCTGTCGTATGGCACCGGTCGGCGAAGGATATAGTTGTGCCGTAACACCCCAAAATTGGGCCTAGATGTTTAGAGTCTGAACGGATCGGTTTGGAAAATAGTTCGAATCTAAAAGGGGGTTTTAAGGAACACCTAGTTCGGGATGCTTTAAAAATATAGAAAAATATCTAAAAATCCTCATTTAATATATATAAGAGAATGGTGAAATCAATTTTACAAAATAAGGTTTGGAAATACTACATTTTGGTGTAGTGACCAAATCGCAGTTTTTGCAAAGTTAAGTAGTGACTGTTTTGTAAAGGATTGAAACTTTGAATCTTTAAGGAGCTAATTTTACCAAAAAATTTTCATCAGATTTTTCCTTAATTTCGGTGATTTAATTAATGTTTTAATTAAAGAAAATGAAGGGGATTAAAATAGAAAACCACCTTTGACTTTTTCATAACTACTTTTCACAAATTTTCCCTCATTTTATTTTCTCTCAAATTCCTTTCAACCAAACACATTTTCTCCAGCAAATACACTTTGATTTCTAATTCATTTGATGAGATTTCAATCACTCTTTGATTCCTAATCAATTCCTCATCAAATCCACTTGATTTCTACATTAAATTTTCAAGAAAACTTGCCCAAATCAAGGAGAAATCATCCATTAGAGGTAAGCTTCATCCTTCTTCTCTAATGATCAGTTCTTTACTGAAATTCCTAAGTTATCAATCATTTATTAATGATTTTTAAGAGGTTTTAATGTTAGAAACAAGAAATTGGCTTAAAACTCAAGATTTTGGAAGAGATCTTGAAGATTTTCGTGGTGATTGATTGGGCTCTGTTTTGAGATGGTTTTCTAATGTATTTTGGATGTTAATTGATGTTATAAATGAGGTTTTATTAATCCAATCCCGAATAGGTTTGTTTTTCCTAAGTTTTGCTTGTTAAAATGATGGTTTTCGGGGTGATTTTGGTGTTCTGCTATAGCTGGAGGTATAAGGACGTGGTTGTGTTAGTTTTTGATGTTATTTGATGTTTAGAAATGATTAGAAGTGATGGATCTTGGCTGGGTTTGGTTTTGGAAGAGTTTGGAGGTGATTTCGGTAGTGTTTGGTAGCCGAAATGTGGTTTTTGTGTAGAGCAGCGAGTTTAGGTGTGTGGCTGATGATTTCAATGCATGATGATGCATTAATCCTCTGCTCTTATGTGTTTAAAACATGGGAGACATCTTCAGACACCTTTGGAGTTGATCCGAAAGCTTAGATAGCGTTTCGGCAAGCAAGCGAAACGTAATCGATGAGTGCGTATGGTTTTAGAAGTCCTTGAGGGACAAAGGATCAAGGTTTGGGGATTTAGGAATGGTTTGAAACACCTTCCTAAGTCCGGAAGTAAGTATTGACTAGATTGCTCTCTTGATTGTGGTGATTGCCCCTAAAAATGCTTTTACATGCTCATGGTTTTAGATTGATAAATTCCTACTGTTTTTATGCATGAATTATAGCATGAGATGATGCTTGAAATGATTTCATAAAGTAACATGTTGCAAAGTTGAGATTTGAGCTTTTATGTTAAAGCATAGCAAATGTTATGATTTTGAAATGAGATGAGAATGTTTGAGTTTTAATGCATGAAAACAGTAGGTGATGTTGATTTGACATAATATATTGGCATAGATGTTGAGATACTTACCAGATATAATTGATCGATCAATAGGATGAGAGTGCACTATAAACCAAAAATTCGTACGTGCTCTTTGGTTAATTCAAAGGGAGAGAACTGATGATGGGCATTCCATCGGGTAGAACTTGGTGAAATACCCAAGCTTTGTGGCGATGAGAGATTCCGCCATGTGAGTACGGTGATGTGAGATTCCACCGGAAACTATGTTGCTAGACGAGTGAGTACGGTGATGAGAGATGCCATCAGAAGTGTCTAGTGAGATGTCTGCATATCCGAGTAATAAAGAGATGTGAAATGCCAATATAAAATATGTTATGGTTTTTGATTCACATGTACCTTTGATGAAATGGTTTATGCTATGAGAAATGCATATGTGGTTTGTTTATGAAATGCTTTAGAGTACAAGCATGAGTTTGGCTTTGCCATGAGTTTTGCATTGGTTTAAATGCATGAGATATAATGAAGGTACATGTGTTTTCAATGAGAAATAGCTTTGAAAGGTTTCCAAGCATGAGATAGAATGAGCATGTGGTTTAAAAGCTTTTGAGAAAATGTTTTAAAGATGTGCATTATTGTGTTGGTTTCCTTTAGAGCATGCCTCACTAAGCATTTGTGCTTACGCTCTCTCTTTTACCAATAATGCAGATAATTGAGGTGTTTTCGGGCATCAAGGAAGCTATGTTCATCCAAGGAAGTCCAAGCTCATGTATGGTGAAGTTTTCACACACTTTAGTTTTGATATATTGGCAATGGGAAACCAAGAATTGTATTTGGGAGATTTGTTGAACTCCCTAAGGTTGTGGCATGTTTGTGTTAGCTTGCTTGAGTTCTAAATGGCCTTAATTGCTTGATTTGAGGTTGGATTGCTTATTTTGGTTTTGTGACTAGGAAGCATGCCTCTAGACTAATGAGATTTTGTGTTTGAAGCTATGTTTATGTTAGGATGTCCCAAATGTGTCCCTTATACGTATTATGAGTTGCTAGTATGATTTGGGAGTCTTTGGGGCATGTTCGAGTATGTTGTTAACTGAAAAACCCAGCAAAAGCTGCTGTTTCTGGGCAGACCGTATCGAAACACCCTCTAGTGTTTCGGAACGTGGCCCTGAAATGGCCTTGGCGTTTCGAAACGTAAGGGGCTATTTCGATACATTTTGGCTACTGGAATGACATGTTTCGGAACTGGTCTCGGAACATACCCGCGTACCGAAACGGTCAACACCATTCTGATAGGGTGTTTCGGTACGGTGAGTAGGCGTTTCGAAACGGGTTATTGTTGGACCCAGATTTGTATTGTTTTAGTGTTTGTACGCTTTACATTTTAGTCCTAAATGTTGTGATTGCAATTGCTTGAGCTTGAGATGTCTTTTTAAGATGAAATTTGGCAGAGAAGCATGTAACATGATTAATTTCATAATGGTAAACCTAAAATCAATGAAGTCCCTCTATTTTACAAAAATTACATTTTGGTCCCTAATCTTGTGTTAAGTGCAATTGAGTCGCTAAATGTTATACGATCGTTGTGCCTTTATCAACCGTGTTTCGTGAGTACTCACTTAAGGTTAACATGTATCTTGACAAGATTAAAATGAAAGAAAAAAAAGGATCGTTAATCAAGGTTGAATTTCGGGTTGACTTTGGTTTTCCCCGTGTAATCTTCGTAGTTCGGGTCAATCGTCTAGGCCGGGCTAAGGGGGTTACATGTGCCATCTAATATTGGGTAAATGTCACCCGCTGAGCTGAAGCTTATCAGGAGGCTAGAAAGTGATCTGCCCTGTCTTTTAAAGAGGTATGTACCCTTAGAAATGTTTGGGTACGCTACTTGAAAGGGAAAAGTCCCAATGGTTGGGACGAAGAGGATTTTAATGTGTTTTTATAGGGTTCTTTGGCGAATATACCCATTCATGTGGAGGCTTGGCCCTTTGGTGAAGGGGGGCGAACGAGTTGCGAGGATTCTTTTAGGCGACGAGGATGAACCTGATAACTTCTTTTCAGATCATATTGTCGTTCATGTTCATCCTTAGAAATATCATGAAGAGGATGCTCCTAGGAGTGTTAGTGGGGAAGTCGCTCCCGTTGCTCCAAGGGGTTGTGTTAATATGAGCCCATCTGGCTCTGATCACAACAAGGGGGAAAGAAACGGGCAGTTTCGAGCTCGCTTGTTGTTACTGGCTTGGATGACGAAGGCAGTTGTCTGCGTTTGGAACGTAGGTCAAAGAGGTGAACGTATATTGGTAATAGCTTGCTATGGCTTTGAAGGAGAATGAATCCTTCCTACTTATATACGTTTTGTGGCTCATTGATTTTTTATTTTCATCTCCCCCTTTTTTGTCATATGTTTCGCAGGGACTGTGGTTTCTCCTTTGCGGGTTGTTGGTGATGAAATGCGAGATCGGATTGTGGTGCTAGATACTGCACCCTTTATCGCTTGCACCGATTCGTTGGGTTTGCAAAGGCCAGTAATAATAGAGCCGTCAGGTGGTTTTAGCAGCGGAGAAGTAAGTTTGCCTTGTTCGGTATAGTTAGTTACTGTAATGATGTCTTTGGTGGACACAGTTCTCGCTACTCCTTATTCGGAGATTTCCTCTTGTGGCAAAAAGAACTCTGCAAAAGTGTCAATGAATGCCATAGAGGTGGCATGGGAAAGTGTGGCAAGGCGGATGAGGGCTTTTGGCTCTTTTGGGTGGTGAGGAAAAGATGTTGGGAAAGAGGCCAGTGCTTGATGGTGGGGTTACCGGTATTTTTCCTGAGCTAAACCGTGGTGCTCCATCTCCTCCGTTCGAACTTTATAATTCCTCTTACAAGGCTACAACTGGCGTTATTGGGAGTGTAGTTCGTGCCGACTTGAGCGATGGTCTGTCTACTGTTTTTGTGTCGTGAAGTGTTTTGAGTGATGTATTGTTGTTACTTTTCGCTTAGTAGTTTTGTTTCTTAGTTTGTTACAGAGTTTGTTTGCAGGATCAACCACTATTGATTTTATTGTTATTCATTGTTCCACCGAAGGTATTCCCTCTATGGTTGCATCTACTGAGCCAACAACTTTTCCAGATGTTGCGGTGGCTCCTGTGGTACCTTCGTCTGGCGATGTTTCTCCGTGCAAGGGCAGCGAACCCTTCACTCTGTGGAGTGCATTTTATCCTTGGAGGGGGCATTGGGGGATAGAGAATTGGCTTCATCCTGAATATGCTGCTAAGAGGTTGTTTGAGTTGTATGCGAGTAGTTGTGGCGCTTCTCCACCTTTTACTAGTATTAGGAGGACTTTTGAGGGGGGTTGGGGTCCCACTCAGGAGCTAAGTTGTGTTCAACTTAACATGGAAATGAATTTGAGGGTCCTTATTGAGGAAAATGTGAAGCTGCATTCGCGTGTGGAAGGATACACCAGTCTTCGTGAGGAGAATGCCAAGTTGTTTTTGTAGGTGGAAAGTTATGTTGCTCAGTTAAAGGAGTTGCAAGAAAAACACGAGGCGAATGTTCGGCCATGGGTTGGGGACTTGCACAGGAAGTATACATAGGAGATTGCTGAAAAACAAAAGGAGAGTGATCGCGCTCTTAGAATTAAGAATAAACTACTTGAGACTACGGAGCAAAGTTTTAAGACTGAGATTTGAGGTCTTAAAGAGGAGCTGGAGAAGGCGAAGAGTGCGACAAATGAAAGCTTTATGAATTTCAGAAGGAAATTAACAGAGCTTAATGAGTCACATAAAAAATAGATTATGGTGTTGGAGGCTACCCATGATATTGATGTGGTAGAGAAGGTTAAGGCAGCTACGGGCACCACCTCTGCGTTTATGGTTGAAGGGATGAAGAGGTCTCGGGATGCTGCTATTCTTAGCTTTCAGTTGGCGTGAGGTCCTTTTGATGTTAGGGTGTGGAATTTGGTGCTTTTTGCGAGGTAGTTGGGCATTTTAATGTGAGAAACCTCTTTGGGCCCTCGTGGGAAAGGTTTGATGAGAAGTATACAAACATTGTAGTTTCTTCTATGTTTGGTTTAAATGCATCTTCCTCCCGGAACGACCACAGTGGTGTTGTGGATGGGATAGATGGTAGTGGTGCTTTGGGTTGTTGTAGTAAAGGTGTTTAACTACTATTGTTTTTTATTTCTTTGCTTTGTTGTATGGGGGAAGAACTTGTTTTGGGGGTTGCTTTGGTCTAGCCGACAGGCCGGTCCGAATGGGTTACACGGGGAAAACCAAAGCGAAACCCGTTAAGGTTCCACTCCGATTAGCAACCCTAGAAAATTTCTTTTAATTATCTTGTCTAAAAGTTACATTTTAGTCCTATGTGCAAAAACGTCAGCGGAAAACGATATAGAAAACATCCAATAAGACATAAGGTAACTTAAATTTACCAAGTGACATATTAGTCCAATTGCATTCTTACGAAACCAAAACCATACATAAAAGATACACACGAACCTAAAAAGGAAGCTTACAAACAATCGAAACTAAAACACAACATCCGAGAACCTTTGAAGATGCCAAAAAGCCAATTTACAGGCCTGCGTTTCGAAAGAGGCTTGCCAGTTCCGAAACACGGGCTCCAGTTTAAAAGCCAGACCATGCTGTACCGATACGGTCCACTTCGTTCCGGTACGGGGGTCAACAGTGTCGAAACATTTCGGAACTTGTTCCGTAACAGGCACTCACATAGGCAAATCGTATCGAAATGCGTACAGAAACGGGAGCTCACAGTGTCAAATCGTATCGAAATGAAACCACCCCGTTCCGATACGAGCATCCCTGGAGCTACTACCGTTCCGAAAGAACCACGAGCGTTTCAAAACGCCTGCACTCAGAGTGACCCAAAAATAGTTTTCTGCATCTTCAAAATCCTCAAACTTGCCCCCAAACACCAAAGATTACAAACAACCATCATACATACAATCTAAAGGCATCATATCCTACCACGAGCATGATCAAACATATAAGCATGCATATGAGACTCTTAACCATTAAGGAACATACATCCGCATAAGCGTTACATAAACAAGGTTTACATGCTTCTCACACAAAACATAAGCATTCATAAAACATGAGTTATAAATCTTCAACACAAAAGCATAGGCATTTAAAAACATAAAAGCCAACATAGGAGTCTAACAAACGCTCCTACAACACATATCATCCCCATTGCTTTTTATTACATTATTTAAGAAAACCATACTTGAGCAGCAACACACACTCTTGTGTGCCCCTTCCTTGCTCCTTGCTAACTTCCACACTAATGATCTGCATTGTCGGAAACGAGAACGTAACCCAGAAAGCTTAGTGAGGGAGCTCAAAAACAAATATCGACAATGTAGGGTCCAAAGCATGGTATCCTCAAAACATCAACAAGGCATACATTAACACCAACATATCAACATAGCCGACTATAGAAGAATGCATGAACATGGCATCTTACCTCATGTTATGCTAAGCACAAATACAATAGAATGTCTTACCACATCAACCACACATGAACAAGTATATTGGCAACTATATAGCTTACTCGGATATGCGGATAACTTCTGTTGGGATTTTCGCCCCAACGTACTCAAACAACAATATTACCTTCCGGTGGGATTTCACACATCACCGTTTCTTTTACGGATGGGATTCCACTCATCATCACACACATACACTTTCTGGTGGAATGTTACTTCACCGTACTCCTCCTTGGTGACTACACATCACCAAGGCCACGCGCGAATTTGACTCTTACCGTGTGCACACTAATCCTAATGATTGATCATTTATACCCAGTAATTATAACTAGTGCCAACATACTAAACAAGTCTCACCATGATTCCACAAATCATGCAACACAACATATAAACCACCATCATGCAACATAAGTACATCACCACATGCATAATCGAACACATAGCACACAAAACTACATTTTGCACATTTAACAAGAATACATAAGATTGAACAACGGATTAAGCTACCAACTTAATCCCACATTAGATTGGCCTACCAAGCACAATCTAATACCTCAACAACACACTTTGAACCAATTTAAAACCATTGAAAATAGTCCAGTCACCAAACACCCTCAAAACAAGCCGAGAATGTCGATCAAGCCTCCAAATTCCCTAGAATCGAGCCCGAAGCTTCTCCAACAGTTTCCCTTGCTTCTAAACAACCAGAAACAGCGTATTACACATCAAAACATCCACAAAATCACTGCCACAAATCAGATTACAACTCGAGACCATTTCACTACACTTCCAAGCCAAGAACTAACCCAAACTCTTCATTTTCGGACTTGAACACAACCCAGCAAATACCCATCAATTTCATCATCCAATTCATCATTAAACTCATTCAAAACAACCTCCAAGCATAATCATACCATCAGCCCAACTTTCCCTCACAATACTACCTCAAAAACCCAAGATTTCTACCCTTAAACATACCCACAAATACCCATTTCGGATTTTCAACAAAACTCCCCCATTTTAAGATATGATACACCTAAGGGCAAGATTAAAACATATATTATCTTTATAAATCAAAAACTAAATAAAACCCGATCAAAGCTTCCTCCCTTTTCCTAAAATTTGAATACTTGAAAAACTTCTAAAATGGTGTTTATGAGAAACTAAAACCATAGAAACGTTTAGAAAGATGAGGAGAAGTCAAAAACATATTTACCTCGATGAAAACACTTGAAATCGATGAAGAAATGGATGGAACAGAAATTTGGGGTTTGGGGAGAGGTTTTGTCGTGATTTTGTCTTGAGGAAGAAGAGGATGGTGACTTTCAAAAGGCACTTTTACATGTTTTAATTTCCCTTATTTAGAAAATTACTATTTTGCCCTTAATGGAATCTCATGGCCCTTTTAAATTAAAACCAAGCCCATATTATTTAAAAAAGCCCAACGACTCGAACCCAATTTAGCTCTTCTAACACCCCACCCCTAAACCCGAGTGTTACAACTCTCCCCCACTTAAGGAATTTCATCCTTGAAATTACCTGACTGGAAGAGATACGGAAACTGCCTCTCCATGTCCTCATTTTTTCCCCAAGTGGCCTCTTCCACGCCTCGGTGTTGCCACTTCACTTTGACCAACTCAATCCGTCTACCACGCAACACTTTGCTATCTGATGCCAAGATCTCAACTGGTTCTTCATCGTACGTCAAGTCTGGATTCAACTCAATCTCTTCCATAGGCATAACGTGCGACGGATCTGATCTATACTTACGAAGCATCGAAAAATGGAATACATTGTGAATCTTCTCTAACTCGGATGGCAAACGTAACTGATAAGCAACCGGACGGATTCGCTTCACAATCTCATACGGCCCAATGTATCTCGGACTCAATTTCCCTTTTCTGCCAAATCTCATAACTTTCTTCCACGGAGAGACTTTCAAGAACACTCTATCTCCCACGGCATACTCAACTTCTTTCCTTTTCAAATCGGCATAGGATTTCTGCCTATCCGAAGTTGCCTTCAAACGATCACAAATTAACTTCACCTTATCGGTAGTCCCCTTAAGAAAATCCGGCATCGGTAACAACTTCTGGCCTACTTCGGCCCAACAAATCGAAGTTCTACATTTTCTACCATACAATGCCTCATACGGAGCCATCTGAATGCTCGACTTATAACTATTATTGTATGCGAACTTGACTAACGGCAAGTGTTTCTCCCAATTACCCTGAAAGTCAATAATGCAACAACGCAACATGTCCTCCAAAAACTGTATAATCCTCTCTGACTGCCATCTGACTGAGAATGATACGACGTACTGAAATTCAATCGGGTACCCAAAGCAGTATGCAAATACTCCCAAAATCTGGCTGTAAATCTCGGATCTCTGTCGGACAGAATCGACTTCGGCACACCATGTATTCTCACAATCTCACAGATGTACAAATCGGCCAACTTATCTAAGAAGTAAGTTGTATGAATAACTATAAAGTGAGCACACTTCTTGAAATGGTCAACTATAACCCAAACTGAGTTCTTCTTCGAAGAAGTCAAAGGCAAACCTGAAACGAAGTCCATGGTGATATTTTCCCACTTCCATTCCAGAATCCTCAACGATTGCAACAAACCTGATGGAACCTGATGTTCTGCCTTAACTCTCTGGCATACCATACACTTACTCACGAAATCGGCTACGTCTTTCTTCAAACCAACCCAGTAGGTTTCATTCTTCAGATCACGATACATCTTTGTACTACCAGGATGCATAGCAAACGGGCTACTATGCGCTTCGGTCAAGATAGTACGTCCCAAATCACTGTCACCCGGCACAACTATTCGGTCTTTGAAACACAAGACCTCATCAACACTGAAACTGTAGTCTGATGGTCTACCCTCGGCTATATCTTGCACGTGAGGTGCCAAAGATCTATATAACAATTGTTTTTTTCTCTAATCAATTAGCCTAAGGTAGGTCCAACCTAAAGCTCGACCACTAGACCACCATCACTGGACAAGCTCAAACTAGCAAACATGGCTCTCAACTCATTAGCTACCTTCCTACTCAAAGCATCTGCCACTATATTGGTTTTACCCGGATGGTACTCAATCGTGAGATCGTAGTCCTTAAGAAACTCTAGCCACCTACGTTGTCTAAGGTTCAACTCTCTTTGTGTCATCAAATACTTCAGACTCTTGTGATCCGTATACTCTGTGAACTTCTCACCATACTAATAATGTCTCCAGATCTTCAAGGCAAACACAACTGCGTCTAGCTCTATGCCGTGTGTCGGATAATTACAGTCGTGATTCTTCAAATATCTCGAGGCATAAGCTACAACTCTTCCGTCTTGCATGAGTACACAACCTAATCCTACATATGAAGCATCATTGTAGATCACATACTCTTTCCCCGACTCTGGCTGAATCAAAATCGGTGCATCTGTCAAAGCTTCTTTCAATTTCTCAAAGGATTGTTGTCTCACATCTGACCACTCAAACTGAACATTCTTCTGAAGCAATTTTGTCAAAGGAGCGGCTATCTTCTAGAATCCATCCACAAACCTCCTATAATAACCATCTAAGCCTAGGAAACTACGAATCTCTATCACAGACTTTGGTTGCTTCCACTCAACAATGGCTTCTATCATCTTCGGATCAACTCTAATCCTCTCAGCTGACACTACATGTCTTAGGAAGACTACCTCTCTGATCCAGAACTCACACTTACTCAACTTAGCGTACAACTGGTTGTCTAGCAAAGTCTGCAAAATTAACCTCAAATGCTGGTCATGATTTTCCTCGGTACGCGAATACACCAAAATATCATCTATGAATACAACCACAAACTGATCTAAGTAATGATGGAAACTTTTGTTCATCATGTCCACGAAAGCAGCCGATGCGTTTGTCAACCCAAACAACATAACTAAGAACTCATAGTGACCATACCTAGTCCTAAAAATTGTCTTCGGTACATCAACCTCTTTTACCTTCAACTGGTAATAACCGGATCTCAAATCAATCTTCGAAAAAATTGATGCCCCTCTCAACTGATTAAACAAATCATCTATATGCGGCAAGGGATACTTGTTTTTCACTGTCAACTGATTCAACTGTCTATAATCAATGAAAATTCTCATACTACCGTCTTTCTTCTTCATAAATAATACCGGAGCGCCCCAAGGCGAAGAACTTGGACGGATAAAACCCCTCTATCTGACAACTCTTGTAACTGAGTCTTCAACTCTTTCAGTTCTTTCGGTGCCATACGGTATGGAGCAATCGAAATGGGAGCAAAATCTAAGTATGTCTCTATGGCAAAATCTACTTCTCTGTCAGGCGGCAAACCAGGCAACTCTTTCGGAAACACACTTGGAAAATCACACACTGTTCTGATATCATGCGGTCTAACTTCATTCATGTTCGGATTCATTACGTAGGCCAAGTACGCCTCACAACCCAACTCAACTAATCTTTGAGCCTCTAAGGCTGAAACAACATTCGATAAGAATTTTACATTCTCCCCTACTACCACAATCTCGTAGTCATCTGGAAGCTTCAAGTAGACTCTTTTTTTTTCGAAATCTATCTTAGCCCTATGTTCTATAAGCCAGTTCATACCCTGTAACACCCCAATTTTGGGCTTAGAAGTTTTGGGTTCTGGACCGGACCGGTCGGGTTGCGGTTCAAATATAAAAGGTGATTTTTAGGAAAGCCTAGTTCGGGTTGCATTAAAAATGTGGAAAAATGTCTTAAAATCCTCTTTTATTATATATAAGAGTTTGGTGAAATCAATTTTGTAAAATGAGGTTTGGAAGAGTGACATTTTGGGTTAGTGACCAAAATGTAATTTTTGAAAACTGTGTGACTGTTTTAAAAAGGATTGAAACTTTGAATCTTTAAGGAACTATTTACCCAATGGGAGTTTCTCCAGATTTTTCTAAGATATTAAATGATTAATTAAAGGTTTTTAAATAAAACTAAAAAGGAGGGAAGATATTTTGGCATTTTCCAACTAACTTTTCCTAAAGTTTCATTTCCATTTTTCTCTCATCTTTCTCTCAAACCAAACACATTTTCTCCAGAGCTTTTCCCTCTGATTTTGTCACCTAAATAACTCATTTCAATTCTCTTTTGATCTTCAATCATCTCTTCATCAAAACCTTTGCATTTGCTAAGTGGATTTTCAAGAATTTGGTTCCAAAAAGGGAAAAACTCAAGTTTGGAGGTAAGAACGTCCTTCTCCTCTAAACTCTCAGTTCTTTACTGAAATTCCCAAGTTCTCAATCCTTGATTTGTGATTTATTAAAGGTTTTACAATTTTAATCTTGATCTTGGCTTTAAATGCAAGATTTGGTTGATTTTTGGTAAAATTTCGTATGATCTGTTTGAGCAGTGATTTGAGGTGTCTTTTTGATGTTGAATGAATGTATAATTGATGAGAAATTGAGGTTTTATCAATGCAATCCCGAATAGGTTAATTTTCCTAAGTTTTGCTTGAGTTTTTGGTTGTTTTTGGAGTGATCTTGGTGATCTATTATAGCTGGAGGTATAAGGACGTGGTTAGATCCTTTTTGGATGTTAATTGATGTTTAAAAATGGTTAGAAGTGATGGATCTTGGCTGGGTTAAGTTTTGGAAGTGTTTGGAGGTGATTTCGGTTGTGTTTGGTAGCCGAAATGTTAGATTTGTGTAGAGCAGCGAGTTGAGTTGTGTGGCTGGTGTTTTTAATGCATAATGATGCATTAATCCTCTGTTGTTGTGTGCTTGAAACAGGGGAGATTGATCCGTGAGCATTAGAGGTGGTGTGGAAGGTTTCGAATGCTTGGAAGGCTTGTTGGCTAGCCTTGCTTTGTGTATCGGTGAGTGAAGTTGGGTTTTCAGCTTTTAAACCAAGGTTTGAAGGTTTTGGGAGCTTAGTTTAAGTCTAAACAACTTTGCTAAGCTCAAGAGTAAGTAAATGGATTTTCCCTCTTGGTTGTGTTGTGAATTGGTTTTAAAGCATTTGTGATTGTTTGATGCAAAGCATGTGATTTGCATGTTTTAAATTCTGTTTTGAAAGCATATTTTAGCATGGTTTAATGCTGGTTTTGAAAGTCATGTGTGAAGGATGCTCAAGGTAAGAGATCCTTGGTTTTGTACATTGGAGTTGTGGAATTGATGCATAGTGTTGCATGTTGTTTAATGGCTTTGTGTAATGCTTCAAAAACAGTGGATTAATGAGGGTAAATGGTGGTTTTTGCATTTTGGTTATGCTTGTAAATCCATGGATTAATGTGGTAAGATGGTTATATTGGCAAGTGATGTAAGTGGTTCTTGGTTATTTAAATCGGATATAGTTAGCCGGCTATAGGATTGGGTGCACCGTGAATAAAGTCACCTTGGATGTGGAGTGGTTGTGAGTGAACCGGTAACTCCATCCAAGTACACTAACGAGATGGTTAAGAGCACCATGGTGGTTAAAATTCCATGGGTGGGTCTTGTGTTAAGGTCATAATGGTGGTTGAAATTCCATTCGAGGACCTTGGGTAAGCAAAGGTTATAATGGTGGTTAAAATTCCATTTGAGGACCTTGTGCTTGTTAAGATCACAATGGTGGTGTAAAGTCCATGTGTGGATCTTGTGGAGTATGTCCCGGATCTCGTTAGTGAAGTTATACAACTACCAATGGATAATGTTAAGGTTATATGGTGGTTAAAATTCCATATGGGAACCTTGTGAATGTTAAGGTTATATGGTGGTTAAAATTCCATATGGGAACCTTGTGAATGTTAAGGTTATATGGTGGTTAAAATTCCATATGGGAACCTTGTGAATGTTAAGGTTATATGGTGGTTAAAATTCCATATGGGAACCTTGTGAATGTTAAGGTTATATGGTGGTTAAAATTCCATATAGGAACCTTGTGAATGTTAAGGTTATATGGTGGTTAAAATTCCATATGGGAACCTTGTGAATGTTAAGGTCATATGGTGGTTAAAATTCCATATGAGGACCTTGTGTATGGTAAGGTCAAATGGTGGTTAAAATTCCATTTGGGGACCTTGGGATTGGTAGTGTGTATGAAGCGTGGGGATAACGCTTGTGATCCGCGTATCCGATTGGAAGGTTGTGTTGAAAAGTGGATTTGGTTATCACTTGGAAGCCAATATAATGTTCTTGAATATAATGAAGCATGAGATGCTTGAAATGATGCATGGTTGCATGAGAAGTGTGTAATGTACTATGAATGCATGTTTGCTTGTTAGTCTAATCAAATGTTGATTATCTATTGAGAATGGTGCATGTGTACATGAAATCTCTTTAGTGCATTGAAGTCTTGCGAAGACTTGTTTTTAAAGGCATGTGATGCAAATATTGATGATGTGGTTCATATGTTGCATTTGTTTAATGCACGTAGTAGATTGAATGAGTAAATGGTTTTAAAGGTTTCTTGCTTAAAAATGATATTCAAGTATGAGAAAGGTATGATGTGGAGAGGAAATGTTTTCCAATGATTTGAATTTAGCTTTGCATATGATGTTCATGCATGGAATAGTTAAATTGTTGGTTTTGCAAGTTTGTGCCTTGAAAAGGTGTATTTAGCTTTTCTAAGCTAAGGGTTGGGTTTTCATGTTTGAGCAATGCATGATTTAAAGCATGATGTTGAAAAGGGTTTTCAAACTTTGCTTTGGTTTATCGAATCGAGTTTGCTTTTAAAAGTGGTTTTATGACTCGCTGCATTGATGGTGTTTTGGTTTTGAGCATTCCTCACTAAGCATTATGTGCTTACGCTCCTTTTTGTCCATCAATGCAGATATTTGAAGTTGGAACAGCGAGAAGCAAGGGATTCAAGGAGAACTCCACTTGAGATGTATGTCTCGGTTAATAGCTATAGATAATAAAGGCAATGGGGGAAGAATCTCTTATGTGGATGTTTAATGGGGTTGTGTATGTTGGACAAGTTTGGTTTATGATTTTGAATCATGTGGATTAATGTTGCAACGTTTGAATCTCCTTATGCTTAAGTTGTTATGTTATGCTTCTTGTTTAAAAGCATGTTTGAGTGTTGGATATTTTGAATGAGTTGGTGCACCTAGGGATGGTCTTGTATCTAGGTTTTGATGCAATTATGTCCCTTGTATGTTGAGTGACTTGCTGGTGTGATTTGGTTGCCTGTGGAGCATGTTTGATGGGTCAAATGTGTGTTAAACCAGCAATTTTTCTGCAATCTGGGCAGCCTGTTTCGGAACAGGTGCTACCGTATCGGAACGGGGGCCTGAAATGGCCTGGGCGTTCCGAAACGGAAGGAACTGTTCCGGAACGGTTTGGCTACTGCCAGGCCCTGTTTCGGTACCAGTTTCGGAACGGTCCCGCGTTTTGGAACAGGTCCTCCCTGTTTCGGAACACTCGACCGTTGGGCACTGAAATTGTTGGTTAAATGTTTTGAAAACCTTGTGTTTTGGTCCTGAACTTTGTATATGCAATTGGATGAGTTCGGGATGTCCTTTTGAGCTGGAATTTGGCAGTGAAGCATGAAACATGACTAATTTCATACTGGTAACTTTTAATTGGGTTAAGTCCCTGTAATTCTCAGAATTTACAATTTGGTCTCTAATTCCTTAATTTGTGCAATTGAGTCCCTGAATGTTCTCTGATTGGTATGATCTTGTTGTATGCTGTTCTTGTGAACATATCTAGGGTTAATAAGCATCTAGACAAGATTAAAAAGAAAAAAAAAGGGTCGTTAATCAAGGTTGACTTTCGGGTTGACTTTGGTTTTCCCCGTGTAAACTTCTTAATTCGGTTCAACCGTCTGGGCTGGGTTAAGGGGGTCACATTTGGTGGTATCAGAGCTGAGTTGCCAATGCTTGGGGGAAAACGGTAAATTGTTGTAATATGTGCTTGATGTATATCCTAATGTGTGGATGAAAGCCGGTTGAAACACGTGTTTCTGAGCGAATTGTTGATGTTTTTAACATGCTTTCTGGTTATGAATCTTCGCTGAGCTAATGTGGATTTGTGCTGATGTTATGCTGGTGATGTGAGCTGATTTTTTTTATGAATGATGAAAGTGTAATGGGTATGATATGTTGATATTATGCTGTTACGAGTGGATGCTGTTTGATGAAAGCATGATCGAATATGTTGTTTGATAGGCTTGATGTGGTGATATTTATGTTTTTGTTGACTGTTATGTCATGTAAAAGGGGAGAATTCGGGGTACCCATTGCCTTATTATTATAGCTATTGTGTTATTTTGGAGTTGGAGTTTGAATCCTTGCTTAAAGCTGGTCTAATTGATTTGTTTGTTTGGTTATGATTGTTTGTTGTTAATGGCATGGTGAAATCGATGAAAGAATGGCAGTTAGGTGAGATGGTTGCTGCTTTAGAGCAGGTTGTTAAGGCGTGGAATTCACCTTTTAATGGAGGTGTTTCGTTTCAGCCTTCTGTGCCTGGAGTTGAGGTAGTAAGGCAGGAGGAAGAAGTTGGGTCTGTGATGAAGAGTTCATCACATGTTGTTCAAGAGGTGTTGGGAACATCTCAGGCTGTGGCAAAAGTAAAGTCTGTAGACGTGCTGGCGGTGGGATGTGTGGGTTTGTCGAAACAGCGTTTGCATGTTTTGGGAGCTGTGGAGTATCATGGTTCGTCACCTGAGACGTTTGAGGCCTGGTTGGCTAGTGTAATTCTGATTTTGGATCAGGAAGGTTGTGACTATGCCTGTAAGCTGGGGAGTGTTGTCTCACTGATGCTGGAGGACGCATGTGCCTGGTGGACATCTGTGGCGGTGGCATCACACATCCACGATATAGATTGAGACTTCTTTGTGTCTACCTTTTATGAAAGGTATCTTGGAGAGAAATTCCCAAGGGTTAAGCAATGTGAGGGTGTGGTTTCAGTTGGTGAAGGTGAGAAAAGTTTAAGTAAGAGAGTTGTGGGTATTGACTTCGGGAGCGGTCAGCGTAAAAGGCGACGTGATAGGAAGTTTTGCTTGGATCGAAGCTTGGATGGTAGTGCAAATCTGGGGCAAGTGCTGCTTGATCAAGGAGTGGAAGCTCAGCTACCGGTGTGTGACCGTTGTGGGAGGCGTCATGTTGGAGGTTGTTGGGGCACAGGTGCCTATTGGAACTGTGGTTCTAAAGAGCATGTGAAGCGAGATTGTCCTCATGTGGAGAGATCAGCTTCAGTGGTAGCAAAAGGGTCTCTGAAGGGTCGTGGGCACGGCCGAGACGAAGTTCGAAGGTGGCAGGAAGAGCAGAAAGTTGTGAAGGGTTTGGGAAATGGGATCTGCTGGAATTGTGGGTCCGTTGGGCATATGAGACGTAATTGTTTGAAGTTGGCTCGGGATAGCCAGGGAGCTTTGCCGCAAGGAGATGGTGGTGACCTTAGTGTGTTAGCTGATGCTACAGTGGTGCGGCTGGAAAATGATGGTTCTGCGAGGAAGAGAGCTAGACTGTTGAAGCTCCGGGGCAGTGAGGTATTTTCAGGTAACCTTGTTAAGTAACCTTTGCCTAGTTATCTTAGTTTGGTTTTGGTTTGGTTTCCCTTGCGTTGCGGGTATGGTCTTGTTGCTAGCGTGTTGGGGTAGTAGTTGTTGTTGTTTTGAAAACAACTTTAGCGTGAAGAGGGCTTTAGTGAGTATCTTGTGGTTAATGGTTGCTAGAATGATGGAGTTAGACAAGTTAGAAGTGAGTTAGGAGGTTGTTCTTAGACAGATTCTGAGGATGTTATTGGTGGGTGTGAACTGACATACATGCACAGTTAAAATCATTTGTTATATGATATATTATATATGTGCTGGTCCATGCATACATGTGACATGACATTAGAGGTTTTGCATACATGTACATCAGGCATTGATAGGGCATATTGGTGACCATGCATACGAACGTTCACACTCACTAATAGCTAATCGATTCTGTTAGTGTTGTGATAGGGTTAGGTTGGATGATGGGTTTTAGAGGTTGTTTTGGTGCTAGGAGAATGTTAGAAGTAATGGAGGGTTTTTTTTTGTTGTGGGTTGTAGAAAAGGGTTAGCCTGGGAGAATAGAAGTTTCGTAATCTAGAGATGTATGTATAGATTGGGCGATGTTCTAGTAGGGTAAGTGTTGTGGTCAAAGCTTGAAGTGGAAAGGCAATGTAAGATCGAAGGCCATTGTTGGTTGGACGGGTTCTTGTGAGAAGTGGTTGGCTGGTTGTGAATAAGTAAATTCCTTCTGAAGTTAGCTGGTGGTGTATGGAACGGCTGGCGAAGTCAAGATTGGGGTTTTGTGATGTGATTTTTGGATATTGGATGAGTAGTCCTGGTGAGCCGTTATGGTAATGATAGCGACGAATGTGAAGGAATGTCAGCATTACGTTGAGAGGGTTGGGTAAGCAGTTGATGCTTAAGAATTTTTTTGCTTGTTGGGAAGATCTTTGAAGGAGGTTGGGGAGTTTGCAAAGAGTTTTAGAAGCAGTGAAGGTTGTGGGTACATAGTGGCAGAACTGGATTGGTTGGTGTCGCTGTGTGAACAAGTTTTGGGAGTTGTGTGTTAAGGTGGTGTATGCTGTAAAAGTTTGAGGTTCTCCAGGTTGTTGTTGGGGCTATGTGCGGTTCGGAAGTGTGAAAGGTTAAGTTGTGGTTATCTCTGAGTGTTTTGGAATTCGTGAGCAGTATGTGGTGGTGTTGAGTTTGGGTGGAGTTTTGTGAGGAGAGTGTTCAGTGGTGGTTAAGTCTCATGTGTTGCCTTGTGTGTTGCTTTGAGAAGTTTGGTTGTGCTTTTTTCGCCAGTTGAAATTTCGAGGACGAAATTTCCTAAGAGGGGGAGAGTTGTAACACCCCAATTTTGGGCTTAGAAGTTTTGGGTTCTGGACCGAACCGGTCGGGTTGCGGTTCGAATATAAAAGGTGATTTTTAGGAAAGCCTAGTTCGGGTTGCATTAAAAATGTGGAAAAATGTCTTAAATCCTCTTTTATTATATATAAGAGTTTGGTGAAATCAATTTTGTAAAATGAGGTTTGGAAGAGTGACATTTTGGGTTAGTGACCAAAATGTAATTTTTGAAAACTGTGTGACTGTTTTAAAAAGGATTGAAACTTTGAATCTTTAAGGAGCTATTTACCCAATGGGAGTTTCTCCAGATTTTTCTAAGATATTAAATGATTAATTAAAGGTTTTTAAATAAAACTAAAAAGGAGGGAAGATATTTTGGCATTTTCCAACTAACTTTTCCTAAAGTTTCATTTCCATTTTTCTCTCATCTTTCTCTCAAACCAAACACATTTTCTCCAGAGCTTTTCCCTCTGATTTTGTCACCTAAATAACTCATTTCAATTCTCTTTTGATCTTCAATCATCTCTTCATCAAAACCTTTGCATTTGCTAAGTGGATTTTCAAGAATTTGGTTCCAAAAAGGGAGAAACTCAAGTTTGGAGGTAAGAACGTCCTTCTCCTCTAAACTCTCAGTTCTTTACTGAAATTCCCAAGTTCTCAATCCTTGATTTGTGATTTATTAAAGGTTTTACAATTTTAATCTTGATCTTGGCTTTAAATGCAAGATTTTGTTGATTTTTGGTAAAATTTCGTATGATCTGTTTGAGCAGAGATTTGAGGTGTCTTTTTGATGTTGAATGAATGTATAATTGATGAGAAATTGAGGTTTTATCAATTCAATCCCGAATAGGTTAATTTTCCTAAGTTTTGCTTGAGTTTTTGGTTGTTTTTGGAGTGATCTTGGTGATTTGTTATAGCTGGAGGTATAAGGACGTGGTTAGATCCTTTTTGGAAGTGTTTGGAGGTGATTTCGGTTGTGTTTGGTAGCCGAAATGTTGGATTTGTGTAGAGCAGCGAGTTGAGTTGTGTGGCTGGTGTTTTTAATGCATAATGATGCATTAATCCTCTGTTGTTGTGTGCTTGAAACAGGGGAGATTGATCCGTGAGCATTAGAGGTGGTGTGGAAGGTTTCGAATGCTTGGAAGGCTTGTTGGCTAGTCTTGCTTTGTGTATCGGTGAGTGAAGTTGGGTTTTCAGCTTTTAAACCAAGGTTTGAAGGTTTTGGGAGCTTAGTTTAAGTCTAAACAACTTTGTTAAGCTCAAGAGTAAGTAAATGGATTTTCCCTCTTGGTTGTGTTGTGAATTGGTTTTAAAGCATTTGTGATTGTTTGATGCAAAGCATGTGATTTGCATGTTTTAAATTCTGTTTTGAAAGCATATTTTAGCATGGTTTAATGCTGGTTTTGAAAGTCATGTGTGAAGGATGCTCAAGGTAAGAGATCCTTGGTTTTGTACATTGGAGTTGTGGAATTGATGCATAGTGTTGCATGTTGTTTAATGGCTTTGTGTAATGCTTCAAAAACAGTGGATTAATGAGGGTAAATGGTGGTTTTTGCATTTTGGTTATGCTTGTAAATCAATGGATTAATGTGGTAAGATGGTTATATTGGCAAGTGATGTAAGTGGTTCTTGGTTATTTAAATCGGATATAGTTAGCCGGCTATAGGATTGGGTGCACCGTGAATAAAGTCGCCTTGGATGTGGAGTGGTTGTGAGTGAACCGGTAACTCCATCCAAGTACACTAACGAGATGGTTAAGAGCACCATGGTGGTTAAAATTCCATGGGTGGGTCTTGTGTTAAGGTCATAATGGTGGTTGAAATTCCATTCGAGGACCTTGGGTAAGCAAAGGTTATAATGGTGGTTAAAATTCCATTTGAGGACCTTGTGCTTGTTAAGATCACAATGGTGGTGTAAAGTCCATGTGTGGATCTTGTGGAGTATGTCCCGGATCTCGTTAGTGAAGTTATACAACTACAAATGGATAATGTTAAGGTTATATGGTGGTTAAAATTCCATATGGGAACCTTGTGAATGTTAAGGTTATATGGTGGTTAAAATTCCATATGGGAACCTTGTGAATGTTAAGGTTATATGGTGGTTAAAATTCCATATGGGAACCTTGTGAATGTTAAGGTTATATGGTGGTTAAAATTCCATATGGGAACCTTGTGAATGTTAAGGTTATATGGTGGTTAAAATTCCATATAGGAACCTTGTGAATGTTAAGGTTATATGGTGGTTAAAATTCCATATGGGAACCTTGTGAATGTTAAGGTCATATGGTGGTTAAAATTCCATATGAGGACCTTGTGTATGGTAAGGTCAAATGGTGGTTAAAATTCCATTTGGGGACCTTGGGATTGGTAGTGTGTATGAAGCGTGGGGACAACGCTTGTGATCCGCGTATCTGATTGGATGTTGTGTTGAAAAGTGGATTTTGTTATCACTTGGAAGCCAATATAATGTTCTTGAATATAATGAAGCATGAGATGCTTGAAATGATGCATGGTTGCATGAGAAGTGTGTAATGTACTATGAATGCATGTTTGCTTGTTAGTCTAATCAAATGTTGATTATCTATTGAGAATGGTGCATGTGTACATGAAATCTCTTTAGTGCATTGAAGTCTTGCGAAGACTTGTTTTTAAAGGCATGTGATGCAAATATTGATGATGTGGTTCATATGTTGCATTTGTTTAATGCACGTAGTAGATTGAATGAGTAAATGGTTTTAAAGGTTTCTTGCTTAAAAATGATATTCAAGTATGAGAAGGGTATGATGTGGAGAGGAAATGTTTTCCAATGATTTGAATTTAGCTTTGCATATGATGTCCATGCATGGAATAGTTAAATTGTTGGTTTTGCAAGTTTGTGCCTTGAAAAGGTGTATTTAGCTTTTCTAAGCTAAGGGTTGGGTTTTCATGTTTGAGCAATGCATGATTTAAAGTATGATGTTGAAAAGGGTTTTCAAACTTTGCTTTGGTTTATCGAATCGAGTTTGCTTTTAAAAGTGGTTTTATGACTCGCTGCATTGATGGTGTTTTGGTTTTGAGCATTCCTCACTAAGCATTATGTGCTTATGCTCCTTTTTGTCCATCAATGCAGATATTTGAAGTTGGAACAGCGAGAAGCAAGGGATTGAAGGAGAACTCCACTTGAGATGTATGTCTCGTATAATAGCTATAGATAATAAAGGCAATGGGGGAAGAATCTCTTATGTGGATGTTTAATGGGGTTGTGTATGTTGGACAAGTTTGGTTTATGATTTTGAATCATGTGGATTAATGTTGCAACGTTTGAATCTCCTTATGCTTATGTTGTTATGTTATGCTTCTTGTTTAAAAGCATGTTTGAGTGTTGGATATTTTGAATGAGTTGGTGCACCTAGGGATGGTCTTGTATCTAGGTTTTGATGCAATTATGTCCCTTGTATGTTGAATGACTTGCTGGTGTGATTTGGTTGCCTGTGGAGCATGTTTGATGGGTCAAATGTGTGTTATACCAACAATTTTTCTGCAATCTGGGCAGCCTGTTTCGGAACAGGTGCTACCGTATCGGAACGGGGGCCTGAAATGGCCTGGGCGTTCCGAAACGGAAGGAACTGTTCCGGAACGGTTTGGCTACTGCCAGGCCCTGTTTCGGTACCAGTTTCGGAACGGTCCCGCGTTTCGGAACAGGTCCTCCCTGTTTCGGAACACTCGACCGTTGGGCACTGAAATTGTTGGTTAAATGTTTTGAAAACCTTGCGTTTTGGTCCTGAACTTTGTATATGCAATTGGATGAGTTCGGGATGTCCTTTTGAGCTGAAATTTGGCAGTGAAGCATGAAACATGACTAATTTCATACTGGTAACTTTTAATTGGGTTAAGTCCCTGTAATTCTCAGAATTTACAATTTGGTCTCTAATTCCTTAATTTGTGCAATTGAGTCCCTGAATGTTCTCTGATTGGTATGATCTTGTTGTATGCTATTCTTGTGAACATATCTAGGGTTAATAAGCATCTAGACAAGATTAAAAAGAAAAAAAAGGGTCGTTAATCAAGGTTGACTTTCGGGTTGACTTTGGTTTTCCCAGTGTAAACTTCTTAATTCGGTTCAACCGTCTGGGCTGGGTTAAGGGGGTTACATACCCAAAATCACATCGAAGCCATAGAACGGTAACTCCATCATGTCCACTGGAAATATATGACGCTGAACCATTAACGGATACCTTCTGTATATCTTCCTATCCACTAATGTATCCCCGAAGGAACTAGTAACACTAACACCTACCTCTAGTACCTCACAAGGTATATTTAACATTTTTGCATGCTCATTCAATATGTATGAATGCGTAGACCTAGAGTCAATCAAGGAAAGCAAACTCAGAGACTGTATCGAGAAATTACCTGCAATCACATCTGTGTCGTTCTGTCCCTCTCGCTGAGCATAAACTCTAGTCTGACCTCCACCCTCCGGCTGAACCGCAACCACATGTGCTATATTCCGCTGGCCATCGTTCCTCAGCTGGAAGTTACCTCGACCGCGCCCACGGCCTCTCGGGTACTCAATAGCTCTAGCAAAAGCCTAAACCTGAACTGGTGCAAACCCAGCCTGATGTGGACAATCATGCCTAAGGTGATCTCTAGCTCCACAGTTCCAACACGCGTGAAAGTTTCCCCAACACTCTCCGGTGTGATGCCTCCCGCATCTTGCACACTCGGGCAAACGACCACCAGCTCTCTGGCCCTGATGGCCTCTACCGTGGTTACCACCCCCATTTCTGTGATCAAAATGATGCCTATTGTCCCTATGCCTCTTGGCATCACCTCTATCAAAGTCAGCATACCTCTTCCCTAACTAGAACCACCTGAACATTTGGTCAGACCCAAACTGTGCTCTATGTCCTTGGCCCTAGCGACCAAGACATCAAAGTTCGTATAATTCGTAACCAAAGTATACCTCTTCACTTCCTCGCTCAACCCGTAACGGAAACGGTCGCATCGTTCCCTCTCAGTAGAACTAGCTCGAACGCATACTGACTCAATCTGACAAACCGTACCTCATACTCGGTCATTGTAATGTTACCCTAAAGCAAGGCCATGAACTCTCTCTTCTTTTCATCAAGATAACGGGGACCCAAATACTTCTTGCGGAAAGCAGACTCAAAGAACTCCCAAGTAATCTCATCATCTGGCATGCCTGTAGTAGTGGTGTCCCACCAAGTGTAGGCATCACCATGAAGCAAAGAAACAACACATCCCAGCCTGCGTGCCCCAGTACAACCCATCTAAGACAATATACGAACAGTCTTATCAAACTAAGCCTCTGATCTCTTGGGTGCCAACACTCAGAATTCTTCTCCACCCAAACTGTGAAGCCTCTCAAGTGGCAACTCGGTGCCCTCACCCTGAGGTTGTGCCACAGCCTGTCCCCCGGCCACAACTGCCTGAAAAGACCCAGCTATCGCCTAAACCAACGGAGCCAAATATATATCGGTCGGACCTTGACCAACTTGAGGTCCTATGCCCTCAGCTCTCGCCTCACCTCCCTCTTGACGAGGAGGAGAAGGAGGAGGTGGAGGAGCCTCCGCCTCTACAACCGGCTCAACTTCATGAACTGCTGCCCGTGGTTCCGGATGAACCACCCTATGCCTACCTCTAGGTCTAATCATACGGCTAGCAAGATATCAACTACAAACAAAATAAACACACAAGAATTGAGTTAGCAAAGGCAAGGGTCCAACGTGCTCAAGTATTCCTTTACAAAATAATTTCCAATAAAGTAATAGTAGCAATGGGAACTCGACACTACGCCTCAACACAACAACCATACTAACACATGCCTTCAAACACCATGCAAGAAGGCGAACAACAAGCATACATAGCAAAAGCATTCACTATACAACATACACTGAGACATTGCAACATAACACTTCAAACTTACCTTACTTACCTTCCCGAGGTCACAGAAACCTCAGGCTCTGATACCAACAAATGTAACCCCCTCGTCCCGGTCTAGCCGACAGGCCGGATCGAACGGGTTACACGGGGAAAACTGAAGCGAAACCCGTTAATTTTCCACTCCGATTAGCAACCCTAGAAAATTTCTTTTAATTATCATGTCTAAATGTTACATTTAGACCTATGTGCGAAAACGTTAGCGGAAAACGATATAGAAAACATCCAATCAGACATAAGGTAACTTAAATTTACTAAGTGACATATTAGTCTAATTGCATGCTTACGAAACCAAAACCATACATAAAAGATACACACGAACCTAACAAGGAAGCTTACAAACAATCGGGACTAAAACACAACATCCGAGAACCTTTGAAGATGCCAAAAAGCCAATTTGCAGGCCATCGTTTCGAAACAGGCTTGTCTGTTCCAAAATGCGGGCTCCAGTTTAAAAGCCAGACCAGGTCGTACCGATACGGTCCACTTCATTCTAATACGGGGGTCAACAGTGTCAAAACGTTTCGGAACTTTTTCCGAAACAGGAACTCACAGAGGCAAACCGTATCGAAACGAATACCGAAGCGAGAGCTCACAGTGTCAAATCGTATCGAAACGACACCACCCCCATTCCGATACGAGCATCCCTGGAGCTACTACCGTTCCGAAACAACCACGAGCGTTTCGAAACGCATGCACTCAGAGTAACCCAAAAACAATTTTCTGCATCTTCAAACATCCCCAAACTTGCCCCCAAACACCAAAGATCACAAACAACCATCATACATACAATCTAAAGGCATCATATCCTACCACGAGCATGATCAAACATATAAGCATGCATATGAGACTCTTAACCATTAAGGAATATATATCCGTATAAGCGTTACATAAACAAGGTTTACATGCTTCTCACACAAAACATAAGCATCCTTAAAAGATGAGTTATAAATCTTCAACACAAAAGCATAGGCATTTAACAACATAAAAGCCAACATAGGAGTCTAACAAACGCTCCTACAACACATAGCATCCTCAGTGCTATCTATTACATTATTTAAGAAAACCATACTTGAGCAGCAACACACACTCTTGTGTATCCCTTCCTTGCTCCTTGCTAACTTCCACAATAATGATCTACATTGTCTGAAACGAGAGCGTAAGCCAGAAAGCTTAGTGAGGGAGCTCAAAAACAAATATCGACAATGAAGGGTCCAAAGCATGGTATCCTCAAAACATCAACAAGGCATACATTTACACCAACATATCAACATAGTCGATTATACAAGAATGCATGAACATGACATCTTACCTCATGTTATGCTAAGCAAAAATACAATAGAATGTCTTACCACATCAACCACACATGAACAAGTATATTGGAAACTATATAGCTTACTCGGATATGCGGATAACTTCCATTGGGATTTTCGCCCAAACGTACTCAAACAACAATATTACCTTCCGGTTGGATTTCACACATCATTATTTCTTTTACGAATGGGATTCCACTCATCATCACACACATACACTTTCCGGTGCAATGTTACTTCATTGTACTCCTCCTTGGTGACTACACATCACCAAGACCACGCGCGAATTTGACTCTTACCGTGTGCACACTCATCCTAATGATCGATCATTTATACTCGGTAATTATAACTAGTGCCAACATACTAAAAAAATCTCACCATGATTCCACAAATCATGCAACACAACATATAAACCACCATCATGCAACATAAGTACATCACCACATGCATAATCAAACACATATCACACAAAACTACATTTTGCACATTTAACAAGAATACATAAGACTGAACAAGGGATTAAGCTACCAACTTAATCTCACATTAGATTGGCCTACCAAGCACAATCTAATACCTCAACAACACACTTTGAACCAAATTAAAACCATTGAAAATAGTCCACCCACCAAACACCCTCAAAACAAGCCGAGAATGTCGATCAAGCCTCAAAATTTCCTGGAATCGAGCCCGAAGCTTCTCCAACGATTTCCCTTGCTTCTAATCAACCAAAAACAGTGTATTGCACATCAAAACATCCACAAAATCACTGCCACAAATCAGATTATAACTCGAGACACTTCCAAGCCAAGAACTAACCCAAACTCTTCATTTTCGGACTTGAACACAACCTAGGAAATACCCATCAATTTTATCATCCAATTCATCATTAAACTCGTTCAAAACAACCTCCAAGAATAACCATACCATCAGCCCAACTTTCCCTCACAATACTACTTCAAGAACCCAAAATTTCTACCCTTAAACACACCCACAAATACCCATTTCGGGTTTTCAACAAAACTCCCCCATTTTAAGATATGATACACCTAAGGGTAAGATTAAAATATATATTATCTTTACAAATAAAAAACTAAATAAAAACCCATCAATGCTTCCTTCTTTTTCCTAAAATTTGAATACTTGAAAAACTTCTAAAATGATGTTTATGAGAAACTAAAACCGTAGAGATGTTTAGAAAGATGAGGAGAAGTCAAAATCATATTTACCTTGATGAAAACACTTGAAATCGATGAAGAAATGGATGGAACGGTAACTTGGGGTTTGGGGAGAGGTTTTGTCGTGATTTTGTCTTGAGGAAGAAGAAGATTGTGACTTTCAAAAGGCACTTTTACATGTTTTAATTTCCCTTATTTAGAAAATTACTATTTTGCCCTTAATGAAATCTCATGACCCTTTTAAATTAAAACCAAGCCCATATTATTTAAAACAAGCCCAACGACTCGAACCCGATTAAGCTCTCCTAACACCCAACCCCTAAACTCAGGTGTTACATGGATAGTTGTGTAAGACAAGACGAATGCTTGCTACTTTAAGGAGTAGAACATTGTGTTTTAGCGATTCACTTGATATTCATTGGCTTAGTATTATGTGCTTGTTTTTTGTTGGCTCTTTGCAGTGATTTAGACAACTCAGAGTGGATCGTGATGAGAGAGAGAGAGTTCCTGACTAACGGTGACTGGCGGTGGCAGATGCACATGCTTACCTGCTCGGTTATTGATTAAAATTTTGACAAGTTTGTGATCTTGGTTATTTACTCGAGATTTTAAAGTCTAGGAATTAAATTCTCGTATTGGTGTTGTAATACCCCAAATTAGGGCCTGGTAGCTTATTGCATAAGTAATTAGAATCTAATTATACAAACAAGTTATAATCATAGAGGATTAAGTGAATTAGTGACCAAACCGTGGAGTTCAAAGCCTTGCCAACCAAATTATCATGATTGAAATGTTATAAGATTAAATTAAGCTAGCTTGCATGTAGGAAGACTAAAAGACTAAGGGCCATGACACATGTCATGGGAAGTGGAGACCTTAATGGTCGACTCAGCTTAACCAAGGGTGATGAATCATCACCATCTTCATCCTTCTCCTTCTAACCGAACTAGAGAAGAAAAAAATTGAAAGAGAAAACACCATTGATGAGAACTTGAAGCTTGCATGAACTAGGATTTTCGAATGATTGATAGCTAGGAAGCTAAGTAAGAAATCCTTTCCTCTCGATTCAAATGATTTCTTGATTTAATATCTTGTTTTAAACTTGAATTGATTGAAATGTTGTTGTTTGAATTCTGCTTGAGATGGTCTTTGATTGAATCTTGTTAGATTGTGAATTGATTCATGAAAATAGGATGAATGAAGCATGACCGATTGAAATGTTACCATGCATGAGAACTCTTGATTATGTGAACATGTAATTGGATAGTATAACTTGAAACTCATACAAATTGATACTTAAATTGTGTAATGAGCTTGCTGGAAATGAAAATACATGCTAAATTAGAAGTGGAACAAGTTGAAAATCATGCTTAAATAGTGAAATTAGAGCTAGTAGTGAAACTAGTCACATTTAGAAGTTAGTTGATAACTAGTGACTAAATTGAAAGAAATGGTAACTTGTTAGACTGTTTTGCATGAAATTTGGACTGTAAATGAAGATTTAAAAACAGGGGAAATTAGTTTAAAAAATGGTTGAAGGGCTGGAATGAAATAAACATAAAGTAAGACTGTTTTTAATGCTTAATTGAGCTAGGGACTGTTTTGGGTCTAAAGTAAAAACTGATGGGCTGTTTTGCACAAAATTGAAATGTTCTAGACTGAATTAAGTGCAGGAAATTATAATTTATCAATTTGAGAAGTTGCCCTATTAAAAGGAGTATGTATATAAATTGAATGATCATGTTAGAAGTGTCATCTAGGTGATTAATGAAGCTAAGAACCTAATTTAGTGAAATCTGCCAAGAAAATTCTGTTTTGGGCAGTAACTTTGAAAATTCACTATAATTGGTATCGGTTGAATTAAAAGCTGTAATTTATATGGTTAGAAAGCTTAATATGTCTAGTTTCATCAAAAACAAACGGAATTGAATTATAGATTGTAGAACAAATTATAGAAATGAAAGTCTTAAGATAGTACAAATTGTCTAGTAGTGTAAATTTCCCTGTCTTTAAGTAAAAATTGTATTAATTGGTATAGAATTTGGATGCATGGTTTATATGGTTAGAAAGATAGTTAATTTATCTTTCTAACGGTATAAACGGTTTGAAATTATGACGTACGGAATGAAAGTTAGGACCGTTTAAGTAAACAGTTCACCTACTGCCTGGCGGCAGCAGTTTAGGGTCTTGGCAGTTTTGGTAAAACAGTTTAGGACAGTTTGGTTTCTGTCCTATTTTGCAAAAATTTGAAATGTAACAGTTGTAATAACATTCGTTAATGTATATATAAATAAGCTGCCAGTTTATATATAATATGATAATATTGTTGCCTTGTTGAGTGATTGTGTGAACATGTATGACTGTTGATATGATAATTGTATGCTCGTTGTACTTCGTTTGACATATATGTACTTGTATGGATTGTTAGACCAAGAAGTAAACCTTGTGGAGGAAGAAAGGAGTGTCCAAGATTGTGGCAAGAACAAAGGGATTTGGATTAAGGACCAACAATAGCTAAGCTTAGAGTATTGTGTGTATAGATTTATTTAGGGTTGGGACTTAGGTCCTAACCAAAGTTATTTGTTTATATTATTACTATAGAAATACCATGAAACGAATCTAAATTACATTTGGTAATGACTAAGGGAAGGATGACTAAATGGAAACTTATTAAATATGATATGAAATCTTGTGTTGATTCCTTCGAATGCTACTTGATATGCCTAGTATGATCATGCTTGATATTTGATAACATGAAACATGAATATATGTGCTTGCTACTACTCGAATGATGCATGATAATTGAACTAAGGCTCTAATAGCCTAAGGGTAAATTTAATCTTGCTAAAACATCAATTGAGAGTGATATCTTGGATGAACTTTATACTTGAACACTTGAACTTAAATACTTGAAGCTTGAACACTTGATACTTGATTGAGTTTATTACATGAATATATGGTAAGTAATCAAACAAGCCTTGGTTGATAGTTGGTCTTAGGTAGGATGGCATGCCGTAGATTCTAGAGCTCTTTGTGTTAGGTGGACTAAGGTCCGTATATGGTGACAGTAGGATGGATGTTTGTGGTCAATTGATGACAATAGAAGGGTATGACCGGTACTATAAGTATCGTCTTGTTGCGACAGTATAGTTGGTGACTTGATTACCTAGACATAACTAAATACCAAGGCCTAATCTAAGTGTAATAATCAATAAAGAAAACGTGGTTTAAAGATTGAACTTACATGAATTGATTTCTTGCTCTTACTTGCTTGTATACCATTCGAATAAATGCTTAGATGTATAACACGATACATGTTTCTTGTGGCTTGAGAATTCTTAATGATAAGCTTGTTCTTCAAGTGAAATGCATGAATGGTAATGATTATTTGACTTCCGACTAAACTTATGATTCTTGAAACCTAGCTAGGTTCGATCTTTAGAACTTGAAGCCTAGCTAAGTTTACTTGACTTAAAAACTATCAAACTTGATAACTTGTTAGAGTAGTTGCTACCTCACTAAGTACTCTAAGTACTTACCACTCTCGTTTTTCATTCTTCTCAAACCTAAGGTATAAAGGATTGTAAAGTTATCTATCTCGAGCCCGAATCAAGATACAAGCAAGGCTAGAAGTATGGTTTTGTTTTCACCTTGTACTCCTCTTAATTGGTGGCACTTGGGCTTGTATTTAGATCATGATAGTCATGCATTTTGACACTTGAAAGTTTGTATACATATATGTTCATGACCTGTATGGTTTTGTAAATGCTTAAATGGTATTGTTTATGCCTTGATATCGAATGCCCTACTTGTTACTATCATGTCTTGATAAAATGATGTTCTCGATGCTTGAATGTATAAACTTGCCATGGTCGAAACATGAGTGAGGATTAGACACTATATGCTTGTTACTTGGATGCATAATCGAATGTATAGATGATTCACGGTTCTTGTCTTGATCAAATAGGGTGACCTTGAGGGCTAATCTTGTATCTAGTTGACATTAAGTTACTTGGAAGCATGTTGTTGTGTTATGGATTGAATGTATACTTTTGCAAGCATGACCATCATAAATATATGTGTTGTGTTCCTTGTCTTGATTGGAAAATTCACTTGAATGCTATGCATAGATAATTAGAATTAACCATGAACTTATAACCTAGAATTAAATCAAGTTGTGCATACTTGTTATAGACTGAAACTGAGTATGAACATGTCTAAGTGTATACTCGAATGTCTTGCATGCTTTACTAGAATATTATGAAAAAAACTTGAAATCTAACAAAGTGGTAACATGTTTGATTATTTGAATCTTTATGCCATACTTGTATTCGAATATAGTTAGGGTTTTCTTGCCCATGTAGTAACTTTTTCGAATGGTTCGTGCCTAAGTATTTATATATGCTTGTCAAATTATTTCCATGCTATTCATGTTCATGTATGTTATTCGAATACATTGATTGAGATTGTTGATATATTGCTAGTTAAGGAACTTATCTTCTAGTGATGAGTTCAAAGGTTTTAATTGGCTCGTTTTCTTGCATGCTTGCTTGTTCCTTGATGTTTGGTTTTAACACTCCTCGATTAGGTTACTACTAACCCGGGCGAGGGGTGTTACAGGTGCTCCCCATAAGTATGTAAAACTTCGTCGCCTAATATTCTTGTTGTTTACTATAAATAGGGCTCCTTTGACCTGCATCTTCATAGCCTAATTTATGAGTAGTTTATTTTCTTTTTGTGTGGTTTTCTTTTAGGGCTTTGCTTGTGTCATTTTGAGAAGAGGAGAAGAAAATGTGTTTGTAGGAATGAGTAGCGTGTCAAAACTGCATTTCGTAGATCTTGTGGGATTTAGCTTTGCGAATTAGGCTACATACATCGCCAGACAATAGTATTCAGAAGGCTATGATTATCCATTTGTAGTAAGGAGTGCCAATAGTCAATGTATTCGAAAAATATTAGGCGCGAGGCTTTCCGAATACTATTGCATGTTGGTGTTTGTTATTGCATCGGGAGGCGACAGTTACTGGCATGACATTGATGATGACATTGATGATGATGTTTGCTTAGTTTTTGCAGTCTCCTGAGTATGTAAAGTTGAAGTGACTGTTCGTTTGCTTGTTGTGGTGCTTGTGGTGTCAACAACTGTGGCAACAAATCATTCATGGCAGATGATTCGCAGGGAGGAACTGGAGCGGAAATGGGAGGGCTGGTTGTCATCTCCATGTACTCTAGCTATGACATTAAGAAGCCCACTTTTCTCTCAACAGAAGAGCTTGTTGCAAATTTATGGGCTTCTCTTGATCAAGTTTGTTGGAAAAGTTCTCTAGCGGTTCTTTATTTCCATTATACTGATATATATTTGTAATATTTTGTTTTTATTATTCGTGTAAGAAAGCTTGTTTTAGAGTATTAAAGTGTTGTTATTGTTTGGCTTGTATTGATTTATTTGTATATAAATTAAATTTTAATGGACGAAAACTTGCCTTCTGCGTGTTATGGTTTTTAATTGTGATGCTATTATTCGCATATTTATATTCGTGAAGATGGTTACTTTCTCAAAGTAGATTACGCAAATGCTTTCTTTCATGAATCATATATTGATTAATGGTGATCACACTTTTTTATTTGTTTTGACGATATCATTTTTGTGGAGCATCATTAGACAAAGTTTTGGGGGTATTGTGGGTGATGGGGGAGGGGCTTGTAGTTTGGGATGGAGTTCGTTGGTACTAAAAATTGTGTGATTTTGAGGAACATAGAAATTAATGGCATGTTGATCTTCCTTTGGGATGGGTTCTTGCCCCCCAGTGTTGAGAAATTTGTGGAGAATAAGTTACAAAGTTGACATTACACTTGTTTTTCGGCATTTGTATTGTATTTCCTTTTCTTTGATACGTCGATGCACTAATATAAACCTCTGTTGGTTTTTAAATTGTAAGATGAGCTGGAGGGTTGGTTTGTTTGTTTTTTTACTTTCGCAGCTGCGAACATGATTATTTCCTTGGAGTAAGCTTGTTCAAATGCCTTTCCTCATGAATCGTTTGTTGCTTCGGCATCGATGATGTCTTTTTATGTAATTTAAAAATGTTGTACTTTCGCATATCAAGAAGTTTGTTTTTTGATTAGAACGTTGCGTACTTTATATTTGCCTGCTCTTAGTGCGTTGATATGGAAATATGAACTTTGAACGTTCACGATCTTTGCAGGGTAAATGGGTGGCAAATTCTTGTTCTTTTGCAATTAGATTCTTGGGAGAGTTTGCCTTGCGTTGTTTCTCATGAACTGATATTACTCTCTCAGAGTGGACTATATATTTGCAAAGTTAGGTAGAGTTGGGAGGACTTTTTCCCCCTTATGAAATTATCTTTGTGGATATATACTGACTCGTGTATGCGTGAATTGATCGCTCTATTGTGTTTTCTCTTGGAGTTTATAGATACTTGTTCGCTTCTTTGCGTTAGTAGTGAATGTGGCTTGGAGGGATTAACGACAAGGTGAACACCTCGCCTCCATTTGGAGTAATGGTTAGTAGCAATATGAGTTGCATATTTTGTGTGTATTTGTGCTACATTCTCATCGTCGTATTTTATAGGAATGCAAAGCAATGTTATCATTTACGGATCATCGTTTGAAAGTGACAACCGTTCTAGTGGTTTATAGTGTTGTGTCTATTCGCATTTTTTTAGATGAGATCATTATCTTGAATTGGCTGGGGTGTTTCTTTTGATATCGTGCTCGTGGGGCGGGTGATGTTGGGTATACTTTTTAAAATTTTAAATTAGGAGAACCCTTGCCCCTGAATGAGATAGGCTCTATCATCATACACTTACTTTCTCGTGTATTGATTTATTTGTTTTGCTTTGTTTCTCATAGAATAACATCGCCTCACTGAAGTGGTGGTGTTTTTGTGTCGTTGGTTAACTTTTGGGAGGATTTTTACTCCTAGGCAATAAAATATTGTATTTTAATGTTCTTTGTTGTCAGGCCAGGGGCATATGCGGGGAGACTGGGTTTTCTTTGTTTCTTTGTTTTAAATATGTTCGAAATCAATCTTTGTAGTATATCTCTTTGAATGGTCTTGTGAGGAATTTAATTGTGTGTATCTGCTTCTAATATTAAGAGCTTGTGACATCTTGGGAGTGGCAAAGTATCTTTTGTTGTATGTTCGCATACTTTTTTAAGATAAAGGGATTTCGTTTCTCTTGAAAGTCAAATGTATTGTATGCCATATTGTGAGTTGGGGGGTTCGCACCCCTTGAATGATATTTTATTTTTTGGCTCGTCTACTTTAGAAGCATTGATCGTTGAGCTGATTCCTCTGTGCATGCTTCTTAACAACGAGATCATCATTCAGACCAGGGAAGACATCGAGAAATAGAAGGTAAGCCTTGTTTCACGAAGTTGAGATGTCAAGACAATTTGTTATATATAATTCATTATTTTGGCTTCTTGTAATCAGTCATCTTCTCTGTTAAGTGAAAGTCTTTCTAAGGGTTGTTTGTGAATCAACGTATTTGCATTCATTCTCGCATTTAATTTTGTTCCATTTGTTAATTTTTGTTCTTAGTTTGTGCATTCTTATGACACATATCAAGCATTAATTATTAAAAATGAATTGAATGGGGGAAGTTTCATGTTAGAAGATTGAGTTCGGACTGCAATCATTCCGCATCGCTACATTACCCATTTGCAAATCAAACGATGGAAGATAGGGTCTCTAATCTAGAACAAGGTCAGAAAAATCTCGAGACTCATTTGGATAGAGCTGAACAGAGTATCATTGATCAGATTGCGCAGTCACAAGCTATAAATATGGCTCATATAACTGCATTGCTTGAAAATATGGATGGTAAAGAAACTATTTTTTTATAGTACTGCCAAAAAACAAGAAGGGATTGTTGCTCGCGCTAAAGCTCAAACAGAGGCGCCAAAACCAGAAGAGAAATTCTACATCAACACTACTAGGGCAACTACAGCACGCCTAGTAGGGGCATCTACGAGTCAGCATGTCGGCTTGGGGACAAAAATGTGAAAATAGGGTACCTGAGCTAGGTAAGATGGATGATGTATCTGAGGAAAACTTTCGTTCTTTCAAAGAAAAACTTGAGGCCATGAAAAAAATGAATGAACAAAGTAACGATCCTAGTGATTTGAGCCTTGTGGAGAATCTGGTCCTTCAATGAAGTTTAAAGTACCCGAATTTGAGAATTACGATGGGACCACTTGCCCTTCTACACACTTTAAAACGTATTGCCAAAAAATTGTGGCCATTCTAAAGAATGAAAAGTTACTCATCCATTGTTTCCAAGATAGCCTAGCAGGGTCGGCAATTCGCTGGTATACTAAAAATAGCCGAGCTAACATTAAATCGTGGAGAGACCTCTCAGAAGCTTTCATGGACCAGTATAGGCATGTAACATATATGATCCCGAACCAGTTTCTGCTACAAAGTTTGGAATAGAAATCCAATGAGAGTTTCTGCCAATATGCTCAACGATGGCGAAGTATGGCAGCTCAGGTTCAACCCCCGTTTCAAGAGGGAGAAATTACTCCTATGTTCGTGGATACTTTAAGGGGAGTTTTGTATGATCATGTAACTCTCTTGACCCGGTCTAGGCGTTAGACCGATCCGAACGGGTCACACGGGGAATATTGAAGTAAACCGGGAAGTTTACTCAAATAAACGACCTTATTTTTTTCATTTTATCTTGTCTAGATGTTCATTATTATCTTAAGTGACAAACCTCGCAGCGGAATAAATTATAACTCGATCAGACAACGACTAGGGGCTCAATTGCAAGCAATCTCATTTTAGGGACCATTATGCAAATTTACCAAAATATAGGAACTTCTTCAATCTAAAAGTTACCAACCATTAATTAAGCTTATTACATGCTTCCTTGTCAAATCTCAACTCAAAACAATCATCCAAGCTCATTTAATTGTATCCACAACATTCAGGGACCAAAACGTAAAGAAACAGAACATCAGAAGACTCCAATAACTAACATAACAGCTTGTCGTTTCGGTAAAGGTTGCCCTGTATCGAAACACCCATATTGAAATAGGGTCGAGCATCTCGAAGCTTGAGACCTTATCGAAACACCCCCAAGGGTGTTTCAGAACAGGGAATTCCAGTAGCGAAACGTACAGAAACGTCCCTCCCTATTTCAAAACCCCTAGGCCATTTCAGGCACACTGTTTCGGTATAGGCTCGAGTGTACCGAAACACATGGGCCTGTAATGACACTTTTTTCTGGTTTCTCATACCTTAACCCAACCATAATCATTCCAACATGCATACAACATATTTAAACATCAATCTTCATACATCCATGGCCTAAACTTAATCATAGCATGGCCAATTGCATCAAAGGTAAGCTATAGGCATGCAACCTAATGTCAGATCAAGTAAGATACAATATCCAAAGCAAGGCATAAACCAAATACCAATGGCCATATACAAGTCTAAAACAGCAAACCAAACTTGCTCAGAAGGGAGTTTACACAAATCTCCCAACAACACAACGGATCCCCCATTGCCCTTATTATGTATAGTCTAAACCGAAACATACATTCTCAAACGAAGTCTCTTGAGATCCCTTGCTACTTGTTGCCTCCAAAACCTCAATTATCTGCATTGATGGACAAATGAGAGCGTAAGCACACAAGGCTTAGTGATGAGGCTAAAAAATAAAACATCATCAATGCATTAAAACCCTTTTTCAAGTCCACATTGAAAATCTCATTTCAATTTCTCAAAACATCATTTGAAAGCCCATCATGCCCTTTTTAAAACCATGCACTTTCCTTAAACAAAATCAGCATATTAAACCTCATGCTCATGTATCATGAATCATCAACACATTCCGAATCCACACACTATTTAAGCCTTCCCATGCATAGCTACCATATGCAAAGCTTAAAGTGTAAAACATGCATAAACCATTTCACAATATCACTTGCCATCTCAACCGGAATTGGTACATACACAACCAAAAGTACTCTATCAACAAGGTACAATTACAACCCATAGGGACACCAACCCTATCATCGGTTAGATGCTTAACCATTAACGAGAGATGGGACACCAACCTCCTCGATCGTTAGTGTACTTGGACGGAGACACGAGACACCAACCCCTCGACATCCAATGCGACTTTTTATAGTGCAATCAATCGTATAGTCGGCTAACTATATTCGATATTATTTATAAACCATTTCACAACATCACTTGCCAATATAATTCACATTTAACACATACCTCATTGTTTTCAAAGCATCATCAATAAATCACATTTCAAGCATTAAACCATGCTTAAAGTTACAAGTATAAATCATATACTTACAAGGATCACTTACCATGTGCATCCTTCAACATCACATCATTAAAAATAGTAACCACACTCTTTTAAACATGCTTTAATAGTAGGTAAAACCATTAATTCAAAACAGTGCATAAAACAACACATAATAGCACAACCGAGAGAGAAAGTCCTTTCACTTACTTCCGAACTTAGTTAAGCGTTTCAAGCTTACAACTAAGTTCCCAAACCACCTTTTAAAAGCATTTCAAAACTGAAATCCACGTTCTCACTCACCGACACGCGTAAACTCGACTAGCCGACGTGAATCCAAGCAATCAAAGCTCACAAACCTTCACCAATTGCTTCTGATACTTTCTCCCATGTTTATACCACACAAGAACAGAGGATTAATGCATCACAATGCATTAAAATCTCCAGCAAACAAAGTCATCCCGTTGCTTTGCCCAAAATCACCAAAACATCTATCTAAAACAACCGAAAACCCTTCTATTACACTACAAACTCAGCCCAGGCAAAACCTATCACTTCCATGCATTTTTAAACATCAACAAATATCCAAAATCAACCTAATTATATCCTTATACCTTCAGCAACTCAGATTTCACACTAACACCACAAAAACCCAAAATCTAAAAACCTAACAATTAGAGATCCATCTTGATTCGGGATTAATATGATCAAACCTTTCTTTTTAACATTATTCAACATCCAAAACATGATTAAAATCAATCATAACTCAGCCAAATCATATCCAATACGAAAATCATTCAAAATCACCATTTAAACTTGATTTAACCATTTTCATCAAATTAAACATGAAATCTTGTTAAGAAAACATAATTAGAGAGCCAAATACTTGGGAATTTCAATAAAGAACCTTGATTAGAGGAGCTAAAAGAAATTTACCTCTAATCCTTGCATATTCCTTCAATTAACAAGATTTTGTTGAAAACCTTCAAAGATCCTTTGAGATAAGTGAAGGAATCGCCAAGGAAATAATTTGTCAAACAAAAAGAATTGAAAAGATGAAAATCTATGGAGGTTTTGAGAGAAAGGAGATGTTTGGTTGGTGAGAAAAGAGAGAAAATGAAAGTTGCGTCAAAAATGTTTTTATAAAACTAAATCTCCTTTTTAATAAAACTCTTTTGAATCTTTTAATTAAACCACAATTAAAATGTGCTCAATTAAAGGAAAAGATTGATTACTTATGACTTAGCTCCCTAAATATTCTAAGCATTGGCCCTCTTTCAAAACAGTCCTTTAAAAATAGTTTTCCATTTTTACATTTTAGTCACTAAACCGAAATGTCAACCTTCCAAAAATCATTTTCCAAAATTGGCTTCACCTTTCCTTAATATATATTTAAAGAGGATTTTAGGAATTTTTCTCATATTTTTATCACATCCCGAACCAAGTTTTCCCTGAACTAGCCGGGATTTCTAGTCTAGGTTCTACAGGCCCTTAACCGTCTTTAAAACTCCCAGGCCCAAAATTGGGGCATTACAGATCACTTGATAAGCCACCCTGTTGTGAGTTTTGCGGACATAGTAATGATTGGAGAGCGCATCGAGGATGCGATTAAGAAAGGGAAGATAGATGACCCCTAAAACACAACTCCTCAGAATGGAGAAGATTCTCATGTTCATATGGTGGGTTCTCACTCAACCAATCAGTCTTAGGGTTGTCCCCATAATCAATTTTCATGATATACAAAGCCTGCAAAGGTACTTCATTCGATCCTTGTGACTTACATTGAGTTACTCCCAACACTTGTTGAAAAGAAGCTGTTGAGCCCTGTGCAGTCCAAGCCAAAGAATCCTCCCTACCTGAAGGATATGATGTCAATACCACGTGTAACTACCACGTGGGAAGTACAGGCCACACAACGGAGAATTGTGGAGCTTTGAAGAACAAGGTTCAAGGTCTGAATGAAGTTGGTATTTTGAAGTTTTAAGAAAGAAAATGACAAATGTGAGTTTTGGGAAGATGTTGATTTCCCAATTTGGATGTTCATTTGTTGATTCCTTGCATTTTGAATTTTTCTTTTGAAGTAATGCATCGAATCAATTTTTCTATTTTTTGCCCAGAAATAGAAAAGATCCTTTTGTAAAGGCATATGATATGTTTGTGAATTTTCCTTCTAATGAAAGTTGCATCTTTGCTTAGCATACAATGACCTTGAAACCATATATATGTTTGTATACCACTTCTCACCCTTGTAAGGCCCTGGATCTCAATTGCAAGATGCGATATTGATTCTGAGATCAATTCAGTTTTGTGATAACGATGAAGTGTGACTTCCTCCCTAATAGACTCTGATCGGAAAAGCAAGACTACTACTCCTTCGGTGACATTCGATGATGGAAAAGTTCTAAAGTTTAACCATGTAGAGTTGCTTGAAATTGAAATTATAAGAGTAGTCTTCTAGACACTAATGGATTATAACTAACAACGATAATATAAAGTATAAAATAAAAAAGGGAAAGAAAAAGCACTCCTATGTTTGAAGCCCAGTAATAGGCATATTCGAAGCCTGATAATAGGCATTTTCGAAGCCTGTTAATAGGCATGTTTAAAGCCTGGTAATAGGCATATTCAATAAAGAGTACAACCAACAGCATACACATGTACCTAGAATTTTATTCTTAGAATGATATTTTTGCACTCCAACGGTTAAGCAAGTCCATTTTTTGAATGGAGTAAATAATGAGAATCAAGAAGGAGTAGTTTTATGTAGCAACACGGTAATAATGAGGATGAACCGAGTGATCTAGCAGGAATTCCACGGCTTCAAATATCACCACAACACTTACTCATAGACACAAGTTATGCTTGGAATGATAACCAAAAGGTTGAATCTGAGACGCCCTTGCACTTGATATCCAAGACTTTTATTCTGTTTCTTATTTATTAAGAATTTGGTTTCAAGGTCATGTATATTAATCCAAAAATGCATCTTTCATTAAAATGTCGATTAGCAAACAAACATTTTATGAGCAAAAGAATTTCTTTATATTGCTTCGGAGATGAATTTCTAGATGTAAGGTTGTTAATGCAAATTCTCAACTGGGCATAGACGATGGGGCATTGCATGACATGATACAATAAATCGCCTTTTGCGTTAATAGGGCATCATTGTCCGTGAAACAACAAAAAGTTCATGCACATAGGAATTCAAATCAGAATAGACCAGATATGTCACAAGAGTGAAAGAATTTGATTATTGAAGAAATCAAAAAACTTTCTTGAGTAAAGGGATGATACCGACCCAGGTCACTTGACTGGAAGGATTGAACAGTGGATGGACAGTAGAATTTGGGGGGCAAATTTTGTTGGGGTATAAGAATGATGACGGGTTGTAGTCCCAAGAGAAAGACTACTGACTCGTAAAAATGATGGCATGAATATTGAGCTGATCGAAAAAGTTTAAACGAGAATTGCATGCATCTCTACATCCCCGTCAATATTGAGAATATCATTCTACATGAACATATGCATCTTTGCATAATAAATTATGTTCATGCATCATCTTTATCATATTAATTGAAAAGCATTCATATAGGAAATCAATAGGTAGTTTTCAAGAAGATGACTTTGGCAAGAATTTCACGCATCTTTGCACTGATCAAGAAGACACGCGCTTGAGTGTCACCTACATTGATATGATTATCTCAATGTTTTGAAAAAGAAAAAAGGAGAGAGAGATCATCCGACGGTCTCAAAGCAAGATATCACTATTTTAGACTTTCGAGTCATCACCTTTGATGGATTTCTTTTGATGTCAAGACGGATAGAAATAGGGACATCATTTTAAGGGATGTTGGTAGCCTCTTGGCGTGAATCCATTTCTTAAGTCCTTCGGGCCATCAATAAAACCTTCAGACTTGATGTTAAACCTTCTTTTGATGCTAAGACGATTAGAAATCAAGGCATTTTGATAGTCTCAAAGTGAGATACCATTTTCTCGATATCAATTTCTTAATTGATCCTTCCATAAGGATATTTTTTAAATCAAGATTTCTTAATTTAATCCTTTCATAAGGACGTTTTGCTTAAAACGCAGATCTCTTAATCTATCCTTAAGGACATTTTTCTCAAAAATTAATTTCTTAATTGATCATTTCATAAGGATGTTTTTCTTAAAATCAAAATTTCTCAATTTAATCCTTTCATAATGACATTTTGCTTAAAATGCATATATTTTAAGGATAAATATTCTATACACAGGCAGTGGAAACTAAAAGTTTCCACAAGCGCCTTAGTTCTAGGGTATAAGGAGTTAGTTTAGGGTATATGGTTTAGAGGTTTAGGTGTAGGGAGTTAGAATTTAGGGATAGTTGTTTCAATTTAAGGTTTAGGGTTATAATTTAGGGTTTATAGGCTAAAACCTAAATCCTCACCATATTACCCTAAAAACTAAACCCTAACATATAAACCCTAAATTATAATCCTAAACCTTAAATTGAAACAACTATCCTTAAATTCTAAACCCCCTAAACCATATACCCTAAACTAACTTCCTGTAACATAAAACTAAGGCGCTTGTGGAAACATTCAATTTCCACCGCCAGTGTATATGATATTAATCCATCTTTTAATCTATCCTTCCATAAGGATATTTTTCTCAAAATCAATTTCTTAATTGATCCTTCCAAAATGATATATTTTTTAAATTAAGATTTCTTAATTTAATCCTTTCATAAGGACGTTTTGCTTAAAACACGGATCTCTTAGTTTATCCTTCCGTAATGATATTTTTCTCAATATCAATTTCTTAATTCATCTTTCCGTAAGGATATTTTTCTTAAAATTAAAATTTCTTAATTTAATCCTTTTATAAAGACATTTTACTTAAACTGAATTTCTTTCTATATCTTTTAATAAGGATATTTTTCTTAAAACCGAGTTTCTTAACTTAATCCTTTCATAAGGATATTTTGCTTAATTCAATCTTTTCATAAGGATGTCTTCTCAAGACTAAGATTTAAGCTTGCAGCTCAAAGAATTCACCAAGGACGCAGAAGGTTCCATACAGGGAGAATCTACATTGCAGATAGTTTGTAACACCCGTGTTTTGGGCCTAGGAGTTAACCGGGTTTATAGTCGAGTCAATAAAATTTAATTAAAAATCAATTCAACCTAAAATGTGGTGTAATTGAGCCTTTGTAAAAAAGGGGAAGGACCTATGTTGTAATTAGACCAAAAACTTTTAAAAGCAAGACCACTTTATAGAAAAAGTTGTCTTCCCCCTTTTCCCATCTCCCTTTTCACGTTGGAAGCCATATCCCCTCTTTCAAACTCTCCCAAATACAAGTTACTATTCCATTTAATATTTTCTTCATTTCAAGGTGTTTCTCAAAGGTAAATATGTTTTCTTAACCTCCTCTTTATCCCCTACCTATCTATGGTTTTGGATTTCAAAAACATGGGGTTTTGAAAATTAGGGTTTATATTAAGTTTGGATTTTTAAGGGGGTTCTTCAATTTGTTTTGATAAATTGTGTTGGGGTTTTGTTTAATCATAATGAAATACACATTATATATCAATTTGGTTGATTTTGGATGAAAATTCGTAGTATGTTCATGAGGCAATTTTTAGCGTATTAAAACTTGGTTTTTTGATGAGTTTTAGGTTGAAAACTAAGGACTGATGGTTAGGGTATGTTAGGAGGGTGATTTGGGACATTTTGGAGACCATTTGGGAGTTTGGAAATGGAAATTTCAGCAAGGTGATTGGGAAGCACGAAAATTGGGTTTTGGGAGATTATGTGGTTTGAGAATTTGTGGAATTTGATTTATGTTTGTGAAGTAAGTTGATGATTGAGTTTAGCATTGAATGGTGGTGTAATAAGTGTGTTTTGTTTGGCTAGAAACAAGAGGAAGCTTTGAAGAGGCTTTGGGACCGAATCCGGATTCGTAAAAGTTTCGCTTGGTAGCTAAGGAAGGGCGGTGAGTGGTTTCAAACTTGTTTTAAAGTTTGGTTCGAGTATGTGTAGTGTGTGTGTAAAGTGTGCTTGGTAGGCCACTTCTATTTAATTCTAGTCGATAGCTTAGCTTTTGATATCCATGAATGCTATTGTGCGTACTTAGCTATGCTCTTGTGACTTGTGGCTTTTGGTGCATGTATATGTATATATCATGGTGTGAATATATGTGATGAACATGAGTGTGGTTGATGATATGAGATGTGGTAAATGATAATTGGCACTAAATAATTACCGGTTGTAAATGATCGATCATTAGGATAGTGTGCACACAAATTGAGTCAAAACGTACGTGGCCTTGATGGCGTTAAGTCATCAAGGAGGAGTACGGTGATGTAACATTCCACCGGAAGCTTTTATTTATTTCTACGGGATGATGAGTGGAATCCCATCCGTAGGGCATGTGGCGATGAGTGGAATCCCGCACATGCAAGGTCCGGTTATGAGTTAAATCCCACCGAGGTAAAGTGTCGTTGAGATTTTAATCCGCACAATCGGGGTAATTTAAAGTGGCCAATTAACTTGTTCGTATATTGTGAAGTATGTTTGTTGATATCGATGCTTGATGCTTAGTATGATGTAAGATGCCATATTATGCAACTTGAGAGACTAGCTAGGTCTACTTGTGAATTGCCTATGCATGATTGACTTGAGGTTTAGGGATTATATGCTTGAACCCTGCATTGTTGTTGTTTTTCGTTTTAGAGCACCCTCACTAAGCTTATAGCTTACGCTCTCAATGTTCAACAATGCAGATCATTAGCGTGGTGTTAGCTCGGAGCAAGGCAAGAAGGGTTATCCAAGTTGTTGCTCAAGTATGGTTAATTATGTAGTAGTTAAGCAATGTGGCAAGAGAGTGTGTTCGTATGAGATTGTATGACTCATTGTGATTTTGATGCTTATGCTTGACTTGGGTTGTAAGCATGTTGCACTTTGCCAAATGCTCATTTCGATGTATGCCTTTAAATGATTAAGGTTGTTTGTTGGTATGTAAAACTATATGTGAATGAATTGGTATTCTTTGCCTATTTAAGCCTTCAAGCATGTTCTGTATAATATTGCCTTAATGTGTTCTTGCCATGTATGTATGATTGATTGTATCCATGTTTGTGAGTGCTTGAGTATGACAAACCTAGGACGTATGCCTCTAGACTTGGTATGTTGGGGTTGTGTGCCTCTAAGGGGGGGTCCTAGAGGACCTTTAGACTTGTCAAGACTCACTTTAATCAGAATTTTCAAGGTTGCAGACTGCCATCGTTTCGAAACGGGAAGGGTCGTTTCGAAACGGGTAGGCTTCAGGGACCCCGTATCGGAACGCGTTTCGATACGGTTTGGCCTCTGGAAGCCCCTGTTTCGATACGGGTTTCGGAACGTTTTGGCTACTGGAATTTTGAGAAATTCACGAGATGAAGGTGTTTCGAAACGGGCCTGAAGGTTTCGAAACGGTCAAAATTTCGTTGACCACGAGATATTGACCGTCGTGGGCATTTCGAAACGGTTGACCACCGTTTCGATACGGCCCCTTGTTTAGGCTCTGGGGCAGTTGACATGGTCAAGGCGTTTCGATACGCCTCAAGGGTGTTTTGAAACGGCCTGTTAAAAAGATTAAAATTGGGCTGTTAATATGTTGGTTTGGGTTCGTTTGTTGGTTTCGTGAATATTGTTCCGTTGTATGATCACATAGGACTTAAATGGACTCTTAGAAAAGAATAAGTTTAAAAAAATAGGGTTGCTAACCGAGGGGGAATCCTTAGGGGGTTTTCACTCGGTTTTCCCCGTGTGGCCCACTCGGACCGGTCATCCGGCCAGACCGAGACGAGGGGGTTACATTTGTTGGTATCAGAGCCTGAGGTTACCGAGACCTCGGGCAGGTAAGTGAGGTAAGCTTAATGTGTTAAATGATTGTGTTGTTCGATGCATGCCTTGCCATAAATTATTGAATAGTTGACTGTTCGTATGATGTTTAAAAGTGTAAATTGTTGTGCCTGGTGTCGAGTGAGTGCCCATTGCTACTATTACTTAATTTAAAAAGATTTTGATAAAAGGGAGTACTTGAGCACTAGTGGACCCTTGCTTTGACTAACGTAATCCTTATTTGTTTCTTGTTGTAGTTTATACCTTGCTAGTTGAACCATGAGACCACGTGGGAGGCCTAGGATGGTTCGTCCGGAACCACGGGCAGCGGCTCCAGGAGTTGAGCCAGTAGTTAGGGTTGAGGCTCAAGTGGGAGAGCCTGTGGTTGGAGTTGGAGCTCCTCCACCACCTCCACCACCACCACCTCCTCCACCGGGAGCGGGAGGTGAGGCCGGGGCCGAAGGTGATGGACCACAAGGGGGCCAAGGTGGCCAGGGTGGCCAAGGTGGCTAAGGACTGGCCGGGATTGACTTAGCTCCGTTGGTTCAGGCAATAGCCGGGGCATTTCAGGCTGCTGTAGCTGGAGGTCAGGCAGCACACCATCAGGGTGAGGGCACTGGTTTACCATTAGAGAGACTTCGGGGCCTTGGGGCCGAAGAGTTCAGAGGTGCTACTCCGGAGAGGTCAGAGTTATGGTTTGAGAAGACTGTCCGTATTCTTGCTCAGATGGGATGTACTGGTGAGCGCAAGTTGGGATGTGTTGAGTCTCTACTTCAGGGTGATGCCTACACCTGGTGGGTCACCGTTACTTCGGGGATGTATGAGGCCGAGATCACTTGGGAGTTCTTTGAGACAGCATTCCGGAAGAAGTATTTGGGTCCGCGATACCTCGATGAGAGGAAGAGAGAGTTCATGGCATTGCTTCAGGGGAGTATGTCCGTGACCGATTATGAGATCCGATTTGTCAGACTGAGTCAGTATGCACCTGAGCTTGTACCTACTGAGGTGGAGCGTTGTAACCGTTTCCGTTATGGACTGAATTAAGAAATCAAGACTTATACACTAGCTTCAGACTACACTGATTTTGATGTCTTGGTCTCGAGGGCCAAGGACTTGGAGCACAGTTTGAGTTTGACCAGGCGGTCAGGTGGATCTAGTTCGGGTAAGAGGTCCAGCAACTTTGATAGAGGTGATGCCAAGAGGCATCGGGACAATAGGCATCAGCATGATCATAGGCGTGGTGGCGGTAACCACGGTAGGGGCCATCAGGGTCAGAGAGCTGGTGGGAAGTTGCCCACATGTGCTACTTGCGGGAGGAACCACACCGGTGAGTGTTGGGGAAATTATCATTCTTGTTGGAGTTGTGGTGCTAGGGACCACATTAGACGTGACTGTCCACATCAGGTGGGGCAGGCACCAGCTCAGGCTCCTGCTAGAGCCAACGATTTTCAGAGGGGCCGCGGGCGCGGTAGAGGTAATTTCCAGCCGAGGAACGATGGTCAGAGGAATTTAGCTCATGTAGTTGCAGTCCAGCCGGAGGGCGGAGGACAGGCCAGGGTTTATGCTCAGCGCGGGGAGCAGCATGACACCGATGTGATCGCAGGTAACTTCTCGATACAGTCTTTGGGTTTGCTTTCTTTGATTGACTCTGGGTCTACACATTCCTACATATTGAGTGAACATGCACAGTCTTTGAATTTGCCTTGTGAGATGTTAGAGGTAGGAGTTAGTGTTACTAGTTCCTTTGGGGACACGGTAGTAGTTAGGAAGATGTACCGAAGGTGTCCGTTGATGGTTCAGGGGCATGTGTTTCCAGTGGATATGATGGAACTTCCTTTCTATGGTTTTGATGTGATTCTGGGTATGGATTGGCTCACGGAGCATAGAGCTAGGATAGATTTTGAAACTAAGCGGATTTCTTTGAGGCTCACAGATGATTATGAGATTGTAGTGGTGGGTGAGAACGTGAAGTTCTTATCCAATGTGGTTTCAGTACTAGAGGCCAGGAGATTAGTTGAGTTGGGGTGTGAAGCATACTTAGCGTATGTGATGAACCCCAACATGAGTGAGGTTAGACCTCAGGACATCCGGACAGTATGTGATTTTCCTAGTGTGTTTCCGGAAGAATTGCCAGGGTTACCACCGGACAGGGAGGTAGAGTTCGGCATTGAGACTTATTCTGATTCAGCTCATGTTTCGATTGCTCCGTATCGCATGGCACCGAAAGAATTGAAAGAGTTGAAGACTCAGTTGCAAGAATTGACAGATAGAGGTTTTATTAGACCTAGTTCTTCGCCTTGGGGTGCACCAGTTTTGTTTGTAAAGAAGAAAGATGGAAGCATGAGAATGTGCATAGATTACAGGCAGTTAAATCAGTTGACAGTGAAGAATAAATATATGTTGCCCAGGATTGATGATTTGTTTGACTAGTTGAGAGGAGCATCGGTCTTTTCTAAGATTGATTTGAGATCAGGTTACTACCAGATAAAGGTAAGAGAAGTTGATGTACCGAAGACGGCCTTTAGGACTAGGTATGGTCACTATGAGTTTTTAGTCATGCCATTTGGGTTGACTAATGCACCGGTTACATTTATGGACATGATGAATAGGATCTTCCACCAGTATCTAGATCAGTTTGTGGTTGTGTTTATTGATGACATTTTGGTGTACTCGCGAACTGAGGAAGACCATGACCGACACTTGAGACTTGTTTTGAAGACTTTGCTAGATCATCAGTTGTACGCGAAGCTCAGCAAGTGTGAATTCTGGATCCGAGAGGTAGTCTTCCTAGGACATGTAGTGTCAGCCGATGGGATTAGAGTTGATCCGAAGAAGATTGAAGTCATTGTTGAGTGGAAGCAACCGAAGTCTGTGACAGAGGTACGTAGCTTCCTAGGCTTAGCCGGATACTATAGAAGATTTGTAGAAAGTTTCTCTAAGTTAGCCGCTCCATTGACACAGTTGCTTCAGAAGAGTGTTCAGTTTGAGTGGACAGATGCAAGGCAGAGGGCCTTTGAGAAATTGAAAGAAGCTTTGACCCAAGCACCAATCTTGATACAGCCTGAGTCCGGGAAGGACTATGTAGTCTACAGTGATGCCTCTTATGTAGGGCTAGGGTGTGTTCTTATGCAAGACAAGAGAGTAGTGGCTTATGCCTCACGACAGTTGAAGACCCATGAGCGCAACTATCCGACCCATGACATAGAGTTAGCCGCAGTTGTATTTGCTCTGAAGATTTGGAGGCACTACTTGTACGGTGAGAAATGCACCGTGTACACCGACCACAAGAGTTTGAAATACATTATGACTCAGCGAGATTTGAATCTCAGACAGCGTAGGTGGTTAGAGCTGCTAAAAGACTATGATCTTACTATCGAGTACCATCCGGGTAAGGCCAATGTAGTGGCCGATGCATTGAGTAGGAAGGTGGTCGTAGACTTGAGAGCTATGTTTGCTAGATTGAGTTTGTCCGGAGATGGTGGCTTGATAGCCGAGCTTCAGGTTAGACCTACTCTAGGTCAGTTGATTCGAGAGAAACAGCTCTTAGATAGATCTTTGGCACCTCACGTGCAAGATATAGCCGAAGGTAGATCTTCAGACTACAGTTTCAGTACTGATGGGGTTTTGTGTTTCAAAGACCGAATAGTTGTGCCCGAAGACAGTGATTTCAGACGTACGATCTTGACCGAAGCTCACAGTAGTACGTTTTCTATGCATCCGGGAAGTACGAAGATGTACCGTGATTTGAAGAATGAGTACTATTGGGTTGGCTTGAAGAGAGATGTAGCCGACTTTGTGAGTAAATGCTTAGTGTGTCAGAGAGTGAAAGCGGAACATCAGGTTCCCTCAGGTTTGTTACAGCCGTTGAGAATCCCAGAATGGAAGTGGAAGAACATCACCATGGATTTTGTTTCGGGTTTGCCTTTGACTCTTACGAAGAAGAACTCAGTTTGGGTGATAGTAGATCGTTTTACGAAGTGTGCTCACTTTTTGGCAGTCAACACTACTTACACCTTAGATAGATTGGCTGATTTGTACATTGGTGAGATTGTCAGACTGCATGGTGTGCCGAAGTCCATTGTATTAGATAGAGATCCGCGGTTTACTTCTAGATTTTGGGAGTGTCTGCATACAGCCTTGGGTACCCGTTTGAACTTCAGCACTTCTTATCATCCTCAGTCGGATGGTCAGTCGGAGAGAGTTATTCAGATCTTAGAGGATATGTTGCGATGTTGTATCATAGACTTTCAGGGTACTTGGGAGAAGCATTTGCCTCTAGTAGAGTTTGCGTACAATAATAGCTTTCAGTCGAGCATTCAAATGGCTCCGTATGAGGCCTTGTATGGCCGAAAGTGTAGGACTCCAGTGTGTTGGGCCGAAGTGGGACAGAAATTGTTACCTAAGCCGGATTTGCTCAAGGGGACAACCGACAAGGTAAAATTGATTTGTGATCGTTTGAAGGCTGCTTCGGATAGGCAGAAGTCCTATGCCGATTTGAAGAGGAAGGAAGTTGAGTTCTCAGTGGGTGAGAAGGTATTCTTGAAAGTATCTCCGTGGAAGAAAGTGATGAGATTTGGCCGAAAGGGAAAGTTTAGTCTGAGGTACATAGGACCGTATGAGATTGTGAAGAGGGTTGGTCCCGTTGCTTATCAGTTGCGGTTGCCATCCGAGCTAGAGAAAATACATGATGTGTTCCATGTATCGATGCTTCGTAAGTATAGGTCCGATCCATCACATGTTATGCCCGTGGAAGAGATTGAATTGAATCCGGATTTGACTTATGAAGAAAAGCCCATTGAGATCTTAGCTTCCGACAGTAAGGTGTTGAGGGGTAGATCGATTGAGTTAGTAAAGGTGCGGTGGCAACGTAGAGGTGTGGACGAGGCCACTTGGGAGAGGAATGAGGATATGGAAAAGCAGTTTCCGTATCTCTTTCAGTCAGGTAATTTCGGGGACGAAATTCCTTAAGTGGGAGAGAGTTGTAACACCCGTGTTTTGGGCCTAGGAGTTAACCGGGTTTATAGTCGAGTCAATAAAATTTAATTAAAAATCAATTCAACCTAAAATGTGGTGTAATTGAGCCTTTGTAAAAAAGGGGAAGGACCTATGTTGTAATTAGACCAAAAACTTTTAAAAGCAAGACCACTTTATAGAAAAAGTTGTCTTCCCCCTTTTCCCATCTCCCTTTTCACGTTGGAAGCCATATCCCCTCTTTCAAACTCTCCCAAATACAAGTTACTATTCCATTTAATATTTTCTTCATTTCAAGGTGTTTCTCAAAGGTAAATATGTTTTCTTAACCTCCTCTTTATCCCCTACCTATCTATGGTCTTGGATTTCAAAAACATGGGGTTTTGAAAATTAGGGTTTATATTAAAGTTTGGATTTTTAAGGGGGGTTCTTCAATTTGTTTTGATAAATTGTGTTGGGGTTTTGTTTAATCATAATGAAATACACATTATATATCAATTTGGTTGATTTTGGATGAAAATTCGTAGTATGTTCATGAGGCAATTTTTAGGGTATTAAAACTTGGTTTTTTGATGGGTTTTAGGTTGAAAACTAAGGACTGATGGTTAGGGTATGTTAGGAGGGTGATTTGGGACATTTTGGAGACCATTTGGGTGTTTGGAAATGGAAATTTCAGCAAGGTGATTGGGAAGCCCGAAAATTGGGTTTTGGGAGATTATGTGGTTTGAGAATTTGTGGAATTTGGTTTATGTTTGTGAAGTAAGTTGATGATTGAGTTTAGCATTGAATGGTGGTGTATTAAGTGTGTTTTGTTTGGCTAGAAACAAGAGGAAGCATTGAAGAGGCTTTGGGACCGAATCTGGATTCGTAGAAGTTTCGCTTGGTAGCTAAGGAAGGGCGGTGAGTGGTTTCAAACTTGTTTTAAAGTTTGGTTCGAGTATGTGTAGTGTGTGTGTAAAGTGTGCTTGGTAGGCCACTTCTATTTAATTCTAGTCGATAGCTTAGCTTTTGATATCCATGAATGCTATTGTGCCTACTTAGCTATGCTCTTGTGACTTGTGGCTTTTGGTGCATGTATATGTATATATCATGGTGTGAATATATGTGATGAACATGAGTGTGGTTGATGATATGAGATGTGGTAAATGATAATTGGCACTAAATAATTATCGGTTGTAAATGATCGATCATTAGGATAGTGTGCACACAAATTGAGTCAAAACGTACGTGGCCTTGATGGCGTTAAGTCATCAAGGAGGAGTACGGTGATGTAACATTCCACCGGAAGCTTTTATTTATTTCTACGGGATGATGAGTGGAATCCCATCCGTAGGGCATGTGGCGATGAGTGGAATCCCATCCGTAGGGCATGTGGCGATGAGTGGAATCCCGCACATGCAAGGTCCGGTGATGAGTGAAATCCCACCGAGGTAAAGTGTTGTTGAGATTTTAATCCGCACAATCGGGGTAATTTAAAGTGGTCAATTAACTTGTTCGTATATTGTGAAGTATGTTTGTTGATATCGATGCTTGATGCTTAGTATGATGTAAGATGTCATATTATGCAACTTGAGAGACTAGCTAGGTCTACTTGTGAATTGCCTATGCATGATTGACTTGAGGTTTAGGGATTACATGCTTGAACCCTGCATTGTTGTTGTTTTTCGTTTTAGAGCACCCTCACTAAGCTTATAGCTTACGCTCTCAATGTTCAACAATGCAGATCATTAGCGTGGTGTTAGCTCGGAGCAAGGCAAGAAGGGTTATCCAAGTTGTTGCTCAAGTATGGTTAATTATGTAGTAGTTAAGCAATGTGGCAAGAGAGTGTGTTTGTATGAGATTGTATGACTCATTGTGATTTTGATGCTTATGCTTGACTTGGGTTGTAAGCATGTTGCACTTTGCCAAATGCTCATTTCGATGTATGCCTTTAAATGATTAAGGTTGTTTGTTGGTATGTAAAACTATATGTGAATGATTTGGTATTCTTTGCCTATTTAAGCCTTCAAGCATGTTCTGTATAATATTGCCTTAATGTGTTCTTGCCATGTATGTATGATTGATTGTATCCATGTTTGTGAGTGCTTGAGTATGACAAACCTAGGACGTATGCCTCTAGACTTGGTATGTTGGGGTTGTGTGCCTCTAAGGGGGGTCCAAGGGGACCTTTAGACTTGTCAAGACTCACTTTAATCAGAATTTTCAAGGTTGCAGACTGCCATCGTTTCGAAACGGGAAGGGTCGTTTCGAAACGGGTAGGCTTCAGGGACCCCGTATCGGAACGCGTTTCGATACGGTTTGGCCTCTAGAAGCCCCTGTTTCGATACGGGTTTCGGAACGTTTTGGCTACTGGAATTTTAAGAAATTCTCGAGATGAAGGTGTTTCGAAACGGGCCTGAAGGTTTCGAAACGGTCAAAATTTCGTTGACCACGAGATATTGACCGTCGTGGGCGTTTCGAAACGGTTGACCACCGTTTCGATACGGCCCCTTGTTTAGGCTCTGGGGCAGTTGACCTGGTCAAGGCGTTTCGATACGCCTCAAGGGTGTTTCGAAACGGCCTGTTAAAAAGATTAAAATTGGGCTGTTAATATGTTGGTTTGGGTTCGTTTGTTGGTTTCGTGAATATTGTTCCGTTGTATGATCACATATGACTTAAATGGACTCTTAGAAAAGAATAAGTTTAAAAAAATAGGGTTGCTAACCGAGGGGGAATCCTTAGGGGGTTTTCACTCGATTTTCCCCGTGTGGCCCACTCGGACCGGTCATCCGGCCAGACCGGGACGATGGGGTTACATAGTTAAAGGCGAAGAGTTCTATACATGAAGGACTTGCAGCCCGAAGACAAACTGAATTCTATACATGAAGAAATCATTTCTCCAGGGCTCCAGATAGAAGAAGAGTGAACAGTTCTATATATGAAGAACTTGTGACCTCGAATTTTCAATTTGAAGATTTTGTCTCTCCAACAGATCTTCCTATTTTGATGATTTTGCCTCCAAAACAGCAGAGTAGACCAATTGAAGCTTAAAAAATAGACGGTGGCCAGAGAAAAGAAACCCAGACCTACCCAGACAAAATCGTTATTATTTTGTCTTTGCTCTATTCCTGTTATAGAACAATGAGCAAAGAAGGGCTACTGTAATAACTCATTTTTGTCCTGAGCTTAGACCCAAATTAAATTCAGAATCAAATCCAAAAAAAATTCTTTTTTTATTAATTCCTCTGTCCCACTAAAACCGTCACATGTTGACATTTTTCTAGTCAAATTTTTTAACTTTGACTATAATTTATTTAAATACTTTAATTAATTAAACTTTATAAAAAATATATTTAAAAACTACTTGATTGAAGGTTTTTAAAATATATTTTTTATCAATAATAAATTTTAAATTATAAAAGGTCAAAATTAAAAAAATTTGACCAAAAAAATATCAACGTGTGACAGTTTTAGTGGGACAGAAGAAATATTATTTTACCCAAATACAAACATATTACACCCAAGCCCATTTACCAATAAATAACCAAGCTCATATGCCAAACCCGGCCCGACCCAATTAAATCCGGATAAAACCCTAAAAATAAAAAACCCTAATATCGAAAATTAATTTTCGGTTGCTGCCTCTCACAGTGACCATCCAAATTTCACAGGCACGTGCGAGCCAGGTATCAGCTATTCGAACGTTGTGACTCGCACGCGCGCCACCTTGATCCACAACTAGAGATGGGCACGGGTCGGGTATGGTCGGATTTTCGGCCAACCCGAACCCGACCTGAAATTTTACACCCGCCACCCGACCGGACCCGGGGTGAAAGAGTATATCGCCCGACTCGACCCCGACCCGGTTTTAAACCTCAAAACCCGACCTGAACCCGACCCGTCCCGAATTAATTTTATTCAACTATTTTGACTCGTACAAATGAGATTAAGTGAGCATTATATGTTTTTTTTTGTTTTTTTCTGGAATATTAAGAAGTGCAAACAATTTTAATGTTTTTGATTTATTCTGGAATCCAAGAAACGAAAATATAAGAGCAAGTTTCTATTCTGGTGTTTTCTTCCCAGACATGCCAATTGCCATGACACTACTTGAAAAACAAATCAAAACATTTCAAAAGCATTGAAATTTGTTTGCAGCGATAGGCATAGCAAAATGTTTTGCTTTGGGTTTATCAATCACAAGATTTCTACTAGAAATTAAACTCCATAAAATACCACATATTCATAACTCAGATGTAAAGTTTCAACCATATTGAAAAGCACAGACAAAGACAGAGAAAATAGAAATTGAAGGGAGGAGAGGAGTAAGAAACTTAGTACACCACAAAAGATGCGTGATTTGCTCAAATGGAAATAGTGCGATCTGCCGTCTGCGATGGGAGGAAGATTTACTGATTTAGGTAAAGGGAAAATTAGGGCTGTGAGTTTCAGTTTCAGACACGATTCATAAACTAGAGGAATTGGGGAAAATGAAAAGAAAGGGGAAAATCGTAAAATACTAAAGGATAAAATATAATATAAAAAAGTATATATTATTTAAGTACCCGGGTCGGGTCGGGTGTTTTTCACCCTAAACCCGACTCCGAACTTTTCACACACTCAATCCGACCCGAACCCGATTTTTTTTAAAAAAAATCCGACCCTATCGAATCGGGTCAGATCGAAACCCGTCGGATTCGGGTTCCGTGCCCATCCCAATCCACAACCGCCCTGCCAGCCTGCTCCATCACCCAAATCTGCAAAATAAAAAAAAAAAGCAAAGAAAAGCGAGGGGTTATTATCCAGATATCATCATGCTCGGGCAAATCAACATAAATGAAGGCCATTTTTTTTTTACTTTTTATGTACTAAAATGGGTATAAAAACCCAGATTTGGAAATCTGTAGGGGTTTGTTATATTTCAGGTTTTTATTTTTTTCATTCGAACGTAAAATAAACAAAATAAATACAAAAAAAAGAAGAGGATTTCGAATCTTACCTCGGTTTCACTTTGATCCCGTCGCTGCCGTGCATAGCCAACTCTGAACCGCTGCGTCTCGACCGAATCTATGGAGGGAGGTTTGTTTTTTAACCATTAAAAAGGGGTTTGTGTCCTTATAGGGTGGGGACGACAGGTTTTTAAAAAAAGGTAAATTACAATGGAAATTACTCAATTATAGATAAAATTATATTTAGGTCACTCAATTATTAAAAGTTACATTTAGATTACTCAATTATGAGTAAGGTTACATTTGGATTAATTATGTTGTAAGTCTTTCCGCCCCAAACTTCTTTTAGCTTTGTCTCTGCCCCTTGATATAATTACATATCTAGTCCCTCTGATTATTAAAAATCTTGCAATTTGGTCCTTTTCCTTTTTAATTAAATCGCTAAGTTTTATTCCACTTTCGTTTTAGTCCAGACAGATTAATAAAATTGGAAAAATAACGGTATAGGTCCCTCCACCCTAAAATAGTCATCCCCTCGGTCCCTGGTAGTTTTATAGTTTTTTTTTTAATTTGGTCCCTTATTTGTTTTTAATTTTGGTTCTTTAATTTGCGGTTTTTTCCCCTTAATGTATATTGTCGTTATTATTATTATTATTATTATTTATTATCATGTTATGTTATGGTATATTATTATTATATGTTATGTTGTATTTTTTATGTATTGTTATTATATTATTATATTATGTATATCACGAGTATAATTACATTATTAAACGGTATAAAAATACATTGTACTAAATAATGTTTATACGTTTATGTTTACATCTTAATGTATTTTACGATTCATTTATATGTTGTAATTTTTGTTTCGAAATAATTGATCATGCATAAAACTGTTACATACAGTGTAGGCCTTATTGTTCCGGTATTTTATTGGGAGTGTCATCCCGGTTTTCGGGTGTCATCTCCTTCGAGTGTTGTGAATATCGAGGTGACTTTAAATTGTCATGCATACATGCATTTTAGGAATTAAAATTTAAACTAACTCAAAATTTTATCTTCTTTAATAAATACGATGCGAACCTTTAGTACCAATTTTGGGCGTTGTGGGGTGCTAATCCTTGCCCATGCGTAATCAACTCTTGGACCTAAATTTTTCTCTAGTTTTATTTTTCGGTGTCCGGTTTACCCTTTTGAAATGATCGGTGGTGACTCCAAATTTTTATAACATTCCTATTTTTAATTAAATATTTTATAAAAAGAGAAAATCCCTTTTAGTTTCTTAAAAAATAGTCGCTACATATAGCCACGTGGCCACTGGGTGAGATGCGATGTTGTTCGCAGTCTTGTCTGTTTCGTCGTGGATCGCAAAGGGTATCACACAGTTAGTGGATGGTCTTGTGCGTTGTGGTCCGCATGAGTTGTGACGCCCAGACGTCCCTTGTATTACATCGTTCGCAGTCTTACTCATTCTGGTTTCAACATGTGGCATCAAGTGTTTATAGGCAATAACAGTCCACAAGATGTTTTGGCATACGGCAAGCACGGGCCTAATAATTTGAGTTTCCACATCAATGACACATAGATTCCTCTTTCTTGGATTGATCTTTTGCCCTCTTGCCATTCTTATTGTTTCACATGTGGTGGGTATAATTATTTTTAAAACGACCACCTCGCCTATGTCCTCAACCGTGAGCATGACCACGATCACGACCACGCCCATAATTATGACCACAATTGTTGGTATGACCTTTATTTTTTTGTTATACAATGTCGCATTCGCTTCAGGGAATGGAGCGGAGCCAGTTGGGTGATATTCATGATTTTTTATTAGTAACTCATTGTTTTGCTCAGCCACAAGAAGGCAATAAATTAACTCAGATTATTTCTTAAAGCTTTATTCACGATATTGTATTTGTAGGACAACATTGTTTGCGTGAAACGTACATTATATTTTTTTTCTAACATATCCTCATCAGTAATATTTTGATCACATGACTTCAATTGTGATGTGATTCGAAACATAGATGAGTTATACTCGTTAACTGATTTAAAATCTTGTAATCTCAAATGCAACCAATCATATCGAGCTTTAGGGAGAATAACAATTTTCTATTGGTCATATATTTCCTTTAGACTATTCCAAAAAATAAGAAGACCTTTCACCCTTAAATATTCATATTTCAACCCCCCACAGAGGTGACAGCGAAGAAGTATCATGGCTCTAGCCTTATTTTGAGTAGATTCTGCATTCCCCATCCTCAATAGTGTTTCCCAAACCATCTACATCTAATTGTATTTCAGCATCTAAGATCCATGATAAATAATTCTTTTCGAAAATGTCAAGAGCCACAAACTTAACTTTTACAAGATTTCGACATTATAAAGGCTTAAACAAAACAAAACAAAAATTAAATATATATATATATATATATATATGCATTATAGCGTGAAATTAGAATAAAATAATATCATTTTTTATTTTAAATATTATATATGGTTAGCGTAAAATTACATATATATATATATATATAATTATATATATATATATATATATATATATATATGATGTTTATAAATTAAAACATATAAGATGGAAATAAAAAGAAAAACATACTAGATAAACCTTTGAAGAAACTTAATTTGTAAGTAAAATCTTTTGATCAAACTCGTGCTGATAACGTGTTGTAAATAATGTAAAGAAGAACAAGAACAAGTAATAAGAGACAAAGAGAGAAAGGCTTGCATTATATTCTCAATGTAGAGTTGTGCATAATGCTTTTTCTAATCTCTATATTTATATGTAAAAGAAAAAAACCCTAATTACAGTGGATATTATACCCCAAAAATAAAGTATATTAAAGTCTTCTTTAATACATAAATATTTACCATAAATAAATATTCATAAAAATTGCTTATTTTTACAAACATTTCATTAAAAAGATATGACCCATAAATGCATCGAACCATAAGGTTAATGATGTGGATATGTGGCGTATGAGTTTAAGGTCATTTTTGATGATTAGCAAATAGTTGATAGCGAATTACATTAGTTGATATTGGATTATATTAGTTGATAGTATATTGTATTAACTGATTTGACTAGAAGATTGTATTAGATTATTGTATAAAAGTGTTTAGTACAGTTAATTGACAACTGATAATTATTTGATTATTTGAACAAATAAAATGATATATAAAGACATGATTATATTAATACTTATTTGAATAATTTATTAGTTTTCAATATTTTGTATTATTAATAATATTTAGATTATAAAAATTATTTTTTTAATATGAAATTATTAAACATATTTTAAGAATGTATATAGTAATTTATTATTTATGAAAATTTCTTATTACTATAATTTTATTAGTTTATATGTATAAATTAATTTCTTATTTATGAAATTATATTATTAATATAAATTTATTAATTATTAAATTTATATGTATCTATTAATTTATATGTTAATTTTTTATTTATGATTTTTTAAATTTTATTAGTTATTCAAATTTAGGTTAGTTTGAGAAATTTTTCGTAATTGTCAATGACAAAAGAGTTTTTACAATTCTTATATCAATCTTGTAACCCAAAACTCCTAAAATAAACTTTTTCAATTTGAGAGGTTTCACCATAATCCGTTGTTACAAACCTCTATTTACCGAACATCTAAATTAGCGGATTTAATTGGTCAAACCTCTAAAAATAATTCAGACTTCAAATTTTGGCTCAAAAAGTTGTTTACTTGATAGTGTGATAATCTTTTGGGAAGAGAGTAATGGTCCCGTGACAAATGGTATCAAAACAATCCTTTGGTTATTCGATTGAGGCCGAGCACCCTAGGGGTGGGGTAGGCAGGATGAACAACCATGACAGGTTGCCCATCACGATGACGAATGAATCGTGATGAGAGCGTTCCGAGGTTGAGTGGGGTAGTATGTCAAGTCTGAGAGAGACAAATGATACTAATCTCATGTCAGAAAGAAAATAGGAGGTCTTAGTATATATAAATAATTGTAATGCACATGTTAAAATCGTATCAATTAATATTATGAATATCTCACCACTAAAATTGTCTTTTACTAATTTTTTAGTCAAAATTTTTAACTTTTACTTTGTATTATTTAAAATTTATTATCAATAAATATGTGAAAAATATATTTTAAAACCTTCCATCTATATGTTTTATAAATCTCAATTATTTAAAATAATTATACTTAAAGTTTGATAAAAAAAATATCAATAAAAAACAACTTTATACACATAAAAAATTACATATTAATATGCATCCATATAAGTTAAAAATTGATTGAAATACCTACTATCTATATACCAACCAAAGTTTATTCCTAAACAAAACTAAAATTTATTACTCTGTTTATTACAGGGATAGTTCTTCTGCGCTCGACGAGTAACGACGAGCACCACTATTGACGAGCACTGATAGGTTAATTTATAAATTTTTTAAATTCAAAGTACTTTATGCGTAATTATAATTTTTTTAAAAATTAAAAGTGTAATTTAAGTAAAGTACTTTTTTAGTTTTAAATTTATTTTAAATTAATATAAACTACCCCAAATCAAAAAATCCTAGGTTTTTTTTGCTTTGAAGTTAACCCAATTGCTGCCTCACCCACCGCCAACCGCTGCCGACAAACTTTACCGCCGCCGTCGCCGACAGCCGGCATCATCGTCGTCAACAGCCGCCGCCAGTCCTAATCCTTTGTTGCAATTAGGTAATTTATCCCCAATATTTGAAACCCTAATTATCTTAAATTTGATTCGATTTAAGTATTTTCACTTAATTTTGATTCAATTTATCCCCAAATCCCAAAATCAGTTGCAGCAATCCAATTTTTTTGATTGATTCGAAAAAATAATGGTCGATTCGAACCCCCAAAAAGTGCAGTTCGTCGCGCGTACCGGTACTTTAAGAATATTGTACCGGTACTCGGGGGCTAACTATACCAATACGCCATGCGTATCGGTACAATTTTTGGTCACTGGATTTTTTGTTTTGTAAACGTATCGGTACGGTACACTTACCGTACCGGTACGCCTGAAATTTTTGTACGGTGCATGCTTCTTGAGGTTTTATTTTTACCTTTTTCTTAAGTTTCATTAGATTAAATTTTGCTTTCATTTACTTGTATTAAATTGCAGGTTTTTTTCGAGATGCTTGATGTCGTAGACATCGAAGATATTAAAGATCTAGAAAAATTGAACCTACGGAGTTCAAGCACAGAGAACGTGGACTTAATTCTGAAGAAGAAGAACCTCATCCTAATGTTGACGATGCAAAACAAATAGATGATGAGAAGACCCTTGACTATTTCATCGACGAAAGCATATAGGATAAGATTGGTAAAGAATTAAAGGATTATGATGAGAATGATATGAGTATGCTAAAGTGGAAAACTTTAGACGACTGCGTTGAATTTTACCATACCTATGCTAAAGTGAAAGGGTTTGGAGTTCGAGTCGACCAGACAGTGAAAAGTAGAGCTACAAATTAAATAATTACAAAGAAAATGGTGTGTCGTAAGAAGGGACATAGAGACGAAAAGTGGTTTAACTTGCCAAACAGAAAACGTCTACAAAGACCGGACATCAGAGTTGGTTGTGGAGCATTTATTAGATTTAAATTGGACGAACACCATCATTATTGGAAAGTTGTGAAATTCCAGAAAGAATATAATCATGATATGGTTCACGCAACACATGTTGCATATATCAGGTATGTAATTTTTATTAATAATTCAATTGATAGATACTAAATTCTAGTTGATTATATATATTTAATGATTTTTTATTTTAGGTCATTCCGAAAAATCAGTCAGTTAGATGAGCTGAAGATAAAGAGCATGCACCACTCTGGAATTACTCTAAGTAGGATAATGTGAAATTTTGTGAATGAAGCTGGTTCAATTCAGAATGTTGGTTTTCTACCCAAGGACTTGTACAACTATCTGAATAGAATTAGACGAGAAGAAGTCCAAGATGGCGATGGTGAAACAGTGATGGCATATTTATATGGGCAGCGAGAATCTGATCTTTTTTTTGTTAGGCACACAAGGGATGAATTCAGACACTTGGAGAAGTTGTTTTGGTCCGATGGTGTATCATGCGCCGACTATAAACAATTTGGTCATGTACTTGCATTTGATACAACTTACAAGTGTAACGCGTACAACAAGCCGTTCGTTGTTTTAGTTGGTGTCAATCATCATCGAAACACAGTGCCATTTGGATGTGCATTGATTGTGAAAGAGAAAAAGGATACATATGTATTGGTATTAGAACAGTTGATCAAAGTGGAAGATGGGTACAAACCGCTTACTGTTATTACTAATAGAGATAAGGCTATGACAAATGCCATTTCTCGAGTACTACCCGGGGCAAAACATAGATTGTGTTTGTGGCATATCATGAGGAACGCGTTTCCTCGTATAGAACATGATTTCCTTGATGGCTTTATGAGATGCGCTAACATGTGTAAGACGCCATCTGATTTTGAAAGTGCCTGGAAAGAACTAGTGGAAAAGCACAACGTTCAAGGGAAAAATGGGTAGATGAATTATATAAAGATAAAGAGAAATGGGCATAAGCATATTTGTAATGATACTTTTATGCAGGTAACATTATATACACTTTAATTTAATATATTACTTACTGTATCTAACGTAATTAATAAATATTTTTTGTGTGCAGCAATGAGGACTACTCAACAGTGTGAATCAATGAATAGAACACTGAAAACTTGGTTAGACAAAAAGGTGATGTTGTACCGATTCGTTGATAATTACCATAAACAGCTGCAATCTATAAGATGGGAGGAGACTCATCAAGATTACAAATCAATGAATGAAGAATCCTATTGTGACGGTGTGTTGGAAACTCTCAAGCGCAATGCAGTCAAGGTATATGCGCGAAATTCTTTTGCTACATTGTGCAAAGAAATGTCGTATGAGAGTTATTATTTGGTCAAAAAAGCAAATTTCAGGATGAGTGCATGTGTTATTGGCTAGAGCATGTTGAAAAGGAGAAGTGGTATCTTGTACTTAGAAATATGACATATGATATCATATATTGTTGATGTATGAAGTTGGAGTCTGTTGGATTTCCATGCCGCCATATGTTTGCCATGTTTAAATGTAAAAAGGATAAGGAAATACCACAAGGGTGCATAATGAAACGATGGACTAGCTATGCGAAGAAAGATGTTGGACTTAAAAATAAGAATGCAGATTTCGAAGATATTAATCCAGCAATAATTAAAGCCAGATATTCCACTCTAGCCTCTTATTGTATGACCATATGTCACCGTGCATCACAGACATTAAAGACTTTCAATGAAGTTAAAGATCAATTTGCAAAAAGGAGTCTAAAATTGCAAACGATTAAAGTGAGATATAATAAGAGAAGCAGTAAAGGTAAAGAGACTCTTGGAATTGGCGATCCTATAATTCTTGAAACTGGAAGAGGAAAACTCAAGAGAACGAAGCGTCAAGATTCATCATCCAACCCAAAACGTGTTGCATATGACGAGAGTGTCACGTTAGACTCGTATAAAACATCTGAACCTTCTCTGAATAAGCCTTCAGATCAGGATACGAGCCATATTGATGAAGTTCAGAATTTTAAATTAGCTGGATACATGCCCAGCACATACAAACAAAACGAAATCTCGAAGGTAATTAAATATGAATTATTCAAATAATTATGCTTTCTTGTTATGTATATTGATAATATAATATGTTTTGTGTAGCCTGCTTATACTCGTGAATTAAAAATTATGGAAAAAGATTCAACCATTTTGGATTGGCAACCAAATAATGCTTGGTAGTGCACAGTCTCCTCCAAAAATCAGAGTGTTTGTTCTTGTAAGTCATTCGTTCATTGAGTTATAAATACGATTGTTTTAGTGCGCTTGGTAATTTTTACGAATATTCTTTGTAATGATAAACATGACAATGCATGTGTATGCATTGATAGCATATGGGACAAGATGCGAAGCAACTACTGCATGATGTACGAGGGTTGAAACATTCATATTCGGTTTGGTTTATTTTTATACATTCAATGTTTATTTTTATACATTCAATGTTTATTTTTATACATTCTTATTCGGTTTATTTTTATACATTCGATGTTTATTTTTATACATTTTTATACACTATTTAGCTGTACTGATATGCTATTTAATAGTACCGATACTGTATTGGATTTCCAAATTCTAGTAACCCTTTCTCGTACCGATACTCAATATGTATCGGTACGATTTATACTCACTGAAAAATTTTAATACAGTACCATATCGGTACGCCTAAAATGCGTATCAGTAATACCGTACCGATACTCTATTTAGGCGTACCGATACTGTATTGGATTTCCAAATTCCAGTAACCATTTTTCGTACCGATACTCAATCTATATCAGTACGATTTATGTTCACTGAAAAATTTAAATACGATACCGTATCGGTACGCCTAAATTGCGTAGCGGTACGATCGTACCGATATGCTATTTATGCGTACAGATACTGTATTGGATTTCTAAATTCCAGTAACCATTTCTCCTACCGATACTCAATATGTATCGGTACGATTTATGCTCACTGAAAATTTAAATGTAAATACCGTACAGGTACTACCGTACCGATACAGTTAAATGACCGTACCGGTACGCGCGGCACTACCCCTATATATAGCCCCCACTCAATTTTTCCCGAATCCTAAAACCTAAAACCGACTCCCCTCTTTAAAATCTGGCCATTTCACTACTGCATTGCAAATTTAGGAAGGATTGGGCATACCCAACACATTTATTTCATCTATTTCAAGAATTATTGAAGGTATTTCAAAAATCTAACCTTTATTTTCTTCATTTTAAATGTTAGGGTTCCTTAGGGTTTTAGGATTTTATTATTTGTTATGAAATTTGCATATTATTTTAGTGTGTTTCCATCCACATTGGTATTATTTGTTAGTAAAATGGTGGTAGTAAAACAAATATTAATGAAATTCATCATATGAAATAATGGTGATTTATATTTTGGCACAAAAACGGTGATCCTAAAATGTTGATATATATTTTGGCCCAAAAATTTTGAATGTTAGGTTAGGGTGATTTGCAAATGGTAGGTTATTTAAGTATTTAAGTTAGTTAAATGGTAGTAGTAAAATGCTATTACTAGTTTGCACAAATTTTGTTGAGTTAAGTTAGATTTTTTTTGTTAGTAAAATGGTAGTTTGCACAAATTTAAGTTGGTTAAATGTTAGTATTAAAATGTTATTACTAGTTTGCACAAATTTTATTTTTTTTTGTTTATATACATTGCGCGTAATATTTTTGCAGGGTTTTTAGTTTGAAATGACACCAAAGTCTAAACCTGGTATAAAACGTCAACGTATGGATGTATCTTCTTCGAGTCAACCTAGAAACAACCCTGAACCTGAACCTCAACCCATTTTACCTACCACATTTGATTCATGTTTTAATGAACCCGGAATACAAAATCAAAGGGCAAACTTTGAATTGTTCAAAAAATTTGATCTTAGGGATGAGCGTAATGTATATTTTAACTTTATGTCTGACCCTACTTTTAAATTCCTTTACATGAAGTATATGAGGCGATGGAAATTTATGCAAATGCTCCAACTCAGTCTTGAAATTTATCCCACTTTAGTCCGGATTTTTTTTTCCAACGCTCGATGTATTGTTGATGAAACCGGTAAGAGTGTTATTGCCATAGAGTCTTACCTTATGGGGAAGTCCTTTCTGCTAGACCACGAAATCATTTGTTCTCATCTAGGTCTAGAAAAAACCGGTCTAGATAACGAGGATGTATACATAGATGGTGCTCCAGACATTGGCTCTGTTACTTCCCTAAATGCCCATAACCGCTATCTACATCTCATCGTCACTTGGTGGTTTCAGCCATCAAGAGGTAAGTATTCCACCATTAGGAATGTCAATTCTTGGTGGATTCAGTGCTTTCGCACTGCCAGCGAATCAATCTTGGCCAGATAATTTTTGTCGACCTAGTATACATCGTCAACAACCGTCGAACTGGTCTTGTAACCTCCTTTTACTATAGTATTGTCCTTAGTCATATCTTTGAGAAGGAGAACATCAATTGTTCCATAGATATTCCTTTCCCTTTAAAAAATCCTATTGGTGTTGCATCTCTTCGAAAGGTCGGTTTTCAACTCATCAATGGCGAGTGGATTCATGCTCAACGACCAAATCAACAATCTCGACCCGCTCGTCGTCAGGCAGTTGCTCGAGCACCTGAGGGAGAGGTTTCTTTAGCCTCACTTTCAGAGATGATCGCTCAAATGGAGGGTCGCATTATGAGTCATGTTGATGCATTTGAGGAGCATATAGAGTGGTTAGAATGTTCAGTAGACCTCTTTCATGATGATGGCGACGGCGGCGACGATGGCAATGACGATGGTGTCGACAATACACCCGAGGCTTAGTTTTTTGTTACTTGGATTATACTTTTTATGGATTATGATGGAACTTTTTCTAGATGATAGAACTTTTTTATGGATTATGCTTGCTATTCTTTTATGATGGTTACTTTTTTATGGATTATGTTGGAACTATTGGAACTTATGTTGGAGTATTCACTTGCTATTATTTTATGTATGGATTATGGATTGGAAAATTTTATATTATGCTAGAACTTATGTTGGAGTATTCACTTGTTATTTTTTTATGAATTATGTTGTAGTATTCACTTGGATTATTCTTTTTGTTATCAAATATGTTATGGAGTTTATGAGTTATTGTATGGATTATATGAACTTTTGAATTTTTATGTATGTAATGTAAAAGGTAAAAATAACGTAATTGTTGTATAAATGAGAATTTTTTCTTCAAAAAAGTACTAACATGAATCGAAATAATAAAAAACATAAAACATAAAGTGTTCAAATTAGTCAAAAGGAAAAGGAAATGACCCAAAAAATGTTTCACTACAATTCAAAATTTCTTAATCCTCGGCTACTTCATCTTTTATGGGCAATTTAAACATATCAACATCATTGTGATTGCTACAAACAAGTTTGGCCAAAATTCTCAATCATTCAACTCTCATTTCTTCTATCTACACAATAGAAATATAACGTTAGTCAAATATCACACCTTTTCAAAACGAAACTACATGGTATACTTTACCGTGAAAAAAATCTTCGACCAGTCACTTTTGTTATCAGCTTCTATATACTTTAATGTATACATGCCTGATAAGCTCCTATAGATGCCACTTTTTGCTTTCTATTTTCTTTGTCTTGAGGACTTTTCACTACTTAATTGGTTGCATTTATCTCATTTTCTGTGCAGGGACTCAATTCTGGAATTAGTAGCAGAAAGTTGCATTTATGCAGTTTTATTTATTTTTCTGATTGTGGCTGACATCATGGGCACGACTCTGGGCACGTCGCGTATGACGTGGCAGTTTCTAGAAGATACAGTCAGCGCAAGGAAAGACTCTAGAAGAATCTGGAAGATCCAGTTAGCACAATCCGAGCTAAGGATTTTTAAATTTAAATTTCAAACAAACATTTTAAATTATGTTATCTTTTTGTTATTTTTAGTAAATCTAAGCCTATAAATACCTTTCTTGGGTAAGGCTTAAGATCATCTCTTGTCTTATGAGTTCTTGTTGCTACTTGCCTTTATTTCAATAGAAATATTTTCTTGTTTCATCTTTGCTTTTTATTTATTTTACGCTTCTTAAACATTTTCCAAAAACATGCTAAGTATGATAATCAATATCATGCTTGGATAATTTTCCCAAAGCCGAAAGCTAGTACAAATCAATTCCATGAGTGAGAATTGAATATTGCTTAATCCCTTCGGGATACATTTTCATCTTTCTATTTAGATAGTTTGGCAATCGACCTTACTAAAATCTTTAAACGTTTTTCAAATCAAAAAGGATCCGTTGGTCTGGAATCGTTTAATCATACAGTTGGGAGGAAGAATCGGCTGTGGCACTTTGACTTCTTGTGAACGCTCTTAGCGGCGGTCCGCTAAGGAAAGATGAAATCAGAAACGATTCTCGACGAGACAACTTCTGAGTCGGGCTTTTCTAGTTTTTAAACTAAGTATTTCGACGGCGATAGTCGTGGTTAATTTATTTAAGAATCGACTTTCGGAGATAGACTTGGGAAGATCGGTTACATGAGAGAAAAGCAAGTTAGGATGGGTTGAGCCTCGTAGAATGTAACCTACATGAATCCCGTGGTGAAAATCTATTTTCAATGATCGTAGGAATTGACGAAACTAGCTCGAGGCTACTTTCCTATTAGTGATTTTTCTTCATTCTTAAATTATTTACTTTTTTGTTTATTATTATCTTCATCACTTCAATCGCACCAAACCCCCTTTTTTATTTGTTTTAGCTACTCCTGGGACTTAAATAACGACAAGGCTCAGTCAGCGATTCCAACAGAACTTCTTGTGGATCGACCCTCTTCCTCTATTCTACTTTAATTCATTTATCTTATTATTTATTTGAAGAGGCTTATTTTAATTTATTTTGGCGAGTAAAACGACGCTTGTCAAAATTGGCGCCGTTGCCGGGGAGTTTTATTTTTCGGCAATCACTAATTGTTTTGTTCGATTTTTATGACCAGAAGCAGTTCGGGAAATCTAGTTCACCTTAACCCGGAGATTGAAGCAAGAGCTCGTAGAACTCACGGTGAAACACTTAGAAGAAAGAAACAACAACGAGAACAAAGTAGACAACAATCTGATCAGGAATCCATTTATGAAACTACACCAGTCGAAGATCCTATACCAGAACCATAACCAGAACCAATGGGAGATCAAACAATTCAAGAACTAAACGCAGTCCCTGCTGTACAACAACCACTTTGCACCGCCTTTCCTAATGGCGAAACCCCTTTTCAACTAAAAACGGGTTTAATTCATCTACTCCCAACATTCAACGGTCTCCCTAGCGAAAGTCCACATAAACATCTCGCCGAATTCCATATGGTGTGCAGTAGCATGAAACCGCAAGGGGTCTCGGAAGACCAAATCAAACTACGAGCATTTCCTTTTTCCTTAGCCGATCCAGGAATGGTTATTTTATCTTCCGCCTAATTCAATTACTACATGGACTGAACTCTCTCGTATTTTTCTTGATAGGTATTTTCCTGCGGCAAAGGCGAGCGAGCTTAGGTGAAGCATCTCGGGAATCCAACAAAGGAGTGACAAATCTCTATACGATTATTGGGAGAGGTTCAAAAAGTTATGTGCAAGTTGCCCGCAGCATGGCTTATCCGAACAGACCCTCCTTTAGTATCTCTACGAAGGGATGCTCCCAATGGATAAGAAGATGGTAGATGCCGCTAGCGGTGGTGCTCTCGTCAACATGACCCCTACTGTAGCGAGAACGCTAATCTCTACAATGGTTGTCAATTCACAGCAATTCAGCTCCTTAAGTGAACCTAGTCGCCGGGTTCACGAAGTAAGTACCGTTTCTTTGAAGAATAAAATAGACAAATAGACTGATATCGTCAATTCTCTTGTTACAGGTAAATCAGGAGTCACAAGGGTATGTGGAGTATGCACTATGCCAGACCACCCAACTGATTCATGTCCACTTTTACAAAATGAGTCAGGCACCCAAGTCAATGCCATAAATTTCCCAGGACCTCCCCAAAGACCATATAATCCCTACAGAAACACCTTCAATCCCGGTTGGAGAGATCACCCAAACATGAGCTATAGTTATAAGAATCAAAACTACTAACCAAAACAACCTCCCTTCCTAAACCAAGCACCACAAAAAACCTCACTTGAAACTATTGTGGAAAGACTAGCTGTCTCACAAGAGAAATTCCAAAACCAAACACAATCCCACCTCCAAGAAATTGACAAACAAATAAGCCACCTAGCTCAAACCATTGGCCGCCTAGAGTCTCAAGGACGATTGCCCTCTCAAACCGAATCCGATCTGAGGGAAAATGTGAGTGCGATTAATTTGCGCAGTGGTACTGTCATTTCACCACAACCACCAAAAGAGCCCGAGAAAAAATCTGACAACGACAAACAAGGCACTACCTCGAAGGACCAAGAGAAAAAATCTGCACCAACCTCAGGTAACATCATTTCCAATCCATCTTTTTGTACTTACGAGCCTACTCCTCCTTTTCCAGGTCGACTATCTAAACATGACAAAAAGGAAGAGGAGAAAGAAATTTTGGATATATTCAAAAAGGTGGAAATCAACATTCCACTACTTGATGTCATTCGGAAGGTGCCCAAATACGCAAAGTTTTTGAAGGATTTATGTACAAACCGTTGGCGATTATCCGGAAATGAAAGAGTTAACCTCAGCGAAAACATTTCGGCCATATTTCAAAGACGCTTACCACCAAAATATAAGGACCAAGGGATGTTTGTGATTCCTTGCAAGATCGGAAATGTCGGAATAAAGAGGGCGATGTGTGATTTAGGTGCATCTATTAATGTAATGATGTTAAGCGTCTACAACATAATTTCGACTGAACCATTGAAGGAAACACGAGTGATAGTCCAGTTAGCTGATCGATCAGTTATTTGTCCCGAGGGAGTACTAAAAAACGTGTTGGTAAAGGTAAACGATCTAATTTTTCCTGCTGATTTTTACATTATTGACATGGAAAATGATCGCAGCAACAACGGATCAGAAATCTTGCTTGGCCGACCCTTCTTATCAAAAACACATACAAAGATCGATGTCTGCAACGGTATCTTAACTATGGAGTTTGACGGGGAAGTAGTTAAATTCGATGTGTACAAAGCTATGAAATATCCTGATTCGGTCGAAAGTTTGAATTTCATAGATATTATAGATCTGTTAGCTAATGACTTTATCGAAACTGATTTGTTTTATGACTTTTCTAGGGAATTGGTGGATCTCGACGATGAAAACATAGGCGAAACCATCTCTACTCTTTCTTCAATTTATGATTTGCGATTAACTCCATCTCGATCTAAACCTCTTCCCTAAATTTTGTAGGCACCACAACTGGAGTTAAAACAACTCCCGTCGCACCTCAAATACACATTTTTAGGCGACAACCAAACAGTACCGGTCATTATTTCGAGTGAGTTATCGCAGCAAGACGAAAGGGAATTAGTTGCCATTTTGCACACTTACAAAAAGGCAATCGGATGGACATTAGCTGATATCGAAGGCTTAATTACATCCACTTGCATGCATAAAATTAAGATGGAGGAAGGCGCGAAACCAACAAGAGAAGGGCAGCGAAGTTTAAACCCACCCATGATGGACGTTGTAAAGGAGGAAATACAAAAGTTACTCGACGCTGATATAATCTACGCCATTTCAGATAGTAAATGGGTGAGTCCGATCCATGTCGTACCAAAAAAGACTGGAGTCACAGTTGTCGAAAATGCCGATGGAGAAATGATTCCGAAAAGAGTACAAAATGGGTGGAGAATGTGTATCGACTACAGGCAACTTAACTCTCAAACCCGAAAGGACCATTTTCCTTTGCCGTTTATCGATCAAATGATCGAACGACTTGCTGGAAAATCACATTATTGTTGTCTTGACGGATTTTTTGGATTTTTTCAGGTTCCAGTGGCACCCAAAGATTAAGAAAAAACAACATTCACTTGTCCTTTCGGAACTTTCGCATACATTAGAATGCCTTTCGAGCTTTGCAACGCGCCAGCCACGTTCCAACGCTGCATGCTAAGCATTTTTTCCGACCACATCGAACGAGGAATTGAGGTATTTATGGATGATTTTACCGTTTACGGTGCTTCATTCTCACAATGTTTATCCAATCTTTCCTATGTTCTTAATCGATGCATTGAGTTTAATTTAGTCCTAAACTATGAAAAATGCCATTTCATGGTAAGTAAAGGATTAGTACTTGGTCATGTGCTTTATGCTCAAGGAATAGCCATTGATAAGGCTAAAGTCAATGTAATTCGCTCACTCCCATACCCCACTTCGGTGAGGGAAATTCGTAGTTTTTTGGGTCATGCAGGTTTCTACCGGCGCTTCATAAAGGACTTTTCCAAAATAGCACAACCTCTTTGTCGATTGTTACAAAAAGATGTGAATTTTGTTATAGACCAAGCTTGTAAAGACTCATTTGATAAGCTTATGGAGAAGCTTATATCTGCACCAATCGTACAACCGCCAAATTGGAACTTACCTTTGGAAATTATGTGCGACGCACCCGATCTTAGCGTAGGTACAGTTCTTGGCCAAAGGAGTAAAGAAGGACCACACATGATAGCCTATGCCTCTAGGACACTCGACTCGGCTCAACGAAATTATTCGACAACGGAGAAGGAGCTATTTGCTGTTATTTTTGCATTAGAAAAATTTCGTTCTTATTTATTGGGCACTAAAATTTTTGTTTTTTTCTGATCATGCAGCGCTAAAGTACCTTATACATAAAAAGGACGCGAAGCCAAGGCTGCTACGATGGATTCTCTTGTTGCATGAGTTTGACCTCGAAATAAAGGACAAAAAAGGAAGCGAGAACTTGGTGGCAGACCATCTAAGCCGTTTGCCTACATCACCAGTTGAACCTCCCTTACGAGAACAATTTCCGGACGAGACATTGATGGAGGTACACGCATCTTTCCCATGGTTCACCGATTTGGCGAATTATCTAGCTACTGGTAAACTTCCTAACAACCTATCCCGGTCCAAGATTAAACACATTAAAAGAGAGGCTATGTATTATATTTGGGATGATCCATATTTATGGAAAAATTGCTCGGATCAAATCATTCGACGATGCGTATGTAACGATGAGGTAAAATCCATACTTGAATTTTGTCATTCCTACGCTTGTGGTGGACATTTCGGCCCTAAACGTACCGCACAAAAAATTTTTGAGTGCAGATTTTTTGGCCAACCTTATTCAAAGCACTTACAACTTTTGCAAAACATGTGACATGTGCCAAAGAGCTGGAAATCTAAGCCGAAAAAGCGAGATGCCATTAAACCCGATACACATCTGTGAAATTTTTGATGTGTGAGGCCTTGATTATATAGGGCCGTTTCATCATATGAAAATTTATATATTATTTTAGCAGTTGATTACGTTTCGAAATGGGTAGAGACGAAAGCCACCAGAGAAAATGACGCTAAAACCACAACTAATTTTTTACGTGACTTTATTTTTTCCAGATTTGGAACTCCGAGGGAGATAATTTGCGATAGAGGAACACATTTCGTTAATCAAATCGTCAAATCTTTAATGAAGAAATATGGCGTAACACAACGTATATCGACAGCCTATCATCCACAAACAAACGGACAAGCGGAGGTTTCAAAACGGGAAATCAAGTTAATCCTAGAGAAAATCGTTAAACAAAATCGAAAGGATTGGAGTTTGAAATTAGTTGATGCATTGTGGGCATACAGGACGGCCTACAAAAGACCTATTGGCATGTCACCTTACCGCTTGTCTTCAGTAAACCTTGCCATCTACCTGTCGAACTTGAGCATAGAGCATTTTAGGCAGTAAAAGAGTGTAATATGAAGATGAATGCAGTTGGCGAAGCACGAAAACTTCACATTTAAGAGCTCGAAGAGATTCACCGAAACACTTACGATAGCGCACAACGTTATAAAGAGCAAACAAAAGCGTTTCATGACAAGCACATTTCATTTAAATTTTTTTCAATTGGACAAAAAGTTCTCCTATTTAACTCAAAGTCGAAACTTTTTGCAGGAAAGCTTAAGTCTAAGTGGAGCGGACCATTTACCATAGTCAACACTTTTCCTCACAGAGCTGTAGAAATTGAAGATGGCTCAGGTGCCCAATTTAAAGTAAATGGACAGCGACTAAAACCTTTCTTCAAGAACACACCGATCGGAAAAATTGAAGAAATCACCTTTGAGGAACCAAAAATCTGAAAAATAAATTTGTCGAGCTTAACGACGTTAAACAAAGCGCTAAATGGGAGGCAACCCATTCGTTTCTTTTTCGTTAATTTTTTATTTCCTTTCTTTTAATTTTTGAGTATGACTTTTAGTTTAATTTTTCTAACTTCCTTAATAATTTCTGCAGGATATTATCAGTGCCAGACCATGTTTTCTAACCCTTCACAGCGACACATTTCGATACTAAGTTGAAGTGCACCGTTTCATTATACCGATGCATTTTAGCATACCCAATGAAGCCGGTGCACCTTAGCCAATGCCCTTTAAACTTTTCTCTTTTTTTCCTCTTTCCCCCTTTCCTTTCTTTCTTTCCCGTGAACTACCAAACCCTAAAAAACTACACAACCAACCTCCCTTGTTTCACTCAGCCGCACCGACTTCACCATGCCCCGCACACGAGAACAGGCTCGCCGGCTTCCCCAAGAACCGCCGCTGGTCATCGGCAGACGACGCCTTCTTGCACCGCCACAATTCATGGCAATCAAAAGCGACTCCAAACCGACCCCCACACCTTCTCCTCGCTGTAGTGGTCGACGACGGCAAGCCCCCAACCCCTCGAACGAGAATCCCGTTCCTACGGCTTCCACCGCACCTCTGCCCTCTCCCCCAACCGTCAGCCGCCGTTCGCGGCTCTCCAACAGCACCGCTAGACCAAGCTTCACATGTCGTTCGCCTCCCTGACGGTCACCATCACTGTAACACCCCGATTTTGGGCCTAGATGTTTTATAGTTCGAATCGGACCGGTCGAGAACGGTTCGATTCTTAAAGGGATATTTAGGAAACACCTAGTTCAGGATGCTTTAAAAATAAGGAAAAAATATCTAAAAATTCTCATTTATTATATGAATGATTGTGGTGGAAATTTTTTTACAAAATAAGGTTTTGAAATACTACATTTCAGTGTAGTGACCAAATCGCAGTTTTTGCAAAAGTTAGATAGTATCTGTTTTGTAAAGGATTGAAACTTTGAATCTCTAAGGAGCTAATTTTACCAAAATGTTTTTAATCAGATTTCTCTTTATTTTGGGTGATTTTAATAATTTTTTAATTAAGGGAAATAGAGATAATTAAAAGGAAAAACCATATTTGACTTTTCATAACTACCTTACGTCAATTTTCTCTCAATTTCTTTTCAGCCAAACACATTCCCTCCATCAATTAGCCTTTGATTTTCATTCCTTTTGATGAGATTTCAATCTCCTTTTGATTCCTAATCTTTTCCTCAACAATCCTCTTGTTTTCACATTGGATTTTCAAGAAAACTTGCCCAAATCAAGGAGAAATCAACCATTAGAGGTAAGCTTCGTCCTTCTCCTCTAATGATAAGTTCTTTACTGAAATTCCCAAGTTATCAATCCTTTGTTAATGATTTTTGAGTTGCTTTAATGTTAGAAACAAGAAATTGTAATAAAACTCAAGGTTTTTGGAGAGATCTTGATGATTTCTGTGGTTGTTGGTTAGGCTCTGTTTTCAGGTTGTTTTCTAATGTATTTTGGATGGTAATTGATTTTATAAATGAGAATTTATCAAACAAGTCCCGAATGGGTTTGGATTCCTAAGTTTTGCATGCTAGAATGGTGGTTTTTGGGGTGGTTTTGGTGCTCTGTTATAGCTAGAGGTATAAGGACGAGTTTGTGGTGGTTTTTAATGTTGATTGATATTTACAAATGATTAGAAGTGGTAGATCTTGGCTGGGCATTGTTTTGGGAGAGTTCGGAGATGATTTCGGTTGTTTTTGGTAGCCGAAATGAGGTTCTTGAGTAGAGAAGCGAGTTTAGGTGTGTGGCTGATGATTTCAATGCATGATGATGCATTAATCCTCTGCTCTTATGTGTTATAAATAGGGGATACATCTTCAGACGCCTTTGGTGTTGATCCGAGAGCTTAGATAGCGTTTCGGCGAGCAAGCGAAACGTAATCGGTGAGTGCGAATGGTTTTAGAAGTCCTTGAGGGATAAAGAAACAAGTTTGGGGATTTAGGAAAGGTTTGAAACACCTTCCTAAGTCCGGAAGTAAGTATTGGCTAGATTGCTCTCATATATGTGGTGGTTGCCCCTAAAATGCTTTTACATGCTCATGTTTTGAGATAGATAAATTCCTACTGTTTTTATGCATGATTTGTAGCATGAGATGATGCTTGAAAAGATTTCATGATAATAACATGTTGCATTGATGAGTTTTGAGCTTTTGTTTTAAAGCATGACAAATGTTATGACTTTGAATGAGATGAGAAAGCTTTGAGATATGTTGCATGAAAAACATTAGGTGAGATGATGTTTTGACATAATATATTGGCATAGAAGATGAGATACTTACCAGATATAATTGATCGATAAATAGGATGAGAGTGCACTATAAACTAAAAATTCGTACGTGCTCTTTGGATTCAATCCAAAGGGAGAGACCAATGATGGACATTCTATCGGGTATGACTTGGTTAAATACCCAAGCTTTGTGGCGATGAGAGATTCCGCCATGTGAGTACAGTGATGTGAGATTCCACCAGAAATTATGTTTACTAGAAGAGTGAGTACGGTGATGTGAGATTCCACCAGAAGAGTCTAGTGGTTTGAGAATGTTGTCCGCATATCAAAGTAATAATGAGATGTGAAATGCCAATGTAATATATGAAAATGCTTTTGATTCACATGTACCTATTGATGAGATGATTTATGCTATGAGAAAAGAATATGAGATTTGTATATGAAATGCTTTGGTTTTCACAAGCATGTGTATGGCCTAGCCATGAGATTTGCATTGGTTTAAATGCATGAGATAGAATTGAGGTACATGTGTTTTCAATGAGGTTTTGCTTTGAAATGATTTTCAAGCATGAGATAGAATGAGAATGTTGTAGAAAAAGGCTTTTGAGAAAGTGTTTTGAATAATGCATTGTTGTGTTGGTTTCTTTAGAGCTTGCCTCACTAAGCAAATGTGCTTACGCTCTCTTTTACCAACAATGCAGATAATTGAAGTGTTCTTGGGCAGCAAGAAGGTTAAGAAAATCCAAGGAAGTGCAAAGCTCATGTATGGTAATGTTTTTATACACTTTAGTTTTGATATTTGGCAATGGGACTCCAAAGTTGTATTCGGGAGATGTGTTCTGAACTCCCTAAGTTTGTGGCATGTTTGTGATGGTTTTTATGGGTTGTAAATGGTCCTAAAGGTTTGGTTTGAGGTTTGAAAGCTTATATTTGGATTTGTGGCTAGGAAGCATGCATTTAGATTGAGTGATCATGTGTTTGATGCCATGTACTAGCTTAAGGTTCTTAATTATGATCTTTGGTGTCTAAATGAGTTGTTAGTATGTTATGGTACATTTTGAAGCATGTTTGAGTGGATTAAGAGGTGAAAAACTAGCATTTTCTGCTGTCATAGGGCAGGGTGTATCGAAACACCCTTAATTGTTTCGAAACGAGGGCCTGTAATGGCCATAGCGTTTCGGAACTGCTGAAGTGTTTTGGAACATTTTGGCTACTGGAGAGGCCTATTTCGATACTGGTCTCGGAATGCACCCGAGTATCGAAATGGTCAACACCGTTTCGATACGGGCATTTTGGTACGAAGGCCAGTGTTCCGAAACGAATGATCGTTGGATGATGTTTTTGAATTGTTTCAAGTTTCATGTTTTACATTTTAGTCCTGAATGTTGTGGATGCAATTGCTTGAGCTTGGAATGTCCTTTTAAGCTGAAATTTGACAGAGGAGCATGTAATATGACTAATTATATATTGGTAAACCTAAAATTTGCAAAGTTCTCTTATTTTCCAAAAATTACATTTTGGTCCCTAAAAGTGTAATTCATGCAATTGAGTCCCTAAATGATTTCTGATCGCTGTGCCCTTCTCTCATATGATTCCTGAGTACTCAAATAGGCTTAATGTGCATCTAGAAAAGATTAAAAAGAAAAAAAGGTCGTTAATCAAGGTTGACTTTCAAGTTGACTTTGGTTTTCCCCGTGTAATCTTTGTAGTTCGGGTCAAGCGTCTTGGCTGGGCTAAGGGGGTTACATTTGTTGGTATCAGAGCCAGGTTAACGAATAATTGGGGCTTGGTAAGTGGTTATTGTATGTGGTTATGTATGTTTGTGACTTTTCGGTGAAAGTGTGATATATGAATATTGAAGTATAATTCATTTGAGATGAATTGGTGATGCAATGTCGTGTTTGGAGTATTGTTGGGGATTCCATTGCCATATCATTACTAATGAGAAGAATTGTTTTCAAAAATGAGCTTGAGTACTTGAATTACTTACCTTATTATGCCTAATTGGTTTGTTGTATTTTGTCAGTGCATTGTTTTATTATGGGGCCACACAGAGAGCTTAGAATCAATACTCGAGCTATGGCTGAGAATGAGAATGTAGAGAATGCTGAGGATCTACCTTCTCCTCCCCCTGGTGGACCACCTGGTGGTGGTGGAGCTGGGGTTGGTGCTGCTGGAGTTGGTGCTGGGGTTGCTGGACCCGAGGGAGGTCAGAGACAAGCTACTCCTGATATGACCGTGTTGATACAGGCTATTGCTGGAGCTTTCTAGGCAGCAGTAGCTGGAGCTCATGGAGCTGCACCACAGGATGGTGCTAATGTAAGATTGCCGTTGGAGCGTCTTCACAGTCTGGGAAGCATTGTGTCCCTGTTGCATGGTGATGCATATACGTGGTGGACGACCACTATTGCGGTAATGGAGGATGATGAAGTGACTTGGACATTCTTTTTGAATGCGTTCAAGCGGAAATATCTGGGAGTTTGCTACCTCGACGAGAAAAAGAGGGAGTTTATGTCCCTTGTACAATGGAGCATGACGGTGGCGGAATATGAGATTCAGTTTGTTTGCCTTAGCCAATATACGCTTGAGTTAATCCCTAGTGAGCGAGAAAGATGTGAATGATTCCATTATGGGCTGGTGGCGGATGTGAAAACCTATATGCTCGCAGCCAATTATACTGATTTTGATGTCTTGGTCACTAGAGCCAAGGACATTGAGCTTAATCTTGGTTTGGCGAGTCGAGCGGGAGGATCTAGCTCGGGGAAGCGAGCTGCAGAACGTGATTATGGTAGGGATCGCAACAAGAGGCATAAGGATAGAAAGCCGCATTTTGATGCTAGACGTGGGGGTGGTAACCCTGGAAGGGGTCAACAAGGACCAAATGCTTTCTTGAGGACTCCTGAGTGTAACCGGTGTAGTAGGAGACATGTTGGTGAGTGTTGGGGTAACCTTGGTACTTGTTGGAACTGTGGTAATCGGGGGCATATGAAGAAAGATTGTCATCAGCCGTTGAGAGAGGGATAGGCTCCGGTGAGAGCAGCTGAGCCACAGAGAGGTCATGGGCGTGGTCGTGGTAATTTCCAGTGCAGAGATGAGGGTGGAAAGAATATGGCACATGTTGTGGTTATCCAACCTAAGGGTGGCGGTCAGGCTCGAGTGTATGCCCATCGTGAGGGAAGGAATGACACAGACGTGATCGCATGTACCTTTACTTTGCAATCCTTGTCATTACTTTCTTTGATTGATTATGGATCTACACACTCGTACATATTGCGTGAACATGCTCAAATGCTTGGTTTGCCTGTTGAGTCTTTGGATGTTGGTATGCATGTGACTAGTTCCTTTGGTGATACGGTCGTAACAAGGAAGTTGTATAGGAGATGCCCCTTAAAGGTGCAAGATCATGTGTTTCTTGTTGATCTTATGGAATTGCCATTCTATGGTTTTGATGTAATTCTTGGCATGGATTGGCTTGTTCAGTATAGAGCCGTTGTGGATTTCGAAAGCAAGCGAGTTTCATTGAAACTTGCAGATGATTATGAGGTTGTGGTGGTGGGAGAAAATGTGAAGTTCCTAGCTAATGTGGTGTCGACGCTTGAAGCAAGTCGGATGTTGCATCAAGGATGTGAGGCTTACCTAGCCTTTGTTATGAATCCCAGTTCAAAGGAGGCTCACGTTCAGGATATAAGAACCGTGTGTGAGTTCTCTGGAGTGTTTCCGGAGGAATTACCTGGTTTGTCGCCTAGTCGAGAAGTTGAATTCAGAATTGAGCTGTACGAGAACACAACTCTGGTGTCCATTGCTCCCTATCGCATGGCACCCAAATAGTTGAAAGAGTTGAAGTCACAACTTCAGGAGTTGCTTGACCGTGGCTTTATTCGGCCTAGTGTGTCACCTTGGGGTGCACCGATCTTGTTTGTTAAAAAGAAAGATGGCACGATGAGGATGTGCATTGATTATCGTCAGCTGAATAAGTTGACCGTCAAGAACAAGTATCCTTTGCCGAGGATTGATGATCTTTTTGATCAGTTTCGGGGAGTGGCTGTGTTTTCAAAGATTGACTTGAGGTCAGGGTACTATCAGTTAAAGGTGAAGGATGTGGATGTGCCGAAAACAGCCTTTCGAACGAGGTATGGGCATTATGAGTTTCTAGTGATGTCGTTTGGGTTGAAAAATGCTCCTACTGCTTTCATGGATATGATGAATAGGGTGTTCCATGAATTCTTGGACAAGTTCGTTGTAGTGTTCATCGACGATATCCTTGTGTACTCTCGTACTGAGGAGGAGCATGAAAGTCATTTGAGGATTGTTTCGCAAGCGTTGTTGGAAAATCAACTTTATGCTAAGCTGAGCAGATGCGATTTTCGGCTAAAGGAAGTTATTTTCCTTGGTCATGTGGTTTCGGCGGAAGGGATTCGAGTTGATCCCCAGAAGATTGAGGCGGTGATGAATTGGAAGCCTTCTTAGTCCGTTCATGAAGTCCGTAGTTTCCTTGGGTTGGCAGGATACTACCGGAGGTTTGTGGATGGATTTTCTAAGATTGCTGCCCCTTTGACGAAGTTGTTGCAAAAAGATGTTAAGTATGAGTGGACAGAAGCGAGACATCAAGCTTTTGAGAAGCTAAAAGCAGCTTTGATGCAAGCTCCTATCTTGGTTCAACCTGAATCAGGGAAAGAGTTTGTGGTGTATAGTGACGCATCCTATGTTGGTTTCGGGTGTGTGTTAATGCAAGAGGGTAAGGTGGTGGCTTATGCATCGCGACATTTGAAAGTGCATGAGCGCAATTATCCTACGCATGATATTGAGTTGGTTGCGGTGGTTTTTGCTCTAAAGATTTTGAGACATTATCTCTATGGTGAGAAGTGTACCGTGTACACAAATCACAAAAGTTTGAAGTATCTGATGTCTCAGAAAGAGCTGAATCTTAGGCAACGACGCTGGGTGGAGTTGCTTAAGGATTACGATCTAACGATCGAGTATCATCCGGGGAAGGCCAATGTTGTGGCTGATGCTTTGAGCAGGAAAGTGCCAGTGGAGTTAAGGGCGATGTTTGCTAGCTTGAGCATATCGCGAGATGGTGGTCTTGTTGCTGAATTGCAAGTGAAACAATCTCTAATCCATTTGATAAAGGATAAACAACTGTTGGATGATTCCTTGGTGCCACATGTGCAGGATATTGCTGAAGATAGGCCATCAGATTTCTGTTTTAATGATGATGGTGTTTAATGTTTTGGGAGTCAGATAGTGGTGCCGAATGATGTTGAGTTGAGGCGCACTATTTTGACCGAAGCTCATAGTAGTCCTTTTGCTTTGCACCCTGGTAGTACAAAGATGTATCGTGATCTGAAGGATGAGTACTATTGGGTGGGATTGAAGAAAGATGTCGCTGAGTATGTGAGCAAATGTATGGTTTGTCAGCGGGTTAAGGCTGAACATTAGTTTCCTTCAGGGTTGTTGCAGCCATTGAGGATCCCTGAATGGAAGTGGGAGAGGATCACCATGGACTTTGTGTCTGGTTTTCCTTTAGCAACATCAAAGAAGAATTTGGTTTGGGTGATTCTGGATCGCCTTACGAAGTGTGTACATTTCTTGCCTGTGCATACTACGTACACCTTGGATAAGCTTGCAGAGTTGTACATTGCTAAGATTGTACGTTTGCATGGTGTACCAAAGTCTATAGTGTCGGATAGAGACCCAAGGTTCACCGCAAGGTTTTGGGAGTGTTTGCATCAAGCATTGGGTACACGGCTGAATTTTAGTACTTCTTATCATCCGCAAACAGATAGACAGTCGGAGCGTGTTATCCAAGTGCTTGAGGATATGTTGAGGTGCTGGGTTATTGAATTCCAAGGCTCTTGGGAGAAGCACTTACCTTTGGTGGAGTTTGCTCATAATAACATATACTAGGTGAGTATTCAAATGGCACCTTATGAAGCTTTGTACGGGAGGAAGTGCAGAACTCCTATTTGTTGGGCTGAAACAGGAAAAAAGTTGGTCTCCATGCCAGCTTTGTTAAAAGGGACCACCGAGAAGGTGAAGCTCATTTGTGAGGGGTTGAAGGCAGCATCAGATCGGCAAAAGTCTTACGCGGATTTGAAGCGTAAGGAGATAGAATTTGTTGTGGGTGATCGTGTGTTTCTGAAAGTTTCACCTTAGAGGAATGTGATGAGGTTTGGCCGGAAGGGCAAGTTGAGCCCAAGGTACATTGGACCATACGTGGTGACAGAATGTGTGGGTCCTATAGCTTATAAGCTGAGACTACCTCAAGAGTTAGAAAAGATACATAATGTGTTTCATGTATCCATGCTTTGGAGGTATAGATCAGACCCTTCGCATGTTATGCCTGTGGAGGAAGTTGAGTTGAATCCATATTTGAATTATGATGAGGAACCTGTTGAGATTCTAGATTCGGATGGTAAGGTTCTCTGTGGTAAGACCATTGAGCTGGTCAAGGTGTTCTGGAGACATCGTGGTGCTGAGGAAGCCACGTGGGAAAGGAAGACTTGAAGAAGCAATTTCCTTACCTTTTTCCTCCAAGTAAATTTTGAGGATGAAATTTCTTAAAAGGGGGAGAGTTGTAACGCCCCGATATTGGACCTAGATGTTTTAGAGTTCGAATCGGACCGGTCGAGAACGATTCGAATCTTAAAGGGAGATTTAGGGAACACCTAGTTCTAGATGCTTTAAAAATATGGAAAAAAATATCTAAAAATCCTCATTTATTATATGAATGATTGTGGTGGAAACAATTTTACAAAATAAGGTTTGGAAAGGCTACATTTCGGTGTAGTGACCAAATCGCAGTTTTTGCAAAAGTTAGATAGTGACTGTTTTGTAAAGGATTGAAACTTTGAATATTTAAGGAGCTAATTTTACCAAAATGTTTTTAATCAGATTTCTCCTTATTTGGGTGATTTTAATAATGTTTTAATTAAGGGAAATAGAGATAATTAAAAGGAAAAACCATATTTGACTTTTCATAACTACCTTACGTCAATTTTCTCTCAATTTCTTTTCAGCCAAACACATTTCCTCCATCAATTAGCCTTTGATTTTCATTCCTTTTGATGAGATTTCAATCTCCTTTTGATTCCTAATCTTTTCCTCACCAAATCCTCTTGTTTTCACATTGGATTTTCAAGAAAAATTGCACAAATCAAGGAGAAATCAACCATTAGAGGTAAGCTTCGTCCTTCTCCTCTAATGATCAGTTCTTTACTGAAATTCCCAAGTTATCAATCCTTTGTTAATGATTTTTGAGTTTCTTTAATGTTAGAAACAAGAAATTGTAATAAAACTCAAGGTTTTTGGAGAGATCTTGATGATTTCCGTGGTTGTTGGTTAGGCTCTGTTTTAAGGTTGTTTCTAATGTATTTTGGATGGTAATTGATTTTATAAATGAGGTTTTATCAAACAAATCCCTAATAGGTTTGGATTCCTAAGTTTTGCATGCTAGAATGGTGGTTTTTGGGGTGGTTTTGGTGCTCTGTTATAGTTGGAGGTATAAGGACAAGTTTGTGGTTGTTTTTGATTTTGATTGATGTTTAGAAATGATTAGAAGTCGTAGATCTTGGCTGGGCTTTGTTTTGAGGGAGTTTGGAGATGATTTCGGTTATTTTTGGTAGCCGAAATGAGGTTCTTGAGTAGAGCAGCGAGTTTACGTGTGTTTTTCGATGATTTCAATGCATGATGATGCATTAATCCTCTGCTCTTATGTGTTATAAACAGGGGAGACATCTTCAGACGCCTTTGGTGTTAATCCGGGAGCTTAGATAGCGTTTCGGCGAGCAAGAGAAACGTAATCGGTGAGTGCAAATGGTTTTAGAAGTCCTTGAGGGAAAAAGAAACAAGGTTTGGGGATTTAGGAAAGGTTTGAAACACCTTCCTAAGTTCGGAAGTAAGTATTGGCAAGATTGCTCTCAGATATGTGGTGGTTGCCCCTAAAATGCTTTTACATGCTCATGTTTTGAGATAGATAAATTCCTACTGTTTTTATGCAAGATTTGTAGCATGAGATGATGCTTGAAAAGATTTCATGAAAAAACATGTTGCATTGATGAGTTTTGAGCTTTTGTTTTAAAGCATGGCAAATGTTATGATTTTGAATGAGATGAGAAAGCTTTGAGATATGTTGCATGAAAAACAGTAGGAGAGATGATGTTTTGACATAATATATTCTCATAGAAGATGAGATACTTACCGGATATAACTGATCGATCAATAGGATGAGAGTGCACTATAAACTAAAAATCAGTACGTGCTCTTTGGATTCAATCCAATGGGAGAGACCGATGATGGGCATTCCATTAGGTAGGACTTGGTGAAATACCAAAGCTTTGTAGCGTTGAGAGATTCCGCCATGTGAGTACGGTGATGTGAGATTCCATCGGAAATTATGTTTACTAGACAAGTGAGTACGGTGATGTGAGATTCTACCGGAAGAGTCTAGTGGTTTGAGAATGTTGTCCGCATATCCGAGTAATAATGAGATGTGAAATGCCAATATAATATATGAAAATGCTTTTGATTCACATGTACCTATTGATGAGATGATTAATGCTATGAGATTTGTATATGAAATGCTTTGGTTTTCACAAGCATGTGTATGGCATTGCCATGAGATTTTCATTGGTTTAAATGCATGAGATAGAATTGATGTACATGTGTTTTCAATGAAGTTTTGCTTTGAAATGGTTTTGAAGCATGAGATAGAATGAACTTGTTGTAGAAAAAGGCTTTTGAGAAAGTGTTTTGAATAATGCATTGTTGTGTTGGTTTCTTTAGAGCTTGCCTCACTAAGCAAATGTGCTTACGCTCTCTTTTACCAACAATGCAGATAATTGAAGTGTTCTTGGGCAGCAAGAAGGTTAAGAACATCCAAGGAAGTGCAAAGCTCATGTATGGTGATGTTTTTATACAATTTAGTTTTGATATTTGGCAATGGGACTCCAAAGTTGTATTCGGGAGATGTGTTTTGAACTCCCTAAGTTTGTGGCATGTTTGTGATGGTTTTTATGGGTTGTAAATGGTCCTAAAGGTTTGGTTTGAGGTTTGAAAGCTTATATTTGGATTTGTGGCTAGGAAGCATACATTTAGATTGAGTGATCATGTGTTTGATGTCATGCACTAGCTTAAGGTTCTTAATTACGATCTTTGGTGTCTAAATGAGTTGCTGGTATGTTATGGTACTTTTTGAAGCATGTTTGAGTGGATTAAGAGGTGAAAAACCAGCAATTTCTGCTGTCACAGGGCAGGGTGTATCGAAACACCCTTAATTGTTTCGAAACGGGGGACTGTAATGGCCATAGCGTTTCGAAACGGCTGAAGGTGTTTCGAAACATTTTAGCTACTGGAGAGGCCTGTTTCGATACCGGTCTCGGAATGCACCCGAGTACCGAAACGGTCAACACCGTTTCGATACGGGCATTTCGGTACGAAGGTCAGTGTTTCGAAATGGATGACCGTTGGATGATGTTTTTGAATTGTTTCAAGTTTCATGTTTTACATTTTAGTTCTGAATGTTGTAGATGCAATTGCTTGAGCTTGGAATGTCCTTTTAAGCTGAAATTTGACAGAGAAGCATGTAATATGACTAATTACATATTGGTAAACCTAAAATCTGCAAAGTCTTCTTATTTTCCAAAAATTACATTTTGGTCCCTAAAAGTGTAATTCATGCAATTGAGTCCCTAAATGATTTCCGATCACTGTGCCCTTCTCTCATATGATTCATGAGTACTCACATAGGCTTAATGGGCATCTAGAAAAGATTAAAAAGAAAAAAAGGGTCGTTAATCAAGGTTGACTTTGGTTTTCCCCGTGTAATCTTCGTAGTTCGGGTCAAGCGTCTAGGCCGGGCTAAAGGGGTTACAATCACCATCGTTCCAATCAATGCCCACGGTGGATTCTTCCTCATCCTCTCGGCCACGCCACTCCAACACCCACCAGAGGCATTCGAATGTTCCCTCATTCTCTATGCATTCCGCCGAATCAGAACACAACCCCGAGGTAAACTCTAGTTCGATTCACATTCGCCCTTTACTAATGTACCATCCTTCGTTTGGTTTTACAGAGGATTTTTCGGCTGGGTATCCTTTGGGACAGCAACCGACCTCTTCACGGTCGCATTCCGAGCATCATTCATTCAACTTCCAAGAATCAGGTTCCAACCATTTTGCATCAGCACCAGGCAGACCGACGGCAGCATCGGCAAACCCCGAATGCAACGAATAGGGTGACACTATGTAGTGCCTACCTAGGAAGAACTTAGAGGTTACCTCCACTTTGAAAATGACCAGTTGGTCCGTTTTCATGACATCCGACATCGCCCCTTTAGGGTCTATAAGTTCATTCCTTTAACCAACACTGGAAAATCTTCATATATCTGACTCTGTATTTAATTACTTCATTGCTATTGGTTGGCGATCGTTTTCTGAAATCAAAACTGAAACTTTCTATGAATTGGATTTTTAATTTTACTCAACCTTTTCATTTACTGAGTATCGATGCATTACTGTTAATTCTTCTACTGTTATTTGCTTTTGATTGTGTGGAACTCAGTTTAACATGTCTGTCACTAACTTTAATCTTGCCATGGGGTTCGTGATGAATATCACGGATCCAGAGTATTTAACATCTTTGATTAAGTTTCCTGCAACATTCGACGCCGATGAGGTCTATTCTGCTCTCACCGGCCTCGTTGTTGTGTAGTTCGATCTTAGCTCGACTAATGCTATTTAATAGTACCGATACAGTATTGGATTTCCAAATTCTAGTAACCCTTTCTCGTACCGGTACTCAATATGTATCGGTACGATTTATACTCACTGAAAAATTTTAATACAGTACCATATCAGTACGCCTAAAATACGTACCGGTACTATCGTACCGATACTCTATTTAGGCGTACCGATACTGTATTGGATTTCCAAATTCCAGTAACCATTTTTCGTACCGATACTCAATCTATATCAGTACGATTTATGTTCACTGAAAATTTTAAATACGATACCGTATCGGTACGCCTAAATTGCGTAGCGGTACGATCGTACCGATATGCTATTTAGGTGTACCGATACTGTATTGGATTTGCAAATTCCAGTAACCATTTCTCGTACTGATACTCAATCTGTATCGGTACGATTTATGCTCACTGAAAATTTAAATGTAAATACCGTACAGGTACTACAGTACCGATACAGTTAAATGACCGTACCGGTACGCGCGGCACTGCCCCTATATATAGCCCCCACTCAATTTTCCCCCAATCCTAAAACCTAAAACCGACTCCCCTCTTTAAAATCCGGCCATTTCACTACTGCATTGCAAATTTGGGAAGGATTGGGCATACCCAACACATTTATTTCATCTATTTCAAGAATTATTGAAGGTATTTCAAAAATCTAACCTTTATTTTCTTCATTTTAAATGTTAGGGTTCCTTAGGGTTTTAGGTTTTTATTATTTATTATGAAATTTGCATATTATTTTAGTGTGTTTCCATCCACATTGGTATTATTTGTTAGTAAAATGGTGGTAGTAAAACAAATATTAATGAAATTCATCGTATGAAATAATGGTGATTTATATTTTGGCACAAAAACGATGATACTAAAATGTTGATATATATTTTGGCCCAAAAATTTTGAATGTTAGGTTAGGGTGATTTGCAAATGGTAGGTTATTTAAGTATTTAAGTTAGTTAAATGGTAGTAGTAAAATGCTATTACCAGTTTGCACAAATTTTGTTGAGTTAAGTTAGATTTTTTTGTTAGTAAAATGGTAGTTTGCACAAATTTAAGTTGGTTAAATGTTTGTTGTAAAATGTTATTACTAGTTTGCACAAATTTTATTTTTTTTGTTTATATACATTGTGCGTAATATTTTTGCAGGGTTTTTAGTTTGAAATGACACCAAAGTCTAAACCTGGTATAAAACATCAACGTATGGATGTATCTTCTTCGAGTCAACCTAGAAACAACCCTGAACCTGAACCTCAACCCATTTTACCTACCACATTTGATTCATGTTTTAATGAACCCGGAATACAAAATCAAAGGGCAAACTTTGAATTGTTCAAAAAATTTGATCTTAGGGATGAGCGTAATGTAGATTTTAACTTTATGTCTGGCCCTACTTTTAAATTCCCTTACATGAAGTATATGAGGCGATGGAAATTTATGCAAATGCTCCAACTCAGTCCTGAAATTTATCCCACTTTAGTCCGGATTTTTTTTCCAACGCTCGATGTATTGTTGATGAAACCGGTAAGAGTGTTATTGCCATAGAGTCTTACCTTATGGGGAAGTCCTTTCTGCTAGACACCGAAATCATTTTTTCTCATCTAGGTCTAGAAAACATCGGTCTAGATAACGAGGATGTATCCATAGATGGTGCTCCAGACATTGGCTCTGTTACTTCCCTAAATGTCCATAACCGCTATATACATCTCATCGTCACTTGGTGGTCTCAGCCATCAAGAGGTAAGTATTCCACCATTAGGAATGTCAATTCTTGGTGGATTCAGTGCTTTCGCACTGGCCAGCGAATCAATCTTGGCCAGATAATTTTTGTCGACCTAGTATACATCGTCAACAACCGTCGAACCGGTCTTGTAACCTTCTTTTACTATAGTATTGTCCTTAGTTATATCTTTGATAAGGAGAACATCAATTGTTCCATAGATATTCCTTTCCCTTTAAAAAATCCTATTGGTGTTGCATCTCTTCGAAAGGTCAATTTTCAACTCATCAATGGCGAGTGGATTCATGCTCAACGACCAAATCAACAATCTCGACCCACTCTTCGTCAGGCAGTTGCTCGAGCACCTGAGGGAGAGGTTTCTTTAGCCTCACTTTCAGAGATGATCGCTCAGATGGAGGGTCGCATTATGAGTCATGTTGATGCATTTGAGGAGCATATAGAGTGGTTAGAATGTTCAATAGACCTCTTTCATGATGATGGCGACGACGGCGATGATGGCAATGACGATGGTGTCGACAATACACCCGAGGCTTAGTTTTTTGTTACTTGGATTATACTTTTTATGGATTATGATGGAACTTTTTCTGGATGATAGAACTTTTTTATGGATTATGCTTGCTATTCTTTTATGATGGTTACTTTTTTATGGATTATGTTGGAACTATTGGAACTTATGTTGGAGTATTCACTTGCTATTATTTTATGTATGGATTATGGATTGGAAAATTTATATTATGCTAGAACTTATGTTGGAGTATTCACTTGTTATTTTTTTATGAATTATGTTGTAGTATTCACTTGGATTATTCTTTTTGTTATCAAATATGTTATGGAGTTTATGAGTTATTGTATGGATTATATGAACTTTTGAATTTTTATGTATGTAATGTAAAAGGTAAAAATAACGTAATTTAGGCGTGGTAAGACCATTGAGCAGGTCAAGGTGTTCTGGAGACATCGTGGTGCTGAGGAAGCCACGTGGGAAAGTAAGACTTGAAGAAGCAATTTCCTTACCTTTTTCCTCCAAGTAAATTTTGAGGATGAAATTTCTTAAAAGTGGGAGAGTTGTAACGCCCCGATTTTGGGCCTAGATGTTTTAGAGTTCGAATCGGACCGGTCGAGAACGATTCGAATCTTAAAGGGAGATTTAGGGAACACCTAGTTCGGGATGCTTTAAAAATATGGAAAAAATATCTAAAAATGCTCATTTATTATATGAATGATTGTGGTGGAAACAATTTTACAAAATAAGGTTTGGAAATGCTACATTTCGGTGTAGTGACCAAATCGCAGTTTTTGCGAAAGTTAGATAGTGACTGTTTTGTAAAGGATTGAAACTTTGAATCTTTAAGGAGCTAATTTTACCAAAATGTTTTTAATCAGATTTCTCCTTATTTGGTTGGTTTTAATAATGTTTTAATTAAGGGAAATAGAGATAATTAAAAGGAAAAACCATATTTGACTTTTCATAACTACCTTACGTCAATTTTCTCTCAATTTCTTTTCAGCCAAACACATTTCCTCCATCAATTAGCCTCTGATTTTCATTCCTTTTGATGAGATTTCAATCTCCTTTTGATTCCTAATCTTTTCCTCACCAAATCCTCTTGTTTTCACATTAGATTTTCAAGAAAACTTGCACAAATCAAGGAGAAATCAACCATTAGAGGTAAGTTTCGTCCTTCTCCTCTAATGATCAGTTCTTTACTGAAATTCCCAAGTTATCAATCATTTGTTAATGATTTTTGAGTTGCTTTAATGTTAGAAACAAGAAATTGTAATAAAACTCAAGGTTTTTGGAGAGATCTTGATGATTTTCGTGGTTGTTGGTTAGGCTCTGTTTTGAGGTTGTTTCTAATGTATTTTGGACGGTAATTGATTTTATAAATGAGGTTTTATCAAACAAATCCCGAATAGGTTTGGATTCATAAGTTTTGCATGCTAGAATGGTGGTTTTTGGGGTGGTTTTGGTGCTCTGTTATAGTTGGAGGTATAAGGACAATTTTGTGGTAGTTTTTGATGTTGATTGATGTTTAGAAATGATTAGAAGTGGTAGATCTTGGCTGGGCTTTGTTTTGAGAGAGTTTGGAGATGATTTCGGTTATTTTTGGTAGCCGAAATGAGGTTCTTGAGTAGAGCAGCGAGTTTAGGTGTGTTTTTTGATGATTTCAATGCATGATGATGCATTAATCCTCTGCTCTTATGTGTTATAAACAGGGGAGACATCTTCGAACGCCTTTGGTGTTGATCCGGGAGCTTAGATAACGTTTCGGCGAGCAAGCGAAACGTAATCGGTGAGTGCGAATGGTTTTAGAAGTCCTTGAGGGACAAAGAAACAAGGTTTGGGGATTTAGGAAAGGTTTGAAACATCTTCCTAAGTGCGAAAGTAAGTATTGGCTAGATTGCTCTCATATATGTGGTGGTTGCCCCTAAAATGCTTTTACATGCTCATGTTTTGAGATAGATAAATTCCTACTGTTTTTATGCAAGATTTGTAGTATGAGATGATGCTTGAAAAGATTTCATGAAATAACATGTTGCATTGATGAGTTTTGAGCTTTTGTTTTAAAGCATGGCAAATGTTATGATTTTGTTTGATATGAGAAAGCTTTGAGATATGTTGCATGAAAAACAGTAGGTGAGATGATGTTTTGACATAATATATTGGCATAGAAGATGAGATACTTACCGGATATAATCGATCGATCAATAGGATGAGAGTGCACTATAAACTAAAAATCTGTACGTGCTCTTTGGATTCAATCCAAAGGGAGAGACCGATGATGGGCATTCCATCATGTAGGACTTGGTGAAATACCCAAGCTTTGTAGCAATGAGAGATTCCGCCATGTGAGTACGGTGATGTGAGATTCCATCAGAAATTATGTTTACTAGACAAGTGAGTACGGTGATGTGAGATTCCACCGGAAGAGTCTAGTGGTTTGAGAATGTTGTCCGCATATCCGAGTAATTATGAGATATGAAATGCCAATATAATATATGAAAATGCTTTTGATTCACATGTACCTATTGATGAGATGATTTATGCTATGACATTTGTATATGAAATGCTTTGGTTTTCACAAGCATGTGTATGGCCTTGCCATGAGATTTTCATTGGGTTAAATGCATGAGATAGAATTGAGGTACATGTGTTTTCAATGAAGTTTTGCTTTGAAATGGTTTTCAAGCATGAGATAGAATGAACTTGTTGTAGAAAAAGGCTTTTGAGAAAGTGTTTTGAATAATGCATTGTTGTGTTGGTTTCTTTAGAGCTTGCCTCACTAAGCAAATGTGCTTACGCTCTCTTTTACCAACAATGCAGATAATTGAAGTGTTCTTGGGTAGCAAGAAGGTTAAGAACATCCAAGGAAGTGCAAAGCTCATGTATGAAGATGTTTTTATACACTTTAGTTTTGATATTTGGCAATGGGACTCCAAAGTTGTATTCGGGAGATGTGTTTTGAACTCCCTAAGTTTGTGGCATGTTTGTGATGGTTTTTATGGGTTGTAAATGGTCCTAAAGGTTTGGTTTGAGGTTTGAAAGCTTATATTTGGATTTGTGGCTAGGAAGCATACATTTAGATTGAGTGATCATGTGTTTAATGCCATGCACTAGCTTAAGGTTCTTAATTATGATCTTTGGTGTCTAAATGAGTTGATGGTATGTTATGGTACTTTTTGAAGCATGTTTGAGTGGATTAAGAGGTGAAAACCCAACAATTTCTACTGTCACAGGGCAGGGTGTATCGAAACACCCTTAATTGTTTCGAAATGGGGACTGTAATGGTCATAGCGTTTCGAAACGGCTGAAGGTGTTTCGAAACATTTTGGCTACTGGAGAGGCCTCTTTCGATACCGGTCTCGGAATGCACCCGAGTACCGAAAAGGTCAACACCGTTTCGATACGGGCATTTCGGTACGAAGGCCAGTGTTCCAAAACGGATGACCGTTGGATGATGTTTTTGAATTGTTTCAAGTTTCATGTTTTACATTTTAGTTCTGAATGTTGTAGATGCAATTGCTTGAGCTTGGAATGTCCTTTTAAGCTGAAATTTGACAGAGAAGCATGTAATATGACTAATTACATATTGGTTAACCTAAAATATGCAAAGTCCTCTTATTTTCCAAAAATTACATTTTGGTCCCTAAAAGTGTAATTCATGCAATTGAGTCCCTAAATGATTTCCGATCACTGTGCCCTTCTCTCATATGATTCCTGAGTACTCACATAGGCTTAATGTGCATCTAGAAAAGATTAAAAAGAAAAAAAGGTTCGTTAATCAAGGTTGACTTTGGTTTTCCCCGTGTAATCTTCGTAGTTCGGGTCAAGCGTCTAGGCCGGGCTAAAGGAGTTACAATCACCATCATTCCAATCAATGCCCACGGTGGATTCTTTCTCATCCTCTCGGCCACGCCACTCCAACACCCACCAGAGGCATTCGAATGTTCCCTCATTCTTCGTGCATTCCGCCGAATCAGAACACAACCCCGAGGTAAACTCTAGTTCGATTCCCATTCGCCCTTTACTAATGTACCATCCTTCGTTTTGTTTTACATAGGATATTTCGGCTAGGTATCCTTTGGGATAGCAATCGACCTCTTCACGGTCGCATTCCGAGCATCACTCATTCAACTTCCAAGAATCAGGATCCAACCATTTTGCATCACCACCAGGCAGACCGACGGCAGCATCGGCAAACCCCGAATGCAACCGACGAGGGTGACACTATGTAGTGCCTGCCTAGGAAGAACTTAGAGGTTACCTCCACTTTGAAAATGACCAGTTGGTCCGTTTTCATGACATCCGACATCGCCCCTTTAGGGTCTGTAAGTTCATTCCTTTAACAACACTGGAAAATCTTCATATATCTGACTCTGTATTTAATTACTTCATTGATATTGGTTGGCGATCGTTTTCTGAAATCAAAACTGAAACTTTCTATGAATTGGTTTTTGAATTTTACTCAACCTTATCATTTACTGAGTATCGCTGCATTACTGTTAATTCTCCTGCTGTTATTTGCTTTTGATTGTGTGGAACTCAGTTTAACATGTCTGTTACTAACTTTAATCTTGCCATGGGGTTCGTGACGAATGTCACGGATCTAGAGTATTTAACATCTTTGATTAAGTTTCCTGCAACATTCGATGCCGATGAGGCCTATTCTGCTCTCACCGGCCTCGTTGCTGTGTCGTTCGATCTTAGCTCGACTAATGCTATCCACCTCCATGACCCAGCATTGCGGGACATCCACCGCTTTCTAGCTTACAATTTCTCAGGGTGAAATGACTCTTCTGGCGTATTAAGTAAGACTGGATTATTTTTTTCTTTGGTGCATGTTCACTAATCGCAAGGTAAATCTTGGCTTTTGGTTAGGTCGACAGTTTGAAATTGTCATCCGGTCAAACCGACCCTTAATCCTTGGTCCATACATCACTCATTTAGCCTCTAGAATTGCAAATTTCGATATCACCAATTTTACTTATGCTTTTTCTATGGATGCTCTAGATGAACGATGCTTGGATTCGATGAGCTTACTCGACGGAATTCCTAACGCCCCCTATCTCAACCCGCCCGGAATAATGACATCACGTTCAAAACGAGTTTTCAATCGCCGGAACACACGACAAGTCCCATCTTCTTCACCACAACAGAACCAAAATGCGCAAGAAGCACCTAATTTTGCCGAAAGACTCCACACTCTTGAGGACAACATTGCAGAAATACTCTCCTACCTTCGTCCGAGCCCCGATCGTGGTCGCACTTAATCATGGGAAGTATCCTTTACCCTTCTTTGTTCTTCATTTCCTTTATTTTCTTCGCATTGGGACAATACGATTAAGTGAGGGGGAGGGTAAAGGATGACATTAATTTCGCCTTGCTTGTCATATTTGCTTGATGGTATGATTGTTTGAATTGATTAGAAGAACATCTCCTTTATTGTTGCTTGTCATTAAGCATGTTGTGATTGTTTTTAGTTCATTAGAATACTTAATTCTAGCATGCTTGATAAATTGAATGGTATGACTAAGTCCAGTTTGACATTCCTTGCATTTTGTCTTGATTGTAATAGTTGAATTCCTCACCTAGCTTAATCAATTAGCCCATTTTGGGAGAACTTGAGCCGAGAACTTGAGCATGTTTGACTATATTTTTATATTCATTTTTTCTTGATTGAGAGTGTCAATTTGGATATTGGAATCTAGAACTTGTGGCTTGTATGCAATTTGAGATTACATTAGAATGTGATGCATTAATATGATTTAGGCACTAGGATTCACCCTTTTCTTTTTACCTCACTAAAGGCCTACCCTTTCTTTTCCCCTAGTGAACCAAGTTGAAGCCTAATTCCACTTTCTTTGTTTTCACCAAGATATTAATTAAACCCAAGACTTTTTCATTTATCCCTCTTTTTCACCCTTGACAAGACAGAAGTATGAATTTTGAGTTGTGCAATCATGTTCCACGAAATAAAGAGGGCGGCAGCAAAAAAGAAAAACAAAAAAAGAAGAAGACAAACAAAAAAAGTAAAAGAGAAAAAACAGAAACTTTCGAACCAAATAAAAGGTTTGATGTTATTCATTTTAGTTACCTTTGTTGCTTATATTGCCTACATTTTATGAACATGTTTTAGTTACTTGTTGAAAATTTCTTGTCTTGATTATTCTAGCCTTTTTCCTACCTTCACCTTAGCCCCATTACACCCCAAATTTAAGTCCTAATGATTTTTGCATCTCATTTCTTAAAAGTAGTGGAGAATTGATCTTGCCACAAGCCTATGGAGACCCTTGTTCAATTTTGACTTGAAGATAATTTTCTTTCTACACCCGAAACACTTTGAGCGATTTCAGTGCATCTTGGTGAGGATTAAGTTTAGGTTGGAATTTGATTATCACTTAATAGGCAATTGTAAGGGTGAAGACTTGTTCTTACTTGTATCCATTCGTTTAGATTCATGCTTGATTCATGTCATTCTTAGTGCACTTGAACTTTCATGATTTTGCTTAAAGCTTGCAACAGTTTAGGGAGATGGATGCTTTTGATTAATTTCTTGCAAACATACTTGAGGGCAAGTATAAGACAAGTGTGGGGGAATTTGATAAGCTCCTATAGATTCCACTTTTTGCTTGCTATTTTCTTTGTCTTGAGGACTTTTCACTACTTAATTGGTTGCATTTATCTCATTTTTTGTGCAGGGACTCAATTCTGGAATTAGTAGCAGAAAGGTGCATTTCTGCAGTTTTATTTATTTTTCTGGTTGTGGCTGACATCATGGGCATGACTCTGGGCACGGCGCGTCTGACGTGGCAGTTTCTAGAAGATACAGTCAGCGCAAGGAAAGATTCTGGAAGATCCAGTCAGCACAATCCGAGCTTAGGATTTTTAAATTTAAATTTCAAACAAACATTTTAAATTATGTTATCTTTTTGTTATTTTTAGTAAATCTAAGCCTATAAATACCTTCCTTGGGTAAGGCTTAAGATCATCTCTTGTCTTATGAGTTCTTATTTCTACTTGCCTTTATTTCAATAGAAACATTTTCTTGTTTCATCTTTGCTTTTTATTTATTTTACGCTTCTTAAACATTTTTCCAAAAACATGCTAAATATGATAATCAATATCATGCTTGGCTAATTTTTCCAAAGCCGAAAGCTAGTACAAATCAATTTCATGCGTGAGAATTGAATATTGCTTAATCCCTCCAGGATACATTTTCATCTTTCTGTTTAGATAGTTTGGCAATCAGCCTTACTAAAATCTTTAAACGTTTTTCAAATCAAAAAGGATCCGTTGGTCTGGAATCGTTTAATCATACAGTTGGGAGGAAGAATCGGCCTGTGGCACTTCGACTTCCTGTGAACACTCTTAGCGGCGGTCCGCTAAGGAAAGATGAAATCAGAAACAATTCTCGACGAGACAACTTCTGAGTCGGGCTTTTCCTATTTTTAAACTAAGTATTTCGACGGCGATAGTCGTGGTTGATTTATTTAAGAATCGAATTTCGGAGATAGACTTGGGAAGATCGGTTATATGAGAGAAAACCAATTACGATGGGTTGGGCCTCGTAGACTGTAACCGACATGAATCCCGTGGTGAAAATATATTTTCAATGATCGCAAGAATTGACGAAACTAGCTCGAGGTTGCTTTCCTATTAGTGATTTTTCTTCATTCTTAACATTATTTACTTTTTTCTTTATTATTATCTTCATCACTTCAATCACACCCCCCCCTTTTATTTGTTTTAGCTACTCATGGGACTTAAATCAGGACAAGGCTCAGTCAACGATTCCAACAGAACTCCTTGTGGATCGACCCTCTTCCTCTATTCTACTTTAATTCATTTATCTTATTATTTATTTGAAGAGGCTTATTTTAATTTATTTTGGTGAGTAAAACGACGCTTGTCAATGCCACAATCATCCCTGAATCAAATATGAAATAAATTAATCTATTAACAAAGAAAATTTTAGAGAAAAAAACATAATATATTTAAACTTACGAATTTGGTTGCTTCGGTACTTGTGCGCAATTGAATGAAAATTCTACGACATCTTTAAATAATCGACCCAAATGAGCATGAACCGCAAACCAAACTAGAGCTTTAGTCAACTGTATAAACTGTAAAAAACATTAAGATATCGATAGTTAAACACTATTCATATATTAGTTCCCATAAATGAGTTAAGGACTTACTATATTTTCTTCAATCTTTTTACGCGCTCTAGTAGCACCAAGAGATTCCAAAACATAATTATGTCTCTCAGCAACATCAACAACTAATAAAAACCAGTGACCTTTTGCATCATATAAAGGCACATCTACCTACGAAATCATGTAAGTTCAAAATCACTGCCAACTACATAAAAACAAACTACAAATTGTAAATATACCTACTCAACATTACTAATATTAGTAGGCATAAAGTCATCTATCCAGCGGGTATGAAATTTTAAAAGATTATGCTGCGATCCTGCCTTCTTATCAAGTGAAAAATCTGGAATCAAAATCTGCGACAAACAAAAAATCGGATAATATCATCAAATCATCAACTGAAAATAATGTTATTTTTAGGTAGCCCATAAATATATTTTTTTACCTGAAAGGACAAAGGGAGATATAACTTTTTTGGCATTGGCTCTTGTCTCAAATGCAAATCGTAGACATAGATATTGATGAACTATTAAATATTAAAAACAAAAAATTAGTAATGTTAACAACAAACAAAATAAAAAAAAACTTTATTATAACATGTTACATTACCCAATCAGATAACCAATTTTCTGGAAAAATGGTGCAAGCATTGCCAACGTCCAACAGATTATTTTTTGCCATGTAAAAAGTCCTGATTGTATCAACCCAAGTAGCAATATTCATGCAAACTCTGGTTTCTTTAGGCGTTAAGTACTTCAAATATTGCTTGTACGCATCGCTTATCCTTGGATTTTCCTTTCGTCCTTCTGCTAACGTATCATCTTGCTTAGAACAATACTGCACGAAATACATTAATCAAACTCTTACAAATGATAATAACCAGAAAATTACATGTCGATATTTATAAATAAATTTTTTTGTAGAATCTAAACCCTTTTTTTCCTTAAATTTTTTAAGCATGTAGGATCCAGTCTTTCAATTCTTCTTCACTATCAACATCATAGACATTGTTCTTGTTCCCAACCTACGCAATTAAAGAGTAATTGATCACATATGTAATTCAAATGACATATTTGTACATACATTATTTACTTCGAATTTACACCCTACAAAGAAAATAATTTTCATTACCACCTCATTTTTTTCGGGAGCATCAACCTTGCATGTTTCTCCACTATCTTGCAAAGTAGTGTTTTTTGCTTGTTATCATATGTCAAATATTAGTTTTAAGTAAAATATGCTAAATAATAATAAAGAATTATTTATACATACCTTTGTATTCACTTCAGAAGTTCGAGCTCTCTTTTTTGATGTCATATCTTTCGACTTCAGATCATCTGTAACATCAGAACGTGTAGTCGAACTTCTCTTTGTCAATGACTTCTGACCGTTAGACATTTTAGGCCACATTTTTTTACTTATTGGAGTTTCATTCAACGTAACTAGTTGACTAGAAAATCGTTGAGGACTAAATTCAAATTTAAATAAATCACTCAGAATTTCTAGAAAACCATCCCTACCAGTCTTGATTTTGTCTTCTGAAATAGCTTCAACTTTTCTTTTACCACTACGTTCTAATGAGGGAGAAAAATTCATATCACAATTAATAAATGGAGACATAATCGGTATTTCAATACCACTCATGGTTTCTTCCTTCATTGCCCCGACAGTTAGTTCTTCTTCCCCGTGAGATTTATTCTCTAAACCATCAGCATTCAATGGCTCGCTGTATAAATTCATATCTTCAGGTATACTCTTTAAATCACCACCCTCTAATGATTTATTATGTACAACCTCTCTTTTTAGTGAATCACCATCTTGTTTTGAGCATTTTACATTGCTCGATGCTAATATGGATACTAATTTTTCAAATTGGCCATTTAATTTCTCAAATTGACCATTAAATTTTTTAAAATGAGAATCCATTTTCACAAACTCATTTTTAATATTTTGCACAGATTGAATGAGTGTCTCGAACTTCTGATCACTCTGATAAGGAGTGTTTATGTTTTCCTCAAGTACAACTCCACGCTTTTCCTATAAGTACATAAAACACTAATCTCAACAAAAACTATTTAAGACAAGCATTGAAATTTCAAGTAATTATTAATAAATGTACCTCGGTGTTTGTCTTCCTCGAACACATGTCGATATGACGCTTGCACTTCATAATTGTTATATCTTGTTTTGAAGGCGTTAAATTTAGATTCATCATCTACATCAAAGAGGTTAACTTTAAGTAAGAACAATTTGCAATATTTGAAGCTAGCGTACCGGCACGCCATCAGTACCGTACCGATACTGGTTTGGTACTAGTAACGTACCGGTATGGTAAAATTATCGTACCAGTACTACACGATATCGCTGAAAATCCAGTGACCAAAAACTGTATCGGTACACATACCATACCGATACGGTAATATCCAGCGTACCTGTACATGTGAGAGTACCGTACCGGTACGGTAAGTTATCACTGATTTTCCAGTGGCTAAAAACTGTATCGGTACACATAGAGTATCGGTACGGTATTCCCACGCGTATCGGTACGCAAAGAATATCGTATCGATACGCGCGACGAACAACAAAATTGGGGGTTTCGGATCGGCCATTAATTTTACGAATCAATCAAAAAAATTAGCTTGTTGAAACTGATTTTGGGGTCTTAGAAAAGGCGTTGGGGTTCTCAATTTTGACTTACATAAGCCAATTAACATAATTTTGGTTAGGGTGATGATTAGGGTTTCAAAAATTAAGGATAAATTACCTAATTGCAACAATGAATTAGGACTGGCGGCGGCTGTCGGCGACGGCGGCGTTTGGCGGTGAGTGCGGCGGCAATTGGGTTAATTTCAAAGCAAAAAAAAACTAGGTTTTTTTTATTTGGGATAGTTTTTATTAATTTAAAATAAATTTAAAACTAAAAAATACTTTAATTAAATTACAATTTTAATTTTTAAAAAAATTATAATTACGCATAAAGTACTTTGAATTTAAAATTTTTATAAACTAACCTATCAGTGCTCATTGGTGCTCGTCAATAGTAGTGCTCGTCGTTGCTCGACAAGCGCTATAAAATTTTCGATATTACAGTTATATATTCATTCATTGATTGGTTTTCCTATTCAATCTTTTCTTTATTCTTTTTTTTATTATTGGAAATTGATATTTTATAATATAAACACTAGATCATAATGAGTTTATTTGTCAATTAGCTGATAGCTAATAGTGGATTACATTAGTTGATAGCGATAGCAGATTTAACTAATGGAATGCCTCAGTTGATTGTATAAAAGTGTTTAGTAAAATTCAATGATAATTTTGATTATTTGAACAAGTAAAATGACATATAAATATATAATCGTATCCAATACTTGATAGTTTATTAGGTATAAATATTTTTGTATTTATTAAAATTAATTCGACTATAAAAACTAATTTTTTAGTATAATATTACTAAGCATATTTGAGAGAGATATATATTAATTTCTTATTTACATAATATTTTTAATACAATTTGATTAATTATTTTAAATATACATAATATTTGAAGCACATCTATTAATCTCATATATTTGAAGGAAAATTAATTATTTGAATTATATATATATAAGCTTCAAATATTATGTATATTTAAAATAATTAATCAAACTGTATATGTGAATATTTGAATGTATTAAAAAAATTATACATGTGAATATGTTGAGCAATCACATTTAGTCGGATGCAATATTTGTTTACCAAACATATAAATTAACGAATTTAGCTATTAAACCTCTAAAAATGGTTCAATCATCTAATTTTAAGTTTTTAACTCAAAACAATTTTTACCAAATAGAACTCACGTCTAACTTCTAATTAAGAAAATAACAAACAAAGGTAGATGGGGTGTAGAAGTTGGAAAATTAAGGAAATTTTATGTTCTACTGTCATTTTGCCCAATCAATTTCTCTCCATTGCTACTAAATGTTCAAATCGAATTTATGTTAAAAAATTCAATTTAAATGGCTCAAAATGTAATTGTTGTACTTTAACAAGGAGGGCAAAAACCCTTTATTGCTCTCTCGAAGTCAAATCTATAAAATATCACATCCTCCCAAATATACCTGTACAAACTGATTGACATAAACTCGGGTTCTTGAAAGCAAAACCTCGGAGTTTAAGCTTCGATGTGTTGGGGAAATGGTGTCCTCACCTGTCCATTTATCTATTTTCTATTCCTGGACTTGACTCTATTACCAGCCTTGCTGCTGACCTCCTCTTTCCTAATCACCACCAGGCCTCTTCCAATGGGAGGAAAATAGGTCTTAAATCCATCAATATTACAGCAACCTGCAGGTCCCTTATGGAGGGCATTATACCCTACAATGAGGTCACTGATGTTACAGTCAATATGCACAAAATCTGCGGTTTTGTAATCATTCAGAAGTTTCTTGGCATCTCCAACGACATAGTTTCCTAGAGCAGATTTGGATGCTTCATAACCGTCGAGACTATTCAAGATGCACACCACTCGGCCGCCGCCACCAGGGCTAGTGCGGTGGATCCAGCGACGTTAGCGCTTGTCATCACCATGAGTTGTCCGTTGTTTCCGGCCGCAATGGCCGATATGAACTCGGCTACGTCGGGCTCTTTGCCTCTTCTTCCCTACAAAATACCTCAGAATATGCACACAAATGACAATATCTATAGTTTAGAAGAGAAATTAATGGGCAAGTACAGAAAGAGGCATAGCTTATGCTTACCATGTTCAAGGCTCGGAGATAAGCTCTGGCAGCATTCTCAGCAGACCAACGAGAAGCCATTTTCTCTTTGATTTTTTTTGTTCTCTTGCTTGGAAGTAATAAACCTATACCTTTGGTTGATACTTGAGAGAGAATGCCAATGCCATTGGTTATATATTCGATGTGTGATGAAAAAAAACCCGAATCTCTTAGTTTCGGTTCAATGGATTCTACAGGGGTTTTTTCTTAATTAAAAATTGAATTGGATTTTTCATTAAAAAATTGGGGGGTAGTGTGTGGTTTTGGATAAAATCTACCAGCACGAATGGGATATATTGCTATTTTAATGTTGGGTTGAGTTCACTCCAAATATTATAAAGGAATGGTAGTGAATTTATGAAAGTTAAATAGAGGTTTTTTGCGATAAAAGTGTTTAGATTTTTATTACCTTTTTTAATATTAAGTTTTTGATTACTTCAATTATTTTATATTTATTTTAGGGCAATTATTTTATGTACCGACGGTGAAAATAAATTTTTTATAAGCATATTACTTTAGGGTATATGGTTTAAGATTTAGGGTTTTAGGTTTATAGGTTTAGAATTTAAGGTTTACAGTTAGAATTCAGAGTTTATAAGTTAAAATCGAATCCTTTATGGGTTTAGAATTTAAGAGTTGTGATAAGAACTTAGGGTTTGTGATTAAAATTTAGGGTTTATAGGTTAAAACTTAAATCACTAACATATTACTCTAAACCTAAACACTAAAACTAAGACATTTGTGGAAACTTTTGTTTCCATCGTTAGTACATGAAATATTTTTCTTTTATTTTAATATTTTTATTTTTTGCTTAAAGATCAAATAAATATTTGAATTCTCTATAAAAATATATTAAGTCCTTGAACTCGGTTAAAAATATCAATTTTACAACTCTGTCACATTAGCATTTACACATCCACTATTGTGTCAGTACAATGAATCTCCATGTTAACATTATAACGGTCAACAATTTTTTTCCGGTCAAATAGTAAATCGAAACAACTCGGAAAATTTGAGGACAAAATTGATAAAATTAAAAATGAAAAACAATATTATTAATTTTTGACTACCATGAAGGTAAAATTACCCCATAGGACTTAATTTTAATTATAACTATTATATATTTTTAATTATAATTTTTTATTTCGATTCCTTAAACTATCTACTCCCTCCGTCCCATAAAAAATGTTCCTTATTAACTTTTTGAAAGTAAGACGAAGGAGTATAATTCTTTTGAAGTACTCTAAATTAGAAGCAGTGAAGCCACCTTCGACCAATATATTTTATTTAATTTATAGAGTTTAACGTAATATAGAATTCTGAGGTATGCAAAAAATTATTTCGAGGAATAAAGGGATAAAAAATGAAAAGAAATTCAGATACATGAAAGGAAAAGCTGAATGGAGAATAAAAAACGATGCCGCCCCACCATCCAACACCGTCTTCCTCGCTGGTATTATAACATGCAAGCAACTGAGGTAGGTTCTTATTGAAGAGATTCAGCCATGTGACATCAGCTACTGTCTTCTTTCTTTAAAAGAAAGAGCAACCAAAATATGTCGAACCAAACCTGGTAACGTCTCGACTCTCTTGTGAATTAAAATGAGAAATGAACAAAAATTCAAATGCCATTGAAAAATGAAGCATGGATAGGTGCCGGTTCTAAAATTTACGGGGCTATGCACAGTTTATCAAAACGTACTTTAAAAAAAGAATAGAGTTCAAGATAACAGTCTAATGTTTGAGTAATTAATGCCAAATGAAATCTAACTTTTACCTTATAAAATTTTGAAGGTTAGAAAATAATATTTAAACTTGTGATCAATTTTCTTTCTTTTTTAATAAGTTGATATGATACATTAGCAACTACATAACTAACGTATGTTTTGTTATTTCCAAACTATATAATGTTCTTTGATAAAGACAAAATGTTAATGCAGCTATTATATACCTAACTTTGGTGTCATATTTGAGGTGCAACACCGAAATGATATCGTGACAGCCTAACTATATGTCACAAATTTAAAATCACGCGCAGCCCATTGTCTCCGACTTATGATTTTTGGTTTACAGGTTGCCTAAGCATCGACTGAAAAGTTGAATCACTGTTGATCCAGAATAAACATTGCTAACTTAAATCTCATTTATTATCACAAACTGAATCCAACTCTGTTGTCTGCAGCAAAGAGAGACCAGCCATGCTACATTTACACTCCCAGGGCTCTGTAGAGTTGTTTCAGACATCAATGTTTACGGTCCCAAGTTCATCATCGCTGCTCCTAGAGCTGATCAATCCGTATACTTCCCGTACTTGGTCTTCTCTAACATAGTGCTTGAGAAAATGTCTTTTTAGTGTTATACTTGTATGTATACTATAATTAACAACAAGCTTTTAAATAGAAATCATTTGTTCCACTTTCTATGCCCCACACTACAAAATTAACTTTAGAATTAGGGTTTAGGATTATGGTTTAAGGAATTGTGAGTATGGTGTATTTTTTAGGGTTTAAGGTTTATGATTTAGAATTTTAGGTTAAGACTTAGAATTTAATTTTAGGGTAAACTACATAAATGGTCCTCTGACATGACCCAAATCTTTGTTGAGTCCCCTGACTATGAGAAGTGACAAATAGGTCCCCGACTAATCACGACTAACAAATCGGTCCAATTTAGTTAAAATAAGGTTGATGACGTGTCAGTTAATAGAATATGTATAATAACATATTTAACCATCAACCGTTACATTTTATTTTAATTTTGTCCTAAATTTAAAATTTCAGCCCTCAACATTTAAATATTATAACATTTTAGTCCCTTAAATCATAAACTTCATCTTCTTCCCTTCTAAAAAACAAACTTCCATTCATGTTAAAGCTGAGGGTTTTGAACTAGATCTATTTCTAATTTCGTGCTGAAGTTAAGTGTGAAAGTGATGGTTAAATTTATGATTATTAGACTTAATGTTGTGGTTTGCAAAGTGTTAAGACAAATGGAGTTGCAGATGACTACTATTACCATCAATGGATTTTTTTAGAAGGGAAAAAGATGAAGTTTAGGATTTAAGGGACTGAAATGTTGTAATATTTAAATGTTGAAAGCTAAAATTTTGTGAAACTAATGACTTGATTTTGATATAACAAAGAATTTAAGGATGAAATTGAAAAAGAGAAAACAAATTTTTATGTCCTCAAAACTTCCCAAAATCTCTAAGCAAAATGGTCCAAGTCAAAACCAAGATTTTTGAAAATTTTTCTAAGTGTTTTCCAAATCAAAACAATGACTTTCGATTCACCGTTTCGAAACGGCCTTTAAGCGTTTCGGAACGTTTTGAAACTGTTAACATATGTTTCGGAACAAGCCTTCCCATTTCGATACAGGTGTATCAAAACAGGTCTCTATGTTTCGAAACGAATGAAGAACAACGGAACGGGTTCAACCGTTTCGATACGGCAGTATCGAAATGACCTCAAACATTTCGAACTTGGATTTGAAAATATGACCGTTGCAAATTTTATAACCGATTTTCGGAAAACAGTTAAGGTGTATCGAACGATTTAAGTTGTTTCAATACGAGTGTTGGCAGAGGCAAAATGTTTCAAAATAGGCTCCAACACGTTTCGGAACGGGCTCTTATTGTATCGAAACGATCGGGTCTATTTCGATACGGTCTATTAATTACACCCCAACAGCTATTTCTATTTTGGTATGTTTTGAAACAGGTTCGAGCGTTTCGAAACGGGTAGTTGCATAAGTGCATTTAATGTGGGAAGATTGCATCCCAACGGCTATATTTATGATGGCAACAACCCCAACGGCTAGAATTGAATGAGAATGTATAAAAGGGGTTCTAAAAGCATCAACAACGACTATTGATCCTAAGAGAAACATTCAAACATCAAATCCAAGCTCTTGTGCAAAATTTCCATATTCCTTGTAAAACCCCAATTGTGGCTCTTTGTATTTCCTATTTTATTTCATTTAATTGGGTTGAGTGCTTGTAATTGGGCAACATTTGTATTGAGAAATACTTGTTATTTGCCTTCATCTTCTTTGTAAATATTGTGTGAGGATTAGGTCAATTTTGGGTAGAAAATTGACCATTGTGTAAGGATTTCTTCCTAAGCCTAAAAAAGAGAAAGATCAACTAGTGGAGTTGTTGGAAAATCCTTAGTGGGAGCTAAGGTAGTGGATGTAGAGTTCAATTGGAACTTGAACCACTCTAAGTGCCTTGTCTTGATATTTTTATTTTACCACTTCACTACAAAAATTTCTAAAAATCCAATTCACCCCCTCTTGGCTTAAATCGATTCAATGATCCACTCAACAATTGGTATCAAAGACTACCTCTTTTGAAGGATTAACAACCACAAGAGGAGTTCCTAGGAGAGTGTGATCAAGTTCAAAGACAAGCCATGTCATATACTTCAACCTCCAACCTTTATGAGTCACAATCCACCACTAAACCACTTTTCTTCAATGGGGACAACTACCCATATTGGAAGAATCAGATGCGTCTCTTCATCAAGTCCACGGATTATATGGTTTGGGATATAGTGGAAGAAGGTCCTTACATTCCGGTTAAAAGAAATGATGAAGGAAGACTAGTCCTGAAGGTGAAGTCGGAGATGACCAAGGAAGATAGAAAAAGAATGCAAGTCAACGACAAAGCTCTACACATTATATTTTGTGCACTTGGTCCAGATATCTACTCGAAGGTTTCATCTATTAAAAGCATGAAAGAAGTGTGAGACACTTTAGAGACGACTTATGAAGGTACTAGTGACGTGAAGGAGACGAAGACCGAGTTGTTAAATTTGAGCTATGAAAATTTCAAGATGGACTCCGATGAGAGCGTCTCAAAGATGTTTGATCGGTTTTCGATCACCGTCAACAGTCTTAAAGGATTCGGTGAAGTTATTCTCGAAGATAAGCTAGTAAGGAAGCTTCTATACTCTCTCCCGAAGTCTTGGGATGGTAAAAGAATGACCATCATTGAAGCTAAGAATTTGAAGACTTTGAAGCTTGTTGAGCTCGTTGGTTCTCTTCTTACACATGAGATCATGAAGCAAGGAAGATAAGAAGAAAAGAAGAAGGAAGAGAGAAGAATAGAGAATCATGAGGTTGAAAAGAAGAAGAATCTAGGAGTTGCTCTCAAAGCCTCTCAACAAAAGGAGAGCTCTTCTAGTGGGGAGGAAGGCTTTGAGGAGTTGGCTATGATAGCCAAACTATTCTCACGGTTCATGAAGTCCAACCGAGGGAGAAAATTTCAAAGAAAGATGGACTTCAAGAACAAAGGCAAAGAAGAAGAAAGGGATCCGATCATTTGCTTTGAGTGCAAGAAGAAGGGCTTTGAGAAGAACAAGAAGCTCAAAGATAAGCTTGCTACTTGGAGTGATGAGGAGTCATCTGAGGATGAGGAACATGAAGTGGCCAACCTTTGCCTCATGGCTCTTGAGGAGGATTCGATGGTAACCTCTAACTCATCTTGCTTTGATTTTACATTTGATGAATTGCATGATGCATACAATGAGTTACAAGAGGTATATGACGAGTTAGTAGAGAAATATAATGAGTCCGTTTTGAAAAATAAAAAGGTCATTTCGGATTTGAAAGCTCAAAATGATTCAATCTCTAAAGCTAACTCGGATTTTGAGAAAAGGTTTTAAGCTTATAAGATGATTTGAAGTTTTTTGAACAAGAAAACATTGATTTAAGTAACCTTCTTTCTCAATGTAATGATGAACGCCAAAGGTTGGTGAATGAGCTTAGTGAGCTCAAAAATTCTTTCAAAAATGTTGGTTCTTCAAAACTAGAAAAAGGTGAATCTTCAAAAACCAACTTTGTAAAAAGAAAGAATTTTAACTACAAACAAAGTGGCTCCAATAGGCATAATAGAACTAAAAGAATTAGAAGCGTATGGATTCTTAAAGAACTTGTAAAATCTAATAACATTATTGTCATGTTACCTTTGATTCCTAAGGGAACCAAGCTTTTAGGATCTAACACTCATGGACCCAAAATGATTTGGGTACCAAAAATCAAAGCTTAATCTCTTGTTTGTAGGGGAGCATTGCTACAAGGCCAAAGCACAAAGTGAAAATTCATGGTACCTTGATAGTGGATGCTCGAGGCACATGACCAGAGACAAGAGTTGATTCATGGAATTAAAGCCAAAAAGTGGAGGAGTAGTAACATTTGGTGACTACTCCAAATTCCACATTGAGGGTATTGGCTCAATAGATAATCACTCTTCTATACTTATTGAAAATGTTTTGCATGTCAATTGTCTAAAACATAATTTATTGAGCATAAGTCAATTGTGTGATAAAGGGTTTAATGTCATGTTTGATGTAAATGGGTGTAGAATAATTGACATTAAATCTAACAAAATAATGCTCATTGGTCATCGCATAGGCAATATATATATGGTGCATCTAGATGACATTCATACATCCCATGCATGCTTAGTTGCACAAAATGAAAATGATGCATGGTTATGGAATAGGAAACTAGGACATGCTAGCATTAGTGTTTTGGAAAAATTAGTTTCCCTTAATCTAGTTAGAGGCCTACCTAAGCTCAAGTTCTCATTAGATAAATTTTGTGATGCATGTGCTAAAGTTAAACAACATAGAGCCTCTTTTAAGTCCATTAATGATGTTTCTACAAGTAGATGTTTGCAATTGATCCATATGGATCTCTTTGGGCCAATTAGGACAACTAGCTTAAGTGGAAAATCATATGCATTTGTGCTTTTTGATGATTACTCTAGATATACTTGGGTTCTGTTTTTAAGCACTAAAGACGAGGCTTTAGAAAAATCATCACATTTTCAAAAATAACCCAAAATGATCTTGAACTTAAAATTTCACATATTAGAAGTGATCATGGAACCGAATTTCAAAATATGGGTTTTGATGTCTTTTGTAATGAAAATGGGATTAGCCATAATTTTTCGGCTCCTCGAACTCCTCAACAAAATGGGGTAGTTGAGAGGAAAATAGAACTTTAGAAGAAATGGCTAGGACTATACTTTGAGAAAATAATTTACGTAAGTATTTTTGGGCGGAAACCACTAACACCGCTTGCTACATTATAAATCGAGTAATGATTAGGCCTATTTTGAAGAAAAATCCTTATGAGATTTTAAAATCTAAAAGGCCTAACATTAGCTATTTTCACCCTTTTGGTTGCAAGTGTTTTGTTTTAAACAATGGTAAAGACAATTTAGGTAAATTTGATGCAAAAAGTGATGAAGCTATTTTTCTAGGTTACTCTTTTAAACTCTAAAACCTATCGTGTGTTTAACAAAAGAACTTTAGTTGTAGAGGAATCTATTCATGTGGTTTTCGATGATAACCTCCTTTTGAGGAAGAATTCTTGTGATGATGATGATGTAGGGATCATTGAAGCCAATGATGGTGGATAATCATCAAAGGTGAATGAGATTCCAACTAAAGAAGAAGAAGCACAAGAACCGCCTCTAGAAGCATTGCAAGACATGTCTCTTGAGGAAAAGAAAGTGAGCTACCCAAGGGAGTACAACTATGTCAAGGGTGGTGAGATCTTGGGTGATCAATCCAAGGGGGTAACTACTCGTTCTTCTCTTAAAATGCTTAATCATGTTGCGTTTATCTCATACATTGAGCCTAAGAATGTTAAAGAAGCATTAAAAGATGACTTTTGGATTATGGTCATGCAAGATGAGTTAAATCAACTTGAGAGAAGTAAAGTGTGGACACTAGTTGATAGGTCTGGAAATAAATCTACTATAGGAACTAAATGGGTCTTTAGAAACAAACTAGATGCGAGTGGTAACATAGTGAGAAACAAGGCTAGGCTTATTGCTCAAGGTTATACTTAAGAAGAGGGAATTGATTTTGATGAAACCTATGCACCTGTAGCTAGAATGGAAGCAATTAGGATGCTACTTGCATTTGCATGTTATCATGATTTCAAACCTTTTCAAATGGATGTCAAAAGTGCGTTTTTAAATGGTTTTATAAACGAACAAGTGTATGTGGAACAACCACCGGGTTTTGAAGATCCTATTTTTCCAAACCATGTCTTTAAATTGTCAAAAGCTTTATATGGTTTAAAACAAGCTCCTAGAGCTTGGTATGAAAGACTTTCAAGTTTTCTAGTTGGAAAAGGTTTTGAGAAAGGAAAGGTGGACACAACCCATTTTATTAAAAACAATGGAAAAGATATCTTAGTAGTTTAATTTTTTGTTGATGATATTATATTTGGTTCTACTAATGAATTGCTTTGTCAAGATTTTTCTAAGTTGATGCAAGGTGAATTTGAAATGAGCATGATGAGGGAGCTCTCATTCTTTTTGGGACTCCAAATCAAACAAATGAAGAATGACATTTTCATCAATCAAGCTAAGTAGATCAAGGATAAGCTCAAGAAGTTTGGCTTGGAGTAAACAAAGCCTCAAGCTACAGCAATGAGCTCTTCCACAAAGCTTGACAAAGATGAAGAAGGTAAGTGTGTTGACTCTAAGCTTTATCGCTCTATGATTGGTTCTTTGCTTTACCTTACCGCAAGTAGATCAGATATATTGTTTAGTGTTTGATTGTGTGCTAGGTTCCAAGCTAGTCCTAGAGAGTCTCACCTTATAGCCGTTAAAAGGATCTTTAAGTACCTTAGAGATACTCATTGTTTAGGTCTTTGGTACCCTAGAGACTCAACCTTTAACCTTCATGCTTATTCGGATGTGAATTATGGGGGTTGCAAAATAGATAGGAAAAGTACTTCCGACACTTGCCAATTCCTAGGTAGTATGCTCATATCTTGGTTCTCTAAGAAACAAAATAGTGTAGGTTTATCTACCACCGAAACCGAGTACATATCCTTAGGGAGTTGTTGTGCTCAAGTCCTTTGGATGAAACAACAACTCTTAGACTATGGAATTAAAGTAGATACCATACCCCTTAAGTGTGATAACACTAGTGCTATATGTCTTACCAAAAATCCCATCTAACACTTTAGAACCAAACACATAGAAATAAGGCATCATTTCATTAGAGATCGTGTCCTTAAGGAAGATGTTGTTTTAGAGTATGTAGACACCTTAAATCAATGAGCGGACATCTTTACCAAACCTCTAGATAAGGAGCGTTTTTGGTCCCTTAGGAGAGAGTTAGGTCTAACTAGCCTATCTTGACCTTTTAGGACCTTTTGTGCTTAAATTTGCTTGATTTCTTGTTAAATGCCATGCTTATGTGTTTTTAAACCTAATTTCATCCTTGCTTATAGTTAGGGGGAGTATGTTTGTGTTTTGATATGTTTTACTTACTCATTCATATCATTTATGCATCTAGGATCCATTAAAAGTCATTTTTTTTTTTTGCATTTTAGAGCCTCATCTGCACTTCCAGGCCTAGGTGTATCGAAACGAGTCACCATGTTTCAATACGGGTGCCTTAAAAGAACACAAATAGACAAAGGCATTTCGAAACGCCCCAAAGGGTTTCGAAATGATTTGGTTCTGCTAAGACATGTATCGAAATGACCCTCATGTGTTTCGATACGGGCAATCTCTTGGGCTTCGATACGGTCAAAACTATATTAGAATGGTTAGTAGGTTTTGGAACATTCGTAGACGTTTCGGTACGCCTGTTTCGAAACGGTGTCGCCTGTTTCGAAATGCGTATCTGGAAAGCCTATTTTAAAGGGTTTTAAATGCTCAAGTTCACTTTTTATCAAACTCTTAAAAACCCTAAATTGTTTTTCCTCTATAAAAACCCTCCAAACCTCATTGTTTTTCATCAAATCTTGAGATCTTTTACTCCTAAAAGAAAATCTAAGCAAGCTTCAACAATTTGGTGCAATTTCATCCACCAGTTCTTCCAAAATCTCTCTTTTTCTTTTTCTTTTGATTTCGTTCAAATCTTAGGCTAGAAAATTATAATTTTGTATAGAATATATGTTTTATATCATGGGTTTTCAAAAACTTGTAATTTTTTTCAAAATCTCAAATTTGATTCGAATATATTTTATTTTAATTGTATTTTTAACACAGTTTTTCAAAATTGTTTTCTTCAAAAAAATTTAATATATGTATATACTTTCAAAGTGGTTTTAAAACCGTAACATGATTTTTATTGTATTGAATTAGGATTTAAATGCATACACTCAAAATTTCTTGCTTGCTTTGTTTTTAGGTATTTTTTAAATAGAAAACAAGAAAGGAAAGACTCAAAGGGGTGAAGGTTCGAACCAAGACGACATCCGTCCAAACCTTACCCTTCTCTTTTCAAAAAGTCTTAGGAATCAAGACGCTAGGAATCGTTTCCAAATCATTCATGATACCATTGTTCGAAGAGAACGAGTTGTAAATAAAGATTTCCTTAATTTTGAGCGGTTTCTCTTCTGATATCTATATCTCTTGCAAGAATGAAGTTTCTTATCCTTCTTGAGCATTCCCGGTATCATCTACAAGAACACGGTCTTGCCCTTTTACTCAAATGTCGTTCTTATCAACAATGAGGATCGTTCCGAGGTTATAGCTATTGAGTCTTACCTTTTGGGCAAGAAGTTCCATGTTGATCCATTCGTCTTAGTGAATTTCCTTGGGCTCAAAGATGAAGGTATTGAGGATGAAAATCATTTTGGAGCTCATACTGGATCTGTTCTTACCTTAGATGCTCATGATCGTTTCCTACATTTGATGATCTCATGGTTCATTCGCCCATTCGGAGGAAAAATTTGCCCTCATCCGCCAAGTCGATCACTTTTGGCTCGAGTGTTTATGCCAAGCCCAACAACCAAACTTAGTGAAAATCATGTTCGCCGAGATGGTCCATCAAGTGAAGATTTATACAACCGACTCACTCACATCCTTCACTTATGGGACAATGTTGAGCTAAATTTTTGTTCGCCTCAATTTTGTTTGTTTCTATGATTCTCCAGAACCCCAAAACAAAAGATTGGTAAATCTTCTCTTATGAGATTCGGGTTTCATTACACTCTTGGTCATTGGGTTCGTGTTGATAGGAGAGCTCAAGCACCTCAAGATGAGCCTCGACTTCAAGCTCCGGCTCCCGTTATGGTTCCCAACAATAATGCTTTTATGACCTTCCTTACCGAGAGCTTCAACACGATGGACACGAACATGGCTTCGGGTTTTGGTGCTATCAACACTTGTTTGCAATCCTTGGAGGATCGTGTTTCCACTATAAGAGCCTAAAATGTTTTTAAGTCGGTTTTGAGTTTCAAATGTTTGAATTTTAAATCTTTTCAAAACTTTAAAACCTATCTTAAATTGAGGGGGAGTTAAAACTTTTTCAAAGATTTTAAAACACTTAGAAATTCATACTTGGTTTTGTTATATCAAAAAGGGAGAGATTGTAAAACGAATGAATTGATTTTGATATAACAAAGAATTTAAGGATTAAATTGAAAAAGAGAAAACAAATTTTTAAGTCCTCAAAACTTCCCAAAATCTCTAAGCAAAATGGTCCAAGTCAAAACCAAGGTTTATGAAAAAATTTCTAAGTGTTTTCCAAGTCAAAACAGTGACTTTCGAGTCAACGTTTCGAAACGAACCTTAAGTGTTTCGGAACATTTTGAAACTGTTAACATGTGTTTTGGAACAAGCCTTCTCGTTTCGATACAGGTGTATCGAAATATGTCCCTATGTTTCGAAACGAATGAAGAACAACAGAACGGGTTGAACCGTTTCGATACGACAGTATCGAAACGACCTCAAACATTTCGAAACGATTTTCAAAATTGGATTAAAAAAATATGACAGTTGCAAATTTTATAACTGATTTTCAGAAAACGGTTAAGGTGTATCGAAACGATTTAAGTCGTTTCGATACGGGTTTTGGCAGAGGCAAAATGTTTCGAAACGAGCTCCAGCACGTTTTAGAACGAGATCTTATTGTATCGAAACGATCGGGTCCATTTTGATACGGTCTATTACAGCCCAACGACTATTTCTATTTTGGTCTGTTTCGAAACAGGTTCGAGAGTTTCGAAATGGGAAGTTGCAGAAGTGCATTTAATATGGGAATATTGCATCCCAACAACTATATTTATGATGGCAACAACCTGAATGGCTAGAATTGAATGAGAAGGTATAAAAGGGAGTTCTAAAAGCATCAGCAACGACTATTGATCCTAAGAGAAACATCCAAACATCAAATCCAATCTCTTGTGCAAAATTTCCATATTCCTTGTAAAACCCTAATTGTGGTTCTTTGTATTTCCTATTTTATTTCATTCAATTGGGTTGAGTTCTTGTAATTGTGCAACATTTGTATTGGGAGATACTTGTTATTTGCCTTCATCTTCTTTGTAAACATTGTATGAGGATTGGTCAATTTTGGGTAGAAAATTGACCATTGTGTAAAGGTTTCCTCCTAAGCCTAAAAAAGGGGAAGATCAACTAGAGGAGTTGTTGGAAAATCCTTAGTGGGAGCTAAGGTAATGGATGTAGAGTTCAATTGGAACTTGAACCACTCTAAGTGCCTTGTCTTGATGTTTTTATTTTACCACTTCACTACCAAACTTTCTAAAAATCCAATTCACCATCTCTTAGCTTAAATCGATTCGATAATCCACTCAACAAATTTTAAATTAAGGACCAAATTAAAATAAAATGTAAAGGTTGAGGGTTAAATCAGTTATTATACAAATTTTATTAACTGACGTGTCATCAGTCACTTATTTTTTAACGCAATTGGATTAACTTGTTAGTTGCGATTAGTTGGGGGACCTATTTGTAACTTCTCATAATTATGGGACTCAACAAAGAACTGGGTCATAATCGGGGACCATTTATGTATTTTACCCTTAATTTTATAGTGTTGAGGCATAAAAGGATCACCAAAAATGGGCATAGGATTTTTATCGAGTTAATGTAGCTACATAAATAAAATCTCTATTTATACATGCTTTTATGTACAAAAACTCATGCCATAAAAAACACAGCAACTTAGTTACCAGGACCATGCTCGTTTTTGAGATTTTGGTGGTCGTAGGGCGAATAAAAAAATAGGCCCCTAATTAGAAATTTAAATTACGGTTGAAGTCGTGTTTTCGGTCACGTTGCATTTATCGCGATTGCGGACATAACAATTGCTATTGTGGTCATTGTGAGTACGGTGGTTATGATTTTTTTTAATAACATATGCTATTATGGACATAACGGTGCGAAAATTGCGATTTTGAAGGATGTCGCTACCGCTATATAACGATCATTGTTGCGGTTGCAGACCGTTATTTAAATCTCTGTTCCTAATAACAAGTATTGAAAAAAAATTAAGAATATGTCCATAATAATAAGCATTGAAAAAATTTGGGCCTTTAATAACAAATATTAAAAAAATAAATTATAAGAGTATGCTCATAATAATAAATATTGAAAAATAAAATGAGACCCTAACAACATATATTGAAAAAAATATGACCCTTAATAACAAGTACTAGAAAAGAAAATTAAATTTTAAGAATAGACCCTAATAACAAATAATGAAAAAAATTGGACCTCTAATAACAAGTATTAAAAAATTGGGCCCTTATTAACAAGTATTAGAAAAGGAATTGAATTTTAAGAGTATGCCAATAATAACAAATATTGAGAAAATTGGGCTCTTAATAAAAATATTTAAAAAATAAATTTTAAGAGTAGATCCCTGCTAATAAATATTAGAAAAAATTGGGCATATAATAATAAATATTGAGAAAAAATCAGGCCCCTAATTAGGGCTGGGCGTTTGATCGAGTCGCGTCGAGTCAAAAAATTCAAGTTATTCGAGTTTACAAGTCCTATTTTACGATTCAAACTTTATATGAAATTTTTTCGAATCGAGTCGAGTTTATGAAATTCAAGTCAAGTCAAATCAAGTCGAATTTTCGAGTTTCTGTACGAATATAATTGAATATATATATATATATAGATAGATAGATAGATAGATAGATAGATATACGTAGCGGTGCACACATATATTTCTATATGCATATACTTAGGGCTAGGCGGTGCACATATTGATTCCAATTTTAACGGTTTTCTATATGCATATACGATATACATATATATTTCTTCATATTTTCACATGTGATATAAATATACCATGCATAATTGATAGACTCGACTAGAATATGGAATCTGGTTAACTAATTACTAAGAATTTCGAGTTTTTCGAATTTTCATTTCATAACTCAAACTTTATTTGAAATTTTTCGAGCCGAATCGAGTTTATGACATTACGAGTCGAGTCAAAAACAAGTCGATTTCTTTGGTCTCGAGTCGAGTTTTGCCCACCCATACCTCTAATAACAAGTATTAAAATAATTTGACCTCATAATTGATATAAGGAAAAACTACACGAGCAGTCACCCAACTATCACCCTTTTCCTGTTTTGGTCACTCAACTAATTTTTTCGTCAAAACAGTCCTTCTCATTAGATACATTTCCTGTTTTGGTTCTCTATATTAAAAACAGAAAATAAACTAAATTTGAGGGAGAGCTGGGATTCAAACCCACACCCCAAGAGGATAAGCAAGTGTGTTAGCCAGTAGGCTAAACCTTAAATATAGTCATATTTTACCACATCTTTTATCACATTAAATAAACCAACCCAAAAACCAAAAAAAAATAAAATAAATAAAGAACTAGAAGCCGACGATAAAACAATAACTTATGAATCAAAATTCAAAAAGCAATCTGAGACATTAAAGATCAACTCATAATCAATGAAACGAAAAGTATAAAAGACGAGCGAATCCATCAAAATTTAAAAGAAAACAAAGAACTCGGAGAGGGGAAAATAAATGCAGGTAATGATCATCGGTTTCTAATATGCTTGACTTTGGACCAGCCTTTTTTACATGAATTCCCCACCATTCTTCAAGAAAACTTGAATTCCCTTGGCTCTCTCCTTCAGTTGCAGCTCGAAACCCGGCATTGATATCCAAAAAAGAAAAGGACTTTAAGCCTAGCGTTATGTGTGTTGTGAGTTTAGTTTGTAAATTTCTGGAATGGAACTGTAGAACCTTTTTAAGTTGAGCGGAGGCCTCGTTGGATTCAACGCATATGCACACATGGGAATTAGGGATGTGGGTGAGTCCCAACCATTGCAAGTCACTTGTTTCTAATTTTCTTTAATTTTTGGTGTTCATTTTTTAATTTAAAATTAATTTGCTGTAAAATATAATTACATTTGGGGTTTAGCCTAGCGGCTAATACATCTACTTATTCTTCTTAGGACACAAGTTTGAATCCTTGATATCTAGGCCTTGGGTAGAATGGCTAAGTTTGACGTTTTCATGGGTTTTGAATCTTTGGTTTAACCACAGGGCAGGAGAATCAATGTATTTTGTTGAAGAATGGAGGTGTAGAAACAAATCTACTTTGTAATATGAAGTTAAAACTAGTAAATGATGATGTATGATTAAGAGTAGAGAGCTGATCCACTTTTGTAATATGAAGTTAAAACAAATAATGTTGAAAGTTTCAAAGAAATCATGGAAGGACGTCTGAATTTTCGCTCATCTAATGGTATGGAGTACTGAAATGTAAACATTCCCAAAACTGACGGACAATCCAAGAAAATTTAACGGCCATTCTCACTCCGCGCATATATTCTTTCTATTTTCTCTCCTACCACTATTTTTCTTTCTATTTTCTCTCCACATCATTGTATTTTCCCCTCTTCCAAAATTATTACCATCCTTTTATATCTGGAAATCATCTTGTTTTGCTTCAGAAAAATCCCGACTCATTTCATAACCAGTAATGTCGTTTTCGGATTCCGAGCATGGCGGTGAAAAGGAATACAAGGTCTTTCGCAAGTTCAGCCGCGATCGTATGTCCTCACTCCTATCCCTTTCAACTAATTCTTCTCTCTTTCTCCTTGTTATTTTCTGTTTGTTTCCCGGGAACCTCTAGAGATCAATTCGCATTCTTAATGTTATCAGAAACGCATATATTCTTTCTCCTTCCCAATCTCAGGGCTATTATATGAAATGCTTGGAGCTCCATCTGAGGGTGGAAAATCGAGTTGGAAGGTACTCATAATGGATAAAGTGACCGTCAAAGTCATGTCTCATTCATGTAAAATGGCAGATATCACGGATCAAGGAGTTTCCCGTAAGTTTGTTTTAAACATTTATGAGATATATAATATTCAAATTGGAACTTAATATAGGCTTTTCTATATTGCAGTGGTGGAAGACCTTTTCAGGAGAAGGCAGCCATTGCCTACCATGGATGCTATATATTTCATACAGCCAACAAGAGAAAAGTAAATCATTTTTTCCCTATTGAATTTCCTTCTACTTTTAACAGCTTCTTCATGTTCCTTCGGTGCTCTCATTAGAAAAGCTATAACAATATTCTGAGCCTATTTTTAACACTGTCTTTTGCTAGCATGCAGTCTTGTCATGTTCTTATCTGATATGTCTGGAAGGGAGCCTTTATACAAGAAGTAAGTGAACCATTTTCCCACAAACTTTGTTCTATTTCATTAATTCGGCTTGGAATGAAATTGTCCCTTTGTTTTCTCTGCTCTCCACCATGTCTACTCCCTTCCAGGGCATTTATATTCTTCAGTTCACCTGTTCAAAAGGAATTAGTTAATCATATCAAAGCCGACTCAAGTGTGTTACCTCGCATAGGTGCATTAAGAGAGGTCAAATTTCTTTTAACATTACTTCTTTCAACTTTCTTTTTTTTTTACTCAGATTATTTCTTTTTGATTTTCATCTAATGTCTTGTTTGATATTATGCAGATGAATTTGGAGTACTTTCCTGTAGATAGTCAGGTAAGACAACGGAGTTTATTACACATATTTCTATGCCTTTTTATCTATTATAGCAGAATCTTAATAATCTACGACTATTATGGTATTTGAAGGACACAAATGAACCCTTCAGTGCTAATTTTTAATGGTTTATGTGCCATAAATGATCATTGAAGTTGGAGTTTAAATGTACCAGATAATTGATTACTGAAGGTAGAACCATTGTGATCTTGAATCGGAATCACAAATGTTTTTGTTCCCAACTGGGGACCATGGTCTAGGAGAGTGATGATCATATAAATTTCTTTTTTTTTTTGAAAGGTAAAGGGCCTCTAAAAACCCCCACTAAACCTAGGAAGGGGGAAAAGAGTGCCCATATTTATTAAATCCATTGTCCATTACAACCAAATACAAAATTATCAAACCAGAAAATAAGACTGTTGCCATAAACACCTAAGAACATTAATAGCACTAACCAATTCCTGCTTTAGCTAATACGTCTGCTCTAACATTAGCCGATCGGGGAATCCATTTTAAAAGGATCCCATAGTTGGACAATTTGGACCGCAACGAGCTGATGATATTCTCCAGATGAGCAGGGATGGCAGAGCTGCTGATGATCATATCAACGGCAGCCTTGCAGTCGGATTCAATCATGATTCGACCCTTCTGAATCCAAGCCTGTTCAACACACATGTAAATCCCCTTTTCAATAGCCTTTAATTCGATCAACACCAACGGGTCATGATAGCACTTCTCGGAGAATTGGGCAACCACCTTCCCAGAGGAATCAGTTAACAAACCGCCTATCCCGCTATTTCTATTAGAGAGGCAAAGAGCTCCGTCAACATTACATTTGAACCACCCCAACGGAGGGGGCGTCCATTTCACCAACCTAGAACCAGGCACAATAGCAAGCATTCTGTTCGAGACTCTGGATAGATCAGAGATTATACCATCCAAAGAAATGCTACAGTCCTTAAACTTAGCTTTAATCCAATGTGCCATCCTCATTTTAATCAAGAGTAAAAGTTGAAGGACGTCTAATTTGGAATTGTTAAATACCATATCGTTCCTAAATAACCATATCGACCACGAAACCGCGAAGAATAGGAGATTCCATACCTCTCGATATTTCTGCGGAGCCATGCCATTCCACGCCTCAATGAAAGCAGCCGCATTTACTGGGAAGACTCCAGCAATCCCGAACAAGTTGCAGAAATAGGACCAAATTTTCCAACTTACCCAGCAATCGAAGAACAGATGTCCCATTGCTTCCGGCTTCTCATTGCATAGGGGGCAATTTAAACTTAGCAGTTGGCATCCCCTAGTTGCTAATTCAACTCTCACAGGCAACCTATTTTTACCCAGAAGCCAAGCAAACATCTCAATTTTGGGTGGAACTATTCCCCTCCATATCAATTTACACCATTGAACATCACATGATATCGGGTCCACACACATTTGCTTCAACGATTTTACAGAGAAGGTTCCATCACTAGAACCCATCCACCTTACCCAGTCGCGCTCGTAGCCATTATCCTTGAAGTTTTCTAACCGACTAATGAATTCTTCCCATGTTGGCCTCTCACGATCAAGCAGATCTCTCCTCAATTGGATGTGCCATACCCAGCCATTCGACGTTCTCACACCAAACTCAGCAACGCAGCCTTGTTGTTTACAGGCAAGTGCCCAGATTCTGGGAAAATCGGCTTTAAGAGGTGTTTCCCCAATCCATACATCATCCCAAAACGATACATCCTTCCCATTGCCTACCTCAATTCTGAAATTTGCCTTTAAGATCGGACCAGTCTTCCCGTCATTGTGGAATATTTTTAGTATATCGTTCCAAATCCATGAGAAGTGGTTATACGCGGGCTTAGGTGGAAGAAGGCCACAGGTAGATTTATTAGCTTTGTTTCCCATTATATGCCTCCATAAGCTTCCAGATTCATTACCATACCTAGCACACCATTTGCCTAAAAGAGCTTTGTTAAGAACCGAAATATCCGAAATTCCCAGGCCTCCCATTTCCTTTGGTTGACAAACATGATCCCACTTGACCTAGTGTATGCGCCTATTCTCATTGGAACCACCCCACAAGAATCTCGCCATCATAGAGTTCAAACGAGATGCCACTGAAATCGGCATTCTAAATATCGACAAGTAATATATGGGAAGACTTGTTAAAATTGATTTAATCAACACCACTCTCCCCGCAATTGAGAGTAATTTGGGCTGCCAACCTTCAAGTTTTTTAGCAAATCTGTCAATGACTGGGTCCCATAACTTTACTGAATTTCTTCGGGCACCTAGCGGGAGGCCTAAATAATTCGTGGGGAAACTGTCAACAACACAGCCAACCTCTTTCGCCCAATGTTGTAGCGAATGATCATCTACATTAATCCTAATAATCTTACTTTTCTTTAAGTTAAGCTTCAAACCAGAAGCCAATTCAAAGACTCTAAGCACTCGTTTCACATTTTTAACTTGCATCCCGGAGGCGTCACAGAATATGAGCAAATCATCAGCGAATTGCAAGTTTGAAATCATACCGCAATTCTCACCCGTTCCAACTCTACATCCCGAGAATAATCCAACATCCACAGCTTTATGAATCATTAGGTTCAAAGCTTCACCAATAAAGTTAAAAAGTAGAGGGGATAGGGAACATCCCTGTCTTAGTCCTTTCGACATCTGAAACACCTTGGTTGGAACACCATTCACCAGCACCGAGATCTTCGCCGTCGAAATACATTGAAAAATCCATCTCCTCCATTTTTCACAGAAACCACATTTACTAAGGATTTGTAACAAAAAAGACCAGCTGACCGAGTCATAAGCTTTGCTGAAATCTATCTTGAAAGCCACAGCCGAGTTCTTTGCCTTTCTCACTGCATCGATGGTCTCATTTGCGATAAGGATGCAATCCATGATTTGTCGACCTTTAATAAATGCAAACTGCGAAGCCCCAATTAGCTGCTCCATCACAGACATGAGACGATTGGCAAGCACCTTCGAGAGAATTTTATAGGCACCTCCGACCAGGCTTATTGGCCGAAAATCTTCCAAAGAGTCCGCGTTAGCAATTTTCGGAATTAAGGTAATGTATGAATGATTTATCCCTTCTTCCCAGTCCCGACCAGCCTCGAAATCAGCTATGAACTTCATTACTGTAGATTTTAAAGTTGGCCAAAATCTTTTGAAAAAATTCAAATTAAAACCATCGGGGCCCGGGGCCCTATTGCCATCCACATTTGCCAAAATAGACCAGACTTCCGATTCAGTGATTTTACTAACAAGCATTTCCGACTGAGAATCTGTAATTTTGCTGAAAGGAAGGTTGAAATCAAGTAATTCGATAGCCGTCACCTCATTATAAGCGTTGGAGTAGAAGCGCTGGATTGAATCTTTAATACCATCCAGATCCTGAATAATAGTATCACCCACTTTGAGGACGTTGATCGAATTCACTCTTCGTCTATTAGATGCCTGAAGATGAAAAAACCTTGTGTTGCGATCCCCCTCGCTGAACCAACGAAGTCTCGACTTTTGTAGCCAAGAGCATTCTTCCTTCCTTAGTTCATTCCACATATTCGATCTGAGCATGATCATATAAATTATGCCAATGAGTTTCACTACTCACTAGTTTGGATTAGGATCTAAGAGTGAGTTATGGTCATCTAATTATTAGAAAAGTACAACTCTTTGGTGAGTTTCACTACTCACTAGTTTGGATTATGACTGTTTGATGCAGGCGTTCATCACTGATCATGATTCAGCCTTGGTAGAACTCTTTGGTGAAGATGCAGAGAAGTCTAAGAATTTCGAAATTTGTATGAACACAATGGCGACTCGAATTGGCACAGTTTTTGCCTCGATGAAGGTGAGAATCATATAAGAAATTAGTAACTATGGTACTTAAATTAAAATTGGAAGTATGATCTGACTCAGTGATGAATGTCATGTGTTGTTAGCTAAACAGTTTATGCTTTATATGCATTGTAAGCACATTTTCGGGCGATTTTTTATTGTGAAAGCAACACTTTCCTTGAAATCAATATGCTTCACTGTTAAATTAATAACTGGGTTTGGATTTTTCAGGAGCTTCCGTATGTTCGGTATCGTGCTCCCAGGGAACAAGATGGATCTCCAGAAGCAACCCGGAGTTTAATTCCTTTAAAGCTTGCTGATAGCATTTGGCAATGTATTTTAAAGTACAAATCTATTCCTAACTTCCCTCAGACCGAAACATGTGATCTGCTCATCTTGGATAGATCTGTTGATCAGGTTAAGAATACTTATTCTTCGCTTAATTTTCGTGAGGTTGATTTTGATGAATGTGATGCCACTTTACATTTTTCAGATTGCTCCTGTGATACATGAATGGACATATGATGCCATGTGCCATGATTTACTTGAAATGGAAGGAAACAGATATGTCGTGGAGGCAAGTATTCTTGTTAAATTGCTTTTAAGATTTTCCATCTGCCTTCCCTTTTCTGTTTCAAAATTTGGTTTTATAACACATGTTTTCTCAGCTTCCTGGCAAACATGGTGGCCCACCTGAGAAAAAAGAGGTCCTTCTCGAAGATCATGATCCAATTTGGCTTGAGCTTCGTCATGCACACATAGCAGATGTATGTCTCATGCACTTGTATTCTCTTTTATCTGGAAAGAACATAACCATAATGCTCTTTTCCTCAATTGACATGTTAGGCTAGTGAGCGCTTGCACGAGAAGATGACCACCTTTAAATCAAAGAACAAAGCTGCAAATATTCAGAGGTTAGTGGCTTCTCTGCTGACCTTGGAGAAATTATAAGAAATTATGTATCTGACATAGTTATAACATGTAAATTTATGAGAATTTTTAGTCTTAATCTTAAGCTTGGAAATAGGCCGGAAGTTTGTTATCAGAGCAACATTGCCTGTAAAATTTATATAGGATCCGTTCAGTATAGTATGGCCTGACAAAAAGTACTTCTGTTAAATACAATGCACTTTATCCGTTTTCGATTCTTAATCATCATTTTCTTGATGTATCCTGTCCGACGTAAATATATTATTGACATGGTTATGGAGATATGAAATCAAAGCACCCTCCAATTACATGAAAAATATTAGGGAAAAAAAGAGCATACATGTGCCAGACACATTATATCCAAGTCTCATGCTCAAACCCTTGCAACTTAGGTGTATTCTGCAACTAGAAAAGTAGACATATTCTGGGATTTTCTTCATTTTTTTACAACCTGAAGATTTAGATGCTTCATTTAAGGTCTGCTTACAAGCATATGATTAAAGGTGACAAATGTTTTTACTTTACATTGCATCTCATATCTCTCTAGTGGTAAATTTAAGTTCTGTAGTCATGCAATTATACCATAGATTCCTCCTGTTGAAGTTCAGTTCATTGCAGAGATGGTGAAATGTCTACACGAGACTTGCAGAAAATTGTGCAAGCTTTGCCACAATATAATGAAACAGTTGAAAAGCTCACTCTGCATGTTGAGGTTTGTTTCATGTTGAATGCACTACTATATATTTGTGTCTGGAATGTATGAATTCATTCTGAAATTTATGATCTAAATAACAGAAATCAATGACTGCGTTTTAGTCACTTAGACAACTATTTCTTCAGGGTTCATGCTCTTGCCTTTTTGAGCTCAGTGTTCTTCACACATTAGAAAAGACCTTAGCCTGATATACATTCAAAGTATTTGAGTATCAATAATAGGGATTAAATACAGTTTTAAGGTGCTTGCAGTTCTTGAAATGCACGGTGCATACACAAATAAGATACTTTTGCTGCTTGTGTTGACTTGTCATTTCAATTACAGATTGCCGGAACACTCAACGAATACATTAGGGATATGGGACTTCGTGATCTTGGACAACTAGAACAGGATCTTGTTTTTGGAGATGCTGGATCCAAGGAGGTCATCAACCTTCTGAGGACATTGCAGGTAATGCCATGGATTGGTGATCATATAACACTAAATTGTACGATTGATCATTACTTTTTTCTTCTTAAAATCTCACCGCATTCTTTTAATCCAATACAGGACGCAACTACCGAGAATAAATTGCGTTTGCTGATGATTTACGCTATTGTGTATCCAGAGAAATTTGAGGGCGATAAAGCTACAAAGCTAATGCAGGTAACTACTGCAGTCCTATTAGTCGGTTACATTATGGAACAACCATGGGATTATTCTTCTAGTTATTAAAACTAGTCAAGTGAACTGTTGTTGGTTTTTTCTCTTTTCTCTTTCTATTTATCCATCAGTTGGCTAAGCTAACACCAGAAGACATGAAAGTTGTGAACAATATGAAATATCTTGGAGGACCACCACAAAGTAAAAAGAAAAGCTCTGGTTTCTCGCTAAAGTTTGATGGCCAAAAGGAGGTACACCAAGAAACTTTTAGATAACAGCTGAAATTAGAGTTGGATCCTGCATTTATCCCATGAATCAAGCTTCTTTCTTTTGGTGTCAGTCAAAACATGCAGCAAGAAAAGACCGAACAGGAGAGGAAGAAGAAACTTGGCAACTATTTCGATTTTTTCCTTTGGTAGAGGTTTGTTTAATAATGTCTTTCTGTATATTTGTTCTTGGAAAACCTCCATGTTTAACTTATTGCTTCATGAATATAATTACTACAAAACGATATTAGCTGATTGTTTTTAACATATAGGAGCTTATTGAAAACCTCAGCAAAGGTCAGCTGCCAAAGGATGAATTTTCATTGATGAATGAACCACCTCAAAAGGCTGATAAATCCCATAGAAGCTCGGGATCAATTCCACCTAATGGAAGAAGGCCTGCTCATTCAATGAGATCAAGACGTACACCAACTTGGGCACGAGGTAACTGTTCCGATGATGGATATTCAAGGTAGCCTTTCAATCTAAAAACATTTATGTAAACTGGCTATAGAATATGCAGTCCCCTCCAACATTCGATCTCAAACACCTAATTCACTTTGGTGCCTTTTTGTAGTGATTCAGTTCTGAAGAATGTAGTCCCTGATTTCAAGAGGATGGGACAACGAATTTTTGTGTTCATCATCGGAGGGGCGACTCGATCCGAGGTAAAAAAATTTGCTCCCTGGTTTGTCTTATTATTACTGGTTTTGAAACACACCTAAAAGTCTCTTGCAAATTGCAGCTAAGAGTATGTCACAAGCTAACAGCAAAGCTGAAGAGGGAAGTGATCTTAGGTTCCACTAGTTTCGATGATCCTCCACTATATATTGAGGTAATAAAAAAAACAACTTTGAATGAATTTAGACATATGAATATGATTAGACTTGAATTTATTATCATAATATTGCATGCAGAAACTGAAGCTGCTGTCAGAAAAAGATATCGTGAAGGATCCCCCGAAACCCCACAGTTGGTGAGATTGCATCCTGGCCGGTTGAAGAATACTGCTCTGCCTGAGAGCTCTTGTCATTTTCGATTGAGCAGTTTTAGTTAAAATTGAAAAACAAGGCCTATGTACAGTTTGACTGGGCACATTTGGATGCCCCACGCCTACAATATATAGCCATGTTATTTCCTCATGAAGCATTTAGATTTGAATGATTTCATCTGTTTATAAATTAATTTAATTATTTGTATTTGTTTTTTTTACAAATGTAGACGAAAAAGTAAAGAATTATTTATCCAAGCGTACTTCTGCTTTGTTTTCTCCAGAATTTTGAGATTTTTTTTCTTTTGTGATAATCTGGTATAGCTAGGGTTTAGTCCGGTGATTTTAGTACTTGCTTTTACAAAAAGAAAGAGGAAACAAAAGATATTATAGAAATAGACTACAAAATACTTATTTTCTAATTATGTATTTTTTATCATAATTCTTGTAATGTAATACTACTAAAACAAGCGTCATGATTCATTGGATTTAAGAACTGTTAAGATCATGCGTATTCGGTCACAGGGTTGTGTTTCTCCCCTCATGACATAATTTAGAACATAGAACTATTGGTGGGTTGTTTTAAATACTTGTGTATTCATATTCATGGAATGTTTTATTCTTAATTCCGTTTCTCGCGTCTATGCAAAGGGTAGAATGTAAATAAATTCAGTTAGGAAGGCTGTTAGTAAATTAGTTAGCAAAGTAGTTATTCTGCTAGCTAGTTTGTTAATTATCTTTGTTACTCTATTGACTTGTATATAAGGATGTAATTTCTTTTTAATCAATACAAGTGAGATAATTAATCAATCCAATCTCTCAACATGGTATCAGGCTAGACGTGTTTTGGGCCTAAGTTGTTTTTTTTCTGCCGGTTTTTCTTTTTTCACGTTTTTCCTGATTTTCCTGATTTTCCTTTTGCGAAATCTTTCCCCCTTTCTAGGGTTTCTATTTTCCCCTTTCTCGAGCATTTTTCCGCCATGGATACTTTGGATCTCAATCATCCCCTTTACCTTCATCCCTCAAACACGCCAGGAGCCTTGCTTATCTCTCATCAGCTTTCCGGCATCGAAAACTACAGTCTCTGGAGCCGTTTGATGCGGATTTCTCTTCTTGCGAAGAAAAAATTGGGCTTCATCGATGGTACCTGTTCTCGTGCTGACACGGCCGCCGCTCTCCGTTCTCAATGGGGTCGTTGTAATGCCCTCATCCTCTCCTGGATTCTCAACACCGTCAGTCGTGATTTGTCTGCCGAAATCGTCTTCGCGTCCAGCGCCGCTTTGGTTTGGGCCGACTTGAAGGAACGATTCGACAAAATTGACGGTTCGCTCATCTATTTTCTTCATCGCAAAATTGCTTCTTTAACTCAAGGTGACAATTCCATTTCTGTTTACCACACTCGTCTGTGTCTGCTATGGGATGAATACGCAGTCTTGGTTCCTCTTCCTTCTTGTGAGTGTGACGAGTCTAAGGATATCGTTGCCCATGCTCTTTAGCAATGATTGTTTCAATTTTTGATGGGCTTAAATGATTCATATGCCTATGTCCGTAGCCAAATTCTTCTTATGTCTCCTCTACCAACCATCAATCAAGCTTATGCCATGGTGGTTCAGGAAGAGTCACAACGTTCTTTGGCTTCTTCAATCTCCCATGTTTTGGAATCGTCTGCTTTTTATTCAAGTGGTGCTTCAGCTTCTGTTGGCAACCGTCGTTTCAATGGTATCTGTTCTCACTGCAAGATTCGTGGCCATAAGCGTGAGCAATGTTATCGGTTGAATGGTTTTCCTCCCGATTTTAAGTTCACCAAGCAAAGGGATTCTCGTTCTTCTAATGCTGCATTTCATATTGCTGATGATTCTGCTTTGCCTATTTCCTCTTATTCTTTGTCTGCAGTGCCAGTTTCTTCCACTTTACTGTCTTCACCAGCTCCGGTGTTAACTCAAGCACAGTACAATCAGTTGGTTGAGCTTCTTCAGCGTCTGCCATCTTCTGAACCAGTGGTAAATCTAGCTTCGGCAGGTATCTCTGTTTGCTTGTCGGTTGTTTATAATAGTGATTCTTTGATCTTGGATACTGGCGCTACAGATCATGTTGTGTTTGATTCTAATAGGTTGCATAATCTTGTTCCTTGTGCTTTATCTCATTTTGTTTCTCTTCATGACGATACTAAAACTCATATCACTCACACTGGTTCCATTCGTTTAAATTCTGTTCATACCATTCATGGTGTTTTGCTTGTCCCTCATTCTCCAGATTCACCACCTTTAAATCCTTCACCACCTTTAAATCCTTCATCTTCAATTCCTACATCTTCAATTCCTACATCTTCCACTCATATCCCTTCCACTTCTACTCAGCCTCTTATAAGACATTCTTCTCGGGTTACCCGACCACCTAATTGGTTACAAGACTTTGTTTGCACTCACCAATCCTCTACTGCTCCAGGTTCGTACTCCATTCTTAATAATATATCCTATAACCATCTTCCCTCTCACACTCATTCTTTTATTGCTTCTATTTCTTCTCTTGTTGAACCTAAAATCTATTCTCAAGCTGTTAAGCATCCTGTCTGGGTTAAAGTCATGGAAGAGGAGTTGCAGGCTTTAGAATCTAACAAAACATGGATTGTTGTTCCATTACCTCAAGGAAAAACACTCATTGACTGCAAATGGGTCTATAGAATCAAATACAAGGCTGATGGCTCAGTTGAGAGACACAAAGCTCGCCTTGTTGCCAAGGGCTACAGTCAACAAGAAGGAATTGACTATGTAGAAACCTTTTCTCCAGTAGCTAAGATGGTTACTATTCGAGTTGTGTTGGCCCTTGCTGCAATCTATTCTTGGCCTCTTTTTCAAATGGATGTGCACAATGCATTCTTTCAAGGAGATCTATTTGAAGAGGTTTATATGAAACTTCATGCTAGTTTTTGTAGTCAGGGGGAGCATCTTGCATGTCGACTACAAAAATCACTTTATGGGCTTAAACAGGCTTCTAGACAGTGGAACATGAAGCTTACTGAGGCTCTTTTAGCACCAGATTATGTACAAAGCAAATTTGACTACTCTCTATTTACAAAGTGTTGAGATTTAGGGGGCTCGATTCGATCAACCGTTCTTGCTCGCCAAGTGTGGAGAAGTTGGATAAATGGGTGTTTTAGTGGGAGGTGAAAGATAGGCAATTTGACACAAGGATTTATAGTGGTTCAACCTTCTAACCAAGGTCTACATCCACTACCTTAGCTCCCCACTAAGGATTTCCAACAAATTCACTAAGAATTTCGTCCCCTTTTCTAGGATAAGGAGGAAGCCGTTACAACCCTCAAAGCTTTCTACCCAAAGCTTGAAGGAACACTCTCTTTACAAAGAAAGACTTAGCAAACTAGGAATCCCTCTAAAAGGTGTTTGTTTGCAATTCTAAGCACTCACCCAAAACCTAGACACTTGAGCAAATTTAACAATGTAAGCTCACAAGTGTTGTCTAAGCAAGAAATAAACAATTTAAGCTCTAGACAAATTTTGACATCATAATGTTGTAACAATTGAAGCATTAACCATTACAAGATGCTTGGAGGTCCCTTTTATACTCCCAATTGAGTTTGTAGCCGTTACTAGCCGTTGTGATTGAATTGGAGCCGTTGGGGCCTTTATTTCCCACCATAAATGCAGTTCTGCAGCTTGGCGTATCGATACTCGTCCAACCGTATCGATACGGTCTCAATGAGGAAAGAGTCGTTGTGCTCTTCAGCTGATGCGTATCGATACGCTTACCTAGCGTATCGGTACGGTCCTGCAAATTCAAATGACCGTTGGGAAATGACCGTTGGGGTGGTTAGGCGTATCAGTACGCGATACAACCGTATCGGTACGCGACTAGCCGTTGGGCTCTTTCAAAGCGCACCGTATCGATACGGCTAAGCGTATCGGTACGGGTTTTGGCTACTGGAATTCTGGTAGTTTGAAAACCCTAAGGCGTATCGGTACGGTTCAATACCATATCGGTACGGGTACATAAAAATGCAGGTTTTGACTACTTTAAATGTACTTTAAGTCCATTCCAAAGCCTTTAAAACCCTTAAACATATTTTCAAGTTGTTCTTGACTAAAAACACATTTTAAATTCTTTTCAATTTAGTCCAAAACATTTTTCAAATATTATATCAAAACCTTAGTTCTACAATCTCCCCCTTTTTGATATAATAAAACCAACTTGAAAAATTCTCCCCCTTTAACTTTTAAAATTGTGAATAAGAGATATGGATGTGAAAACAAATAAAGCTCCTCCTTATTCATTTGAAAATTCAATTTTTCAAACCAATTTCTCCCCCCTTTTTGTTATATCAAAAAGAATTTAAAATGACATTTAGCTCATAATAACATAGGAGGCAAAAAAGATTGACACACTTAAAATTTTGGTTTAAAAATGGCTCCCCCTTACTCAAAGCATCATAAGAATGTTAGTTCAACATATATGATTATCTAGTTGACATAAATGAAAATAAATCAAATAAACACAAAAGCAACTAGATTTTACCACACTTGAACTCAAGGGAGGATGTGAAGCCTTCCTTCTTCAAGTGTTCTTCCTTTGTGTGCATGGAGCTCCCCCTCAATTTTTGACTTGTTGATCACTCTCCATCACACCTAGCAAAAGACAATCAAGTAATATTTGGTATCCAAATTGCTTTGGATCCATGAACATTAGTAGCACAAATTTTAGTCCCCTTTGGAATCCATTTTTCAATGTCATCCTTTTTAGTTGAAGTGGTTAGTCCTTTTGGGACCCAAACACTTCTAAAACATTTTCCTTTTACAAATCTAGGGGCACTAGATTGTCTTACATAAAAATTTGATTTTCCAATATTATTTTTCTTTTGAAGTTCATTGGAAATCAAATCCTTTTCTTTTTGAACTTTAAGAAGCAAATTTTGTAAATCAAAACATTTTTGTTCAAAATCTTTCAATTTTGCTTCAAGTTCAAGATTTTTTTGGAAAGCAAATCATTTTCAATTTTTATTTTTGAAATCAACTTTTTGTTCTTGGAAAATGATGCCTTGAATTCCAAAAGCAAATCATCATAGGCATGTTGTAACTCATCAAATGTATATGAATTTGAAATAGATGAGTTAGAAGTTACCTCCCCCTCATTGAGGGCCATCAAGCATAGGTGGGCTACTTCATCATCGGTGGAGTCTTCATCACTCCATGTGGCCACATATGCTTGTTTTGAAGATGATCCATTCTTTTTGGATTTGTGGGAGTCCTTCATCTTCTTCATCGATTCATGCTTGGATTTTTCCATTTTGCTCTTCATGAACCGGGCAAACTTGTTGAAGAGATATGCCATCTCTTCATCTTCACTTTCCTCCTCACTTGAATCTACATGATGGCATGTGGAGGATTTGAGAGCAACGACACTTGCATTGATGCCTAGCTCCATGATCTTCTTCTTCCCCATTGCTCTAATCTCTTCCTTCTTCTTCTCCTCTTCTTTGTTTTTCTTCATTATTTGGTGAGTGAGAAGTGACCCCATGAGTTCATCAAGCTTCAAGGTTTTGAGATTCTTGGCTTCGATGATGGCGGTCCTCTTTGAGTCCCATGACTCGGGAAGGGAGTAGATGAGCTTTCAGACAAGCTTCTCTTCCGGGATGGCTTCTCCATAACCTTTAAGACCATTGGTGATGGTGGAGAACCTATCAAACATCTTCTCGATGTTCTCTTCCGGATCCATCTTGAAGTTCTCATACTCTAAGGTGAGGAGCCCAATCTTGGTCTCCTTGACTTCATCGGTTCCTTCGTATGTGACTTCAAGCTTGTCCCATACTTCCTTGGCACTCTCACAAGAAGACATCTTCTCATAGATAGTTGGGCCAAAAGCACAAAAGAGCATGTGCAAGGCTTTGCAATTAAGCTCCATCTTCTTGCGATCGTCGGCACTCCATTCCGCTTTGCTTCCTTGAGGCACGAACGGACCATCTTCAACTATGTCCCATAGCTTGTAATCTCTTGCCTTCAAGAAGAATTTCATCTTCGTCTTCCAATGGGCATAGTGATTTCCGTCGAAGAAGGGCGGTTTGTCGATGGATTGCGCCATTTGAGCCGGTTGTTGAAAATTCAATCGAGCTTGCCGGATCTTCTCAATAGGATGTGAATCATCTTCGATTGAGCCAAGCTCTGATACCAATTGTTGAGATTTAGGGGGCTCGATTCGATCAACCGTTCTTGCTCGCCAAGTGTGGAGAAGTTGGATAAATGGGTGTTTTAGTGGGAGGTGAAAGATAGGCAATTTGACACAAGGATTTATAGTGGTTCAACCTTCTAACCAAGGTCTACATCCACTACCTTAGCTCCCCACTAAGGATTTCCAACAAATTCACTAAGAATTTTGTCCCCTTTTCTAGGATTAGGAGGAAACCGTTACAACCCTCAAAGCTTTCTACCCAAAGCTTGAAGGAACATTCTCTTTACAAAGAAAGACTTAGCAAACTAGAAATCCCTCTAAAAGGTGTTTGTTTGCAATTCTAAGCTCTCACCCAAAACCTAGACACTTGAGCAAATTTAACAATGTAAGCTCAAAAGTGTTGTCTAAGCAAGAAATAAACAATTTAAGCTCTAGACAAATTTTGACATCATAATGTTGTAACAATTAAAGCATTAACCATTACAAGATGCTTGGAGGTCCCTTTTATACTCCCAATTAAGTTTGTAGCCGTTACTAGCCGTTGTGATTGAATTGGAGCCGTTGGGGCCTTTATTTCCCACCATAAATGCAGTTCTGCAGCTTGGCGTATCGATACTCGTCCAACCGTATCGATACGGTCTCAATGAGGAAAGAGTCGTTGTGCTCTTCAGCTGATGCGTATCGATACGCTTACCTAGCGTATCGGTACGGTCCTGCAAATTCAAATGACCGTTGGGAAATGACCGTTGGGGTGGTTAGGCGTATCGGTACGCGATACAACCGTATCGGTACGCGACTAGCCGTTGGGCTCTTTCAAAGCGCACCGTATCGATACGGCTAAGCGTATCGGTACGGGTTTTGGCTACTGGAATTCTGGTAGTTTGAAAACCCTAAGGCGTATCGGTACGGTTTAATACCGTATCGGTACGGGTACATAAAAATGCAGGTTTTGACTACTTTAAATGTACTTTAAGTCCATTCCAAAGCCTTTAAAACCCTTAAACATATTTTCAAGTTGTTCTTGACTAAAAACACATTTTAAATTCTTTTCAATTTAGTCCAAAACATTTTTCAAATATTATATCAAAACCTTAGTTCTACACAAAGAGACAAGGAAACAAGATAGTTATTATGCTCATCTATGTGGATGACCTGCTCATAACAGGGAATGATTTAGTTCTGATCAATGACTTAAATGCTCTCTTAAATCAGAAGTTTAAGATGAAAGACCTCGGCAGCTTGAAGTTCTTTTTAGGACTAGAAGTTTTTAGGTCAGAACAAGGAATATTGTTGAATCAAAGGAAATATACCTTGGAACTAATAGAAAGCACTGGTTTAAGGGGAGCTAAACCAGCATTGACTCCCTTAGAACAGAATTTGCGGCTTACTACAGTGGAATATGATGCAACTTTACATCATCCACCTGAAGATAATCTGATTGAAGATAAAGTACAGTTTCAGAGATTGATTGGCCAGTTGTTGTACTTAACACATACAAGACCAGACATTACTTATGCAGTTCAACATCTTAGTCAATTCATGCAACATCCTAAACAATCACATATGGAAGCTGCATTGAGGATTGTGAGGTATTTGAAGAAAGAACCTGGTCAGGGTATATTGCTTAGCAGCACTAGCAAATGTCAATTGGTTGCTTTTTGTGATTCAGATTGGGCATCTTGCCCAATATCAAGAAGATCAGTGACTGGTTTTTGTGTTAAGCTGGGAGATTCTTTGATCTCTTGGAAATCGAAGAAGCAAAGTGCAATTGCAAGGTCTTCAGCTGAAGCTGAATACAGAAGTATGGCTTTTACAACAGCTGAGATAGTGTGGCTCAAAGGGTTACTTGAGGAGCTTGATGCAGGCATTGAATTACCAGCTATTGTGTTTAGTGACAATAAGGCAGCACTCCAAATTGCAGCAAATCCAGTTTTCCATGAGCGAACTAAGCACATAGAAATAGACTGTCATTTCATTCGAGAGAAGATTCAAGCTGGTTTGATCAAGACATAATATGTTCAATCTTCAGAACAATTGGCTGATGTTTTGACAAAAGCACTTGGGATACAACAGCACACCAATTTGATCTGCAAGTTGGGGCTGAAAAACATTTTTCAACCACCAACTTGAGGGGAGTGTAGAATGTAAATAAATTCAGTTAGGAAGGCTGTTAGTAAATTAGTTAGCAAAGTAGTTATTATGTTAGCTAGTTTGTTAATTATCTTTGTTACTCTATTGATTTGTATATAAGGATGTAATTTCTTTTTAATCAATACAAGTGAGATAATTAATCAATCCAATCTCTCAACACAAAGCTTGTTCTAATGGAATGGTGAGGATATATAAGCTGGAGGATACTGAATCTAGGGAAGGGGAAGATTAAGAAGAAGAAGAAGATAGATTTCAGCAAGGATAGTGAAGAATCTAGGGAAGAAAATAAGCCCAGCTGAATGTTCAACAATTTTCATGCCCCTTGCCTAGGTCATCCTAACTTTCCAATTTCCTTAGGTGGTCCTTCAGTCATAACAATACCATCTCCTGAAATGCTCTTTGAAACTTCTCCACAGGCATCCAAGTAACTGTCTCATTGCTCACAAAGCCTTAATAGCTTCATGTCTTGGCATCTCAAAAAGCTTGTTGACAGGTAAGTGCATGAATGCAATAAGCATCATCTGATCGAAGCCAAACCACTTATGTAGCAAAAAAGAATTTTTGAAGCTCAAAGATCTGTCGGGATAACCCAATTGTAACATCTAAGTGAGCAAAGGTCGGTCAAGTCATGGACACACATAATAGAAGTGATACAACCTTTCTTGGTGGTGGTTTTATGCTCTTGAAGGCCTCTAAGACCAGTAGCCGAAATCGATTGGTAGCCATCAGTAGATGAAATGCATACACTTGTAAGTTTGCTTAGGTAAAACAGAGAATGTTGTGAATGAAGACAACATCTTGCTCTTCAATGTCACTGACATGTTCAATGTCATTAGTGCTTCGGTTGAGTAAATTGAGAAAGATTGATGGTGAAAAACGAAATTGTCTCGCAACTCTACTTTTGATGAAGTGAATAGCCTCAACAAAATATTCCCATTCCTTCAATTTTCACCACCGAAACAATTTCTTAGTTATCCCTTCCATCCGAAAACACCGATGATGATCTTCTATCTCATAGAATTCGAATAAATTGTGATACATTCTTCTGGGTCTTCTCCTGTAAACAACGGAAGCTCTACCATTAGCTCCATCTCTCAATTTAAGGAATCTAGGGAAGAAAATAACCGCAACTAAATGTTTAACAATTTTCATACCCCTAACTTATTTATACTACTATTATTGTCATATATTTAAAATAAAACCCTACTAATAGTAATTTTCCAATTTCCTCATGTGGTCCTTGAGTACCATTATTGCCTCTTGCACAAAAAGTTTGACATTATTCATGACTCAAAATGCATTTTTATATTTTACCAAAACTATATCGTATCTAATTCAAATCTAATATAAGTAAAGCTTTGTTGCTTCCTAGGTACTAATATTACACTATGGCATGGAAGAACTGAGAAAGTTTTAGGGCATGTCGACACTAATCACTTAAATAACATGTCTATTATATCACCAAAGGGTCATTTTCTTGATTTTATGCTGCAGGTAACATTACATAGATTTCGTGGTCAGCTAAGCCTTTATCCTCTAGGTAAAAATGTACTTTTTTTCCGCTTGTGTGAGTTATCTGATATCTCCAATTTTCTCATACCTCTAGGGAATTTTATGGAGATAGCTGCAGATGTAGTTAAGATATGCTCAATAGAGAATTCATACATTTTTTTTATCAATAATAGAGAATTCATACATAGTTCTTATGGAATGGTGGAATAGAGAGAGTTGAATGGTAGTCATGATTGATGGCAGATACGGATGAGTCTTTCGTATGTTCTTTAGAATATTACAGAAAATTTTCTTACTTAGAAAGTTTTAAAAGATATCGCAATGTAATTTACATTTTAAATAACCAAACTTAATATTTACTCTCATTTACATTACTAATCTTCAATTAGTTCAAATTACATCATTGAACTTTAATTATTAATAAATTAAGCCACATATACTAAGGCCCATTTGGGAGAGATTTTTTTAGTTCTTTTGCTCAAATAAGTGTTTATTTAAGCATAAGCATTAAGCGATCCCAAAAACTGATATTTTGATAGAAAAATCACTTAAAAATGGTTATTGACCCAAACTCAAAATCTATAATTTTGAGCTTTTAGAGTTAAAAATCTCGTTTGAATTTAAAAAAGACACATTTAGCTCTCATTAATTTTCCAACGACATTTTCTATATCCCTATTTCTTCATTAACTCTTCTGCTAAAGACATTTAGCCATTCCTGCTGAAAAATATTGATGAGTAGTTAGTTTGATCAATATTTTCATGCTAATTATTCTTAATTGGTTGCTTTGGGTGCTGAATTGTTGCTCATTACGTGATTTACTGTGCAGGACCTCGCTGCTGGGAAATACTACGAAAAAAGATGAAATCTGCAAGTTTTCTGGATTCATGGCCGGATTAGTGGGCATGAATGCACAAGAGGATGACGCTAGCAACAGTGATGATTGGATGATGATGTGGCGGCGGAAGTGAAAGCTTATCAGGATATTCCAATAGCTTATCGGATTCGAGATGATAGCTTATCGACCATGATTTTGATAAAGGCTTGGGATTTATCTCTTTTATTTAATTTAAATATTTTTTAGGAATTATCTCTTAGGATTTATCTTTTGTAATTTGAATTTATTTAAAATTTTATTTTTCCATAGCTAAAGGTTAAAGCGATGATTCGATTCCAACGTGAGGAATGAAAAATACTTAAATAACTTCAGGTTTTTTCTCTCAATTTTCTAAGCTTAATTTCAAAATCAAAATGATTTCAAAACTAAAGATTGACTTTGGTTATGATGTTGTTTTTGGTTAAATATATGGGAGTAAGGATCGGCTATTGAAGCACATTCGACTTCCTGGGAACACACTTAGTAAATTGATTACCAAGAGAAAGTTGAGATCGGAGCCGTTGTTATTGAAACAACATCCGAGTCGGGTTTTTTTCAGAACTTTAAAACTGTTTATTTTTAACAACGATAGCCGCGGTTATTCTAACCAGAAAACTGAAATCTAAAAATTGATTTTAGATTATCGGTTTACCAGAGAGAAAAAAAAAAACAAGTCTCAAGAATTGATTCTTGTAGGCAAGGACGTGAATCTTGAAGTAAAAAACCTTTTCCGATGATTTGAGGAAATTGAGTAAAAGCAAAAGCCCGAAGCTAGTCTTTATTATATTGAATTCCCTTCTTTTTAATATTTTCTACAATTTTTATTTTTACTTAAATTCTACAAATCACCATCTTTTCTACTTAGCTCTATTCTTGGCTCACCGATCAAGAATCAGAAAGTTTTCTTAGTCCCTGTGGGATCGACCCTTACTTCTCTTTTACTACATTTAATTTTCTTTATTTATTAATAGAGAATAAGGAATTATTTTGACGCGTAAACGAAGCGTGTCAAATATCCAGCTCTTCAGGGTTATTCGTTGGGCAGAAGGAAGTTTTTGTTAAAGGTGTGCTATGATTTTTTACTTTTATGTTTCAGTTGTAAAATTTAGATTCATTCGTTTCTCTCGTTTAATTTCTTTTCATGTGTTCTTATTAAACTTAACTTTTTGTTTTGGTTTTTTGGTCTCTCTGCTTCTCAATAATATCTGATGTTCTTTTGCTTATAAAAATTGAATGGCCTTTAATTTTTTGGTGTCTCTCTACTTTTATGTTTTTATGATATTTTTATTTCGTTAAATGTTTTTTCTTCTTCTTTTGTTTGCTTCACTAAGCTTTGAAAGAAATAAAGACTCTACCTTTCTCTTTCCCTTGTGGTAATAGTAACATCTTGAATTGGTATAATGAGATTTTGAGAAATGGAATTTTGCTTCAACGAGATAAATATATTGATTTATCATTTATGAGTAGATAATGTTGTGTTTCAAGATCAGCTTCATTTAAATATCTCTCGTTTCTTTCTTTGTTGATGGTGATAGCACTACACCAGACTTGTTCTATGGCGGCGCTATTTGTGGCGTTTTTGATACAAACGCCGCCATCATTTCACTTATAACGGCGCTTTTAAAACAAACGCCAGAAAACGGCAACATTAGCGGCGTTTGTACGAAAAACGCCGCCATAGTGTGACATATAGTGGCGTTTGCGTCAATAAACGCCGCAATATGTTCATGTTAGTGGAGTTTTCTATCATAAACGCCGCCATAGGTTTCGGGATAGTGGCGTTTGTTATAGAAAACGCCGCAATAGTATAGATTTTGTGGCGTTTATTAATAGAAACGCCGCCATAGATTAATGAAATTAAAAGTTCAATATAGGGATGTATTCTCGGTCGCGTAACGGATGTATTCATGGATAAACAATTAATGAAATTAAAAGTTCAATATAGGGATTTGTATTTTTAGTCGCATAACGTATGTAATCACGGATAAACAATTAATGAGATTAAAGGTTCAATATAGGAATTTGTATTCTTGGTCGCATAACGAATGTAATCACGACCATTGTAAGTATTGCGATCGTGAATTTTGCAAAAAACAAAAGTATCATAATTTTAGAGTGACACTATATAATGTTGGTAATGCTTAAGGTGAGAGAACCAAAGGCAAAAGCCTATATCCCACATGGGTTGGCAAAAAGACTTGTGAAGGGTATTTATATCCAAGTTTCTCCCCTCCCTTGTTGAGAAGGAAAGAATAAGGGACATCCTCGCGCGCCGCCCGGCCGGACTCGGGTAAGGGTAATACGTGTCATAGACACGTACGCGCGCGTATGTTATCTTTTTCTCCAAAAATAATTATTTTTTTTATTTTATCCCTTGCTGACGTTTTAGATCGTAAACGCCGCGATAGATATACCATTACTGGCGTTTGTATTGAAAAACGCCGCAATAGCTATACCATTACTGGCGTTTTTAATGGAAAACGCCGCCAATGTTATTTTTCTAACGGCGTTTCAGTTTGTAAACGCCGCTACGTTACCATTACTGGCGTTTGTATTGAAAAACGCCGCGATAGCTATACCATTACTGGCGTTTTTAATGGAAAACGCCGCCAATGTTTTTTTCTAACGGCGTTTTAGTTTGTAAACGCCGCTACGTTCAACTTAAATCCCCCAAATCGAATCAGACAGATCTATCGTCGAAAATTAAAAATACCCAAATCGCTCTGCCCTAGCCCCTCCTTCCCGCCTGGTCGCCCCTCGCCGTCGACCGTCCCTCCTCGCCGTCGACAGTCCCTCCTCGCCGTCGACTGCTCCTACTCTCGCTCAGGCTTCTCTGCCGTGCTTCCAGGTTAGTCATTTTTCTTCTCTGCCGTTTTGCTTCTATGCCGTCGATCACCATTTCCGATCTGCCCTAGGTTAGTCGTGTATAATAAGAAAGATGCAGCAGTTCCAAGCATTAATATCAATGCATTGAGTATTGTATTCGCTCCGGAACCAAGTGAAAATTGAAAGACCGAACTACTAAGAAACAGAAAAATGTATGAATAAGCAGATTTTATATAAACAAAACATATACAGAAAGATGTGTAACAGGTGAAAATAACAGATTTAAACATACAGGCAGAGCTGTAAGCAGACTGTCTTCCATATGTTGATTTAAACATTTTTTTTTCACTAACAGTAACAGGTGTTGTGTTCAGTTCAGTCCAGGCTTATTATCTCTATTCTATAGGATTAGGAACTAATCTGAGGAAAAACTCTTTATTTATGCACTTCATTGTTTCTAACTTGTATGGATTTTGCTGAAAGCTGTTTGTGCAGAGATGATTTGGTTATGATTAATACCTGCTTAGTACAAGTATTTCAATATCTTGATAAATATAATTTGGGGTTCACGTTTAGATGAATGTTGGGTTTGCCTTTTGGTTCTTCGTACCTTAAAAAAAGCATTGAATTGTTCCTTTTGGTTTTCAAATTCTTTATGTGACAAAGTCCATACTGTCCTTTGAAGCACATTAAAAATGGACAGACTTAGTTTTATAATCGAAGGACATTATAACAAGATAGGATTATTTTCTTTATTTTCTTATATAATATAACAAGATAGGATTAATTTCAAATTGTTCTGCTGATGGAGTGATAAAGACATGGCAATATGTGATAGCAGGTTGCATGGTGCAACATTCATGAAATCGTCGATCATCATTTTCAAATTAGTGGAGCCAGTGCTCAATTGCCAATACAAAGCTCCATCTTATATTAACCATCTCTGCAAGCTTGCTGCAAACTCTAGATTACATATATAATTAGGGATGGGTTGGAGTCGAAAAACCCTATTATAGTTCATTAGGGAAAAAATGGAGAGACAATAAGAGTTTCTTGAAGAAGACATATTTCAAGAAGGATATCACTCTTCAAGAGAAGCTGCAAAATATCCCGCCGGGAATTATGCGACATCAATGGGAAGATGCATGTAAATATCTCTTTCATGTTGTATTGATTTATCATTTATGAGTAGATAATGTTGTGTTTAGTGATGAAAATATATATTACTTTTGAGTAATAAATTTTATATCCTTTAGGGTATCAGATGTGAACAACTTTTGCTTTACTGAACCTTGGATTAATATATTGAAGATGATATTGTCGCAACCCTTTCGAGCTTTATATATTTTTTTTGGAAAACTAATAAAATACGGAGTCCCAATCAATCTTTTTGGAAAAAGTGTGATTAGATCACTTTAAAATGAGTTATTTTAATAAAACATTTTATTTATTAAAACAATAGTTTTAGTCTACTAAAACCAGAAAACAGGTTTTGGGGTCGGTTACGCGTGGGGAATGGTTAGCACCTCTACAACGCCAAAAAATTGGTACCTTATTGATTTCAAAATGTGTTTTCAAAATTGGAATTTGCAAGTTCACAAAATTTTCATTTATTCGTCCGCTTAATGAATATAAATCTATTTTAATGGCCTTACCGCCCGGAAAATGAACTCCAATCACCGCCAACATTTCTGGCGCTAACCCGTCATTTTTGTTTGGTAAAACACCGCATTAGTTAATTTTCACTTTCTTTACAAACCAACAAAAACGATTAGGTGTGTTAAAGTTTTTTAATTAAAACTTAAATAGTGATTAAATCCTAACAATGTCTACATTTATTTTATTATTTAAAGGGTTCAAATAAAATTAAATGTATTTTATTCAATATTATATGAAGTTTTTCTACACACAAGGCTCTAATCTAAGTTTTCATGAACCTATCTCTAGGGTTTTTAACAAACACATATATGTATATAGAACATGAAATATAAAAAAATAAATTGCTAAAAATAAATAAATAATTCAAATAAAGAAGAAGGAATAACAAGATTATTTTTTATGAGAAATTTGAATTATGGACTTAATTGTAAGAAAACTAAAATCAGAGGGCCAAATTAAAACAGTTAGGATGAAATTGAAAGGATTTAAAATTGAAGTGCCGCGATATAATATCCATGAAAGTTGGGCGCGGGTTGAAAAACGGATACGGGTCGGGTTGTGGGTCAGTATAAATAGGGTAAAAATAGAAATTAAATTCATTTTTTCTTCCCCCTTCGAATGGCTCAAAACCGGCTCCCTATCCCTTTCGAAATGCTCTCCATTGATTTGGAGAGTAACGATGGTCGTTCGTCGTGCCGGCTGCCATTTACAGACGTCAGCCACCGTTTTCGGTGACGATAACTTAAAAAAAACTCTTTTCGATCCTTTCAAAACCTTTTTCGATCCCTTTGAAAGCTACACTGAAACCAACATGCACGGTGGCACTTTGAAAAACGAAGGTAAAAATAAAAAACTATTCACTTTTCTTTATTTTTAAAAGCATAAACCATGAAGTAGATGAGTTACCAGAAACGAATAAGCTTGCTTTATTCCTCTATGAAAATGCTTACAATCCTTGCTTGCTTGCTCTACTGGAATTCGAATGCTCTTTGTGTATGAATTTCTTGCGTAAATCGTGTATGAATTGTGTTGTTACAAGAGATTTACAATGTTTATATAGGTATATTTCTGCTTGAATCTCAAGCTTAAATCCCTAATAATCATCTATAATGCTTCTGTCTCGGCTCTGATTTTAAGCTGATTTGATGTTGACTCGCGAATTGCCCTCTGTCCTGGTCCGATTATAGCTTGATTCTTGCTAGAGCTTTAATTTAGGGATTGACTTTCTTGTTGATCATGCTAAGATTTGGGGATTTGGCCCTTTGCTTCTTTTTTTCATGTTTCCGGTGAACCGAAAATGATGAAACGATGCTGACGGGAGCGATCGAAATGGAAACGGATGGCTCGGGAAGATGAAACGCTGGTGGGAATTCGAAACAACGAGCACGTGGCTACCGAGCGCGATTGAAAATCCATATGATCTACTTCAGAGTGATATGAGCCGTTACATCACTTTTGATCTAACGGTCGAGATGGGGCACCACTTGATCTTTTCCAGCTGGCTTCTGCGTGCGATCCGTGTGGTTTACCTCGAAGCAATCTGGGCTGTTACATCACTCCTGATCTAACGGCTGGGAAGTGCGGCTCTTGATCTTTCTTCCAGCTGGGCATAATCTGCATCGTTGGATCAATTCATGATCCAACGGTCTCTTGTTAGCTGCGCATTAACAAAGAGAAGGCATTATGGCTTAGTTAAATCGGGCCGAACGGGCCTTTGTAATCAATACTCATTTAAATGTAATGGACCCTTTATGACATTTTTAATGAACTTCTAATTTCTAAATGGACTCTCTTATTTATTAATTTTTATAAAGGGCCTTTATTTAATACAAATATTCCTATTATTTTTAATTTTGTTAACAATATGGGCCGAATCATACCTTTGTTATAAAGACATGTATTTAATTTTAACCCTATGGACTCTAATTCTATGTAATGGGCTTTTGCAAGACAAATGGGCCTTTTTATATTTCCATATTTTAATCTTTTGGTTTTGTTCTAACTATTATACTGACAAACTAACTATGATACAAAATAAACACTAATTATGTAATAACACCACTATAATACTACCTAGCCGAATGACATAAATATATTACAATAATAAAATGGAAGCAAAAATAAGTAACAGGTTAGGTGAAAATTCCGTGACAACAGCTGCCCCTCTTTGGTCATTCTGGTGAAACAGGAATAGAACAAAGAAAAAAAGGACACTGATTTTCACTAAATTCCAAACCGTCAAAACTTCTTGCATTGACAAACTGGCGGGCTCTGCTCTTCTTTTGCTTGAACGGATAAGCAGGTTCCATTCTCCAAATGCCTGAACGGATAGACGAGTTCTATTCTCTTTATGCTCGAATTGATAAGCATGTTCCATTCTCCAATTTGATCGAACATGTAGACGAGTTCTATTCTCCTTATGCTTGAACAGATAAGCAGGTTCCATTCTCCAAATGCTCGAACGGATAGGTGAGTTCTATTCTTCTTATGTTTGAATAGATAAGCAGGTTCTATTCTCCTTATGCTCGAATAGATAAGCGAGTTCCTTTGCTGAAAAAGCCTTCGTATACCTATGAAAATGCGATACACAAGTGCAACTATGATAAACATGCCCATAAGGATGTCTAAACATGAATGCATGATAGATTTTAGTTTCTTTTTAAACCGTTTCCACTATTTCCACCTCCATTCCCATTCTTTGTACCTCTTTGCTTCATTGAAAACATTTGATCTTTGCACACTTAATCTAGTAATCTTGTACTCCTGGTCGGAAGGGTAGACTTCTTCAACTATTTCTACTTCACCATTCTCATTCTTTGTACCTCTTTGCTTCATCATTCTCATTCTTTGTACCTCTTTACTTCAACGGTATCATTATAGTTGATACATCAATATTCAGAGACAAGCCTTCTTGAGTGCCTTTGGAGCGTGAATGAGAATCCTTATATCTTTGGATTCCACCTCCAATCTCTGTAAAATTGTTCTCATAATCATAGAAGAGAGGTTGACGATCAAAAGAACATGCTGCTTTAGGGATATCTGGGAAATTCAAAGCTCTTTAAGTGTTTTCAGATTCTTGCCTACATAGAATACCCTGAATTGCTTGTATGGGAATCTTTACAGCAGAACTTATTTCCACTTTGCATATCCTTATGCATCAATGATTCATGCCCCAGGTTGTAAAATTAACCACATAAAACCTCATAGTCCATGTACTTTTAAAACTCTTTCAAAATAATGCTAAAAAATCTTTTTGTATGTTTTAACTGATGTCAAACCTATTAATTCTTGTTTCAATGCAATATGCTCTTGAAAAGGGAAATGGTATCAACAAAGAAAAAGGTCAATTTTATTCATATTGTGGCAAACGGAAAAGAAATCACAAGTACAAGTATTCAAATATCAATGACAAAAACTTCTCCTGGTCAAAATGCCGTGAAATGCCTTGAATGCTACCCATGCCGAGCAGACTTCAAAAATGGTGACAATGCGAGAAGATCTATCTGTGTCATGACCCGAGAGAATCACTTGCCATGTCAACCACCTGAGCTGCCCGTTGTGAGTTTTCAACTCAAGTTCTCCTTTGGATTCAAAACGCCCTTTACAGGTTTTCATTTTGAACCACCTTTTATCTTATCTTTTCCTTTAAACATATTACTTCTTGACTGAATTAGAATTTATTGGGCTTTGAAGTTCATCTCGGTCCATCTCAGCCAAAATTAATGGCCCACCTGAGAAAACCTTTGTTACGATGTATGGTCTTTCCCAATTTGGTGCCCATTTTCCTCGAGAATCACTATGGATTGGTAACTTCTTCTTCAACACCAAATCGCCTTCCTGGAATTCTCTCGGTCGAACTTTCTTCTCATGATCCCTTATCATCCTTCTTTGGTACATCTGATCGTGGCATAAGGCTTTTAACCTTTCCTCATCGATTAGGTTCAACTGATCATATCTCGCATGAACCCATTCTGCCTCGTCTAACTTTTCCTCCATTAAGACACAAAGTGACGATATCTCAACCTCAATTGGTAAAACTGCCTCTACGCCGTACACCAACGTAAATGGCGTTGCCCCGGTAGATGTTAGTACTGCAGTTTGGTATGCATATAAGGCAAACGATAGCTTATCATGCTAGTCTTTATAAGTGTCAGTCATTTTTGCGAGATCTTCTTGATGTTCTTATTTGCAGCCTCCACTGCCTCATTCATCTTTGGGTGATATATTACTGAATTATGATGTTTAATGTTAAACTTCTCCCAGACCCTAACAATCATCCTATTGTTCAGATTGGAAGCATTGTTAGTAATGATACTTTCAGGCAAACCATACCGACAAATGATTTCCTTCTTCAAGAATTTACAGACTGTAGACCTAGTAATGTTTGCATAAGAGGCTGCCTCAACCCACTTTGTGAAATAGTCGATGGCTACTAGAATGAACCGATGTCCATTTGACGCCTTTGGATGGATCTCGCACATAACATCTATGCCCCACATAGCGAACGACCAAGGGGCTGACATTACATGAAGTGACTGAGGGGGTGTATGAACCTTATATGTATAAACTTGAAACTTGTGGCATTTGCGAGAATAATTTATACAATCCCCTTCCATAGTTGACCCATAATAACCAAAGCATATGATTCTTCTGGACAGGGTGAAGCCACTAGGGTGAGTTCCACAAACTCCTTCATGAACCTCTTCTAGGATCAATTGAGCTTCTTTTGCGTCCACACATCTCAAAAGCACCCGATCTTGACTTCTTTTGTATAGGACTTCTCCATCAAGGACATACCCTGATGCCATTTTCCTGATCATTTTCTTTTCATTCTCTGTAACTTGTAGTGGGTATTGCTGAAATTTTACATACTACAAGACATCATGGTACCATGGCAAGCCATCTACTTCATCTTCTACGTCATAGCAATGAGCTAGGGAGTTTAACATTTGTAGTTTGATGGGCATCATTTTTGAACCTTCACTTGCCTTGAACATAGCTGGTAGGGTGGCTAAGGCATCAACCATCTGGTTGTCTTCTATGGGAAGATATTTGAAGGTGATCACATCGAATTCTTTGGTCAATTTGAGAACCAACTTGTGGTATTCTACCAACTTTGCATCTTTCGTTTCCCATTCCCCTCGTATTTGGTAAATAACCAACGCTGAATCTCCAAATACCTTTAAGTTCCGTATTTTCCTTCTAATGGCCGCCTCCCTTAGACCCATTACGCAAGCCTCGTATTCTGCCATGTTATTAGAGCATAAGAACTTCAATCGACTGGTATAAGGGAGTAATTTCCTTCTGGAGAAACTGCCCCGATACCTCATCCTAATGCATTTGCGGCACCATTAAAGTTCATGACCCAAGATTTTGTTGGGGCCTTATCATCTTCTGAGATGCACATCAGGTCCTCATCAGAGAAATTAAAATTTAATTCCTCATAATCATCACAAGTGCAACTTGCCATAAATTTAGCTATGGCACTTCGTTTTACTACTTTCTGACTCACGTACTGGATATCAAATTCTGACAACAGCATCTGCCAATGCGCTAATCTCCCAGATAAGGCTGGGGCTTCCATCATGAACTTCATTGGATCCAACTTCGAAATTAGCCATGTAGTGTGATGTAGCATATATTGCCTAAGCCTTTTAGCTACCCAGACCAGTACATAACATAGTTTTTCAATTAAGGAGTACATGGTTTCACAATCGGTGAACTTTTTGCTTAGGTAATATATCACCCTTTCTTTTCTTCCAGTTTCATCATGTTTCCCCAGCACACAACCCATAGAGTTTTCATACATCGTTAGGTATTGAATTAATGGTTTTCCAAAAACTGGCGGGACCAACACATGAGTATTAGTTAACTGCTCTTTGATCTAATATATGGTTGCCTGGCATTCTTCGTTCCATGTGCCTGGGTTATTCTTTCTAAGTAGCCTGAACATCAGATCACATTTGTCTGTCAGCTGAGAAATGAAGCGAGCAATGTTGTTTAATCTTCCTAGAAAACCCTGAACTTCCTTCTGTGTTTGCGGTGACGGAAGCTTTTGTATGACCTTAATTTTGTCAGGATCAATCTCTATCCCTTTCCTACTTACCAAAAATCCTAACAATTTTTCGGATGTAACCCAAAATGTACACTTATTTGGGTTAAGTTTTAGCTGGAATGGTCTCAATCTTTGAAAGAGTTTTTCTAGATTCATTAAATGCTCCTCCTCTGGTCGGGATTTAGCAATCATATCATCAACGTACAAATAGGAGCTCGATCAGGCTTTGTCGGGTAATAGCTGTAATGGTGGTGCCAATCTTTACCTCGTGCTTCTCTTCTTTCGTGCCAAGGTTTAGAATTTCCATCTCCTCCTTGTGTGGTAAAATTTGTTTCTCTTCTCCATCTACCATTCTGAGCAAGTCTTCAAGCAGATCATATTCTTCCTCATCATCAACATTTTTAATTTCTACTAGGCATAAAGGCAATTCAAAGTTAACTTCGGATTTTGGCTCAGAATCATTTAAGCCACTGATATCTGAAGACCTACAAAGGAAAAAAAAGGAATATATATATATGAAGGAAAAAGATAAACCAATGAATGGAATGATTTGTTTTAGTTCTTATTTTTCTTTGATGTTTATTCATGGTTTATGGAAAAAATTGCCACACAAAATTTGTTGGAAAGAAATATGCATCTTTTATTGAATTTCAAATTATTAGTTCGACATAGGCCCTTTACATAAGATCCATAATTGTCTCCGGGCATGGGGGCAAATAGGGTGATTTTGAGAATTACTCTGAAACTGTCTTAAAGACTACAATAATTTCTTCATCAGTCCAGTTGTCAAGTACAGAGCGGGGGCTAATTATGGACAAGTACTTGTTCTCTCCTTCCTTGTCCGTCACGACGTTGATGCTCAACTTCTCAAATGCTTTGCACATGTCAATCTTTCCTTTCACCTCATGATTAACTTGGGCGTTGGGGTCTAGAAAGCCTCCGGATCTAAAATTATGGCTCAAAGGTGGGAATGTCATAGGCTCCCACTCAATTTCTTCCCCTTTCAACCTTACCCTTCTCCTTTCTTGGTGCTTCCTAATTTCTGCCCTTCTTTGCCACTGGTTGGGCTTGAAGCCTAACCCAAATCCATCAGTTTTTGCTGGGATAACTACGAGGTATAGCCTCCCTTGGTGTCTTTTCCTAAATCCTTTTCCAACTTTAGCTCATTCTCCGAGAGTCTACTTCACTCGCATCTTTGCGCAGCTGGATAGTTCTGGTTCTGGTACTTTGCTCCCCTCGGTGAAAAAGTTGCATTGCCTAGCTCTAGTGTCCTGAAGTGACACTAGAGTGCACCCTCATTTATCTCGATAAAGGGTGCATTAGTTGTTACTGATGCAATGATTTCCTCCTCTACACCGACTGTTATCAACTGTCCGTCAATCACGAATTTCAACTTCTGGTGAAGGGTAGAAGGGACTGCTCCTACTGTATGGATCCATGGGCACCCTAGTAAACAACTATAACTAGGCTTTATGTCAAAGACCACAAATTCTACGTTGAAGATCGATGGTCTGATCTGCAAAGGCACTTCAATCTTTCCCAACACATATCTCTGCGTTCCATCGAATGCTCTCTCAATATTTTGATAAGCTCTCATGTGCAAGCTATCTATTGAAAATTTCTTTAATGTTGCTAATGTAACTCCCCGGTTTTGGGCCTAGAGGTTTTAAAGGTGGTTTAGAGTCTGATGAACCTAGATTAGAGATATGGGTTAGTTCGGGGTTTGTTCAGGGAAAACTTGATTCGTGATGTGATAAAATTGTGATTTTTTTTCCAAAATCCTCTTTAAATATATATTGAAGAAAAGTGAATCCAATTTTGGAAAATGATTTTTGGAAGGTCGATATTTCAGTTTGGTGACTAAAATGTAAAAATTGAAAACTATTTTTAAAGGACTATTTTGAAAGAGGGCCAATACTTAGAATATTTAGGGAGCTAATTTAAATGTAATCAGCCTTTTCCCTTCAATTGAGCACATTTTAATTGTGGTTTAATTAAAAGACTTAAAAGAGTTTTATTAAAAAGAAGATTTAGTTTTATAAAATCATTTTTGACGTAACTTTCATTTTCTCTCTTTTCTCATCAGCCAAACATCTTTTTTCTCTCCAAATCTCTAGAGAATTTCATCTTTTTAATTCTTTTTGTTTGGCAAATGTTTGTGATGATTTCTTCAATTGTCTCAAAGGATCTTTGAAGGTTTTCAACAAAATCTTGCTAATTGAAGAATAGGCAAGGATTAGAGGTAAATTTCGTTCAACTCCTCTAATCAAGATTCTTTACTGAAATTCCCAAGTATTTGGCTCTCTAATTATGTTTTCTTAACATGATTTCATGTTTAATTTGATGAATGTTGTAAAATCAAGCTTAAATGGCGATTTTGATTATTTTCGTTTTGGATCATATTTGGTTGGGTTATGATTGATTCTAATCATTTTTTAATGTTAAATAATGTTAAAAGAAATGTTTGATCATATTAATCTCGAATCAAAATGGATCTCTAGTTGTTAGGTTGTTAGATTTTGGGTTTTTGTGGTGTTTGCGTGAAATCTGAGTTGTTGGAGGTATAATGATATTTTAGGTTGTTTTTAGATGTTGATTGATGATTAAAATTGGATGAAAGTGTTAGATTATGGCTAGGCTGAGTTTAGAGAGTTATCGAAGGCGATTTCGGTTGTTTCGGATGGACATTTTGGGTGTTTTGTGCAGAGCAGCGGGATAGTTTAGGTTACTGGTGATTTTAATGCATTGTGATGCATTAATCCTCTGTTCTTGTGTGGTATATACAGGGGAGGTCACATCAGAAGCAATCAGTGAATTTCTGGGGGCTTCAGACGCTTGATTTCGCGTCGGTGAATCTTGGTTTCGCGAGTCGGTGAGTGAGAACGTGATTTTCCAGCTTTGAAACACTTTAAAGGTGGTTTTGGGAACTTAATGTAAGCTTAAAATGCTTTACTAAGTTCGAAAGTAAGTAAATGGATTTTCTCACTCGGATTGTGCTATTATATGTTTGTTAATGCACTTGATTTAAATGCATATTACCTAGTGTTTGAAGATTGATTTAAAGTAAGTAATTTACTGTTTTGATGTTAAACTTGTGATTTTTAAGCATGGTTTAATACTTGGTAATGTGGTTGATTTATGATGCTTTGAAAATAGTGAGGTATGGATTAATATGTGAATTATATTGGCAAATGATATTGCAAAATGGTTTATAAATGAAATCAGATATAGTTAGCCAGCTATAGGATTGAGTGCACTATAAACAACTCACCTTGGATGTTGAGGGATTTATACGGTGTACTGAATACTCCATCCAAGTACCCTAACGATTGAGGAAAGTGTATGGTGTCCCGTCTCTTGTTACGGTGTACCAAATACTCCACCACGGGTGTCACAACGGTGGATGGTAGCTCCCGTGTGTGAACCTTGAGATGCCGATGAGAATGTATGAAGTGTTGGGACAACACCTGGGAATCCGTGTATCTGATGTGATTTTGAGAAATGAGCATGTTGATGATCACTTGTGAGCCAATATAATTGATGATGTATTATGAAACGGTTAATGATGCATAATATGTAAATGCATGTTTTACTCTTTAAGCTTTGTATATGGTAGCTATGCATGGGAAGGCTAAAGTTGAGTGTTAGCAATGGATTTGCTGTGGAGTTCAGAATACATGATGCATGATGTTTAACATGTTGTTTTTGACTGAGGAAAGTGCATGGTTTAAAAAAGGCATGATGGTTTTCAAATGATGTTTAGTAAATTGAAATGAGATTTCAATGTGAACATGAAAATGGTTTTCTTGCATTGATGGTGTTTTTCTTTTGAGCCTCCTTACTAAGCCTTGTGTGCTTACGCTCTCATTTTTCCGTCAATGCAGATAATTGAGGTTTTGTAGGTAGCATGTGGCAATGGATTCCAATAGACTTTGCTTTAGAATGTATGTTTCAGTTTAGACTAAAGTAATAAGGGCAATGGGGGATCCGTTGTGTTTTGGGAGATTTTTGTAAAGTCCCTATTTGAGCAAGTGTTCATTGCTGTTTTAGACTTGTAAATGGCTTTTGGCTATTGGTTTGTGCTTTACTATGCATTTTGGTATCTTGCTTGGCTTGTTTACTAGGCTGCATGGCTATAGTATATCTTTGATGCAAATTGCCATGATATGATGTTGAATATGCCATGAATGATTAGGGATTTATGTTTAAATATGTTGTATGCATGTTGTAATGGTTTAGTATGGGTTAAAGTGTGAAAAACCAGCAAAAAATATCATTGCAGGCCCAGGTGTTTCGGTACACTCGAGCCTGTACCAAAACAGTGAGCCTGAAATGACCTAAAGGTTTCGAAATAGGGAGGTCTGTTTCGGTACATTTTGCCACTAGAAACCTCTATTTCAAAACACCTCTATGGGTGTTTCGATACGGGCCCGTGTTTCGAGCCACGCGAAGCAGTTTCGGTATGCCTGTTTCGATACAGGGCTAACCTGTACCGAAAAAGCAAGATGTTAAGTTTGTTGATCAAATATTCTGAAGTTTTGATTCCTTACGTTTTAGTCCCTGAATGTTGTGGATGCAACTAATGAGTTTGGATGATTGTTTGGAGCTGATTTTTGACAGAGATGCATGTAATGTAACTAACTAAAGGTTGGTAACATAAAAATGGCATAATTCTCTAAAATTTGGTAAAATTACAAAATGCTCCCTAAATTGTAATTGAATGCAATTGAGTCCCAAATCAATGTCTAATCGAGTTATGAATGTTCCGCTGCGATGTTAAACACTTAGGATCATAATGAACATCTAGACAAGATAAAATAAAAAAATTAGGATGGTTTATTGTGGTAAAGCTCTCGGTTTATTTCAATATTTCTCGTGTGACCCGTTTGATTCAGTCTATCGTCCAGACCGGGTCAAGGGGGTTACAACTAATGAGAGAACATTCAGGGCTGATCGGTTGTCAATAAGGACACCTCGTAGCATGTATCCCTTGCATCTTGTGGAAATGTGTAGAGCTTTGCATGTTCCCCTCCCTTCTTCTAGTATTTCCCCATCGTTAAAAGAAATAAATTGCTAACAACAATGTTACCGACCAACATGTCAATCTTTTCGGAAGTGATCTCTTTAGGCACAAACATGCGATTCAAAATCTTCAGGAAAGCATCACGGTGGCCCTCAGAACCAGCAATAACGATAACATAGAGATTCGGTCTAAGAGCTTGTGAAGCTGCTCCACCACACTATACTCACTGTGTTTGAGTATCTTCAGAAATTCTTGAGCCTCTGACTCTTTCACAGGCTCATAGTATACTAGTGGTTTCTCCTTAAAGAAATCTCTTTCGTCTTCTCTTTCTGGCTCTTCAACTGCAACCCTTCTTTGTGTTGCGTCCCTATCCTCTACTAATGGTGGGGAATAAAGTCTCCCACTCCTAGTGAAATGGCTCACCTCACTAATGGTTGGTGCCTTGATTATAAGCCGTGGGGTTATACCTCTCGTGGGCTCACTAACTCTTACCTTGGCCTTGATAACCAAATGCTTCATTCTTGCATAATCCTTCCTTGTAGTTGACTCTTCTGTTGCACACACGTCTATCATGCGCCTATTGCTTTCCTTCGAAAAACTCAATTTCTTTACTATTCTTTTTGGCTTAGACCAGACATTTAAATTCCAAGCAGCATTCAATCTCATGTCCTTCTGTTTTGTGGTACTTGCAATATAGCCCTTCTCTTTCTTTCATTCCTTGGGTTTCTCCTTCCAGCATTCCAACTGCAACCATTTGGGGCCAAACCCGTTTCATGGGTGCCTTGACCTCATCAACATATACCTTGACCATCCTATCTTCCTCCTTAATGACCACATTTACTCTTTCCTTTTGGTGGTTTGGCAAAGGGTTCCCTTTTTCTGCAGACGTGTCAAACGATAACATGTATAACTTCCTTAGATCGTCCACCACCCTCTTAAATGCAGTGCAGTTTTCTATAGTGTGCCCCATAATTCTTGTGTGGTATTCACATTGTGCATTGTCATCATACCAATGTGGGTATGGGGTGAAAACGGAGGAACATGGCGTGGAAGCACCATCTGAGACTTGATTAGTTCAACGAACAATTTACCATATGTCATTGGAATAGGAGGGAAGTATGGTTTTGATCCTCCTTGATATCTTCGTTCTTCTTTTGGCGAGCTTGTTGCAACAGGGGCTGGAGTTGAAACATTGGGCTTATTAAAAACCACACCATTTGAATAATTAGGGTTTTAGACATTGGTTGCATTGACTTCACTCTCCCTTTTCTTGTAGGGTTTCTTCGTCTCCCCTCCATCCAGCTTTCTGTTCTTGATAGATGTCAGGATTAACTCTCCATTCATTAGCATATCTGCGAAGCTTTTGGTTGCATGGTTTATCACACGGTCGTAAAATGAATCTTTCAAGGTTTTAACAAACATTGGGGCAATCTCATTCTCCAGCAATGATGGGTGAACTTGAGCAGCTACATCCCTTCACCTTAGTGCGTACTGGCAGAAACTCTCATGATGCTTTTATTCCATCCCTTGCAGGACCAGTCGAGTTAGAACCATGTCTGTGACATGCTTGTACTGCCTGCTAAAAGCTCTAGATAAATCTTTCCATGATCTGATGTTGACCCATCTCAACTGCGTGTACCAACGTGTAGCTGACCCTACTAAACTGTTCTGGAGGCAATGGATGAGTAGCTTCTCGTTGTCCAGCTACATTGACATTTTCCTACCGTACATGGTTAGATGTGCTGAAGGGCTTGTGGTTCCATTGTATTTTTCGAAACCTGGAATATTAAATTTCGGGGGCACCACCAGGTCTGTCACCAGGCTTAGGTCCCTTGCATCCACTCCACCATGAATAATTCCTTCATGGAAATATTTGATCATTCCTTCAAGCTTCTCATATCGGTCATCCCATTTCTTCTTAGCTTTGGCTTTATCACTAATTTCATCGAGGTCAGGTACCTCGTAGTTGTAAACCTCTTCATTTAGGGAATGAATAGAGGACTCAACGAAATGGAAAAGGGCTTTGGACTTGTAAGCAACCTTCTTTTGCTTCCCAAAAGTCATTCCAGGGAACCACAACAGTGTACCAGTGTCTCCTCCTACTTCATCTGCATCTGGATCTTTGAACCCCAGCATGGCTGCGATCTGACTAATTGTTTTCTGATGAGCTAACTCTATTTCCTACTTCAGGTTGGTTTTGATCTTTTCCAGCCGGTCTTGGGTTCTTTTGTGGTTGGTTTCCAAAGTTGTCAGTATGTTTTCCATGTCCATCGCTCTGACTTGGGAACGAGTACCGTACTTGTGAGTTGTTTTTGTTATTTTGAATGTTACTTCTGCCATTTTTTTATTTACGTTAGCTTCTTATCATGTCATGAATGCATGCAACAAAGAAATATAAATAAGTAACCAAACAAACAAAAATTATGCAAATGCATGAATGCAAACGAAGGGTCATTAATTCTATAAAACATTTGCTCAAGAAACAACTTCAATTAGATGCCAAAGGTCCTTTATTTGTAACCCCCTTAGCCCGGCCTAGACGATTGACCCGAACTACGAAGGTTACACGGGGAAAATCAAAGTCAACCCGGAAGTCAACCTTGATTCACGACCCTTTTTTTCTTTTTAATCTTATCTAGATGCTTGTTAACCTTAACCGAGTAGTCACGAGATACAACTGAAAAAGGCACAGCGAACAGATATCATATAGGGACTCAAATGCACTTTACACGAATTTAGGGACCAAATTGTAATTTCTGTAAATTAGAAGGTCCTCATTGATTTTAAAGTTACTAATATGAAATTAGTCATGTTACGTGCTTCTCTGCCAAATTTCATCTGAATTGGACATCTCAAACTCAAGCAATTGCAATCTCAACATTTAGGACTAAAATGTAAAACATGCAAACTTCAGAACAATTCAAATCTGTGACCAACGGTCACCCGTTTCGAAACACCTACCTGTCGTATCGAAACGCTAGAGCAAGACATCCACCTGTTTCGAAATTTGTTCCGAAACACGGCACTCCAGTAGCCAAAACGTTTCGAAATAGCCTCTAATTGTTTCGAAATACGAATACCAATATAGACCCCCGTTTCGAAACACTAGAGGGTGTTTCGATACGGTTTGCCCAGAAACTGCAGCAAGGACTGGTTTTTCACCCAAAAACCCATTCAAACACATCCTAAAGACTCTCTAATCATACCCTCAAGCCGACATACATGCAAGGTACATATTTGGAACACACAATCATAGCATCAAACATGAAATCTCATTAGTCTAGAGGCATGCTTCCTAATTTTAAAAAAACTCAAATAGGCAATCCAACGCCCAAAACAAGCAATAAGACCATTTACAATCCAACAAGCCAAAACAACCATGCCACAACCTTAGGGAGTTCAACACATCTCCTAAATACAAACTTGGTTTCCTATTGCCAATTTATCAAAACTAAAGTGTATGAAAACTTCACCATACATGAGCTTGGATTTGCTTGGATAGACTTAGCTTCTTTGATGCCCGAAAACACCTCAATTATCTGCATTATTGGTAAAAGAGAGCGTAAGCACAAATGCTTAGTGAGGCATGCTCTAAGAAAACCAACACAATAATGCACATTTGAAAACACTTTCATCAAGAGCTTTTAAACCACATGCTCATCTCTTTCTCATGCTTGGAAAACGTTCAAAGCATTACTCGTTGAAACCACATGTACCTTCATTCCATCTCATGCATTTAAACCAATGCAAAACCCATGGCAAGGCCAAAATCATGCTTGTACTCTAAAGCATATCATTAACAAACTTCATATGCATTTCTCATAACATAAATCATTATATCAAGGTACATGTGAATCAAAATCATAACATATTTTATATTGGCATTTCACATCCAATTATTACTCGGATATGCGGACATCTCACTAGACACTTCCGGTGGAATCTCTCATCACCGTACTCACTCGTCTACCAACATAGTTTTCGGTGGAATCTCTCTTCACCGTACTCATATGGCGGAATCTCTCATCGCCACCAAGCTTGGGTATTTCCCAAGTCCTACCCGATGGAATGCCCATCATCAGAATGTCTCCCTTTGGCTTAACCAAAGAGCACGTGCGAATTTTTAGTTTATAGTGCACTCTCATCCTATTGATCGATCAATTATATCCCGTAAGTTTCACAACATCTATGCCAATATATTATGTCAAATCAACACCTCACCTACTGTTTTTCATGCATTAAAACTCAACATTCTCATCTCTTTTTAAAATCATAACATTTGCTATATTTCCACATAAAAGCTCAAATCTCAACAATGCAAAATGTTACTTAATGAAATCATTTCAAGCATCATCCAATGCTATAATTCATGCATAAAAATAGTAGGAATTTATCAATCTAAAACCATGAGCATGTAAAAACATTTAAGGGGCAATCACCACATTCTAGAGAGCAAACAAACCAATACTTACTTCTGAACTTAGGAAGGTGTTCCAAACCTTTACTAAATCCCCAAACCTTGGTTCTTTGTCTCTCAAGGACTTCTAAAACCATACGCACTCACCAATTCGTTTCGCTTGCTTGCCGAAACGCCAATTAAGCTTCCGGATCAACTCCAAAAGTGTCCGAAGATGTCTCCCATGTTTTAGACACATAAAAGCAGAGGATTAATGCATCATCATGCATTGAAATCTTCAGCCAACACTCCTAAACTCGCTGCTCTACCTAAACCCAACATTTTAGCTACCAAACACAACCGAAATCATCTCCAAACTCTTCCAAAACTTAACCCAGCCAAGATCCATCACTTCTAAACATTTCTAAACATCAATTAACATCAAAAACAACCCTAAACTCGTCCTTATACCTCCAGCTATAACAGAACACCAAAAACACCCCAAAACCACCATTTTCACAAGCAAAAACTTAGGAAAAACAACCTATCCGGGATTGGATTGATAAAACCTCATTTCTAACATCATCTAACATCCAAAATACATTAGAAAATCATCTCAAAACAGAGCTCAATCAATTACCACGAAAATCTTCAAGATCTCTTCCAAAATCTTGAGTTTTAATCCAAAATCTTGTTTCTAACATTAAAACCATTCATAAATCTTTAATAAAGGATTGACAACTTGGGAATTTCAGTAAAGAACTGAGTATTTAGAGGAGAAGAACAATCTTACCTCTAAAAGATGATTTCTCCTTGATTTGGGCAAGATTCCATGAAAATACAATGTAGAAAACAAGTGGATTTGTTGAAAGATTGATTAGGAATCAATGAGTGATGGAAATCTGATCAATTGAAGTAAAAATCAAAGTGAATTTTTCTGGAGAAAAAGTGTTTGGTTGATAGGATTTTGAGAGGAAATGAAATGAGAGAAAATTAGAGAAAAGTGGTTATGAAAGTCAAAGGTAGTTTATCATCATTCTTTTATTTAATTAAATCATTAATTAAATCACCCAAATTAAGGAAAAATCTGATGAAAACATTTTTGGTAAATTAGCTCCTTAAAGATTCAAAGTTTCAATCCTTTACAAAATAGTCACTACTAAACTTTGCAAAAATCACGATTTGGTCACTACACCGAAATGTAGCATTTCCAAACCTTATTTTGTAAAATTGATTTCACCGATCACCTTTATATATTAAATGAGGATTTTTAGATATTTTTCTATATTTTTAAAGCATCCCGAACTAGGCTTTCCTAAAACTCCCTTTTATATTAGAACCGTTTCTCAGACTGGTCCGGTTCAGACCCTAAACTCCTAAGCCCAAAATTGGGGTGTTACATTTTTACAAGAAGTTTTATTTTTCTACGTGCACATTTCTGCTCGATTAATCAACTCCTTAATCTTTTCTATTAACCACATGAGCCTTAATCCTACTTCTCCACTGGCCTAATGTATTGCCAGAGGGGTGTGGCTTCAGTCGTTAACATCATTTTGTGCCTAACCACATCTTGAATTTGAGCCATCACGAACCTATCGAAATCATCTCGTTCTTAGAATCTTCTAGCGTTTTCCCTGAGATGATTGAACTAGTAATCATTTCCTACATCAACAATATCTTCAAGGACTATGATCTTCGTTCTATATTCCTGGATGATGTTGTCCATCTCTTCTACTCGCTCCTTCAATCATTTTCGTTCAAACTAGCCTGAAGCTCCTCATAGGTTTGATCGCTCTAAAACTTGTGAAATGTCTGGTTCAGGTCCTCCATCTTGGCTTGTAATTCAGCAAAAAAAGCTTGGCTTTGCTTCAATTTCTCACTAGTCTCATTATAGGCTGATTGCAGTTCCAACAAACAGATTTTGTTTTCATGGGTCTTCCTTTTCCAAGCAGCTACACTTTCCTTCTCTCTTTCAAGAATTCGTTTGCCCTTTTCATTTTCAGTCACTTCTTTACCTTTCTTTTTCTCTTCTGCAAGTGCCTGCCTATATTTCTCAATTTCCCTTCTGTCGTGCTCTCTTTCTTTGCCCACGGCTTGCTCAATATCTTGTCTCCATTGCTCTGGACTCTTTCTTAAATCAGCATTCCGAACAGTGGCTTGAAATTTGAGGAAGTCAACCCTTTGAATCTCGTACTTCTCTTTTAGGTCCATATAAAACTTCGTTACTCGATTAGTTTCCCCTTTATACTTTTCCACGTTAAGGCTTGACTCGAACATGTCTTGTTGATTCTTTTCTCACAGGGCTTCAGTCTTCAACTTGGCCTTTCTCAGTTCTTCTCTCAAAATATCAGCCTCGGATGGAATCACCTTCAGGTGTTTTTCTAAAGGTTTAGCCTGCCCAAGAGTAGGTAGCATGATCTTGTCATTCATTCTCGTATGCCTCCAAACATTATAGTTAGGGGTGAACATGCAGTGTCTGTCATACTCTAGCCTCATATAATAACAGTTATTCGATGAATCACTAATGGTTTGTATCTTCCCTCTAAACTCGCCTTGAAACTCGAACTCTGATGAACCTAGGCTAGTGGTGAAAGGAATGAACTATCGTGATCCATACTGACGTGATACCAACAAGGGAGCACACTTAATTCCACCCTATAAACCCAACAACATCAAGAAGTTGTAATCTCCACATCCGTACATAATCTTGGCATGACCCATCTACGGAACCCTCCATTTGATGTCTTCGTCATGACGGTCTCTGAATATGTCAACCCACTTGCTTTTCTTGACAGTTGGCCAATCCTTGGCTAAAAATTATTGGAGAGGAGATAAATTGGGGGATAACACAATTGATATAGTAAAGTTGGGCGCTTCCAGAAGTGGCTGAGAGCCCAAATCTGGAGTAAATGAGCACACCCTCCAAAGCGTACACCCTCTACTTTTCTATATGCATTCAGTGAGATGAAGGTTTCAGCTAACACTGCAGGTACCGAGCTGACTTCCCTCTTCAATTGCTTAAAGAAATCAAGTAAATCCATGTCAATGTTTCCTAAGATCTTGAGGAAGATGACCAATCCATAGATTGCAATAGCCATGAGATCTACTCTCTTTTCTTTGTCTGGATGAACAAGTATTATATTTCTGATGCTTGACCATGGGAAACAAAAACTACCTCCTCTTTTCCTTATCAAACGTTTGACCCATCCATCACTCATGCCGACGAATTCTGTAAGCCTCACATGCAGGTTTTTTTTAGGTGACTTGGCATAAACCCAGTTTTCCTTCACCTTACGTAAATTGAAAAGGGCCAGATACTCTTCGAACGTAGGCATCATGTCTTCTCCATTAAAATTGAAACAACAATATCCAGGATTCCATAACTGAACCAAGGCCTTCAAGAACCGCTCATCTATCTTCACATATTGTAGGTACGCTATGTTGCCATAAGACTCATGGAATAACTGTTTAGTCTTGAAATCAAAGCGTTCCCAGATTTCCCGTAGCTCCTGTACATTATTTTGCTTGACACTAATATGGGCATACGCTGAAGTTTCTGTTTCATGATCAGTAGCCAGACTGTCCCCATATGTCCGCTGGTTAACCTTAGACCAGTGAAGAACCCTCGCATTTTCATCTTCCCTCTTTAGGATCCTTCCATCCATGATGACACTTTTTCTAATTGAGCAAATATTCTGAAAAACCAATCCCTTCTTGATATGGAATGATGATGCAAGATTAACATACAAAACAACATATCATATGGAAAGGATTAGAAACAATAAGACAAAAAGGGTCGAAAAAAATTTCATTGCATAAATAATTCTAGGCAGCACATTCCAAAACTCCAGGACATGTCTCCACGGATTATCTTTGCGAAATAATTTTGACCATACTCAAAACCCTAGGCTTTCTACATGGCTCTATTAGGGTAGGCTCTAGATTCTCAAACATGGTTTGGTTCTAAAAGGGTACTCGAGCTGTCCTCGTTGTCCCCTACTAAGGGTAGCAAGACCCTCAATTCTCACTCATTATATGCTTCAAACGAATAGAGTTCAACTAAGGAGTATTCATTTCCTTATGTCTTCTCGGAAGATCAGTATCTTTACGAAGACAAAGGGCATATGAATCCCGAAGGTACTTTCTAGGCTCATACGGAGAATCAATATTCTGACATGAGCAAAGCGTTTTCCCCCACTTAAACGAACGGGACAAGCTCGGGTATAGTGCTTTTGAAAAGTTTTAGAATGCGTAGCGTAGAATTATATTCATTATATGGACGAATAAATCGAAAGATATGTGAACCTGCAAATTCCATTTTCCTTTAAAAGCGTTTTTAAACCAATTTTTGGCATGACCCTCTTTTGTTTTTATTTAAAAAAATAGGTCCCCAGCGGAGTCACCAAGCTGTCGCAACCCTTTCGAGCCCGATATTTTTTTTGGAAAACTACACGGAGTCACCACCAATCTTTTTGAAAAAAGTGTGATTGGATCACTTTAAAACATGTTATTTAAATAAAACGTTTTATTTATTAAAATAATAGTTTTAGTCTACGAAAACCAGAAAACAAGTTCGGGGGTCGGTTAAGCGTGAGGAAGGGTTAGCACCCCCACAACGCCCAAAAATTGGTACCTTATTGATTTCAAAAAGTGTTTTCAAAATTCGAATTTGCAAGTTCATAAAATTTCGATTTATTAGTCCGTTTAATGAATATAAATCTATTTTAACGACCTTACCTCCCGGAAAATGAACTCCAATCACTGCCAACACTTCTGTCACTAACCCATCATTTCCGTTTGGTAAAACATCACATTAGTTAATTTTCACTTTCTTTACAAACCAACAAAAACAATTAGGTGTGTTAAAGTTTTTTAATTAAATCTTAACTAGTGATTAAATCTTAACAATGTCTACATTTATTTTATTATTTAAATGGTTCAAATAAAACTAAGTGTATTTTATTCAATATTATATGAAGAAAGTTTTCTGCACACAAGGCTCTAATCTAAGTTTTCATGAACCTATCCCTAGGGTTTTTAACAAACACATATATGTATATAGAACATAAAATATAAAAAAATAAATTGCTAAAAATAAATAAATAATTCAAATAAAAAATGAAATAACAAAATTATTTTTCTTTTTATGGGAAATTTGAATTATGGACTTAATTGTAAGAAAACTGAAATCAGAGGGCCAAATTAAAACAATTAGGATGAAAATGCTTGCTTTATTCCTCTATGAAAATGCTTACAATCCTTGCTTGGTTGCTCCACTGAAATTCGAATGCTCTTTGTGTATGAATTTCTTGTGTAAATCGTGTTGCGCGCGGGTTGAAAACGAATACGGGTCGGGTTGCGAGTCAGTATAAATAGGGTAAAAAACAGAAACTAAATTCTTTTTTTTCTTCCGAATGGCTCAAAACCGGCTCCCTATCCCTTCCGAAACGGTCTTCATTGATTTGGAGAGTAACAGTGGTCGTCTGTCGTGCATGCTGCCATTCACGAACGCCGGCCACCGTTGTCGGTGACGATAACTTCAAAAAAACCTCTTTTCGATCTTTTCAAAAACATTTTTTGATCCCTTTGAAAGGTAGTTACAAAACACCTCAAATCCTTGCTGATTTTCAGAATTCAGCGAAATCCGAATCATTTATCGGTCATCGGAGCTACACCAAAACCAACATGCACGACAACACTTTAAAAAACGAAGGTAAAACAAAAAATAAACTATTCCCTTTTCTTTATTTTCAAAATCATAAATCTTGAAGTAGATGAGTTACCAGAAACGTAAAAGCTTGCTTTATTCCTCTATGAAAATGCTTACACTCCTTTTTTGGTTGCTACACTGGAATTCAAATGCTCTTTGTGTATGAATTTCTTGTGTAAATCGTGTATGAATTGTGTTGTTACAAGAGATTTATAGTGTTTATATAGGTATATTTCTACTTGAATCTCAAGCTTAAATCCCTAATAATCATCTACAATGCTTATATCTCGGCTCTGATTTTAAGTTGATTTGTTGTTGACTCGCGATTTGCCCTATGTCCTGATCTGATTATAGCTTGATTCTTGCTAGAGCTTTAATTTAGGGATTGACTTTCTTGCTGATCATGCTTTGATTTGGGGATTTGACCCTTTGTTTCTTTTTTTTTCATGTTTTCGGCGAACCATAAATGATGAAACGACGCTGGCGGGAGCGATCGAAACGGAAACGAATGGCTCGGAAAGATGAAACGCTCGAGAGAATTCGAAACGACGAGAGCGTGGTTGTCGCGCGCGATTGGCGATCCACATGATCTACTTCGGAGTGATCCGAGCCATTAAATCACTTCTAATCTAACAATCGAGATGGTGCACCGCTTGATCTTCTCCAGCTGGCTTCTGCATGTGATCCGTGTGGTTTACCTCGAAGCAATCTGGGTCGTTAGATCACTCCCGATCTAACGGCTGAGAAGTGCAGCTTAGTTAAATCGGGTCGAACGAGCCTTTGTAAACAATACTCATTTAAATGTAATCTACCTTTTATTTGAACATTTTAATGAACTTCTAATTTCTAAAAGGACTCTCTTATTTATTATTTTTTATAATGGGCCTTTATTTAATACACATATTCCTATTATTTTTAATTTTGTTAACAATATGGGCCGAATCAGACCTTTATTATAGAGACATGTATTTAATTTTAACTCTATGGACTATAATTCTATCTAATGAACTTTTGCAAGACAAACGAGCCTTTTTATATTTCCATATTTTAATTTTTTGGTTTTGTTCTAATTATTATACTAACAATCTAACTATGATACAAAATTAACACTATTTATCTAATAACACCACTATAATACTACCTAACCGAATGACATAAATATAATACAACAATAAAATGGAAGCAAAATAAATAACATGTTAGGTGACAATTCAGTGACAACATGTGCGAGTTATGTTGGGAAGTAAATAACATAAATTTTTTACAGTTATGGACATCTTTTTGGATATCATATGTGAAAAAATTTTGGTTTACTTAATCTTAGACTAATATATTGGGAAGTAAATAACATGAATCTTTTGCATTATGGATTTTGTATTAATTGGGGAGTTTTTCTGTATTCTTTTCGGGTCTCTTTCTACTTCACAATAGTTAAGCTACTTCTTGTAGATATATGTAAATAACATGAAACATCAATGTCATTTTTAATCATAAATTCTTTCAATTTGGTTAAAAAGTATTTCCCCTATGTAAGCAAGCGATTAATAACAGACCTAATACTCCTTTTAAAAAAGAAGGATGGTGAAAATGGTGAATAACTTTGAGAAAGAGATGAGGATAGTCTTATACGCAAAGGCAATTGAAGAACGTGTGGGATTTATTAGAAAAAGAATGGAAGTTATGAAAAAAAAACTTTAAGAAAAAGATATTATATAGGGTGGGATCTTATCAGGGGCGGAGTCAGAAATTTATTCAAGGGGTGTTATTTTTTCAACGATAGTTAAAGAGTGTTAATTATTTATAAAAGGGTGTCGTTTATTTATAAAGGGTTGTCATTTTATTTATAAAAATGGTGTTATGTATATATATTTTTAATTTTTTATATACAAACTATATAGGAAAAAAAAATTAAAAAATTTGGGTGTCATGAGACACCCCATTCTATAAGGTGGCTCCGCCCATGGATCTTATAAAAAGAATTGTTGATGCCTCCGACAAGTGGTGAGAGAGTATATAAATGGTACATTACTTATTCGTAAATTTTTTATTTTACTTCCTTACAATGTTATTATAATTGTTTACTAAAATTATCAATTTATTTGTAGGTGGTGCCCGATGCTCATATATTCAAACTTGCAGGAATTGATCCTGAATTAGAAGACAAATTAGAACAAATGTTCAAAGGAATAGTTTCCACTGGTGATAAGCACCTTCTTCGGGTATACTACCTACCGATTTTATTGAGCATGGTTATAATGAGACACTAAAAGACATCGAGGAAGAAAATGAAGTAGATGTTGTTCACATGTTAAGTGAAGTAGGAAGTCTTGAAAATAATGAAATTCTAAAAATTCAATTGGAGCCAACACAAGAAGTGCAAAAAAAAAAAAAAAAAAAAAAAACGAAATTCCACTGAGGCATGACATTCTAATGTGAATAATGAAAAAAAGAAATCCTCACATCAAATTAGAGGGGCTGCAAAGTTGTCTATGCAAATTGATATGGTATGTAATACAACTGAGAGTATGGATAATGCAACATCTAAACTAAATCATGTTATGGATCCATTTGACATTCCAAAAGCATATAAAATACTCGAGGAGTTATCTGAGGAAGTTCCAAAAACTGGCGATCTTTACTTTTTCACACTGAAACTAATAGCAAATAAGGATAAACGAACCTAATTTTTAACAATTTTTTATTGGGTTAGAGTTTGGTGGCTTACTAAAGAAATCGAGGATAGTTCCATTTTTTTAGTCTTTTTGTTCCTTGAAATATGTAGCACCAAACTTCTTTTAGACACTAATAATGTCAATTATGTTTAATCTTTAGTTTATCTCAGACCCTGTTAAGTGCAACTTATGCTTACTATTTGTTTTATCTTGAACATTGATGTTTGGCTATATATTTATATTTGCTAAGTGATACTGAAAAGTATGCTATATAACTTTTTGCATGCTATAAATGTTTGATGGTTTATACTATGACAATACGACTTTGAATTTTGTTTTGGCCGTTTTTAGACTTAAACAAATTGTTTGAGTTATTGTTTATAATAAGTAGCATGTTGTTCCTTGATTTTTAGAGTGTTTAATTTTTGTTTTGTATCTTGTTGTGTTTTCATCTAATTTTTTAATTGAAAATTTTAATTTTGTTTCTATATTATTTTACAGGTGTAGTGATGATGAAAGGAAAATTAATGAAATTTTACAGCAGAAGGATAGTTATAATAATTTGTTTACTTTAAGGTGAAATTTTAATATTATCATATCATATTTATGAGATATTTATTTACTTTAAATTTGTATTTATAGTAATGCGATTTTTATAGGGTTGTATAGAAGCAATTGATGGTACACATATTCCTATCATGCTTCCACCAGATAAAAATATCTTACATGGGAAGAAAAGGAATCCCAACTCAAAATTTTACGGCGATATGCGATTTTAATACGTGCTTCACATTTTTCGCTACTTGATAAGAAGGAACAACACATGATATTAGGTTATTTTTTGATGCAATTCGAGTCCATGATTAAAATTTCTACACCGCCAAATGGTAAATTTCTTTTATATATTCAAATTAAGTTTAAATTATTTAATTGATTTTTCTTGTACTATGATACATAGGAAAATATTACACCGTTGATTCTGGATATCCACAAATGAAAAGTTATCTTGGGCCTTATAGCAGACCACGGTATCATTTATTTGACTTTCGTAGAGGTAGACCTATATTTGGTAAAGAAAAGATATTCAATTATTCACAAGAGTGATTGAACAAACTTTTGGTGTATTGAAAAAATTGGCCATTTTAAGAGATAGGTCAAGTTATAGTTTTGAAAAGTAAAGGATGGTTGTTATATGCACAATGGCTATACATTATTTTATTAGAAAACATGCAAGTCAACTTGATGCCGACTTTATGGAATACGAAATAAATGATAGGACATATGAAAATATTAACCCAGCGCAAGATGAGGAAATTTATGATGATGATGGTGATGAATTAAACGTTTCATCTGGTTATGAAATGGAATTCATGAGAGATGTTATAGCTTGTAGTTTAATAGAATCATTGTAAATTTCAAGCACTAATATATTTTTTGTAATATTTATATTGGATGTCGTGACTTGTAATTTAATGAATTTAATTTAAATTGCATTAACAAAAAAATTGTGAACCAAAACAGCAGGTTGAAAAATATTGTGAACCAAAATAGGAGTTTGATCATATCATTATAAAATACATTCTCATCAATGCAATTATAATAATTCTATTGAACTAGATATACGCACTAAAGATTCATAGCAAGTAATAGTTATATTTTCTTTTAATTTTAATTTTTTAAAATAAGTTTTATATATTGAAATTCAACTTGACAAATTTCTTGCACTATATTTAAAATATATATATTTTTAAAATTATATATAAAAATTAATTATGAGCTATTATTAATTATTTTTTATATTTTTAAATTGATATATTTTATATATCATAATATTAATGAATTTAAATATGATTTAAATTAATACATTTTAAGTTTACAACATCATGTCTAAAATAACATTTTATCTTTTCAAAATTACTTTTTTAAAGTAATGTCAAACCCTAAAGTCTTATAACTAACTTTTTAAATCACTTTCTGATAACACTTTTAAAAGTACTTTTCAAAAGCAATGCCAAACCTGCCATAAAATCGTTAAATAATTCTAACGAAAAAATTAAAAATTGACACTTTTACTTAACATATTTTCTGTATATCATTAACAAATAAAGTTTAATTGATAATTTTAAGAATTTTTAAGAACTTTTTGGAACATTTCATATAAATAAATTTAAAGGAAAATTACTAAATTTCCTAAAATTCTTAAAAAATATTTAAATTGCCAATTTATCGATGATATATAAAACATATATTAAATAAAAGTGTGAACTTTTGTATTTTCCCATTAAAATTATTTAATGGTGTCAATATAAGTGACTTAGTTTATAAATAATAAAAGTTGAATGATGTAATTTAATTAAATTAAAAATGTGTAATGTAAATGAAAGTGGATGTTAAGTTTAGTGATATAAAATGTAAAATATTACGGTTTTGTAGAAATTTTCCTCAATGTTATTGGCTTTTATTGAAAGAAAATCATATCAATAATAAAAGAATTAACTGGCTATTTAACTTATTGATGCAGGCATCATGACAACACCCAAGAAAGATCCAATCGTACTTCCTCAAGGTCTGATAACTCGAGCACGAGCCAAGCAATTCAAGGATACTTTTACAAGACTAGTCATACAAGTTTGGGACGTTGGGCTTGAATGCATTGGGCTCAAGGAGTTTTACAAGCCACGCACTTTGTTGCATGTGGTTTAAAGGCCCGTTTTAATAGTTTAATTATTAAACATTTTTATTTAAGTAATTTTGGGACATTTTATCAAGTTACACCGTGTTTAATATTATTGTCAAGTTGTCTTTAATTTTGATGCTATTTTATTAAAGTGATGTCACATGTTTTATGTTTACATTGCATGTGCATGTTACTTAAATTTGTTGCATTATATATTATATACTAATATTTATCTTTGGACATATAGGGCATGTCATTGGCTAGCCACTTGAAGCATGAAAAGAAGCAATTTTTGGTGCATTTTGGAACATTGGAGCGCCCACGCATAAAAGAAACTTTAAGGCAGCCTTATTCATACATGTATGAATATTTGCATCCATTCACCTACCTATATCATGGCTTGGACATCATGGGGGAGTTTTGGAGTCACTTTGGAGTGTTCAAGACAAAAACTCTTCACATTTTAAGAGGTTTCTTTCATTCATTCAAGCAAGTTAATACATTTGAAGGCATCTCTTCACTTTTTAAGGGGTTTATTTTCATTCATTCCTATATATATTGTATAACCACCCTTTCATATTTGTAACACCCGTGTTTTGGGCTTAGGAGTTAGCCGGGTTTAGTTCGAGTCTAATAAAATTAAACTAAAATAAACCAACTTCAAATAATGACCAAATTGAGTTTTAATATGAAGGGAGGGACCCATGTTGCTATTTACCCAAGTTTTAAATAAAGCAAGACAACTTTTAGGAAAAAGTTGTCATCTTCTTTCTCATTCACCCTTTCCCAACTTCAAACCCCTCTCCCCTATTTTCAAACTCTCCCAAACCCTAGTTACTATTCTATTGATTTTGCTAATCGATTTCAACACCAAATTAAGAGGTAAATATATTTCCTTAACCTCCTCTCTATCCTCTACTTATCTATGGTCTTGGATTTCAAAAATCTAGAGTTTTGGGAATTAGGGTTCATAATGAAATTTGGGTTATAATGGGGTTTTTCATTTCGTTTTGATAAGCTATGTTAGGGTTTTGTTTAAGCTTGATGGAATACACAACATATATTAATTTGGTTGATTTTGGATGAAATTTCGTAATGGGTCCTTAGGGCAGATTTTAGAGTATGAAAACTTGGGTTTTTGGTGGGTTTAATGTTGAAATTAAAGGGCTGATAGTCTACCTATGTTAGGAGGGTGATTTGGGATGGTTTGGAAGTCATTTGGATGCTTAGAAATGGGTATTTCAGCCAATGGTTGTTGGGGTCCGAAAATTGGGTTTTTGAGATGCGATGTGGGTTGGGAAATTTGTGGAATTTGGTTTGTGTTTGCAAAGCAAGTTGATGGTTGAGTTTAGCATTGATTTGGAAGTAATGTGTATGTTTTGTTTGGCTAGAAACAAGAGGAAGCGTTGAAGAGGCTTTGGGACCGAATCCGAGTTCGTAGGAGGATTGTATCGTTTAGCTAAGGAAGGGCGGTGAGTGGTTTCAACTTGTTTTTAAGTTTGGTTCGAGTATGTGTTGAGTGTGTGTGTAAAGTGTGCTTGGTAGGCCATTTTCATTTAATTCAAGTTGATAGCTTAGCTTTTGATATCCTTAAATGCTATGTGCTTAATGACCATGCCCTTGTACTTGTGATTGTATGATGCATGTGTATATATACCATGTTGTGGATATATGTGATGAGCATGAGTGTGGTTGATGACATGTGATTGATGTTGATAATTGGCACTAAATAATTACCGGTTGTAAATGATCGATCATTAGGATAGTGTGCACACAAATTGAGTCAAAACGTACGTGGCCTTGATGGCGTTAAGTCATCAAGGAGGAGTACGGTGATGTAACATTCCACCGGAAGCTTTTTTATATATTTCTACGGGATGATGAGTGGAATCCCATCCGTAGGGCGTGTGGCGATGAGTGGAATCCCGTACACGCAAGGTCCGGAGATGAGTGTAATCCCACCGAGGTAAAGTGTTGTTGAGTTATAAATCCGCACAATCGGGGTAATTAAAGTGGCCAATTAACTTGTTCATACATTGTGATATGTGATGATGATATATGTTGGTGATATATGGTGTTGCTATATGATGTTGATGTTGATAATTGATCTTGTTAGGATTGAGAGACCATATATGCCACTTGAAAGACTAGCTAGGTCTACTTGTTTTCATGTCAATGCTTGATGTATGTGAGATTAGGATTTAACATGCTTGAACCCTGCATTGTTGATGTTTTTCGTTTTAGAGCACCCTCACTAAGCTTATAGCTTACGCTCTCAATGTTCAACAATGCAGATCGTTAGCTTGGCGTTAGCTCGAGGCAAGGCAAGAAGGGCTTCCAAGTCTGTGACTCAAGTACGGTGGTGATTTTGTACTAGATAGCAATGTGGCATGGGTTGTGTATGAGCTTGTATGACTCTTTATATGTGATGTTTTGTTGGATGAATGTTAGTTTGCTTAGGAGCTTGCTTAGACTCCTTGTTAACTTGCTTTGTGTGGCTTGTGTTGCCATGTCTAACTTGAAATTCATGCCTAAATGCTTATCTTGAATGTTGGCCATGTGCCTTAGAATTGACCTATATGTTTGGATGTTGAAGCATGATCTTTGAATGTTTGAATGCCATCTTGAGTCCTTTGCATGAGTTCCTCGTTGTTTATACTTGTTGGGTGCTTGTATGGCTATATATTGGTATGTAATTGTTGTATGAGTACTTGTTTGGGTCTAGGGGAGTCCTAAATTGCATTTAGATTCGAGTCTTGATCGTTTTTGCTAAGTTTGGGAGGCTTTGCTGAGCAGGGGTATCGATACGGTTGGTCTGGTATCGATACCGCCTTCTTGTTTCAGGCATCGTGTATCGATACACGAGGGGGCGTACCGATACCATTTTGGTCACTGGAGCTACTGTCCAGTTCGGTATCGATACGGGCCTCTGGGGTATCGATACCATTTTGGTCACTGGAGCTACTGTCCAGTTCGGTATCGATACCAGCCTCTGGGGTATCGATACCGTCATCTTAGCTTTGACCATGGGAAGTCAACCGTTGGGGAGGGTATCGATACACCACTTGGGTGTATCGATACGGCCTCTACGGGTTGACTTAGACCTGTTGACCTAGTCAAGGGGGTATCGATACGCCCCTTAGGTGTATCGATACCGCCTGCAGTTTAAGTCTTAATTGAGTTCGTTTGCGTGTCTCGTGAGTGTTGTTCCGCTGTATGATCACTTAGGATCTAAAAGTCATCTAGACAAGATTTAAAATGAAAAAAAATAGGGTTGCTAACCGATGGGGAATTCCTTTGGGAGTTTTCACTCGGTTTTCCCCGTGTGGCTCACTCGGACCGGTCATCCGGCCAGACCGGGACGAGGGGGTTACAATATTTATCTTAGCTTGTAAATAGAGACATTAAGTTCATTTGTAAGAAGACAATTTGAATGAAATACATATTTGAGAATGTTCTCATTATTCTTTGAACAACTTCTTTGGTTATTAAGCATAACCTTGTGGCGTCAAACCCTTCTACCGAATTCATCACTTCCCTAAAGTGTGGCGTTCATCAATCAAATTATAACGATGGTTCCTAACTCAATATAGTTAGAGGGTTTGGTTCCATCCCTCACTCAAGCATTCAATTCCATTCCCAAACACAATCACCAAGCCTACCACCATCCATCGTCACCATCTTCATCATTTCCACCAATTCTAAACCAATTTGCAAGCCTCCATCATCACCAACCAAGAACACTTCGATTTTGATCAAGATTCAATGAAACTCAACTTCATCCAACGAAGGTGAGCTCATATCATTTGGTAATCAGAGCTAGTTAAAATCGAGGTACTCATTTCATAGTTCTCATTTTCAAACCTCTTCTTCCTTTCTTTCAATTTGAAGATAAGAAAAACAAAAAAAAAAACAAAAAAAGAAGAGTATAGAAAGAAAAAGAATTAAAAAAGAAAAGAAAACATTAAAGGATGATTTTTCAAGTACTTAATCTTTTTTCCCGATATTTATTTTCTTTTTACAAGTTTAAGTCATTCTTCGTCCCTAGCCTTTTCTTTTAGCCTTTCCTTTTCACCGATATTATCCTTCCTACCTTACATAATTTACAAGCCGACTCCACAACGGACTTTTGATTAGTAAAGGTTAGTTCTTTTAAGAACTTCGAGATAGAACAAGAGTGGAAAATGGTAAGACTAGTGAGATCATTAGAGAAGATTAAAAGCCTAATTCGAGTGGAAACAAGAGTGTATTGATTTCTTTCTTTTAACATATTTTTGGGAGAGTTTTGTTTTTTTTGCAAGGTATAATGGCTGAAACTTTCGTTAGCGAAAACAACAACGGTGGAAACAACAATTTGCTCCGAGAAATGAAAAGAACACTTCAAGCAATAGAAGATCGTTTGGGTCGTGCGGAGGCAAGAAATGAACCCAACAACGCAGGAAGACCAAGAGCCCTCGTTGGAGTAGGAGAAGACTATGTTAGTCCGAGTGAAGGAGAATGAAGCGTTCAAGGTTCCAATGCTGAAGAAATGCCTCAACTGCTTAGAATTTAGGGTCTGAGGACTCGAAATTGACTAGATGACAACCTTAGCAACATTCGGATGATGATTCCTCCTTTCCAACGAAGATCTGACCCAAAGTGGAGCTTCAACACTATATCAAGATGGAAGATATGTTTCATATGACGATAAAGGTAGAAAAACAACTCAAAAGAAAAGATACTACTCGTTCAACTTTTATTCCTGGTGCAACCATTCCAAACCAGCCAGCCTAACGAAGCAATCCCTAAGAGAATAAAGAGTTGTATTGTCAAACCAAAGAATTGATGGGAAAGGGGTGTGTTCGAGAAATTCTTAGCCCTTGTTCTGTTTCAATTTTTCTAGTGCCAAAGAAATACGGTTCGTGGAAAATGAGCATCAATTTTCTAGCGGTCAACAAGATTACCATCAAATACCGACATCCAATTATGCGCCTATACGACATGTTGGACGAACTCATCGGTGCATGCATCTTCTCCAAATTGATTTGAAAATTGGATATCATCAAATAAGGATGTGAGAAGGAGACGAGTGAAAAACCTCCTTCAAAACCAAGCACGGTTTGCATGAGTGGATGGTTATGCCATTTGGCTTAACTAACACTCCGAGTACTTTTACGCGCTTAATGAATCACATCCTTCACCCTTTTCTTGGTAAGTTCTGTGTGGTGTATTTTGTAGACATCCTCATCTACAAAAGTCTTTGGAGGATCATGTGCAACTGATATGATCCTAGTTGAGAGTTTTGAGTCATATATGTTGTTGCTCGGTCGTGATTCTAACATGAACTTGAATGTCGTTTACCGTGTCAAGTTAGTTGTCGTGATTCTAAAGCAATGCATATTGGACAAGATGTTGAATCTGTTTGTGAAGTCTGGAAAGTCAGCCAACTTGAGATGACATTTCGGATGGGATCCTGGAATTTCTCGGCAGAATTGTCTTCTAACAAATTGACCGGAATTCAGTTACCTTTCCAACGCATCTTGAAACGCATCAATCGGACATCGGAAACTCAAGATACGTTCATTTTACTGAAGATCGTGCATGCAGAAAACTGGATACAGGATAATTACGGGAATTTGTAAAATTCAGCCCAAAAGCTATTATATAAGGCTTTTGGACGAATTAGACTTAGCCCAACTTAATTATTAACATTTAAATTATGTTTTTAGGATTTTATATACTTTAGGAACCAGCCACCCTTCTCCCAAGCAACTCTTATCAACTTATCACCTGCACTTATCAGCTTATCACTTGCAGCCCAAGCACAAGGAGTTTAAAGGTTGTTTTTCTTTTATTTTTTAATTAAATTAGGGTTTCCTAGTTTTAATATAAGTTAGATTACTTTGGCTATCCTTCACCTATAAAAGGATGAACCCTCCACCATTGTAATGGAGATTATTCAGATTTTCTTTGGTTAATAAAATATTTAGTGAGTTTGTTTTTGCAAGTGCTGATTACTTGTGCCTTAGAAGTCTTCTTCAACATAAGTTCGACGAGTTATTGTGAGGGAGATCATCTTCACACTCCTGCTTTCCTAGGTAATTGCGTCTAGGAGGGTGGGTTAGAGCCGCTTGAGGTTGCTTGCTTAGGTAATTGCGTCTAAGAGGGTGCCGAGGACAAAACCATCACAAATCCATCAAGCCATCTCCACCTTCAACTTCATGCCATCTCCATAGCCATAAAAAAGCTGAATTTTCAGATTTGTTTTATCTACCTCTCTTTCAATCTTTTTGTTTTAATTCTTATTATTTATTCCTTAATCTTTTTTCTTATCTTCGTTTCTTTAATTTTTCATCCTTGAATCTGAATTTTTCAAGAAAAGCCCTTCTCTTTTCTCTTGAATTTTCAGATATGCTCTTAATCTTCTTGATTGAGTCTAGAGCCCCTAGTTCTTGCAACAACTTGATTGAAGGCTTCCAAATCCATAATTGCGCTACTCTATCAAACTGGGTTTAAGATATGAATTGATAGTGTTGGAAATTATGGTAGAAGGAAATATGGACATGGAAGATAGTGGTGGTGCTGTGGGCTTTGTAGGTTTGAAAAGGATGACCAATTGTGACCCACTAATTATTGAGAACTAGGAACCAACAATATAAATAAATGGAATCGTAGTGGTAGGGTATGGATTGTGACCCTCTAGCTATAAAGAGCTAAGAACCAGCAATATAAAATGATGGAATCAAAGTGATAGAGGGTGGAATGTGACCCACTAGCTATAGAAGAGCTATGAACCAACGCCATAAACAAATGAATGGATGAAGAACACAAGACAAACTTGAAGCCGATAAAGTTCTTCAAAAGAACTATAAAGAAAGCAACTCTCAAAAAAGAATTTTATATATCAAAGTCTTGTTACAAATGAAAGAAAAAAAGGGCCTATTTGTAGTGTTCATAGGCTGAATAGGAAAGGTCACACAAAGATGTAACATTCCCATCAAATTAGAAATAAAAATACTTGAATGCTTTGTCTTTTCATCTTCAAGGCTGGCTCACTCAGAAAGAAAAGGGAATGATGTTGACACTTGATGTATGTAGACACATTGACGTCCAAAAGGGTTTCATGCTCATCTACAAGCCATTCATCCTTCTTTGAATGTCATAAAGATGGCCTTCATTATATGTCTCTTTGTAGAATATGAAAAGCCTCCAAAAAAGATGATAAAGAATGACTTAATTATATGAATAATGGGGGCCTTCAATTAAGTGATAAAAATAGCTTTTAAGGCTTGTCTTCCTTGTATAATTTGAACAACCTCTCCAAATGGTTGATCATGATGAACTTTATTTGCTTGTCTCCCATGCATGCATTTCCCGTAATGAAATTCCAACATGCACTATCTTTAGTAAAATGATCATATATTAAGCTCCCGATATCGGATTGAGGTGATTCAAAAAGCGTTGAAAAGATAAGAAATATGAGAATAAGTTCTAAGAAGACATCAAAACCCAAATACGTATGGATCCTATCCAAAAATAGAAAACAAGTTTTCTGAATCTTTGAGACTCCTTCTTTAAGTGTTTTCTTAATTCATGCCTTGAATTCCTAGATGAAACCGATCAACCTTCAAGGGATGTAATGAAGCTCTTGGATGAAGTTGAAAAGACTCCTCCTTGGTTCAAGCTTCATCCATACGTCCATGCACCTAGACACAAAGATAGGTCGTATTAAAACTGTAAATAAAAACATGCATGGAACAATTAAGAGCTAGTTTGATTAATGAACTAGTTTAATGAATAAATTGGTTTAATCAATGAACTAACTTTATTCAATGAACTTGCTGAATTAAATGAAGTTGCTTATTAAATGAACTAAATGCATGAATGAACTACTTCCTAAATGAATTATAAGCTTAAATGCAATGCATGTTTAAATGAATGACATGCTTATCTATTCATATGAAAATTCTGAAATTAAGATTAAAAATTTAAGAAAAAAACTCATGCACTCTCATGCACCAGTAAGAGGTTGCATTCCTCCAACAAATTTGGTGTTTCATCCTTCAAATTATCCTCTGATGTGAACAACGCCCAAAGAAATTTGGTGCCAGTTTGGATCACATCATTCTTTCCTTCTTGAAAGTGACTTGTCCCCAAATCGATGCATGCTATAAAAGGGAACAACTTCAACTTCCGTAGGGCTGGAAACGTTTTCGCTTGCCTTCCGAACCAAAACCAATCTCCATGTTCAAAGATGGTTCTCTTGCGCTTTCGATGAACTCTGCTTTCATGTTGCTTGACTGGTGTCATAATGATTGTTTGGTGACTTCTAGAGTCATGATTCACAAGACATTGAATTTTTTTCTTTATTTCCTCGCACCTTTCTGTGTAGCTCCTTCTCAAAATTATATGACTTTTCAATTTCTACAATCAAAATTGTATGAGAAGGAAAATAAATAAAATGTTGAGAATTAAAAAGGTCAAACCTGTTAAGGTTTTAAATGGTGGATGCTTGGTGACAGAAATTTTTTTGCTAATGACATCATCATATGGCAAACATTCTTCATAAGTTTCCAAACTTTTATGAAAAATCGCTCTCGACTTTTTCATTTCTTTTAAAAGGTGGATGGTATGATATTCATGTAGTGTTCATCTTGCCTCCAAAATCCTTCAAAGATTGACTAAGAGACTTAGAATTCTGGTTTGGATCCAACCCTCTGAATGATTTATTCATTTCCCTAAAACTAAACTCAAAGTTAGTTTTCAAAAATATTATCAAAAAATGAAAGAAATATCTAACCACATATAAGTATTGATGCTCATTTCTGGTGGATGATATTTGATATGCCTAATTTGTGCAAAATCAATCTGGATGTTTTCTTGAGATGCTTCATTGAGATCCTGAAAGAATGACAAAGAAGAAAAATTGTTAATTTCATTAGTGCAAAGAAAAATTGATGTGTCCACTTTCGTACTAGATTCTTCAATGTCTCCCCTTGGAATATATTCAAAGAGTGTTAGCTCTTTTGGAATGTCCTCGAAGAATTCTCCCTTGGAATCCTGAGAGGATGTAAAAAAGTAGGCAAATTATTGTTAATGCAAAACAATGTCGATTCCTCTCGTTTTTTGCAAAAACAATTTCTTTTTCAAGATCACTCTTTTCTTGGCTATGTAACTCTTTTGTTTCTTTCTCACATTATTTTTTCTTGAGTTTGCTCTTCCTTTTCAATCTCCTTTTCTTTTTGCTGAAACTCTTTTCTCTTTTCTTTTTCAAGATTTTCTTTTTCTCTCTCAGTTTCATCCTTACTCTCAAATTCTTCTTTTTCCTCACTCTCAATATTGTTTTCAAGTCTCCCTTATTTTTCTAGAGATTCTTGCAATTGTGTTTCTTTGGTTTAATTTTCAAAACACCTTTGAAAATGAGCTAGGCTTTCGGACTAAAAGAGTTAAAAGTGTTTGTCTTGCTTAATGTTGAAACTCTAGAATTGAAAGAAGATGAGCTAGGCTTGCTAGAATTGGAATTTTGAACAACACCTCTTGATTGGAAGGTGGAATTCTTCTTTCAAGATCTTTGTAACACCCCAATTTTGGGCTTAGAAGTTTAGGGTTTGATCGGACCGGTCTGAGAAACGCTTCGAATATAAAAGGAGGTTTTAGGGAAAGTCTAGTTCGGGATGCTTTAAAAATATAGAAAAATATCTAAAAATCCTCATTTAATATATTTAAGAGAGTGGTGAAATCAATTTTACAAAATAAGGTTTGGAAATACTACATTTCGGTGTAGTGACCAAAATGCGATTTTTGCAAAGTTTAGTATTGACTGTTTTTGTAAAGGATTGAAACTTTGAATCTTTAAGGAGCTAATTACCCAAAATGTTTTTCTCCAGATTTTTCCTTAATTTGGGTGATTTAAATAATGTTTTAATTAAATAAAAGAAAAGGAAAACTACCTTTTGATTTTCATAACTACCTTCTCCTAATTTTCTCTCATTCCCTTTTCTCTCAAAATCCCATCATCCAAACACTTTTTCTCCAGCAACTTTCACATAGATTTTCACTTCAATTGATGAGATTTCCATCACTCATTGGTTCGTAACCAATCTTGCATCAAATCATTTTGATTTTCACATTGAATTTTCATGGAATTTGGCCCAAATCAAGGAGAAATCATCATTTAGAGGTAAGATTGTTCTTCTCCACTAAATACTCAGTTCTTTACTGAAATTCCCAAGTTGTCAATCCTTTATTAAAGTTCTATAAATGGATTTAATGTTAGAGACAAGATTTTGGCTTAAAACTCAAGATTTTGGAAGAGATCTTGAAGATTTTCGTTGTAATTGATTGGGCTATGTTTTGAGATGGTTCTTTAATGTATTTTGGATGTTAAATGATGTTAGAAATGAGGTTTTATCAATGCAATCCTGATTAGGTTGTGTTTCCTAAGTTTTTGCTTATGAAAATGGTGGTTTTTGGGGTGTTTTTGGTGTTCTGTTATAGCTGGAGGTATAAGGACGAGTTTAGGTTTGTTTTAGATGTTAATTGATGTTTAGAAATGATTAGAAGTGATGGATCTTGGCTGGGTTAAGTTTTGGAAGAGTTTGGAGGTGATTTCGGTTGTGTTTGGTAGCCGAAATGTTGAGTTTAGGTGGTGCAGCGAGTTTAGGAGAAGTGGTAGATGATTTTAATGCATGATGGTGCATTAATCCTCTGATCTTATGTGTTGTAAACAGGGGAGACACCTTCGGACACTTTTGGTGTTGGTTCGGGAGTATCGGAGGCATAGTGTAACGCCCCGGTTTTGGGCTCAGAAGTTTTGGGCGTTGACCGGTTTGGTCAAAGTGCTGATCGAATATATAAGAGTGAATTTAGGAAAGCCTAGTTCGGGTTGCATTAAAAATATGGAAAAATGTCCTAAAATCATCTTTTAATATAATTAAGTGAACTGTGAAATCAATTTTGGAAAATGAGGTTCGGAAGGTTGACATTTTGGCTAGTGACCAAAATGTAATTTTTGAAAGTTCGGTGACAGTTTTATAAAGGATTGAAACTTTGAATCTTTAAGGAGCTAATATTCCAAAAAGAGTTTCTCCAGATTTTTCTAAGATATTTTAAGGCTTTATTCTGATTTTAAAGTTTATGAAATGTGGAGGGAAATCATTTTATCATTTTATAACTAACTTTTCTATTTTCTCTCAATTTTCCTTTTCTCTCATTTTCTCTCAACCCAAACACATTCTCCAGATTTTCTTCTTTGATTTTGTCAATCTAAATCACTCATTTCAACTCTCATTTGATTCCTAATCATCTCATCAACAAAACCTCTCAATTTGCAAGTTGTTTCATCAAGCTTTTTGGCTCTAAAAAGGAGAAACTCAAGTTTGGAGGTAAGAACGTCCTTCTCCTCTGAACTTCAAGTTCTTTATTGAAATTCCCAAGTTCTCAATCCTTGATTTGTGTTTTGTTAAAGGCTTTTCAATTGAAATCTTGATTTTGGCTTAAAATGCAAGATTTGGCGATTTTGGTGAAATTTTCGTGTGATCTGTTTGGGCAGTGTTTTTGAAGTGTCAAAATGATGTTAAATGAATGCTAAATTGATTAGAAGTTGAGGTTTAATTAATGCAATCCCGGATAGGTTGAATTTCCTAAGTTTGGCTTGAGTTTTTGGTTGTTTTTGGAGTGTTTTTGGTGATCTGTTATACCTGGAAGTATAGGGACGTGTTTGTGATCATTTTGGATGTTAATTGATGTTTAAAAATGGTTAGAAGTGATGGATCTTGGCTGGGTTAAGTTTTGGTAGTGTTTGGAGGTGATTTCGGTTGTGTTTGGTAGCCGAATTGTTGGTTGTGTGATGAGCAGCGAGTTTGGTTGTGTGGCTGCTGTTCTTAATGCATAATGATGCATTAATGTTCTGTTTTTGTGTGCTTGAAACAGGGGAGTTTGATCCGTGAGCTTTAGAGGTGTTGCGGAAGGTTTCGGATGCTTGGAAGGCTTGGTGGCTAGCCTTGTTTTGGTTATCGGTGAGTGAAGTTGGGTTTTCAGCTTTTGAAC